>CM061751.1:123662578-124262578 GCA_030979885.1 Lolium multiflorum
CACGATGACGGCGGCTCTGGAAGGTTTCGCGTATCGTGGCTTCCTTCGTCGGGGTTTTTAGGTCAGACCTTTAAATAGGCGAAAGGGGAGCCTCGGAGGGGCACCAGGGTGCCCTCACAGGGTGGCGCGGCCAGGCCCTGGCCCGCGCCCAAGTGTGGTGTAGCCTCCGGCCCATCTCTCGCCCTCGTGATCCGGGAAGCTTCCCGAGTGGCCAGAACCCGGGCAGATTTGTCCGATTTCGAGAATATTCGTTAATAGATTTCGAAACCAAAACAACAGAAAATCAGAACTGTGACTTAAAAGATCTTGTTAATAGGTTAGTTCCGTAAAATGCACGAATATGACATAAAGTGTGCATAAAACATGTAGATATCATCAATAAAGTAGCATGGACCATAAGAAATTATCGATACGTTAACAAGGAGTCCCTAGTAAGGCTCTTGTATAACTAGCTTGTTGATTAATAGATGATCATGGTTTGTGATCATGAACATTGGATGTTATTAATAACAAGGTTATGTCATTGGTTGAATGATATAATGGACACACACCCAAATGAGCGTAGCATAAGATCAAGTCATTAAGTTCATTTGCTATAAGCTTTCATACATAGTTGTCTTAGTCCTTCGACCATGAGATCATATAAATCACTTACACCGGAAGGCTACTTTGATTACATCAAACGTCATTGCGTAAATGGGTGACAATAAAGGTGGGATTAAGTATTTGGAAAGTGTGAGTTGAGGCATATGGATCAATAGTGGGATTTGTCCATCCCGATGACTGATAGATATACTCTGGGCCCTCTCGGTGGAATGTCATCTGATTAGCTTGCAAGCATATGAATAGTTCATAAGAGATCACATACCACTGTACGAGTAAAGAGTACTTGTCGGTAACGAGGTTGAAAACAAGGTATGGAGATACCGATGATCAAACCTCGGACAAGTGAAATATCGCGAGACAAAGGGAATTGGCATCGTATGTAAATGGTTCAATCGATCACTAAGTCATCGTTGAATATGTAGGAGTCATTATGGATCTCCATATCCCGCTATTGGTTATTGCTCTGGAGAGGAGTCTCGACCATGTTTCGCATAGTTCGCTAACCGTAGGGTGACACATTAATGTTCGATGTCGCATAAGTAGATTTGAATATGGTATGGAGACGAAGTTTGTTCTATCTCGGATGTGATCCTGATGTCACGAGGAGGTCCTAATAGTCCGAGAATAAGATTAGGGAAGTTGATTTCGGGTTTTCGGAATGTTCTGGATTATTCCTGTTGACTGAAGGTTCTTAGAAGGTTCCTAAGGGTCCACCATGGGGGCCCACGACCTAGGAGGCCCACCGTGGGCCGAGGGGATGCTCCTAGCCTAATGGGCCAGGCACTTGGCCCCTGCGCCCTGTGGGTCGCTGTCCCCCTAGGGTTTCCTGGGGGGATCAACTTGGGGGAGGGGAAAGCCCTCTCCCCCCTTGGCCGCCGCCCCCCCAACCCTAGATGGGAAGGGGGCCACCTTGGCCGTCAGCCCCCCTATATAAAGAGGGTGGCTCTGGCCACACCACCCCACCATCAGCTCTCCTCCTCCGCCGCCTCCTGACATACGCTGTCCGGGCGCAAAGGCGAAGTTCCCAGCTTTCTTCCTTCCTCCACCACCACCACGCCGGGTCGCAGCCGCTGATTACTGGAGGAGATCTACTACACTCGCCGCCCGCCGGAACGGAGAGATAAGGAGTTTCATCGACACCGTACGCCGCCGACCGAGCACTGCAAGGTCGGATTGCGCACTTGGGATGATCGTCTACATCAACAACGAGATCTGATCTCGTAGGCTTTGGAAATCTTCAAGGGTTAGTATCTTATCAATCTCGTTGCTTCGATCTTGTAGATTAGATCTTGGGTGTTCCATAGATTAGATCTTGGTTTATTCGTTCTTGTGGTAGGAAATTTTTTGTTTTCATGCTACGACCATCAGTGGTATCAGAGCCATGTCTATGCATAGATCTGTTGCACGAGTAGAACACAATGGTTTTGTGGGCGTTGATGCTTTTGTTGCTTTAGTTTGTGTACTTTGCATCTTGCGGGATGGTGGGATGAAGCGGCCCTGGCTAACTTTACATGACCGCGTCTCATGAGACTTGCTCCACGCTTGACATGCAACTTGTATTGCATAAGTGGTAAGTGGTTTTGCGGGTGTCTGTCTCTCCCACCATAGTGAAGATTCCAATTTGCACTTTCTATTGTCAACACTAGTATCACCGTTGTGGTTCATGTTCGTAGGTAGATTGGATCTTACTCGAAAAACCTCTAAACCACGTAAAATATGCAAACCAAATTAGAGGCGCTTCTAACTTGTTTTTGTAGGGTTTGGTGATGTGATATGGCCATGATGTGATGATGATTATATTTGATGTATGAGATGTTCATTATTGTATTATGGCAACCGGCAGGAGCCTAATGGTTGTCTTTAATTTTTTGTTAAAGACCTGCGTGTCTATTCATCATGTAATAGCTTTATTTCAAGTAGTTGTCATAGCTATAAGTGATGGACAACCATGAAGCGGCGCCACGGACCTTGGTGCAATGCTGGTGATGATGGAGATCATGATCATGTGCTTTGGAGATGGAGATCAAAGCACAAGAAGAAAGGCCATATCATATCACATATTATGAATTGCATGTGATGTTAATCCTTTATGCATCTTGTTTTGCTTAGATCGCGACGGTAGTATTATAAGATGATCCCTCACATTATCAAGATAATAAAGTGTTCTCCCCGCGTATGCACCGTGCTACAGTTCGTCGTTTTGAAGCATCTCGTGATGATCGGATGTGATAGACTCTACGTTCACATACAACGGGTGTAAGCCATGTTTGCACACGCGGAATACTTGGGTTTTCTTGACGAGCCTAGCATGTACAGACATGGCCTCGGGACAACGGAAACCGAAAGGTTGAACACGAGTCATATGGATGATGTGATCAACATGTTGATGTTCACCATTGAAGCTACATCATCTCACGTGATGATTGGTTTTGGTGTAGTGGATGTGGATCGTGTGCCACTTAACAACTATGAGGGATGTTGTATTTGGGAGTTCATTAGTAATTAGATTAAAACATGAACTAATTATCATGAACATAGTCTGAATAGTATTTTGAATTAAATTTGTAGAATTGGCATCCGTTATCTACCATGCACTAGTCTTGTAATTGAGATAGAAATATTGTTAAGTCTGACAAGTAACTTTACGGACTGGTACCGTATTGTTGAAAGAATCAAGATATGATTAAGTCCTATTGCAAACTTTTGGTAAACCTCTCATTAATGATTCAAAGAACAATGGTTTCAATTAGTACCTAGAATCATCTTGCTCCGTGAAACTTGAAGTTCAAATCATTTGAAAAGTAAGGAGCTGGAAATTTTGTTTTCAGAATAAGCGAGGTATGAGATATATGCGATATCTAAGACCTTACTGCAAGATGATAGAATATATTCTAGTGAGACTACATAAACTCATAAGTTTTATGGGAATGTACGAAGGTTGAAGACGCCAGACGTCCCAATCCTCCAACTAGTTGGGCACTAACGATATTCGCATATCCATGAAGTGACCGTCCTTAGTATGCACCGTTGCTAAGACTCGTCGTTTCGAAGCATCACGTGATGATCGGGTGTTATAGATTCTACGTGTGCATACAACGGGTGCAAGCCGGATTTGCACATGCGAATATTAAGGTTAAACTTTACGAGCCTAGCATGTGCAGACATGGTCTCGGAGTCGTCATGATTTGATGGATAAAAATTATGAGTGAAATTGTTCATCACATTACAAAGTTACTAATAGTGAAATCTGGAACACTTGTCATATGATGATCAACTTCAAAGTAAGAACATCAAGGTTATTGGTATTTGACCAATGGACCTAGAAGTTATTGAAGGTGAAGTGTTTTTCTGAGAATGGGGAAAGCTAAAAGAGAAACCACAAAAGATTTCTGGCAGAAAGAAAGAAAAGACTAGAAAGTCTAGCTCAGGTGTATATAGATGATACATGTTATGAATGGATTCCTTGTTTTGGTCACACAATGAAATTTTTGGGTAATTGTACCATATTGGTTGGTATGAGGTGTCATACAAGACAACGCAATACAAGAATACAATGGCCTAAGTGACTGGACAAGGAATATGGTAGAAATGCACGTCTAGAACAAAATAAAGTGTTATTGTGTTCGTCGTTGGCATTCTACCTAGCCATTCAGATTTATAATAAAGAACTTTATAATTGTTGTTATGTTCTAGTCAAATGAAAACAATGAGTTGTTCAAATTATGACATATTCCATGTACGATGGATAAGTTATTATAAATCTTTATGGTGAAGCACACATACATAACACTGACGCTAAAATGCCATAAGGCAAATGATGTTAATTCCACTCATTAGTGGAACCGCCATTTAGGTCATGTTAGAAAGGAACGCATGAAGGAACTCCATTTGAATGGATTTTTGGAGTCATTCGACTTGGAATCGTTTGGCGCTTGCAAATCTCTTCTAAAAGAGAATGACTTAAATACCGTTCATAGGCCAAGAGTTGAACGGGCAACTAACTTAGTGGAAACATACATAGTGATGTATATGGTTCACTAGGCATAGTTGTGTGCGGGAGATTCTTCTACTTCATGAAAACTTCTAACAATGAATTGAGTATATATATGTTGATATATTCGATAAGGAAGAAGTTTGAAAACATTTGAATGGATTCAAATAAATTTCAGCATGAAGTGAAAATCATCGTAATAGAAAAGTCAAATATCTATGATTGGATCATAGTGGAAATATTTGAATTACGAGTTTTTAGCGAACATCTAAGAGATTTATGAAATTGTTCTACAACTCACGTTTGGAGTATCATAATGATGATGGAGTATCCAAGAGACGTATCCAAACCTTGTTGGATTAATGATGAGATAAAATAAAATGACGCCATTATACTTTTGTGGATTATGCTTTAGAGACTACCGCTTTACACTGTATAGAGCATCATCATGATCCATTGAAATGACACCATACGAGTTATGGCATGGGTGTAAACCCTAAATAGTCCTTTCATAAATTTTGGTATGCATAGCATAAGTAAATGAGTTTACAACCAAAATCGGATAAATGTCTTTGTTGATTATCCCATGAAATTGATTGGGAATTCTTTCCACTATGAAGTCAAAGACAAAAGTGTTTGTCAATGTTTCTTACTTATTTCAAAGAAATTGTTTCTAGCGAACTATTTGAGTGGGAGGACAATAGAACTTGATAAGGTTTATGAACCTGAGCATGATGATCAGAGTAGCACAACATCGGAAATGGTTCCGAAAGCAGCTACGAAGATCATGGCTCCCATGTCTACAAAGTGTTATAGTCATGGAGATCAAAGTACTTATTGAACCTTGTAGATGTGGTTTATTTTGTAATCAAATAAATGATTTGTGGACAAAGGATTGTTTTTGAACAATGATAAACCAACTACATACAAAGAAGTTATGATGGGCCCTGACTCCGTTAAAATGGCTATGCGCCATGAAATCCAAGATAGGTGAATACTTTTTGAAAGTAAATGGATCTATAAAATAGATGGACTTGGATGAAATATCCTAAAAAGCTTGACTTATCGAAAAGTTGTTTACGACAAAGTTCAAAGAGTTGACTACGATAAGATTAGATCTTCCGTGGCAATGCTTATAGTCTATGTGGATTATTCTAGTAATCGCTACATATTTCTTTTATGAGATATGATAGTAGGATGGCAGAAATACATTCCTTACCAGAAGTATGTATGAAGGATGTATACTAGATACAACCAAGAGTTTTGCTGGTCCGTGGAATACTAGATAGGTATACAAACTTCAATTGGATGAAGTGAGTATCACGGAGTTGGAATCTTCACCGGATGAAATAATCAAAGAGTTTTGATTTCATCAGAAACGATGAAGATGCTTGCATTTGCAAGAAATTAAGTAGGAGCGATGAGACATATTTATAATACTTTATGTAGATGACATATCGTTGATTATAAATAGTGTAATTATATAATTGATTTAAAAGGTTTCATTGAGAATTAATTTCAATGAAAGGATATGGACTAAAACATACTTAGTGTCAAGATCTATGTAGATAGATTGAAACACATAATAAGTTTAAGTCAAAGTACATAGAATGAATATTGAAGTGGTTCAATATAAAAATGTTAAGAAGGTGTTCTTTTCATGTGAAGGTTTAACAAGACTTGAGTGTATTTGACACTCGATGAGTAAAAACACATGAGTGATATTAGATCACGAATAATATGTACAAAGTCAGATGTCCTGTGCTCTAAAGTGTTACGAGCATATACCAGAATGATTCATGTAATGATCATTGGACAACAGTAAGAATATCCTGAGTGCTTCAGAAGAACCAAGGATATATATATAGTTTTTATATGGGGTAGTGACAAACAAATCGATGTAAGGTGTTGCACTGATATTAGTTTGGTCACATATAAAAATAAAATTTCAATCTCAATTAGGCTAAGTGTTGTTTAAGGTAGCACAATGAGCTAGAAGAAGTCTATGCTAGATTTAGATAGTTCTAAATATTGTGATGGATTCTACAAACAAAAGAGTATGTCATTGTTTTGACAATGACTGAGGATGTTAAGTCAAGGAGTTCTTTGAGAACTTGGTAGTTCCGATAGTGTCATAACTTTGAAGCTATTATGTGTGTATATTAGTGACTTATTTCAGACATGGAATTAAGGTTCCACCAGAGGACTAAGCATATACAATTAATGCCGACTCATTTGAAAATGAGTGATGCGTTCGCAAATGAATTGCAAATACATACGTTTCGGCGTGTCAGATCCGTTGACTAAAACTCTCCCGTGAGCAAAACATGATAAGCACCAGAAGGCCAAGGTGCTATATCTTTACAAATGTTAACTAGATTATTGACTCTAGTGCAAGTGGGGGACTGTTGGAGATATGCCCAAGAGGCAATAATAAATTAGTTATTGTTATATCTTATTGTTCATGATAAATGTTTACATCTCATGCTATAATTATATAAACCGAAACATTGATACATGTGTGTTATGTAAACAACAAGGAGTTAGTAAGCCTCTTGTATAACTAGCTTGTTGATTAATAGATGATCATGGTTTCGTGATCATGAACATTGGATGTTATTAATAACAAGGTTATGTCATTGGTTGAATGATATAATGGACACACACCCAAATGAGCGTAGCATAAGATCAAGTCATTAAGTTCATTTGCTATAAGCTTTCAATACATAGTTGTCTTAATCCTTTGACCATGAGATCATGTAAATCACTTACACCGAAAGGGTACTTTGATTACATCAAACGTCATTGCGTAAATGGGTGACAATAAAGGTGGGATTAAGTATTTGGAAAGTGTGAGTTGAGGCATATGGATCAATAGTGGGATTTGTCCATCCCGATGACGGATAGATATACTCTGGGCCCTCTCGGTGGAATGTCATCCGATTAGCTTGCAAGCATATGAATAGTTCATAAGAGATCACATACCACATACGTGAGTAAAGAGTACTTGTTTGTAACGAGGTTGAACAAGGTATGAGATACCGATCAAACCTGGACAAGTAAAATATCACGAGACAAAGGGAATTGGCATCGTATGTAAATGGTTCAACCGATCACTAAGTCATCGTTGAATATGTAGGAGCCATTATGGATCTCCAGATCCCGCTATTGGTTATTGCTCGGAGAGGAGTCTCGACCATGTCTGCATAGTTCGCGAACCGTAGGGTGACGAGCTTAAGGTTCGATGTCGCATAAGTAGATTTGAATATGGTATGGAGACGAAGTTTGTTCGGAGTCTCGGATGTGATGTCACGAGGAGGTCCGGAATAGTCCGAGAATAAGATTCATATAAGGGAAGTTGATTTCGGAAATGTTCGGGATTATTCCGGTGTTGACTGGAAGGTTCTAGAAGGTTCCGGAAGGGTCCACCATGGGGCCCACGACCTAGGAGGCCCACCGTGGGCCGAGGGGATGCTCCCTGGCCTAATGGGCCAGGGGCACTTGGCCCCCAAGGCCCAGGCCGGCCAGCCCCCTAGGGTTTCCCTGGGGGGATCAACTTGGGGGAGGGGAAAGCCCCTCTCCCCCCCTTGGCCGCCGCCCCCCCAACCCTAGATGGGAAGGGGGCCACCTTGGCCGGCCAGCCCCCTATATAAAGAGGGGAGGGGGTGGCCGGCCACACCACCCCACCATTGCCTCCTCCTCTGGCCGCCTCTCCCTCCACCATACGTTGTCCGGGCTTAGGCGAAGCCCTGCAGTTTTCTTCCTCCTCCTCCACCACCACCACGCCGTCATGCTGCTGGACGTTGGAGGAGATCTACCACACCTCCGCTGCCCGCTGGAACGGGAGAGGAAGGAGCTTCATCGACACCGTACGCGCGACCGAGTACGGAAGTGCTGCCGGGCAGCACTAGGATGATCGTCTACATCAACAACGAGATCTGATCTCGTAGGCTTTGGAAATCTTCAAGGGTTAGTATCTTATCAATCGCGTTGCTTCGATCTTGTAGATTAGATCTTGGGTCCATAGATTAGATCTTGGATTTATTCGTTTGCGTAGGAAAATTTTTGTTTTCTATGGTACGAACCCCATCATTTTATTTATAGATTCTTCTAGACCATATTTCAAAGAATTTTTTATATTGACTCAATATTTTTGGGAAAATCTTCTTTCCCTACAGCGTGTAATTAAAAAAATGGTATACACAACAATGCAAAATACAAAGGATCATGCCATTACAATCCTATTTTTTTGTTCATATGTTTTAGACTTATGTGAATCAAAGAGGCCATCGATTATGTCTTAATTCTCGCGAGTAGTTACTGTAGATCTCTTTCTTTCTGTCATTCCCACAATGCATGAAGCATGTTGTTTCTTCTCTTAACATTGACCCTGTTTTATCTATCTTTTCATATGCATGCACATGGGTGGGGGGGTGGGGGGTGCCCCCCTCCCCCCAACTTATAAGGGCATATACAATAGGGTGATGTTAGCCTTCCTTAGAGCTGCCAGGGATTTTTGCTGAGATGGAGGAGAGAGAATATGGAAAGAGAAGGTTGTCTTCCCTTAGCTAAGGGATAATCCCTTAGAAAATAAGAGAAGACCAGTTTCACCATTGTATCACATGTCTTGCCTTAGCAACATGATTTTCTACCAAAATTAATTAATTCTCATTAATATAATGACAATAAGAGATAATGCATTGTACACGTTATAACTATTGCCTTCTCTAGACGATGTGTGGAGGGCTATGGGAAGGCGTAACTTCTCTACCATTGTACATGCCCTAAAGAATCAGTGAACTAATTTTTAAGAAGGTTTACAATATATAATTTTGAGGCTTTTTGCACCCCGAGACCACGATGTCCCCAACACACGCGCACAATATCCTTGGCAAGCTCCTCACTACTTTCGTACGCATATGAAAATTTGATGCATGCATTAATTAGTGAGAACGGAAATTGATCTCTTTGGTTCTAGAGAATTGACGCTCTAGGCTTATACTCCCCGATAGATGGAGTATTACAGATCCTAGATGGTAAGTTTTACCAATGCACTATTACCGACATACTCATACTCGTGTAGGTAGATAGAAAAAACATTTGGTGTTGTACCTATTTTCATATATTTTACTCCCTCTATCCCAAAATATAAGGAGGCTTAAATTTCGCTGGCCAATGACCTACAACTTTAATTACACCCTTTGTCCTATATACTCCTTCCGTCCCACGAATTTATCTGACATTTTTCAAAATTTAGATGTATCTAGACACTAAATAGCATCTAGATACATTGACAAATCTCAGACAGCCTTCATGTGACGGAGGGAGTATTAGTTATAGATACATTCGTATCTAGAAAAAGTTGAGTTGCTTTTTTTGAGATGGAGGGGTTATAATTTATAGTTACAATATGTCAACAAAATTTGCATATAAATTTAAAAAGGTAAAAGAGAATTGCAAGACGAATGCAACGATACCATTTACACATTCTCAATCCATGTACTTTAGTCTATGTTAATGGTGAAAGTTATGCATCTAAAAACTATTCATATCTCATATTTTGTGACTGTAGGAATATTCTACATGCTCAGTCAAACTTTACAAACTTTGTGTAGACGATTTCGTTTATATATGGTGTTTCTTAAGTTGTCCTATAAGAGCGAAATAATATACATCATTGCACGTTGTAGCTTGTCTACGAATACAATCACTGTCTTGTCATTTGTTTATCCGACCCTCGCCGGCAAGTAGTCCCTCCGGCTCGATTTAACAGGCCATGTGCGTCACTTAAGAAAAAACTTTGATCACCCATTTCATCAACGTAATGTAAGTTATACGCCATATAAGATACCATATACCATTGGATTCATAACAGAAAGAAGCTTTCAATGGTATGATTTGTATGGCATGTAATTTATATTTTTTGACCAAATTAATAATCAAGGTTTTTCTTAAAATAGGCAATTGTTTGTTAAACCGAAGCGGGAGTAGTAGGAGGGGATATTGATGAACAGAAATGCATACAGTCTGATGTAACGTTAAGCTTTGAGTAGTAGCTGAGGTAATACCGTACTAATACGTACGTACGTCCGAAGCAAGAAGTGAACCATCCGTTCAAACCAAGTAGGCAGTACATGAGTCTGGTCTCTCGTGATCGAAAGCACATCCTTGCACATGAACTTGAGCAGCTAGCTAGCTAGCTAAGCATATCCCATTCATCGGTCTGATCCGATCCGGTCACGACTCCGCGCCGACCGATCCCGGTGCACATGTATCGTGCATCAGGCGCGTACGTGTTCCACGTCGACCGGACCTACCTTGCCTGTTATCCTTCTCTATCCTTATCCATACAACGTGCCCCATCTCTGCCTGTCCAATGGAGGTAGTACGTGTCAGCACGTGGGGGCATGTGGATGGCGGACGCGACGAAACGGGAACGCGCGCCAGACCAACATGCGAATGGATTAGACATGCTGATGTGTATCCATGTGTTGAGACGGCGACGTCCATCTCTTGATATTTTCGGCTCTGCTGTTTATTTCTTCCATCGTCCAGGTTACGCGCGCGGCGATTGGTCGATTCGATTCGATTAACTGAGCTTTGCTGGTGGATATTTCATCAATTTCTTACTGTACTTTCCTACCTTCCATCCAGCGCTAAGAGCAGTGTCGCCATCCCATGCATGTGTCCATGGTCAGATGAGATTTACCTAAGCTTGCACCGAAACTACTAAGGAGTGGCGCTCGATCATTTGTTGCTATCTATGGCGCCGTTGGAACGAGGTAGTTTTCAAAGGTGCCACCACCTCCAAAGTTGCGGTGGTTACGAAGGTTGTTTAGAGGCGTTCTCGCGCCAGTGGATAAGCGGAGGTATCGCGAGTAGTAGGTAGTGTGTGTGTTGTCTTTTTTCTAGTCGTAGCGTGGAGCTACGTTTTTCTGATGTTTGTGCAATAAGCGTGTTGTAAATTTTTTTGGTCTATTGGCCTCTTCTTCTATGAAACCGATGCGTCTATCCATGATGTATTCTTGAAAAAAAAATTCATCGATCGAACCCTTCCCATTCCGCAAATTAATCAAAGCTTTCTCCATGTTTATTGTTGGGACGGAGTTCATAGTACTCACAATCTCAACTTTAGTAAGAGATGGGAAATCTAGGTATACAAAGGTCCCTAGAGGACATTCCTTTTTTGCTCATAGAATTGAAGAAAAAATTATACACAAGATTTTCAAGATTACCGACTCCACCTAGAATCAGATTGGATAAACCGATGGGAAATTTAGAAGTTGTGGAAATGACTAAAGAGGCTTCTTCCCATACTTACACGAGACTCCAACTAGTACATAAATATTCAATTAGGATGGTTGATTAGCTTTTATCACTTAGAATTAATAAAGTCAAGAAAACTGAAATTGATAAACCAATCTCTTTGCGAATATCCCTTCAACATGACTGCAACGAGCCACTCCTATGACTACGACGGTATGTGCACTGTGGTACAGAGTACACCAACTTGCGAAAACTAGGTACTTCATCTATCAACTTGCCCAGGAAAAGGACTAGTATTCCCTCCATCAACAAAAGGATATCTTAATTTTATCTAAATTTGAATGTATCTATACATTAAAACACGTCTAGATATATGCATATTTTAAGAAAATTTAGACATCTTTTTATGGATGGAAGGAGTAGCATTTTGGTCCAAAATAGACCGCATGGCGAGCTAATTTGCAAGCAAAGTGGCACGTGCCACCCCGTCGACTGCGAGCAATATCATTTTACATTTACAAACCCTTATGGCTTCTTTGATTAGCAGGATTTCAAAAACGTAAGAATAGGAAACACATAAGATTATAATAAAAACGCATGTGCAAACCTGTAGGCTTGTGCACATGAATTTACAAAATTGGGTGTTTGATTCGCAGGAATGGGAAAAACACGGGAATCCTTAAAATCATAACCATATCATGATTAAAATAAATGCATAGGTAAAATTAGGTCATTATCGTGCAATATATGAGCGTCTCGTTCTTTGAGCATAAGAATGTAAAAAAAAGGAGATTTGAGTGGATTGTAGAATTTCTCTGTTTTCCCTTTGAAATCTAAACCAAAGAAAAAGATCCTACACTTTTCATGTGCTCAATTTTTTAAATCAAATGGGTGAATATTCAATAGTCTCACCAAAGGAAACATTCTTATTCCCATATTTTTCCTCCAACATCCTATGAATCCCTTAACAATCTTTTCGAACCAGCTTCATTCGCCCTTTGGACTTCAACGTGCTCGAGGATCAAGTTAGCGTTGTCGCCAAGGCAGTGGCGTTTTTTTCTTTTTTCTTTTTCTTTTTTGAGATGGCAGTAGCGGTTTTTTTTTATGCCATGGCAGTATAGCGGTTTTGGTAAAGCTAGAGGCGGCAGATTCGAGGCCAGCGAATATAGAGCATCGACATCAACGACCCGACCAAGTGGCACCCAATTACGGTCATGTTCCTCCCCTATTCTCCTCCTTCTTTCCGCCTCGTACTAGGGGTTTCTAGGTTCAGACACGACCAGCTAGCTTCATCGTGAATCCTGAGCTTGGCTTGAGGCACACGTGGACGACGGTGGACGCGACGAAACGGGAACGCGCGCGAGACTAGCATGCAAAGAGATTAGACCTGCTGATGTGTATCGATCTGTAACGACGGGGACGTCTCTTATCTTTTTTTCGACGGATCGGCGACGTCTCCCGTATTATTGGCTTTGTTTATCTCTTCGTCCAGATCACGCGGCGACCGATCGATCCATTTGGTTAAACCGCATTTGGTGATTTTGTTTCTGCAGTTTTTCACCCAACAGGTTAAAGTCTAAGATCAGTGTCGCCTATGTCGCCCTCACTACTCCATCTTCGGATTGGTTTAGGCCGGCCGCCTAAAGCTCAGATGAGATTTACCTAAGCTTGCACCAAAACTCCAAATGACTCGTTCTCCTTCATAGATCATCCTCGCTTACAAAAGTACCAGTACCTCCATTCAATATTAACAGATGTCTAAGCTCACATGTATCTACACATTAAAATGTATCTTGATAATACAGACACAGAGACACTGTGATAGTTAATATGGAAAGAAAGAAGTAAAAACCTTTTTCTTCTTCTATCCCCTCCTTCAGTTTACCTTTACTTGTGCGGACTGCAAGGACGAAATAATACCAAGATAAGGATATGAAGCATTCTTTGACTGTCATGGAAATGCCTTCTTTTTTCATGCACGGGAGCTAACATGCATCGGCCTGACGTATGTAGCGTTGTAAATTTGTTCACCCAATATTTACCTCATCCGGCCCTAAGGCCGACTACAATGCAAGGTGCTTAGATGAGTACTTACAAAAATAAGCCAAGAATAATTGTAAGAATCGATACTTATTTATATACTCCCTCCGATTCATATTAGTTGACGCTAATATAGATGTATTTAGATACATTTTAATTGTAGATACAACTATTTTGGCAGCAGATAATATGGATCAGAGGGAGTAGTAGAGGTGCTTAGTTAGGCTGCCTAGTACTAACAAGCCCAGGTGATTAAGAGCATCTTCACTCGTCTCCCCACAGAGCCCCACGCCACTTTTTTTCATCCGGACGGCGAAAAACGGCCCTCCAGCTCCGGCTCGTTTTGGTCCGGATTTGCCTATTTTCGTCCGGACTCCCCATGCCATCCTCGGTTTCCCGGGGTCTCCCGGGGATGAAGCTAAACCAACCGCCCACGCCCACGTGTCTCCTCTTTCGTCCGGATTCCCCGAGCCATCCTCTTTTTCCCCGAGAAACGCCGCTTGGGGAGCACACGACTGGGAAACTACTCCTCCCCACGCCAAATCTTCCTCCAACACGAAAATTTCGCCGATTTGGGCTCGCCAACGAGCGGGATGCTCTAACCAAAAACTGGTTTATTTCTCTAAGCACCTCTCCTAAACCGGTATATTTGCCGCAGGTTTAATAAATCTAAACACATTTTAGCGTATATTTACCTAAATCTGTGACAATTATTTAGGAGGAAGTATTGCACGGTGATGCATTATAGGCTTCGAATTACAAAGTAACATGGTGAAATAAGATAAAATACGACAATATAAACCTTGATGCGGCAACAACAGTGAAGGTACAATGATCTCACCGTGCTTACTATTGTTCATTTTGTTCCAATACCTGAGACGAAAAATCAGAAACTTGTAGTAACTTGGTTATATTCATGCCTTGCGATAGCCAATAGGCTAGGTACCATATGAGCAGCGGTGGCTAGCCAAGCTAGCTGCGGCGATAGCATGCACCTCCACGGTCCAAGGAAAGTTGCACAAGGACTGGGGCACGTGTCAATAGAGCCAAGAGCTATAGCTAGCTGCAGCGATGCACATCAACAACCGCTCATGTGGACACTCCCCACCAATAATGCCGGAACCGATTACATAAGCAAAGGATAGCATATTCATACAGATCCGAATCGCCCAACGACAAGCATCTCTGACATATACAAACCAAACAATATGTTCCATACGCCGTATACAACTCCATCAAAATGTCCTTGTTTCTACCAGAATAATATACAGGGCAAGAAAGAACGAAGAATGGGAGAATGCAAAACTAGCTAGGAACACGAATCAATAAATTAATCAATAATGTGTGGAGATGGCAAGGCGGTAAGAGAGTATGGAGTAGCTGCTTATCAGGAAATGTCAGGATCAGATGAGTCATCACAAGATCCCAAAAGAAAAGGAAAAAATGGAATAGAATACATCGAAGCTAGTCATGTGCAAGTGCAATGCAACGATGGACTGGTCTAACGCGGCGCCCCTGCTGAGCCGCGCTAGTGACTCACTCTCACCTCAGCTCTTTGCAGGCTATAAATAGAAGCCCTCGTGCCACTCCTCCAGCACCCAACTCTCTTAGAGCTCCTCCTCTTGTAACAAACACACTGCTGCCGTTGATTCAGCGAAAATGTGCGGCATACTGGCTGTGCTGGGATGTGCCGATGACTCTCAGGGGAAGAGAGTCCACGTGCTCGAGCTCTCGCGCAGGCTCAAGCACCGCGGCCCGGACTGGAGCGGGATGCACCAGGTCGGTGACTGCTACCTCTCCCACCAGCGCCTTGCCATCATCGACCCGGCCTCCGGTGACCAGCCACTCTACAATGAAGACAAGTCCATCGTTGTCACCGTACGGTTATAACCTTCTATGTATGTCTTGTGTTTGTGTTACCTTTTCTTTTGTACTGAAAAGGAAGGAGGCTTTTCCTTGCAGGTGAATGGGGAGATCTACAACCATGAACAACTCCGGGCGCAGCTCTCCTCCCACACCTTCAGGACCGGCAGCGACTGCGAAGTCATCGCACACCTGGTTAGCCACCTACCTACATACAAGAAAGAACATTCACATGTTAACTCTCATCTTCCTCCACCTGAAAAAATATGGTTCACCAATTTATGAATTACTAAAATATATGCATCTATCACAAGTAAAACAAGACTTCAGTTGTGCAAAAGACAGAAATAATGACAGGATGACTTGTTGCATATGTCCTGCTTTTATGAGGGGCTGCAGTAAATAATAAATGGTCCCATGTCACAAAACACCAACTGAACGAATAATAGACGACAATCTAACCAAACTGTGGATGCATAACTTTTATTTACCATTATGTAGTACGAGGAGCACGGAGAGAATTTCATTGACATGTTGGATGGTGTCTTCTCCTTCGTCTTGCTCGACACGCGCGACCATAGCTTCATTGCTGCCCGCGACGCCATTGGTGTCACACCCCTATACATTGGCTGGGGAATTGACGGTAATTCAACATTAAAGTTTACTCAATAATGCTTCACAAAACCTGCCATGCAACAATCTTGGCTTGCACTAGTAATACTACTTAGCCAAGTAACAAGTAGGATCTGTCAGCATACCTGCTCATCTTCTACTCAAATTCCCAGGGTCGGTGTGGATTTCATCAGAGATGAAGGGGTTGAATGATGACTGTGAGCACTTTGAAACATTTCCTCCTGGCCATCTCTACTCCAGCAAGCAGGGAGGTTTCAAGAGATGGTACAACCCACCTTGGTTTTCCGAGGCCATTCCTTCAGTGCCATATGATCCACTTGCTCTCAGGAAGGCTTTTGAAAAGGTCAGACTGTGTCTAAAATCAAAAAGTAGCCAAATTTCAGAACCCGCCATGGTCTAACTGTAGTCTTCTTTCAGGCTGTCATCAAGAGGCTTATGACAGACGTTCCATTCGGTGTTCTACTCTCTGGTGGCCTTGACTCATCACTGGTTGCAGCGGTCACAGTTCGTCACCTGGCAGGGACAAAGGCTGCAAAGCGCTGGGGGACTAAGCTCCATTCCTTCTGTGTCGGCCTTGAGGTATGAAACTGAAAAGGACCAACAATTAACATAACTTTTAGCACTTCTCCACCAAATTGTAACAAGAGTCCAAAATATTATTGCTCAGGGATCACCTGATCTGAAGGCCGCAAAAGAGGTTGCCAATTACCTGGGTACCGTGCACCATGAGTTCCACTTCACTGTTCAGGTAGCAACATGCTTCATCAGTTGATCATACCAAACTACTGGTAGTCTGGTACTAATAGCACAAAGAATTGCAGGACGGCATTGATGCAATTGAAGATGTGATTTATCACACAGAAACATATGATGTGACGACAATCAGGGCAAGCACGCCAATGTTCCTGATGTCTCGCAAGATCAAGTCACTTGGGGTCAAGATGGTCATCTCTGGTGAGGGTTCCGATGAGATTTTTGGAGGATACCTCTACTTCCACAAGGCTCCCAACAAGGAGGAGCTCCACCGTGAAACCTGTCATAAGGTGAAGTGAACAAAATAGATATATTCAGAAAAAAGGCAGATCCAGACACCCTGACATAATGATTATTCTGTAGATCAAAGCTTTGCATCAGTATGATTGTTTGCGGGCCAACAAGGCAACATCTGCATGGGGACTCGAAGCACGTGTACCATTCTTGGACAAGGAGTTCATCAACGAGGCAATGAGCATAGATCCAGAGTGGAAGATGGTATGCTCAAGCTCAATTTTTTCAAATCTAGAAACTTGAGAAAGAAAGTATCGAATTATTATTTGTTTTAAATATCTTCCTAGTTTCTACCTTTAAACAATTACCATTTCTGTTGTTACAGATCAGACCTGATCTTGGAAGAATTGAGAAGTGGGTGCTAAGGAAAGCATTTGATGACGAGGAGGATCCCTTCCTGCCAAAGGTAACTTTTAAGTTCAAACTTTTGCTACATTAATATGCTAATAGAGCAGTGAAGTTAACAATCTATGTTGTGTGGGAATTGCAGCATATTCTGTACAGGCAGAAAGAGCAGTTCAGTGATGGTGTTGGCTATAGCTGGATCGATGGCCTAAAGGCTCATGCAGAATCAAATGTAAATAATTGCTGCTTCTAATGTTCAAACACGACATTGTTTATGCGTAAAGATATAGTAGCTTTTATTGTTATTTGTAGAAACGGTTTAACTAAAAGCTACATAAAATTATTTATTCAGGTGACCGATAAGATGATGTCAAATGCAAAGTTCATCTACCCACACAACACCCCGACAACAAAGGAGGCATACTGTTACAGGATGATTTTTGAGAGGTTCTTCCCCCAGGTGAGTAAATAAAATACTAGCATGAACATGAAACAGATAACTCACAATGCCATAGGAACAGCAAAGTTGATGCAAACATGTCCATTGCTCTTGTACCAGAACTCGGCGATCCTGACAGTGCCAGGCGGACCAAGCGTCGCATGCAGCACGGCGAAGGCAGTAGAGTGGGATGCTCAGTGGTCAGGGAACCTGGATCCCTCAGGGAGAGCAGCGTTTGGAGTCCACCTCTCAGCCTATGAACAAGAGCATGTCCGGGCTACTATTGCTGCAGGAACAACCAAGAAGCCGAGGATGATCAAGGTTGTGGCGCCTGGTGTTGCCATTGAGAGCTGATGGTGCCCTGCCCTGCTTGCCATTTCTGCTAATAAATAAGACGTACCTACCTATCTGGTCTTGTCATTTGAACGATGTGGGCCTAATGTTTGAGTGAAGAACTAAATATATGTATTAAAGTTTCTATTGTTAATATTAAATCAGAGATCGGTTGAATTTCCTAATCCTTTTCTGCCAATTTCCACTATTTGACATAAAAGACTTAGCCTAGCCAAATTGAGAGGACTTATGTTTGAAGATGCCTTCCATAGTTACAACACAAACTAAAATAATCAAAAGAGCATATAATAACATCTTAAAATAATGCATGGCAAGATTGATAAGATGGTTAGACCTTTTTTCTAAAGCAAAGCAGCATGAAATGAACAGACAAGTAGTCTACGTACATTTCGAACAAAGCTATCAATAGAAAAAGGAAGACATTAAGTTTTCTTTTTTGAGAAAAAAGACATTAAGTTGAATAAGAGTAATACCACCTCTGTCCATTTTTAGGTGTCGAAAGTTTGTCTAAATTCAAATGTATCTAGACATTTTTTAGTACATAGATACATCTAAATTTAGACGAATCTTCCGACATCTATTAATAGACGGAGGGAGTATATAGGATTCCTTTTGACCTCATATTCGATCCCTTGTTCACAACCAACATACCTAAGCTTTCTCCCGACAAAACTTACCTAGCCTTCCATAAAACACAGCAATTTATGTCACATTTGCAACGCAGAAGGGTATATGAATGCGCCTTTATGGACATCAATAATTAAGGAAGGGAATGACATCTTTCTGGAGAGTAAACATCACTACTGCAAGATATCCCATGAAATGGAAGCTAAAGAAGTGGAGACGATAAACTCAAACCAACAGCGACAAACTTTTTTCCAGTCATCTTTATACCGTACATGCAACAATTTGCAGACAATAGCAACTGAAGTTGTACAGTAAGTCAATGATAATCGAGCTACCAGTATAAACATCATCTACACCACACATTAAATGGACCAAACCAATACCTAATGCAACATTAGCTAACACCAGCACTTATACGACGTTGGAAAAGTTGACCTTCGAGCATGAAATTATTGCAGGTTCCAGCTTCAGATGCCATGAATATATAGGAATCATAAAATTTTATAGAGATCAATGAAGACATCAACAGATGAAGAGGATAGCTCAAACTTAATGAGTTTGCTGAATCTGTTAATCCAAAGTAACGAGAACATTGTTGCTATGTGGTTCCTGGCTTCATGCCTTCATTTCTGTTTTTAAAGCCTCCTTCAGGGCTGGCTAATGGTACTTGAACTTGGTAACATAAGAATAGGTGCACTTTGGCTTCCCAGTACTGGTTCGGAGCTTCTTGGTCTGCAATGTTCACAGAAAAGAAATGTTCTTCAGAATCTGAAGGCATCAACCAATGGTTTGTGGGTTACAAAAAAAGAGCATCCTAACACCAGAGAATTTATCAGGTTACCGTTTCACTGTTTGCATGGCATCATCACCTGGTACCATTGACAGATACCCACTACCAGCATGGATGTTTCCCTGGAGCACAATGCACCACACAAAGCATTAGAGAAAAATGGGATTCATCTTTAATCTACTGTATTTTATACACTTGACATTAGTACGTCATGTTATTAAAATTTCAATATGTAGATTAACCACAACGCTTATGTTCAAGAACCTAATGCAACATTATCTTAGTTTACTCTCTTTTTTCCTTCTCCTTCTTGTTTTGGTTTCCTTTTATTTCTGTTGGGTTTCACGTCTAGCCTACCCCAACTTGCTTGGGAAAAAGGCTTTGATGTTGTTGTTGTTGTTGAGAGACCGCTATAATACATATGGCCAATCTGATGGTCACTGCTAGGTAAACTAAAGTGACAAAACAAAAACTTGTTTCTTTTGCCTTACAAATTGTGCAGCCAATCTTAGCGCCATTCTGTTAGGAGACTGAAGCTGTGACAGTGAGTCAGAAATTAACTTTTCCCATTCAGCCACAACATAAAATAATCTACAAAGCTAAAACTTCCTGATCCAACTTCCAAACACATTTATTCAAAATAAGAAATAAGATTATATAAGTGCGCTGATGTGTATAGATGCAAGTGGTCCACTATTAGGGTACCCTTTACCCTCTTTAGCTCAAAAATGAACTAACTTGATGATGCCATGGATAAAAGTTAGTTCATTTTTTGGACTAAAAGGGTAGAGGGTACCATAATGATGGACCACTTGCATCACTACTGATGTGCTTCTTCAAAGAACATTATCGTCCTGAAACTAGCAAATAATATAAGCCTCTTCTGCTTGGTGTAACAGACGAAGCTACACTAGACTCTGTTCGCATAATAACATAATCTTGTATACGTGAAACCATTCGACTAAGAGAAATGCTTCACGATTCCAAGACCAGAAAAACCAGATAATTGTGTCCGATATCTTGTACCATTTGATCCAACCCAACTAGTAACCAGAGTCATAATCAATGTGCTTTTTAGCATCCCCTACCTAACCACTGATATGCACAGGATAACATCAACAACAAAAACATGTAACAACACAAGCAAAGCCATTGAAGTAAACTAACAACTCAAAAACAAAGAAAAGCTCGTAAAATATCGAAGTATCATGAATTGCAGAATTTCTGTATCCACATCCCGTATGTATGTACGCAGACAGCTAACCATGCACAGAACGGGCTATAGACGCAAAGGCAAGTGTGCATGGAGCCCTAAAGTAGTAATGTAACAGCACATAACATATAGTAGTAACAACTGAATATGCCATCTCTCAACTATAAAGGGCGTAATCTCTCTGTCCAGTATCACCGTCAGTATCCTCATTACAATCCTATCGTTCACAAGTGCCTGAACATGAACAGAATTCATGATCCTGAACAGTTTGTGAATCACTACAAGCCTGCTGCGTTGTAGAAATGCAGATTTCCTAGAAACGAACCCTCACCCAAACAGCTAATAAACATGTGATCTTCTCAATGCATGCAGGGACAAGCAAATTATACAGTTGACATACTGCAAAATAAAAAACATGAGGAACACTCACCGGCAAGGCGGCCTCTTTCTCCCTCTCCCTATCCCTGAGCACTTTGGCGACAAGTCCGGCCCTCCTCTTGCCCTTGTTGACCTCCTCAGTCTCGGAGATCTCGGAGTACTTCCTGTCGCGGACCCTCCAGGCGGTGCCCCTGCGGATGAGCAGCTTGGCGGCCTTCCAGCCCTGGGTGCTGGTGTCGATGACGGTGACGTCGGTCTTGGAGCGCCGCTCCCCGTCGACGACGCCGGCGCCGCCCTGTCGGCCCGGCGGCGCTTCCGGGCCTTGGCCTTGTCGTCCTTGGTGACGGATTTGTCGTTGGGGCGGGGGCGGGGCGGGACTGCTTGCGGAAGGGCTTGGGCGGGCGGCCGGATCGCGGGGCGGAGGGGACGGCGAAGAGGTCGGAGATGACGCCGGAGAGCGGCGGCGGCGGCGGCGGCGGCGGCTGAGGTGGGGGTGGCTGGTGTTGTTGGGGCTAGGGTTTGGGCGCGCGGGGTCGCGGGGCGGCTTGGGGTTGGGGAGCGGATCCTGGGGGGCGATGACGGCGAGGCGGCGGTCGGAGGAGGCGGGGGCGGCGGCGGCGGAGGGGGAGGAGGGCGGGAGGGGAGGCGGCGGCGGGGGTGTGGGTGGAGGCGGAGGGGGCGGCTGGGGCTGGGGCTGGCCGTAGAGGAGGTCGTCGATTTGGAGGTGGGCGGGGAGGAGAGGCCGCCCTGCTTGGCGTGGAGGCGGTGGAGCCATGAGGGGGTGTTGCTGCTGCTGCTCTTGGCCACGGAGAGCACCCATTGGCAGCACGGCATTTCTCCGATCAGCCGGATCGAGCACCAGCCGTCGCCGCCGCCGCCGCCGCAGTGTGTGGGGAACCTGGCTGGAAGAAGGTACTGACTAAAGAGCGGATGTCCGGTCGATAATACACTGGCTGTCGCCCGCCGCTTATGTGGATGCCATGCGTCAGCCAGCGCACAACTTGGCAAAATGCACGCCAACGCAACACCCAGCAAGCTTCAACCAAAGCTAAAATGTTGAATTTCATATAACCACATGAAATAACTAAGAGCTCCAGTCGCGTCCCCCAAAGCGTTCCCCAAACCGCGCCGGATCGAGCGCTGAGACGTGTTTGTTCGTGCCGCGTTTGGGACGTCGCTCCCCAGCCGCGTCCCTCAAACGCCGACCCCAATCGAAATTCAAATAGATGCATTCAAAAGAGATCGTTTCGCCGATTCATCGCGATCGAGTAGCAGCGATGAAAGTACTGGGCGCGCGATCATATTACAGACCGGTGGTGCATGCTAATTAGAAGAAGGGGTTGACGGCGACGTATCCTGAGTCGACGCAGGCCCGTCGATCACGATGACCTCGTCGCGATCTGCCCGTTGCTGTGCATGCTCCGTCGCCGACGCAAAGGCCGACGCAGGTGTAGTAGTAGAAGACGTGTCAGCCGGCTCTTGCTGCGCTCCCGCCGCCGCTGTCAGGGCAGCCGCGTCGGCCGCCGCCATTTTGGCTTCGATGTCGTCGAGGATCTGGCCTTTGAAGAAGTTGTGCGCCGCTCGCGTCCGGGGAGACATCCTCTGTCGACGTTCTCAGCAGGGACATGTCGTCCCTGCGTTTCTTGAGCTCCAACTTCTCCTCTTGCCTCTTGAGCAGCTCGGCCCACCTTTTGTCGGCCTTCTTGTCGCGGGAGAGAAAGGTCGAGGAGACGTCGGCGAGGCATTTCGTGATCGACGCCTGCGTCTTCTCGGACGACGCAGCGTCGGCCAAGGCGTCCTTGGCAGCCTTGTTGCCAGTAGGACGCCCTGCCGAGAAGTTGCCAGCGGCGCGTCCAGATCAATGGCGTCCTTCCCCTTGGACAGCGACAAGCGCGTCAACCGCCATTTCTCATTCATTTTGAGCTTGCCATAGCAATGCATGAGCACGAAAGACTTGTGACCTTCCGAGTTCCTCGAGTACAAATCCATGGCCCTATCAAACTAACCAAAGGAAGCAGAGTCATTTCATCGAACACAATGTAGGCGCTACGGATTATGGAAGAAAGAGTCGTACCAGTTGGGCGACGTCGGCGCCGCTGTCGCCTCTGGTCTCTAAGTCGTGATGGTACCCATGGAAGGAGTTCACCGACGCCTGGATGATGGCCCATCGCGTCGACATTGCCTTTTGGCTCCTCTTCATTGTCACTTTGTTGTAGTCGTTGTTGATGAGCTTGCGCTCATCGAACTCGGCCTTGATCCTCGCCCAATACTTCCCGTATTTTTGGTTGGCGCCGATGATGGAGTCATGGCTCACCGTCGCCCACGACTCGCACAGACAAAGATCTTCCAAAACCGTCCACTTCGGGCCTCGTGTGCCCGACACCTTCTTCTTCGTCGTCCTCACGCCGTCCGCGTCTACCTCCACGAGATCATCGTCACCGGCACCCTCGTCGTCCTCTTCTCGCGCCCTCTTTTCGTCCTCGTCGTCATGCTCGTCGTCGTCCTCCACCCCGTCCTCTTCCTCGTCGTCCTCCTCCTCAACCCCGTCGTCCTCCTCAGCACCGGCGTCATCGATTCGAGCGGACCCCTGCGGCCGGTGAAAGGGTCGCCGTCCGGACCGGGTCCTGGCTCGCGCTGCTCGTACGCCGGGGAGTAGAGGTTGTTGGGGTTGAAGCCGCCGTGCGGCAGCGCATCCTGGTAGTGCGGCGACAAGTTAGGCATCATGCACCCGGGAGTGGCGGAGGGGTGATACGTCTCCAACGTATCTATAATTTCTTATGTTCCATGCTAGTTTTATGACAATACCAACATGTTTTAGTCATACTTTATAATGTTTTTATGCATTTTCCGGTACTAACCTATTAACAAGATGCCGAAGCGCCAGTTCCTGTTTTCTGCTTTTTTGGTTTCAAAATCCTACACGGAAATATTCTCGAAATTGACGAAACAAAAGCCCACGGTCTTATTTTCCACGAGCCTTCCAGAACACCGAAGAGGAGACGAAGAGGGGACGAGGCGGCCACACCATAGGGGGCGCGCCCCACCCCCGGCCGCGCCGCCATATGGGGTGGGCCCCTCGGGAGTCCGACTCGCTTCGCCTATTTATTCTCTCTGTCGCGAAAACCCTAGTACCGAGAGCCACGATACGAGATACTGAGACGCCGCCGCCGTCAATCCCATCTCGGGGGATTCTGGAGATCGCCTCTGGCACCCTACCGGAGAGGGGAATCATCACCGGAGGGCTCCACATCACCATGCCCGCCTCCGGACTGATGCATGAGTAGTTCATCCTTGGACTACGGGTCCATAGCAGTAGCTAGATGGTTGTCTTCTCCTCTTGTGCTATCATGTTTAGATCTTGTGAGTTGCCTATCATGATCAGGATCATCTATTTGTAATGCTACATGTTGTGTTTGTTGGGATCCGATGAATATTGAATACTATGTCAAGTTGATTATTGATCTATCATATATGTGCTATTTATGTTCTTGCATGCTCTCCGTTGCTAGTAGAGGCTCTAGCCAAGTTGATACTTGTGACTCCAAGAGGGAGTATTTATGCTCGATAGTGGTTCATGCCTCTATTGAATCTGGGACAGTGACAGAAAGTTCTAAGGTTGTGGATGTGCTGTTGCCACTAGGGATAAAACATCAATGCTTTGTCTAAGGATATGTGTGTTGATTACATTACGCGTAGTACTTAATGCAATTGTCTGTTGTTTGCAACTTAATACTGGAGGGGTGCGGATGCTAACCCGAAGGTGGACTTTTAGGCATAGATGCATGCTGGATGGCGGTCTATGTTCTTTGTCGTAATGCCCTAAGTAAATCTCATAGTAGTCATCATGATATGTATATGAATCTTTATTTGTCAATTGCCCAACCGTAATTTGTTCACCCAACATGCTATTTATCTTATTGGAGAGACACCACTAGTGAACTGTGGACCCCGGTCCTATTCTTTACATCGGAAATACAATCTGCAATCATCAGTTCTCTGTTGTTTTCTACAAGCAAACATCATTCTCCACACCATACGTTTAATCCGTTGTTTTCAGCAAGCCGGTGAGATTGACAACCTCACCGTTAAGTTGGGGCAAAGTATTTTGATTGTGTTGTGCAGGTTCCACGTTGGCCCGGAATCCCTGGTGTTGCACCGCACTACACTCCTTCACCAACAACCTTCACGTGGCCTTCATCTCCTACTGGTTCGATAACCTTGGTTTCTTACTGAGGGAAAACTTGATGTTGTACGCATCACACCTTCCTCTTGGGGTTCCCAACGGGCGTGTGCTTTACCGTCACAAGCAACTCTTTTTCTGGCGCCATTGCCAGGGAGATCAAGACACGCTGCAAGGGGAGTCTCTCACATCTAATCTCTTTACTTTGTTTATTATCTTGCTTTACTTTATTTTTATGTCTTGTTTGCTTTCTTATATCAAAAACACACAAAAATTAGTTACTTGTTTTTACTTTATTTAATTCTGTTTGCTTAGTTTATTTTTTATTACTGCTAAAATGAATACTCCTGAAAATACTAAGTTGTGTGATTTCACTAGCACAAATAATAATGATTTTATATGCACTCCTATTGCTCCACCTGCTACTACAGCAGAATTTTATGAAATTAAACCTGCTTTACTAAATCTTGTTATGAGAGAGCAATTTTCTGGTGTTAGTACTGATGATGCTGCTGCCCATCTTAATAATTTTGTTGAACTTTGTGAAATGCAAAAGTATAAGGATATAGATGGTGATATTATAAAACTGAAATTGTTTCCTTTCTCCTTAAGAGGAAGAGCTAAAGATTGGTTGCTATCTTTGCCTAAAAATAGTATTGATTCATGGACTAAATGTAAAGATGCTTTTATTGGAAAATATTATCCTCCTGCTAAATTATATCTTTGATAAGTAGCATTATGAATATTAAGCAATTGGATAATGAACATGTTGCCCAAGCATATACCTAAGCATTGGCCGGGCCGACCAAGGCCCGACGCGGAAAATCTTGGCCCAGCCCGCCCGGCCCGACCGTCGGGCCGTAAATCTTGGCCCAAGGCCGCCCATCATAAGGTAAGCCCGTCGAGCCCGGGCCTCGGCCCGGCCGGGCCGCCTTAAATCGCACAAAATCTGCCTGTGCCCGGCCCATGCCGACCATCGGGCCAAAACTGCCCAGGCCCGGCCCACAGCATGGTCAAGCCGGGCTTGGCCCGGGAATTTCAGGCCGGGCCGGGCCGGGCCGACCGGGCCGGGCTGCCCATGGCCAGTTATACCCAAGCATGGGAGAGAATGAAATCTTTGGTAAAGAATTGCCCTACCCATGGACTAACTACATGGATGATCATCCAAACCTTTATGCAGGATTGAATTTTTCTTCGAGGAACCTATTGGATTCAGCTGCTGGAGGTACTTTTATGTCCATCACTTTAGGTGCTGCAACAAAGCTTCTTGATGATATGATGATCAATTACTCTGAATGGCATACTGAAAGAACTCCTCAAGGTAAGAAGGTAAATTTTGTTGAAGAAACCTCTTCTTTGAGTGATAAGATTGATGTTATTATGTCTATGCTTGTTAATGGTAGATCTCATGTTGATCCTAATAATGTTCCTTTAGCTTCATTGGTTGCTCAAGAAGAGCATGTTGATGTGAATTTCATTAAAAATAATAATTTCAACAACAATGCTTATAGGAATAATTTTGGTAACAACAACTATAGGCCATATCCTTCTAATAATGGTAATGGTTATGGTAATTCTTATGGTAATTCTTACAACAATAGTAGAAGTGTACCCTCTGGTCTTGAAGTCATGCTTAAAGAATTTATTAGTACACAAACTGCTTTTAATAAATCTGTTGAAGAAAAGCTTGGTAAAATTGATGTTCTTGCCTCTAAGGTTGATAGTCTTGCTGTTGATGTTGATCTTTTAAAATTGAAAGTTATGCCTAATAAAAATAAAGATATTAAGTCATTTGCTAAAACAAACGCTATCCAAGTTCGAATTAATGATAATATTAGAATGATGGCTGAATTGCATGCTAGGTGGGAAAGAGAAGAAAGAGAAGAAAAACTTGCTAAAGAGAATAATGTAGCTAAAGTTTGGACTATTACCACCACTAGTAATGTTGATGCTTCACATGTTGCTAAACCTCCTACTATCAATGGTAGAATAATTGGTGTTGGCAATGTTCTAACTCTACTGCAAAGCGTGCAAAATTGCTTGAAACTGTTTGTGATAAAAGTGCTGAAATTTTTCAGAATGTTGTAGATCATAATGATTTAGATTTTGATAGTTGTCATATTTCTGAAGTTATTAAGTTCTTACAAAAACTTGCTAGAAGTCCTAATGCTAGTGCTATAAATTTAGCCTTTACAAAACATATTACAAATGCTCTCATTAAAGCTAGGGAAGAGAAATTAAAACTTGAAGCTTCTATTCCTAGGAAGTTGGAAGATGGTTGGGAGCCCATCATTAAGATGAAAGTCAATGATTTTGATTGTAATGCTTTATGTGATCTTGGTGTAAGTATTTCTGTTATGCCTAAGAAACTTTATGATATGCTTGACTTGCCACCTTTGGAAAATTGTTATTTGGATGTTAATCTTGCTGATAATTCTATAAAGAGACCTTTGGGGAGAATTGATAATGTTCACATTACGGTTAACAATAACCTTGTCCCCATTGATTTTGTTGTCTTGGATATTAAATGCAATGCATCTTGTCCTATTGTTTTGGGAAGACCCTTTCTTCGAACTGTTGGTGTTGTTATTGATATGAAAGAAGGAAATATTAAGTATCAATTCCCTCTTAAGAAAGGTATGGAACACTTCCCTAGAAAGAGAATGAAGATGCCTTTTGATTCTATTATTAGAACAAATTATGATGTTGATGCTTCTTCTCTTGATATTACTTGATTTGCACTTTCTGCGCCTAGCTGAAAGGCGTTAAAGAAAAGCGCTTATGGGAGACAACCCATTATTTTATTTCTGAAATTTTTGTTTTATATTTGAGTCAAGGTGCTTGTTACTACTGTAGCAGTACCTTTGTATCTTTATTTTCATGCATTGTTGTGCCAAGTAAAGTCTCTAATAGAAGGTTGATACTAGATTTGGATTTCTGCGCAGAAACAGATTTATTAGCTGTCACGAATTCGCGTTTTTCTCTCTGTAGAAGAATCAAAAAAATCTGTGAAAATTCATGCATGATCCTCAGATATGTACGCAACTTTCATTAGTTTTGAGTTTTTCCATCTGAGCAAGTTAAGTGCCTCAAAAAAATTCGTCTTACGGACCGTTCTGTTTTGACAGATTCTGCCTTTTATTTCACATTGCCTCTTTTACTGTGTTTGATTGGATTTCATTGCTCTATTAAATTACAGTAGCCTTGGGTAATGTCTGAGATTGCTTTAAGTTTGCTGTGGAGGAAGTTTTCAAGGGTCAAGAGAGGAGGATGATATATATGATCAAGAAGAGTGAAAAGTCTAAGCTTGGGGATGCCCCGTGGTTCATCCCTGCATATTTCAAGAAGACTCAAGCATCTAATCTTGGGGATGCCCAAGGCATCCCCTTCTTCATCAACAACTTATCAGGTCACCTCTAGTGAAACTATATTTTTATTCTGTCACATCTTATGTTCTTTACTTGGAGCGTCTGTTTGTTTTTATTTTTGTTTTTGTTTGAATAAATTCGGATCCCAGCAATCCTTGTGTTGGAGAAAGACATGCTCCGCTTTTTCATATTGAACACTGGTGTTCTTAGCTTTACTTTAATGTTCATGGCGAAGTTGAAAGCCGCTTCGTTGATTGCTATTTGGTTGGAAACAGAAAATGCTTCATGTGGTAAATGGTATATTATCTTGAATAATTTGATACTTGGCAATTGTTTTGAGCTCTCAAGTAGATCATGTTTAAGCTCTTGCATCATGTAGTTTAAATCTATTAGTGGAGAACTGATACGTCCCAAACGTATCCATAATTTCTTATGTTCCATGCTACATTATTGATGATACCTACATGTTTTATACACATTATATGTCATTATTATGCGTTTTCCGGAACTAACCTATTGACGAGATGCCGAAGGGCCAGTTCCTGTTTTCTGTTTTTGGTTCCGAAATCCTAGTAAGGAAATATTCTCGGAATCGGACGAAATCAATGCCCAGCATCCTATTTTTCCACGAAGCTTCCAACACCCGAGAGCCACCGAGGGGAGCCCTGGTGGGCCCAGATGATAGGGCGGCGCGGCCAGGGCTGGGCCCGCGCCCACCTAGTGTGTCGCGCCGTCGCCCTCCGACTCCGCCTCTATAAAGGTCCCTGACCTAAAACACGAGAGGAATAAGCCACGGTACGAGAAAAGTTCCGGAGCCGCCGCCATCGCGAAGCCAAGATCCGGGGGACAGGAGTCTCTGTTCCGGCACGCCGCCGGACAGGAAGTGCCCCAAGGCTCCTCCATCGACACCGCCATCTTCATCACCGCTGCTGTCTCCCATGAGGAGGGAGTAGTTCTCCATCGAGGCTCGGGCTGTACCGGTAGCTATGTGGTTAATCTCTCTCCTATGTACTTCAATACAATAATCTCATGAGCTGCCTTACATGATTGAGATTCATATGATGATGCTTGTAATCTAGATGTCATTATGCTAGTCAAGTGGGTTTTACTTATGTGATCTCCGGAGACTCCTTGTCCCACGTGTGTAAAGGTGACAGTGTGTGCACCGTGTGGGTCTCTTAGGCTATATTTCACAGAATACTTATTCACTGTTATGAATGGCATAGTGAAGTGCTTATTTATATCCCTTTATGATTGCAATGTGTTTTGTATCACTATTTATCTATGTGCTACTCATGTGATGTTATTAAAGTAGTCTATTCCTCCTGCATGATGTAATGGTGACAGTGTGTGCATTGTGTAGTTCTTGTCGTAGATTATGATCATAATCTCTTGTAGGTTATGGAGTTGATTATCGCTATGATAGTATTGATGTGATTTATGCCTCCTTCATAGTGTGATGGTGACAGTGTGCATGCTATGTTAGTACTCGGTCTATTTTGCAAAGATCTATTATACTCTAAGGTTACTTAAACATGAATATCGAATGTTGTGGAGCTTGTTAACTCCGACATTGAGGGTTCGTGTAATCCTACACAATTAGTGGTGTTCATTATCAAACAAGAGTATATGTAGTACAAAGAAAGAGAACTTATTTATTATGTGATCAATGTTGAGAGTGTCCACTAGTGAAAGTATGATCTCTAGGCCTTGTTTTCACCACAAAGAATTGCTTCCCACGCCAGCAAGCTATTTTCTGGCGCCGCTTGTTTACTGTTTTACTGCATCTTTACTTTCTGCAATATTACCACCATCTATACCACCTGTGTTTTACTATCTCTTCGCCGAACTAGTGCACATATACATCTGACAAGTGTATTAGGTGTGTTGGGGACACTAGAGACTTCTTGCTTTGTGGTTGCAGGGTTGCTTGAGAGGGATATCTTTGACCTCTTCCTCCCTGAGTTCGATAAACCTTGGGTGATCCACTTAAGGGAAAACTTGCTGCTGTTCTACAAACCTCTGCTCTTGGAGGCCCAACACTGTCTACAAGAATAGAAGCACCCGTAGACATCAAGCATTTTTCTGGCGCCGTTGCCGGGAGGAAAGGTAAAAGGTACTCACACTCCGGATCTCGGCTACTAAGCTATTTTCCGGCGCCGTTGTAAGTACTCGAAGCTATTTCCTTTAGATCCTGCAATTGCATCTTTTGGTTTCTTGTTTACACTAGTTAGGCATAATGGACAACAATGAGCTTCTTATTTTATTTCCTGAGTTAAGACATGGATTGTTTGCTGCGAAAATTAAAAAACCTATGGAATCTTATTTGCATGCTAGTAGCAATGATATTAGTATGAACCCTTTGAACACCATTGTTGCTAATGATATGGAAAATTCTAAGCTTGGGGAAGCTGGTTTTGATGAGCATGATATTTTTAGTCCCCCAAGCATTGAGGAGAAAATTTTCTTTGATGATACTTTGCCTCCTATTTATGATGATTATAATGATAGTGGTCTTTTGGTGCCGCCTACTATGGAGAGTAAATTTTATTATGATTATATTATGCCTCCTACACTTGATGAGAATAATAATGATAGCTACTTTGTTGAATTTGCTCCCACTACAACTAATAAAATTGATTATGCTTATGTGGAGAGTAATAATTTTATGCATGTGGCTCATGGCAAGAATGCTTTATGTGATAGTTATATTGTTGAGTTTGTTCATGATGCTACTGAAAGTTATTATGAGAGAGGGAAATATGGTTATATGCATCTTAATAATATTAAGTTTCCCCTCTTTATGTTGAGAATCTTGAAATTGCGCTTATGTTGCTTTTCTATGCTTGCCACTTTGTTCTTCATGAATTTATTTGTGTACAAGATTCCTATGCATAGTAAGCATGTTAGACTTAAATGTGTTTTGAATTTGCCTCTTGATGCTCTCTTTTGCTTCAAATACTATTTCTTGCGAGTGCATCATTAAAACTGCTGAGCCCATCTTAATGGCTATAAAGAAAGAACTTCTTGGGAGATAACCCATGTGTTTATTTTACTACAGAAATTTTTGTTTTGTTGAGTCTTGGAAGTTGTTTACTACTGTAGCAACCTCTCCTTATCATGTTTTTGTGCCAAGTAAAGTTTCTATGCTAAAGTTGATGTTATATTTGGGATCGCTGCGCAGAAACAGCATTGCTGTCTGTCACGAATTCTGGCATAAGTCTCTGTAAAAAATCGAAAAAATCTGCAAAATTACGAGCGTGATCCTCAGATATGTACGCAACTTTCATTAGTTTTGAGTTTTTCCATTTGAGCAAGTTAAGTGCCCAGTCCAGAAGCATCTTTACGGACTGTTCTGTTTTTGACAGATTCTGTCTTTTATTTCGCATTGCCGTTTTTGCTATGTTGAATGAGTTTCTTTGTTCCATTAACTTTCAGAAGCTTTGTGCAATGTCCAGAAGTGTTAAGAATGATTGTGTCACCTCTGAATATATGAATTTGTGGTTAAGCACTAACCCTCTCATGAGTTTGCTTGAAGTTTGTGTGAAGGAAGTTTTCAAGGGTCAAGAGAAGAGGGTGATATAATGTGATCGAGAAGAGTGAAAGGTCTAAGCTTGGGGATGCCCCGGTGGTTCATCCCTGCATATTTTAAGAAGACTCAAACATCTAAGCTTGGGGATGCCCAAGGCATCCCCTTCTTCATCGACAACTTATCAGGTTCTTCTAGTGAAACTATATTTTTATTCCGTCACATCTTATGTACTTTACTTGGAGCGTCTGTTTGTTTTTATTTTTGTTTTGTTTGAATAAGTTCATCCTTGTGTGGGAGAGAGACACTCCGCTTTCATGAACACATGTGTTCTTAGCTTTTAATGTTCATGGCGAAGGTTGAAACTGCTTCGTTAATTGTTATATGGTTGGAAACAAATGCTACATGTAGTAATTGGTAAAAGTCTTGGATAATGTGATACTTGGCAATTGTTGTGCTCATGTTTAATCTCTTGCATCATATACTTTGCACTCATTAATGAAGAAATACATAGAGCTTACTAAAATTTGGTTTGCATAATTGATCTCTCTAAAGTCTAGATAATTTCTAGTATTGAGTTTTGAACAACAAGGAAGACGGTGTAAAGTCTTATAATGTTTACAATATGTCTTTTATGTGAGTTTTGCTGCACCGGTTCATCTTTGTGTTTGTTTCAAATAAACCTTGCTAGCCTAAACCTTGTATCGAGAGGGAATACTTCTCATGCATCCAAAATCCTTGAGCCAACCACTATACCATTTGTGTCCACCATACCTACCTACTACATGGTATTTCTCCGCCATTCCAAAGTAAATTGCTTGAGTGCTACCTTTAAATTTCCATCATTCGCCTTTGCAATATATAGCTCATGGGACAAAATAGCCTTAAAAACTATTGTGGTATTGAATATGTACTTATGCACTTTATCTCTTATTAAGTTGCTTGTTGTGCGATAACCATGCTTCTGGGGACGCCATCAACTCTTTGTTGAATATCATGTGAGTTGCTATGCATGTCCGCCTTGTCTGAAGTAAGAGAGATCTACCACCTTAATGGTTAGAGCATGCATATTGTTAGATAAGAACATTGGGCCGCTAACTAAAGCCATGAATCATGGTGGAAGTTTCAGTTTTGGACATATATCCTCAATCTCATATGAGAACACTAATTGTTGCCACATGCTTATGCATTAAAGAGGAGTCCATTATCTGTTGTCCATGTTGTCCCGGTATGGATGTCTAAGTTGAGAATAATCAAAAGCGAGAAATCCAAAATGCGAGCTTTCTCCTTAGACCTTTGTACAGGCATGGAGGTACCCTTTGTGACACTTGGTTAAAACATGTGTATTGCGATGATCCGGTAGTCCAAGCTAATTAGGACAAGGTACGGGCACTATTAGTATACTATGCATGAGGCTTGCAACTTGTAAGATATAATTTACATAATACATATGCTTTATTACTACCGTTGACAAAATTGTTTCATGTTTTCAAAATAAAAGCTCTAGCACAAATATAGCAATCGATGCTTTCCTCTTTGAAGGACCTTTCTTTTACTTTTATGTTGAGTCAGTTCACCTATCTCTCTCCACCTCAAGAAGCAAACACTTGTGTGAACTGTGCATTGATTCCTACATACTTGCATATTGCACTTATTATATTGCTTTGCATTGACAACTATCCATGAGATATACATGTTACAAGTTGAAAGCAACCGCTGAAACTTAATCTTCCATTATGTTGCTTCAATGCCTTTACTTTGAATTTATTGCTTTATGAGTTAACTCTTATGCAAGACTTATTGATGCTTGTCTTGAAAGTACTATTCATGAAAAGTCTTTGCTTTATGATTCATTTGTTTACTCATGTCATTACCATTGTTTTGATCGCTGCATTCATCTCATATGCTTACAATAGTATGATCAAGGTTATGATGGCATGTCACTTAAGAAATTATCATTGTTATCGTTTACCTACTCGACGAGTAGAACTAAGCTTGGGGATGCTTGATACGTCCCAAACGTATCCATAATTTCTTATGTTCCATGCTACTTTATTGATGATACCTACATGTTTTATACACATTATATGTCATTATTATGCGTTTTGCGGAACTAACCTATTGACGAGATGCCGAAGGGCCAGTTCCTGTTTTCTGCTGTTTTTGGTTCCAGAAATCCTAGTAAGGAAATATTCTCGGAATCGGACGAAATCAATGCCCAAAGATCCTATTTTCCACGAAGCTTCCACACCCGAGAGCCACCATAGGGGAGCCCTGGTGGCCAGATGATAGGGCGGCGCGACCAGGGTGGGCCCGCGGCCCCCTAGTGTGTCACCGCCTCCGCCCTCCGACTCCGCCTCTTCGCCTATATAAAGGTCCCGACCTAAAACACGAGAGGAATAAGCCATGGTACGAGAAAAGTTCCGAGCCGCCGCCATCGCGAAGCCAAGATCTCGGGGGACAGGAGTCTCTCCGCACGCCGGACGGGGAAGTGCCCCCGAAGGCTCCTCCATCGACACCGCCGCCATCTTCATCACCGCCGCTGTCTCCCATGAGGAGGGAGTAGTTCTCCATCGAGGCTCGGGCTGTACCGGTAGCTATGTGGTTAATCTCTCTCCTATGTACTTCAATACAATAATCTCATGAGCTGCCTTACATGATTGAGATTCATATGATGATGCTTGTAATCTAGATGTCATTATGCTAGTCAAGTGGGTTTTACTTATGTGATCTCCGGAGACTCCTTGTCCCACGTGTGTAAAGGTGACAGTGTGTGCACCGTGTGGGTCTCTTAGGCTATATTTCACAGAATACTTATTCACTGTTATGAATGGCGTAGTGAAGTGCTTATTTATATCCCTTTATGATTGCAATGTGTTTTGTATCACTATTTATCTATGTGCTACTCATGTGATGTTATTAAATTAGTCTATTCCTCCTGCATGATGTAATGGTGACAGTGTGTGCATTGTGTAGTTCTTGTCGTAGATTATGATCATAATCTCTTGTAGGTTATGGAGTTGATTATCGCTATGATAGTATTGATGTGATTTATGCCTCCTTCATAGTGTGATGGTGACAGTGTGCATGCTATGTTAGTACTCGGTCTATTTTGCAAAGATCTATTATACTCTAAGGTTACTTAAACATGAATATCGAATGTTGTGGAGCTTGTTAACTCCGACATTGAGGGTTCATGTAATCCTGCACAATTAGTGGTGTTCATTATTAAACAAGAGTATATGTAGTACAAAGAAAGAGAACTTATTTATTATGTGATCAATGTTGAGAGTGTCCACTAGTGAAAGTATGATCCCTAGGCCTTGTTTTCACCACAAAGAATTGCTTCCCACGCCAGCAAGCTATTTTCTGGCGCCGCTTGTTTACTGTTTTACTGCATCTTTACTTTCTGCAATATTACCACCATCTATACCACCTGTGTTTTACTATCTCTTCGCCGAACTAGTGCACCTATGCATCTGACAAGTGTATTAGGTGTGTTGGGGACACAAGAGACTTCTTGCTTTGTGGTTGCAGGGTTGCTTGAGAGGGATATCTTTGACCTCTTCCTCCTTGAGTTCGATAAACCTTGGGTGATCCACTTAAGGGAAAACTTGTTGCTGTTCTACAAACCTCTGCTCTTGGAGGCCCAACACTGTCTACAAGAATAGAAGCACCCGTAGACATCAAGCAATTTTCTGGGCCGTGTTTGGGAGGAAAGGTAAAAGGTACTCACACTCGATCTCGGCTACTAAGCTTTTTCCGCCGTTGTAAGTACTCGAAGCTATTTCCTTTAGATCCTGCAATTGCATCTTTTGGTTTCTTGTTTACACTAGTTAGGCATAATGGACAACAATGAGCTTCTTATTTTATTTCCTGAGTTAAGACATGGATTATTTGCTGCGAAAATTAAAAAACCTATGGAATATTATTTGCATGCTAGTAGCAATGATATTAGTATGAACGCTTTGAACACCATTGTTGCTAATGATATGGAAAATTCTAAGCTTGGGGAAGCTGGTTTTGATGAGCATGATATTTTTAGTCCCCCAAGCATTGAGGAGAAAATTTTCTTTGATGATACTTTGCCTCCTATTTATGATGATTATAATGATAGTGGTCTTTTGGTGCCGCCTACTATGGAGAGTAAATTTTATTATGATTATACTATGCCTCCTACACTTGATCGATGAGAATAATAATGATAGCTACTTTGTTGAATTTGCTCCCACTACAACTAATAAAATTGATTATGCTTATGTGGAGAGTAATAATTTTATGCATGTGGCTCATGGCAAGAATGCTTTATGTGATAGTTATATTGTTGAGTTTGTTCATGATGCTACTGAAAGTTATTATGAGAGAGGGAAATATGGTTATATGCATCTTAATAATATTAAGTTTCCCTCTTTATGTTGAGAATCTTGAAATTGCGCTTATGTTGCTTTTCTATGCTTGCCACTTTGTTCTTCATGAATTTATTTGTGTACAAGATTCCTATGCATAGTAAGCATGTTAGACTTAAATGTGTTTTGAATTTGCCTCTTGATGCTCTCTTTTGCTTCAAATACTATTTCTTGCGAGTGCATCATTAAAACTGCTGAGCCCATCTTAATGGCTATAAAGAAAGAACTTCTTGGGAGATAACCCATGTGTTTATTTTACTACAGAAATTTTTGTTTTGTTGAGTCTTGGAAGTTGTTTACTACTGTAGCAACCTCTCCTTATCATGTTTTTGTGCCAAGTAAAGTTTCTATGCTAAAGTTGATGTTATATTTGGGATCGCTGCGCAGAAACAGCATTGCTGTCTGTCACGAATTCTGCATAAGTCTCTGTAAAAAAATCGAAAAAATCTGCAAAATTACGAGCGTGATCCTCAGATATGTACGCAACTTTCATTAGTTTTGAGTTTTTCCATTTGAGCAAGTTAAGTGCCCAGTCCAGAAGCATCTTTACGGACTGTTCTGTTTTTGACAGATTCTGTCTTTTATTTCGCATTGCCGTTTTTGCTATGTTGAATGAGTTTCTTTGTTCCATTAACTTTCAGAAGCTTTGTGCAATGTCCAGAAGTGTTAAGAATGATTGTGTCACCTCTGAATATATGAATTTGTGGTTAAGCACTAACCCTCTCATGAGTTTGCTTGAAGTTTGTGTGAAGGAAGTTTTCAAGGGTCAAGAGAAGAGGGTGATATAATGTGATCGAGAAGAGTGAAAGGTCTAAGCTTGGGGATGCCCCGGTGGTTCATCCCTGCATATTTTAAGAAGACTCAAGCATCTAAGCTTGGGGATGCCCAAGGCATCCCCTTCTTCATCGACAACTTATCAGGTTTCTTCTAGTGAAACTATATTTTTATTCCGTCACATCTTATGTACTTTACTTGGAGCGTCTGTTTGTTTTTATTTTTGTTTTGTTTGAATAAGTTCATCCTTGTGTGGGAGAGAGACACGCTCCGCTGGTTCATATGAACACATGTGTTCTTAGCTTTTAATGTTCATGGCAAAGGTTGAAACTGCTTCGTTAATTGTTATATGGTTGGAAACAGAAAATGCTACATGTAGTAATTGGTAAAAAGTCTTGGATAATGTGATACTTGGCAATTGTTGTGCTCATGTTTAATCTCTTGCATCATATACTTTGCACTCATTAATAAAGAAATACATAGAGCTTACTAAAATTTGGTTTGCATAATTGATCTCTCTAAAGTCTAGATAATTTCTAGTATTGAGTTTTGAACAACAAGGAAGACGGTGTAAAGTCTTATAATGTTTACAATATGTCTTTTATGTGAGTTTTGCTGCACCGGTTCATCTTTGTGTTTGTTTCAAATAAACCTTGCTAGCCTAAACCTTGTATCGAGAGGGAATACTTCTCATGCATCCAAAATCCTTGAGCCAACCACTATGCCATTTGTGTCCACCATACCTACCTACTACATGGTATTTCTCTGCCATTCCAAAGTAAATTGCTTGAGTGCTACCTTTAAATTTCCATCATTCGCCTTTGCAATATATAGCTCATGGGACAAAATAGCCTTAAAAACTATTGTGGTATTGAATATGTACTTATGCACTTTATCTCTTATTAAGTTGCTTGTTGTGCGATAACCATGCTTCTGGGGACGCCATCAACTCTTTGTTGAATAGTTGAATATCATGTGAGTTTCTATGCATGTCCGTCTTGTCTGAAGTAAGATAGATCTACCACCTTAATGGTTAGAGCATGCATATTGTTAGATAAGAACATTGGGCCGCTAACTAAAGCCATGAATCATGGTGGAAAGTTTCAGTTTTGGACATATATCCTCAATCTCATATGAGAACACTAATTGTTGTCACATGCTTATGCATTAAAGAGGAGTCCATTATCTGTTGTCCATGTTGTCCCGGTATGGATGTCTAAGTTGAGAATAATCAAAAGCGAGAAATCCAAAATGCGAGCTTTCTCCTTAGACCTTTGTACAGGCGGCATGGAGGTACCCCTTTGTGACACTTGGTTAAAACATGTGTATTGCGATGATCCGGTAGTCCAAGCTAATTAGGACAAGGTACGGGCACTATTAGTATACTATGCATGAGGCTTGCAACTTGTAAGATATAATTTACATAATACATATGCTTTATTACTACCGTTGACAAAATTGTTTCATGTTTTCAAAATAAAAGCTCTAGCACAAATATAGCAATCGATGCTTTCCTCTTTGAAGGACCTTTCTTTTACTTTTATGTTGAGTCAGTTCACCTATCTCTCTCCACCTCAAGAAGCAAACACTTGTGTGAACTGTGCATTGGTTCCTACATACTTGCATATTGCACTTATTATATTGCTTTGCATTGACAACTATCCATGAGATATACATGTTACAAGTTGAAAGCAACCGCTGAAACTTAATCTTCCATTATGTTGTTTCAATGCCTTTACTTTGAATTTATTGCTTTATGAGTTAACTCTTATGCAAGACTTATTGATGCTTGTCTTGAAAGTACTATTCATGAAAAGTCTTTGCTTTATGATTCATTTGTTTACTCATGTCATTACCATTGCTTTGATCGCTGCATTCATCTCATATGCTTACAATAGTATGATCAAGGTTATGATGGCATGTCACTTAAGAAATTATCATTGTTATCGTTTACCTACTCGAGGACGAGTAGGAACTAAGCTTGGGGATGCTTGATACGTCCCAAACGTATCCATAATTTCTTATGTTCCATGCTACTTTATTGATGATACCTACATGTTTTATACACATTATATGTCATTATTATGCGTTTGGAACTAACCTATTGACGAGATGCCGAAGGGCCGTTTTCTGCTGTTTTTGGTTCTAGAAATCCTAGTAAGGAAATATTCTCGGAATCGGAAATCAATGCCCAGGATCCTATTTTTCCACGAAGCTTCCAGAACACCCGAGAGCCACCAGAGGGGAGCCCTGGTGGGCCCAGATGATAGGGCGGCGCGGCCAGGGCTGGGCCCGCGCCCCCCTAGTGTGTCGCCGCCTCGTCAGCCCTCCGACTCCACCTCTTCGCCTATATAAAGGTCTGATGTCTACGGGTGCTTCTATTCTTGTAGACAGTGTTGGGCCTCCAAGAGCAGAGGTTTGTAGAACAGCAGCAAGTTTCCCTTAAGTGGATTACCCAAGGTTTATCGAACTCAGGGAGGAAGAGGTCAAAGATATCCCTCTCATGCAACCCTGCAACCACAAAGCAAGAAGTCTCTTGTGTCCCCAACACACCTAATAGGTGTACTAGTTCGGCGAAGAGATAGTGAAATACAAGTGGTATGAATGAATATGAGCAGTAGTACGGCGCTAGCTGCTGGCGCAGTTGATGGTAGTAATATTGTAGGAAGTAAACAAGCAGTAGTAACGCAGCAGTAAACGAACAAGCAGCGATAGTATTTAGGAACAAGGCCTAGGTATTAGACTTTCACTAGTGGACACTCTCAACATTGATCACATAATAGAATAGATAAATGCATACTCTACACTCTCTTGTTGGATGATGAACACATTGCGTAGGATTACACGAACCCTCAATGCCGGAGTTAACAAGCTCCACAATTCAATGTTCATATTTAAATAACCTTAGAGTGTAAGATAGATCAATACGACTAAACCAAGTACTAACATAGCATGCACACTGTCACCTTCATGCTTATGTAGGAGGAATAATACACATCAATACTATCATAGCAATAGTTAACTTCGCAATCTACAAGAGATCATGATCATAGCATAAACCAAGTACTAACACGAGTGCACACACTGTCACCATTACACCGTGTAGGAGGAATAAAACTACTTTAATAACATTACTAGAGTAGCACATAGATAAATTGTGATACAAAACACATTGCAATCATAAAGAGATATAAATAAGCACTTCACTATGCCATTCATAACAGTGAATAAGTATTCTGTGAAATATAGCCTAAGAGACCCACACGGTGCACACATTGTCACCTTTACACACGTGGGACAAGGAGTCTCCGGAGATCACATAAGTAAAACTCACTTGACTAGCACAATGACATCTAGATTACAAGCATCATCATATGAATCTCAATCATGTAAGGCAGCTCATGAGATTATTGTATTGAAGTACATAGGAGAGAGATGAACCACATAGCTACCGTACAGCCCCGAGCCTCGATGGAGAACTACTCCCTCCTCATGGGAGCAGATGATGAAGATGGCGGTGGAGATGGCAGCGGTGTCGATGGAGAAGCCTTCCGGGGCACTTCCCCGTCCGGCAGGTGCCGGAACAGAGACTCCTGTCCCCCGCATCTTGGCTTCATGGCGGCGGCTCGGGAACTTTTCTCGTACCGTGGCTTCTTCCGTAAGGGTTTTCGATGCAGGGCTTTATATAGGCGAAAGGGCAGCGTCGAAGGTCGAAGGCCACACCATAGGCGGGCGCGGCCGGGGCCTGGCCGCGCCACCCTATCATCTGGGCCCACAGGGCCCTCTCTGCTCTCGGGTGTTCGGATGCTTCGGGCAAAATAGGAACCTGGCGTTGATTTCGTCCAATTCCGAGAATATTTCGTTACTAGGATTTCTGAAACCAAAAACAGCAGAAAACAGAACCGGCGCTTCGGCATCTTGTTAATAGGTTAGTTCCAAAATGCACAAATATGACATAAAGTGTGCATAAAACATGTAGGTATCATCAATAAAGTAGCATGGAACATAAGAAATTATCGATACGTTGGAGACGTATCGCATCCCTGCTTAGTTCTGCGTCCCGAGCAGGTAAAACGATAACAAAGATAATTTCTTAAGTGACATGCCATCATAAAATTGATCATATTGTAAACATATGAGATGAATGCAGCGATCAAAACAATGGTAATGACATGAGTAAACAAGTGAATCATAAAGCAAAGACTTTTCATGAATAGTACTTTCAAGACAAGCATCAATAAGTCTTGCATAAGAGTTAACTCATAAAGCAATAATTCAAAGTAAAGGCATTGAAGCAACACAAAAGAAGATTAAGTTTCAGCGGTTGCTTTCAACTTTCAACATGCATATCTCATGGATAATTGTCAACATAGAGTAATATAACAAATGCAATAAGCAAGTATGTAGGAATTCACACAAGTGTTTGCTTCTTGAGGTGGAGAGAGATAGGTGAACTGACTCAACAATAAAAGTAAAAGAAAGATCCTTCAAAGAGGAAAGCATCGATTGCTATATTTGTGCTAGAGCTTTTATTTTGAAAACATAAAGAGAGCATAAAAATAAAGTTTTGAGAGGTGTTTGTTGTTGTCAACGAATGGTAGTGGGCACTCTAACTACCTCATCAACCAGACTTTCAAGAGCGGCTCCCATGAAGGACGTTATCTCTACCAGCAAGGTAGATCATCCCTCTTCTCTTTTGTTTACACATGTACTTTAGTTTAGTTTTTTTATTTATGGATGACACTCCTCCCAACCTTTTGCTTACACAAGCCATGGCTAACCGAATCCTCGGTGCCTTCCAACATTCGCATACCATGGAGGAGTGTCTATTTGCAAATTTAAGTTGCTTACTGATAGATCAGAGCAAAACATGTGAAGAGAATTATTAATGCAAGTTAATTAATTGAGGCTGGGAACCTCATTGCCAGCTCTTTTTGCAAAATTATTGGATAAGCGGATGAAGCCACTAGTCCATTGTGAAAGTCTGTCAAAAGTAAATGACAAGATCGAAAGATAAAACACCACATACTTCCTCATGAGCTATAAAACATTGACACAAATAAGAGGTGATAAATTTTGAATTATTTAAAGGTAGCACTCAAGCAATTTACTTTGGAATGGCGGAGAAATACCATGTAGTAGGTAGGTATGGTGGACACAAATGGCATAGTGGTTGGCTCAAGGATTTTGGATGCATGAGAAGTATTCCCTCTCGATACAAGGCTTAGGCTAGCAAGGTTATTTGAAACAAACACAAGGATGAACCGGTGCAGCAAAACTCACATAAAAGACATATTGTAAACATTATAAGACTCTACACCGTCTTCCTTGTTGTTCAAACTCAATACTAGAAATTATCTAGACCTTAGAGAGACCAATTATGCAAACCAAATTTTAGCAAGCTCTATGTATTTCTTCACTAATAGGTGCAAAGTATATGATGCAAGAGCTTAAACATGAGCACAACAATTGCCAAGTATCACATTATCCAAGACATTTTACCAATTACTACATGTAGCATTTTTCAAATTCCAACCATATAACAATTTAACGAAGAGGAAACTTCGCCATGAATATTATGAGCTAAGAACACATGTGTTCATACGAACCAGCGGAGCGTGTCTCTCTCCCACACAAGGATGAACTTATTCAGAGAACTAAGATAACAAAACAAAAACAAAAATAAAAGCACACAGACGCTCCAAGTAAAGAACATAAGATGTGATGGAATAAAAATATAGTTTCACTAGAAGAAACCTGATAAGTTGTCGATGAAGAAGGGGATGCCTTGGGCATCCCCAAGCTTAGATGCTTGAGTCTTCTTAAAATATGCAGGGATGAACCACCGGGGCATCCCCAAGCTTAGACCTTTCACTCTTCTCGATCACATTATATCACCCTCTTCTATTGACCCTTGAAAACTTCTGCCACACCAAACTTCAAGCAAACTCATTAGAGGGTTAGTGCATAATCAAAATTCACATGTTCAGAGGTGACACAATCATTCTCAACACTTCTGGACATTGCACAAAACTTCTGAAAGTTAATGGAACAAAGAAACTCATTCAACTTAACAAAAGCGGCAATGCGAAATAAAAGGCAGAATCTGTCAAAAACAGTCAGTAAAGACGAATTTTAAATGGCACCAGACTTGCTCAAACGGAAAAACTCAAAACTAATGAAAGTTGCGTACATATCTGAGGACCACGCACGTAAATTGGCATATTTTTCTGAGTTACCTACAGAGAATTAGTCCCAGATTCGTGACAGACAGCAATGCTGTTTCTGCGCAGCAATCCCAAATATAACATCAACTATAACATAGAAACTTTACTTGGCACAAAAACATGATAAGGAGAGGTTGCTACAGTACTAAACAACTTCCAAGACTCAACAAAACAAAAAATTTCTGTAGTAAAATAACACATGGGTTATCTCCCAAGAAGTTCTTCCTTTATAGCCATTAAGATGGGCTCAGCAGTTTTAATGATGCACTCGCAAGAAATAGTAGTTGAAGCAAAAGAGAGCATCAAGAGGCAAATTCAAAACACATTTAAGTCTAACATGCTTCCTATGCATAGGAATCTTGTAAATAAACAAGTTCATGAAGAGCAAAGTAACAAGCATAGGAAGATAAAACAAGTATAGCTTCAAAAATTTCAGCACATAGAGAGGTGTTTTAGTAACATGAAAATTTTTACAACCATATTTTCCTCTCTCATAATAACTTTCAGTAGCAACATGAGCAAACTCAACAATATAACTATCACATAAAGCATTCTTATCATGAGTCTCATGCATAAAATAATTACTACTCCCAACATAAGCATAGTCATTCTTATTAATTGTAGTGGGAGCAAATTCAACAAAGTAGCTATCAAATATAGGAGGTATATTGTAATCATAATAAAATTTATCCTCCATAACAGGTGGTAACAAAAGACTACTATCATTATAATCATCATAAATGGGAGGCAAAGTATCATCAAAGTAAATTTTCTCCTCAATGCTTGGGGGACTAAAAATATCATGCTCATCAAAGCCAGCTTCCCCAAGCTTAGAATTTTCCATATCATTAGCAACAATAGTGTTCAAAGCATTCATATTAATATGTTCCATGGGTTTTTTAATTTTCGCATCAAACCATCCATGTCTTAAATCAGGAAATAGAATAAGAAGCTCTTTGTTGTCCATTATGCCTAACTAGTGTAAACAAGAAACCAAATGTCGCAATTGCAGAGTCTAAAGGAAATAGCTTCGAGCACACACACAATGGCGCCAGAAAAGTACTGTTACCTGGAACCGGAGTATGAGTGCCTTTTACCTTTCCTCCCCGGCAACGGCGCCAGAAAAGTGCTTGATGTCTACGGGTGCTTCTATTCTTGTAGACAGTGTTGGGCCTCCAAGAGCAGAGGTTTGTAGAACAGCAGCAAGTTTCCCTTAAGTGGATTACCCAAGGTTTATCGAACTCGGGGAGGAAGAGGTCAAAGATATCCCTCTCATGCAACCCTGCAACCACAAAGCAAGAAGTCTCTTGTGTCCCCAACACACCTAATAGGTGTACTAGTTCGGCGAAGAGATAGTGAAATACAAGTGGTATGAATGAATATGAGCAGTAGTACGGCGCCAGAAAATAGCTTGCTGGCGTGCAGTTGATGGTAGTAATATTGTAGGAAGTAAACAAGCAGTAGTAACGCAGTAGTAAACAAGTAATAGCAGTATTTAGGAACAAGGCCTAGGGATTAGACTTTCACTAGTGGACACTCTCAACATTGATCACATAACAGAATAGATAAATGCATACTCTACACTCTCTTGTTGGATGATGAACACATTGCGTAGGATTACACGAACCCTCAATGCCGGAGTTAACAAGCTCCACAATTCAATGTTCATATTTAAATAACCTTAGAGTGTAAGATAGATCAATACGACTAAACCAAGTACTAACATAGCATGCACACTGTCACCTTCATGCTTATGTAGGAGGAATAATACACATCAATACTATCATAGCAATAGTTAACTTCGCAATCTACAAGAGATCATGATCATAGCATAAACCAAGTACTAACACGAGTGCACACACTGTCACCATTACACCGTGTAGGAGGAATAAAACTACTTTAATAACATTACTAGAGTAGCACATAGATAAATTGTGATACAAAACACATTGCAATCATAAAGAGATATAAATAAGCACTTCACTATGCCATTCATAACAGTGAATAAGTATTCTGTGAAATATAGCCTAAGAGACCCACACGGTGCACACACTGTCACCTTTACACACGTGGGACAAGGAGTCTCCGGAGATCACATAAGTAAAACTCACTTGACTAGCACAATGACATCTAGATTACAAGCATCATCATATGAATCTCAATCATGTAAGGCAGCTCATGAGATTATTGTATTGAAGTACATAGGAGAGAGATGAACCACATAGCTACCGGTACAGCCCCGAGCCTCGATGGAGAACTACTCCTCCTCATGGGAGCAGCAGCGGTGATGAAGATGGCGGAGATGGCACGGGTCGATGGAGAAGCCTTCCGGGGCACTTCCCCGTCCCGGGTGCCGGAACAGAGACTCCTGTCCCCCATCTTGGCTTCGCGATGGCGGCGGCCTGGAACTTTTCTCATACCGTGGCTTCTTCCGTAAGGGTTTTCGATGCGGGGGCTTTATAGGCGAAAGGGCAGCGTCGAAGGTCGAAGGGCGACCACATAGGCGGGCGGGCCGGCAGGCCGCCACCCTATCATCTGGGCCCACAGGCGGCCCTGGCCGCGCCACCCTATCATCCGGGGCCACAGGCCCTCCTCGCGGCTCTCGGTGTTCTCGGATGCTTCCGGCAAAATAGGAACACGGGCGTTGATTTCCCAATTCCGAATATTTCGTTACTAGGATTTCTGAAACCAAAAACAGCAGAAAACAGGAACTGGAGCTTCGGCATCTTGTTAATAGGTTAGTTCCAGAAAATGCACAAATATGACATAAAGTGTGCATAAAACATGTAGGTATCATCAATAAAGTAGCATGGAACATAAGAAATTATCGATACGTTGGAGACGTATCAAGGTCCCTGACCTAAAACACGAGAGGAATAAGCCACGGTACGAGAAAAGTTCCAGAGCCGCCGCCATCGCGAAGCCAAGATCTGGGGGACAGGAGTCTCTCTTCGCACGCCGCCGGACGGGGAAGTGCCCCGGAAGGCTCCTCCATCGACACCAGCGCCATCTTCATCACCGCTGCTCTCCCATGAGGAGGAGTAGTTCTCCATCGAGGCTCGGGGCTCTACGGTAGCTATGTGGTTAATCTCTCTCCTATGTACTTCAATACAATAATCTCATGAGCTGCCTTACATGATTGAGATTCATATGATGATGCTTGTAATCTAGATGTCATTATGCTAGTCAAGTGGGTTTTACTTATGTGATCTCCGGAGACTCCTTGTCCCACGTGTGTAAAGGTGACAGTGTGTGCACCGTGTGGGTCTCTTAGGCTATATTTCACATAATACTTATTCACTGTTATGAATGGCATAGTGAAGTGCTTATTTATATCCCTTTATGATTGCAATGTGTTTTGTATCACTATTTATCTATGTGCTACTCATGTGATGTTATTAAAGTAGTCTATTCCTCATGCATGATGTAATGGTGACAGTGTGTGCATTGTGTAGTTCTTGTCGTAGATTATGATCATAATCTCTTGTAGGTTATGGAGTTGATTATCGCTATGATAGTATTGATGTGATTTATGCCTCCTTCATAGTGTGATGGTGACAGTGTGCATGCTATGTTAGTACTTGGTCTATTTTGCAAAGATCTATTATACTCTAATGTTACTTAAACATGAATATCGAATGTTGTGGAGCTTGTTAACTCCGGCATTGAGGGTTCGTGTAATCCTACACAATTAGTGGTGTTCATTATCAAACAAGAGTATATGTAGTACAAAGAAAGAGAACTTATTTATTATGTGATCAATGTTGAGAGTGTCCACTAGTGAAAGTATGATCCCTAGGCCTTGTTTTCACCACAAAGAATTGCTTCCCACGCCAGCAAGCTATTTTCTGGCGCCGCTTGTTTACTGTTTTACCGCATCTTTACTTTCTGCAATATTACCACCATCTATACCACCTGTTTTACTATCTCTTCGCCGAACTAGTGCACCTATACATCTGACAAGTGTATTAGGTGTGTTGGGGACACAAGAGACTTCTTGCTTTGTGGTTGCAGGGTTGCTTGAGAGGGATATCTTTGACCTCTTCCTCCCTGAGTTCGATAAACCTTGGGTGATCCACTTAAGGGAAAACTTGCTGCTGTTCTACAAACCTCTGCTCTTGGAGGCCCAACACTGTCTACAAGAATAGAAGCACCCGTAGACATCAAGAACTACCGTAGAGCTTGTTGAAATTTGGTTTGCATGATTGGTCTCTCTAAGGTCTAGATATTTTCTGGTAAAAGTGTTTGAACAACAAGGAAGACAGTGTAGAGTCTTATAATGCTTGCAATATGTTCTTGTGTAAGTTTTGCTGTACCGGTTCATACTTGTGTTTGCTTCAAACAACCTTGCTAGCCAAAGCCTTGTACTGAGAGGAAATGCTTCTCGTGCATCCAAAAACCTTGAGCCAAAACCCATGCCATTTGTGTCCACCATAACTACCTATATGTGGTATTTTTCTGCCATTCCAAAGTAAATTGCTTGCATGCTACCTTTAAAATTTCATTCCTTGTCTTTACAATACATAGCTCATGGGAAAGTAGCCTACAAAACTATTGTGGTGATGAATATGTTGCTATGTATCTTAGTTCTTATAAGTTGCTTGTTGAGCGGTAACCATGTTTCTGGGGACGCCATCAACTTTTTACTTTGTTGAATATCATGTGAGTTGCTATGCATGTTCGTCTTGTCTGAAGTAAGGGAGATTTCTCATGATTAAATGGTTTGAGTATGCATATTGTTAGAGAAGAACATTGGGCCGCCAACCAAAGCCATGTATCATGGTGGAAGTTTCAGCTTGGACATTAATCCTCAGAATCTCTTATGAGAATATTATTGTTGTTGAATGCTTTAAGCATTAAAAAGAGGAGTCCATTATCTGTTTTCTATGTTGTCCCGGTATGGATGTCCTCAAGTTGAGATATATCAAAATCGAGAAATCAAATGCGATTTATCTCCTTGGACCTTTGTACAGGTGGCATAGAGGTACCCCTTTGTGACACTTGGTTGAAACATATGTGATGCAATGATAATCCATGGAAATCTTAGCTAATTAGGACAAGGTGCGGGCACTATTGGTATTCGATGCTTGAGGCTTGCAACTTATAAGAGGTTTTATGCATAACACATATGAATTATTACTACCGTTGATAAAATTGTTTCCATGTTTTCAAAATAAAAGCTCTAGCACATGAGTAATCCCTGCTTCTCTCTGCGAAGGGCCCTTTCTTTTACTTTATGTTGAGTCAGTTTACCTACTTCTTTCTATCTTATAAGCAAACACTTGTGTCAACTGTGTGCATTGATTCTTACATGTTTACTTATTGCACTTGTTATATTACTTTATGTTGACAATTATCCATGAGATATACATGTTACAAGTTGAAAGCAATTGCTGAAACTTAATCATCCTTTGTGTTGCTTCAAACCTCTTACTTTGAATCTATTGCTTTATGAGTTAGCTCTTATGCAAGTCTTTTTGATGCTTGTCTTGAAAGTACTATTCATGAAAAGTTTTTGCTATATGATTCAGTTGTTTAGTCATTATCTTTTTGTTAGCAAATCATTGCTTTGAATCACTTCATTCATCTCATATGCTTTACAATAATGTTGATCAAGATTATGTTGGTAGCATGTCACTTCAGAAATTATTGTTTTTATCGTTTACCTACTCGAGGGCGAGTAGGAACTAAGCTTGGGGATGCTTGATACATCTCCAACGTATCTTAATTTCTTATGTTCCATGCTAGTTTTATGACAATACCAACATGTTTTAGTCATACTTTATAATGTTTTTATGCATTTTCCGGTACTAACGTATTAACAAGATGCCGAAGCGCCAGTTCCTGTTTTCTGCTGTTTTAGGTTTCAGAAATCCTACACAGGAAATATTCTCGGAATTGGATGAAACAAAAGCCCACGTCTTATTTTCCATGGAGCCTTCCAACACCGAAGAGGAGACGAAGAGGGGACGCGAGGCGGCCACACCATAGGGCGCGGCCCCCCCCGGCCGCGGCCCCCGGCGCCCCCGACTCTGCCCCTTCGCCTATTTATTCTCTCCGTCGCGAAAACCCTAGTACCGAGAGCCACGATACGAGAAAAACGAGACGCCGCCGTCAATCCCATCTCGGGGGATTTTGGAGATCGCCTCCGCACCCTGCCAGAGAGGGGAATCATCAACGAGGGCTCTACATCACCATGCCCGCCTCCGGACTGATGCGTGAGTAGTTCATCCTTGGACTACGGGTCCATAGCAGTAGCTAGATGGTTGTCTTCTCCTCTTGTGCTATCATGTTTAGATCTTGTGAGCTGCCTTCATGATCAGGATCTGATACGTCTCAAACGTATCTATAATTTCTTATGTTCCATGCTACTTTTATGACAATACTTGCATGTTTTATACACACTTTACAACATTATTATACATTTTCCGGCACTAACCTATTAACAAGATGCCGAAGCGCCAGTTGCTGTTTTCTGTTTTGGTTTCAGAAATCCTACAAAGGAAATATTCTCGGAATTGGACGAAATCAATGCCCAGGGTCCTATTTTTCCACGAAGCTTAAGACCGAGGGAGAAACGAAGTGGGGCCACGGGCGCCGCTACACTAGGGCGGCGCGGCCTAAGGGGGCCCGCGGCCCTAGAATGTGGGCCCCGTGACCCCTCCAACTCCGCCTTCCGCCTACTTAAAGCCTTCGTCGCGAAACCCTCTGTACCGAGAGCCACGATACGGAAAACCTTCCAGAGACGCCGCCGCCGCCAATCCCATCTCGGGGATTCAGGAGATCGCCTCCGGCACCCTGCCGGAGAGGGGAATCATCACCGGAGGGCTCTACATCATCATGCCCGCCTCCGGATTGATGCGTGAGTAGTTCATCCTTGGACTATGGGTCCATAGCAGTAACTAGATGGTTGTCTTCTCCGCTTGTGCTATCATTGTTTAGATCTTGTGAGCTGCCTAACATGATCAAGATCATCTATTTGTAATGCTACATGTTGTGTTTGGTGGGATCCGATGAATCTAGAATACTATGTCAAGTTGATTATCAATCTATCATATATGTGTTGTTTATGTTCTTGCATGCTCTTCGTTGCTAGTAGAGGCTCTGGCCAAGTTGATACTTGTGACTCCAAGAGGGAGTATTTATGCTCGATAGTGGGTTCATGCCTCCATTTAATCTGGGACAGTGACAGAAAGTTCTAAGGTTGTGGATGTGTTGTTGCTACTAGGGATAAAACATCGATGCTTTGTCTAAGGATATTTGTGTTTATTACATTACGCACCATACTTAATGCAATTATCTGTTGTTTACAACTTAATACTGGAGGGGTGCGGATGCTAACCCGAAGGTGGATTATTTAGGCATAGATGCATGTTGGATAGCGGTCTATGTACTTTGTCGTAATGCCCTGATTAAATCTCATAGTAATCATTATTGATATGTATTGAATCTTTATTTGTCAATTGCCCACCTGTAATTTGTTCACCTAGCATGTTAATTATCTTATTGGAGAGACACCACTAATGAACTGTGGACCCCGGTCCATTCTTTTACATCTGAATACAATCTACTGCAATCATTGTTCTTTACTGTTCTTTGCAAACAAACACCATCTTCCACTCGATACGCTTAATCCTTTGTTTTCAGCAAGCCGGTGAGATTGACAACCTCACTGTTACGTTGGGGCAAAGTATCTTGATTGTGTTGTGCAGGTTCCACGTTGGCGCCGGTTTCACTGGTGTTGCGCCGCACTACATTCGTCCACCAACAACCTTCACGTGCTTCTTGGCTCCTACTGGTTCGATAACCTTGGTTTCATACTGAGGGAAACTTGCTTCTATACGCATCATACCTTCCACTTGGGGTTCCCAACGAACGTGTGCTTCGCGTATCAAGCTAAATTTCGCGCCGTTGTTTGGGAGATCAAGACACGCTGGAAGGGGAGTCTCCACATCCAATCTCTTTACTTTGTTTTTGTCTTGCTTTACTTTATTTTATTTACTGTCTTGTTTGATTTATATCCAAAAACACTAAAAAATTAGTTGCTTTACTTTCTGTCTTATTTACTAGCTCTATATCAAAAACACAAAAAATTAGTTACTTGTCTTTACTTTATTCTACTTGCTTAGTTTACTTTATTTACCTTTTATTTATTTCATCATGCTTCATCCTAAGTTTACTTTGAAAGATATACCGGTAGGTAGTGGGTCTATCATTGGAAAAGATAATATAGAAGAATTTTTCACTCATGTTAGTAAGACTAAAGATTTTGAAGATAGATCCTTGGTAGAACTTGCTCCTGATTATGAAATTGCTACTGCCTCTCTAGTGCACATGTTGGAAGCTAGATTTGTTAATCTTAATCCCATAATGCAACATATGTTTCTTACACTCGGTGATATGGAAGAAGGAGAAAAGAAAGATTTTATTCTAGAAACCCTTCTTAGAGAATTTGGTGATGTAGCTAGAGAAGCTAGGAAAGTCTTTATTCGATATAAGATGCTAGGCTTGTGTACCAATTTTGCAAATATCCTTGAAAAAAGGGAAAAAGATAGGCTAAGATACACTAATAAAGTCAATTGTGAGGGGGAGATTAAAATACCAATACCTCATAAACTCATAGGAATGCACGAGGCATTAGAAAAGAATTTTGATTGGATTGTCCCTGAAAATTTATTTGAGGAGGATAGTAAGCCTAAGGGTATTGAAAAGGGAGTTCCATACATAAATAAGATACAATGCATAGTTGAGAAAACTCCCAACTCCCGAGGCAATAATGCTGATGCTTCATCTCTTGATAATACTTGATTTGCACTTTCTGCGCCTAGCTGAAAGGCGATAAAGAAAAGCACTTCTTGGGAGATAACCCATGTTTTATTTTAGGGATTTCTATTTTCGTGCCCTCAAGTCCTTAGTTGTACTCAGTTTTCCCCAGCTCCTTAGTTTTTCCTCAGTTTTCCCCAAGCCCTTGTTTGAAACCCGCAGAAGCAGCTCAGACGGCAGGATTCCCGTTTAGTTGACCGTTCTGTCACGTGTGGGGCCGCGTCGTGTGGGCCCGCGTCGCGTGGGGCTGGTAGAAAGGGACCGCGTGGGACAGGACGAGAAGCGTTTGGTTGCACGTGAGCAGGAGCTGGGTTCTGTCTCTCTCGGCCCCAAATTGGCATTATTAAGTGCACCTTTTTCCCCTCTTTCTCTCTGTCCTTTTCACCAAATTAGTATAAAATCTAGAGAAGCTTGCATTTCTGACTTTCTTCAATTATTTGTGCCTTTTGGCCCTCGTTGTTTGCCCAATATGGCAGCAAATCTAGTACTCCCTCTGGTCCATATGTATGTAGTTAAATCTAGAAGCAAATCTCCAGGATAATGTACGATAAATTCACAGTCATAGTAAATCAAGAAAACTAAGTACGGCCAACAAAATATAGTAGACTAGGGATAGATAATCCCTAGATAATATGGATAGATAATAAGCTGCATACACAGCAGCCAACATAGTAACAGGTTCTTCACAACACCATCATACTAACATAACAACAAGGGATCCCTAGCTAACAACAAAGGGATCCCAACAACAAAATAGGAGGCAGCAGCAGCACACGTCCAGGACTCCGCCTACCCCATCTGGCTCTGCCTCCACTTGTTGCTCTTGCTCCCCTTGGGAGCCTTGGGCTTGAGCGGAGGCATGCGCCCGGCGGAGATTGATGACCCACAAGTATAGGGGTGTATCGTAGTATCTTCGATAAGTAAGAATGTCGATCCCAACGAGGAGCAGAAGGTGTTGACAAGTAGTTTCGATGAAGGATTCACTGTAAATGCTCACAGACAAGTATTCAAGGGGTTTTGATGTAACAGATGAATAAAGTACGAGTAAGTAAAATGCGAGAGAAATAATTGCAGCGAGTGGCCCAATCCTTTTTAGCACAAAGGACAAGCCGGTTTGTTTACTTATAATGACCAAACGTTCTTGAGGACACACGGGGATTTTAGTCTAGTGCTTTCGCTTCATGTGGCTAAATAATCTTCATTGTTTTGATAAGTGTTGTGTGGGTGAACCTATGCTAATGCACCGCCCTTCCTAGGACTAATACATACTTGTGATTATACCCCTTGCAAGCATCCGCAACTACAAGAAAGTAATTAAGATAAATCTAACCACAACCTTAAACTCTGAGATCCTGCGATCCCTCTTGCATCGGTATACTAACGGGGGCTTAGGTTTCTGTCACTCCGGCAACCCCGCAATTAGCAACCGAATACAAGATGCACTCCCCTAGGCCCATAAATGGTGAAGTATCGTGTAGTCGACGTTCACACGACACCACTAGAAGAATGACACCACAACTTAAATATCATAACATTGAATATTACTCAACCATAGTTCACTACTAACATTTAGACTTCACCCATGTCCTCAAGAACTAAACGAACTACTCACGAGACATCATATGGAATACAATCAGAGGTGATATGATGATGAATAACAATCTGAACATAAACTTTGGTTCAATGGTTTCACTCAATAGCATCAATAACAAGTAGAGAATAATGCCGGGAGAGTTTCCCCTATCAAACAATCAAGATCCAACCCAAATTGTTACAGCGGTGACGAGGTGCAGCGGTGGTGATGGCGGTGTAGATGGTGGAGATGATGATGATGATGATGATGGAGATGATGTCCAGCTCGATGACGATGGCAATGGCGTCGATTTCCCCCTCCGGGAGGGAATTTCCCCGGCGGTTCCTGCCCGCCGAAGAGCTCTTTTCTCTCTGGTGTCCTCCGCCCCGCAGAGGCGGCTGTAACTCTTCGTGAGGTACCCTCTGTGGCTTAGGTTTTCGGGACGAAGGAGTACACGAAGAAAAGGAGGCGAAAGGGGTTGTGGGGCCCCCACACCACAGGTGGCGCGGCCAGGCCATGGGCCGCGCCGGCCTGTGGTCTGGGCCCCACCTCCCCCTCTCTCCCCCTTCCGGCTCCCTCCGTCATCTGGAAAAATAGGAATTTACGTGTAATTTCCTTCCACAGTTGATCTTCCGAAATATTGCATTCTGACGGTGCTTTTTCCAGCAGAATCCTGGCTCCGGTGCTTGATCCTCCAATAATGATGAAACATGCAAAATAGATGAAATAACATAAGTATTGTGTCCCAATATGAAATATATCAATGAATAACAAGCAAATTATGATAAAATAGTGATGCAAATTGGACGTATCAACTCCCCCAAGCTTAGACCTCGCTTGTCCCCAAGCGAAACTGAGCTCGATAAACAAGACCACATGTTTATGGAGTGAAGAGTCGATAAATAAAATACGGACAAGAAGCATCATATTCATTCACACAAGACATTCTAGTAAACAACTTCCTCATATAACTCATCTTGAAATAAGTAAAGAGAAATCACAAGTAAAGGTGCATGAGAAATCATAGTTGGTGATGGCAAACTTTGTTCTTGGTCAGAGAACTACTAACGGATTGTACTTCTAAGCAAAGCTTTCATATTAGAATTTATAGCTGGGCTTTCATATTCAATCATAACAATCTCCTCATAATCATTGATAACTTCAAAGTCATATTCATTCAGATAAAATTTGTACTAAACAAGAAAGTATAAAAGACATGATTAACTGAATCATAGCATAAATGATTGGTTCACAACAACTCAATTGCTTGCTTGAGATAGAGGGAAATAGGTTTACTGACTCAACATAAAAGTAAAAGATAGGCCCTTCGCAGAGGGAAGCAGGGATTAAATCATGTGCTAGAGCTTTTCAAGTTTTGAAATCATATAAAGAGCATAAAAGTAAGATTTTGAGCGGTGTTTGTTGTTGTCAACGAATGGTAGCGGGCACTCTAACCCCCTTGCCAAACGAACCTTCCAAGAGCGGCTCCCATGAGGGACGGCATCTCTACCAGCAAGGTAGATCATCCCCCTTCTCTTTTGTTTACACATGTATTTTAGTTTTATTAAGGATGACACTCCCCCAACCTTGGCTTTCTCAATCCATGGCTAACCGAATCCTCGGGTGCCTTCCAACATTCACATACCATGGAGGAGTGTCTATTGCAAAATTAAGTTGCTTACTGATAAATCAGGGCAAAACATGTGAAGAGAATTATTAATGAAAGTTATTAATTGGGGCTGGGAACCCCGTTGCCAGCTCTTATTGGATAAGCGGATGTGCCACTAGTCCATTGGTGAAAGTCCGCCCAACAAGATTGAAAGATAAACACCACATACTTCCTCATGAGCTATAAAACATTGACACAAATAAGGAGTAATAGTTTGAATTATTTAAAGGTAGCACATGAAGTATTTACTTGGAATGGCAGAAAATACCATGTAGTAGGTAGGTATGGTGGACACAAATGGCATAGGTTTGGTCTAAGGTTATGGATGTATGAGAAGCATTCCCTCTCGATACAGGTCTTTGGCTAGCAAGGTTTGATAGCAAGCATAAAGGTTGAGGGAAACAAACAAATATACATATGATAGAAACAATCATGCATCTTTCTCATAAGCACAAGCAATTTTAACTTCAGAATACTAAACTCATTAGCATAGAGATAATAGAGTAATATATCTAAGTGTATTTCTCTCTTCTATTTAAACATCAGGGTGTTGTTGCTATTGACCAATGCTAAGTTTGCCAAAACCAAATAGATTTACTTGATGCTCCCAAAGTGATATCAATACTCATGTCAAGGGTGATCATATAATGGAGATTGCAAACTAAAATAAGGTGTGCAAAAAGTAAATGATAAGACTTCTCATTAATATTCCATAACGATAACTCACACCAACGGATACATAGATAACCAACTAAGAGAGATACTTCCACATTGCATACTATTCCATATAATAACTTCCCTACTCATGATATGACACTACTTGATAGTAAAAGATAAAGGTAGTGATAATGTGATACCGCGGCACTCCCCCAAGCTTGGAACAAACCAAGGGGATGCCAATACCGATGATGAATTACTCCTTCGGTGATGATGGTGATGGATTCTTCTCGACAAGCTTCTTAACAAGCTCCTTTAAATCTTCAATCTCATAGGTGAGGTTGCGAATCAGTTCCGAGTTGTGCTCAACGCGGCTCATAATCATGTCAGGTGGCGAGTCCCAACTCCTAGAGTTGTTTCCCCATCCTTCAGCTTCAGATTTCATCTCTCCTGCAATGTTAGAACGATCTATATCCCAACCACTTGGCAACACTACCTTGGGGGTTCTTTCAGTTTGACGATCGTAGATTAGGTTGCGGAAAGGGCTGTAATTGCCCGGAGAAGATGTCCTTGGAGCCAAGTAATGACGTGGAACCGCTCCTCCGGTAGCGATTCGTGCACTCCTCTTGGTGTTGGATGGATTTGATATCACGCCAATACTTGCAACGGTGGCACGCTGGTGTACTCGCGGAGCTTCCTCCACTTCTTCCTCATCCTCACTTGCGTCTTCTTCCTTCAGTTCCGGGTCTTGAATATCTTCCTTCAAAGGTCCCTTGTCCTTGTTGTTGGAGACCATGGTGCTTCTAGATCAAAACAAATCTGGCAGAAAACAGCTCGAAACAAAACACGACGAGAAAACGATATACGGACCTCCAGGGGTCCGGGGGATTATATAGCAAATATTTTTACGATAAAAGGAAGGTTCCAGGCCGAAAACGAGTAGAAAAGGGACGACGAGGGGCTGTCCCCATAGGTCGGCGCGGCCAGGGTGGGGCCCGCGCCGGCCTATGGTGACGGGCCCTCGCGCGTCTTTTCCACTCCGTTTCGATTCCGTAATTTTTCATATTTTCCAAAAACAGCAAAAATATTGTTCGGAAAGGTAAACGCGGACTTTTTATTACCTGTACTGTTACCTATTCAAAGTCGAGTTCTGGCGGACTGTCAATTTGTCCTTTGATGAAAGCCTCCGGTGTTTCCACTTGAATAATATCAACATCAACATTATAAGAATCACCCGAGATATAATGCTTGAGTCTTTGTCCATTCACCACTTGTGTGGCATTGCCTTGGAGAGAGCTAATTTTAATTGCTCCTGAACGATACACCTCCTCAACAACATATGGTCCTTCCCACTTCGAGAGTAATTTCCCTGCAAAGAATCTGAGACGAGACCGATACAATAGGACTTTATCCCCAATATTAAACTCTCTTTTGATAATCCTTCTATCATGCCATTTCTTAACTTTTTCTTTAAAGAGTTTAGCATTTTCATAAGCTTCACTTCTCCATTCATCTAGAGAACTTAATTGCAGCAACCTCTTATTACCGGCTAGTTTCGGATCTTTATTTAGTTCTCTAACAGCCCAATAAGCTTTGTGCTCTAGTTCTAAAGGTAAATGACAAGCTTTTCCATAAACCATTTTATAAGGTGACATTCCCATGGGGTTTTTATAAGCAGTTCTATAAGCCCATAGTGCTTCTTTCAATTTGCTAGCCCAATTCTTTCTAGATTTATTAACAGTCTTTCCCAAAATAGATTTAATCTCTCTATTTGATAATTCTACTTGACCACTAGTTTGAGGGTGATAAGCGGAAGCAATTCTATGATTAATACCATACTTAGCAAGAGTTTTTCTAAAACCTCCATGAATAAAATGAGAACCTCCATCAGTCATAATATATCTAGGTATTCCAAATCTAGGAAATATAACATCTACAAGCATTTTTATAGAGGTCTCACCATCAGCACTCTTTGTAGGTATAGCTTCTACCCATTTAGTAACATAATCAACAGCGACAAGTATATGAGTGTTACCTTCTGAAGAAGGGAAAGGACCCATGAAGTCGAATCCCCAACAATCGAATGGTTCAATAACAAGAGTATAATTCATAGGCATTTCATTGCGTCTAGAGATATTACCAACTCTTTGACATTCATCACAAGATAAAATAAACTTCCTTGCATCTTTGAAAAGTGTTGGCCAATAAAAACCTGATTGTAGAACCTTTTGCGCGGTTCTATCTCCAGCATGATGTCCTCCATAAACACTACCATGACATTTACTCAATATCTCCTGTTGTTCATATTCAGGAACACATCTTCGCATAATACCATCTACTCCTTCTTTATATAAGTGTGGGTCATCCCAAAAATAATGCCTCAAGTCATAAAAGAATTTCCTCCTTTGTTGAGCTGAAAAGGTTGGAGGCAAATACTTCGAAACAATAAAGTTAGCATAATCAGCATACCAAGGGCTCTCTCGTGAGCTCACCTTTATTACAGCCAATTGTTCATTTGGAAAACTATCATTAACAGGAACAGGATCATAAGCAATATTTTCCAATCTAGACAAATTATCAGCAACAGGATTATCAGCACCTTTCCTATCTATAATATGTAAATCAAATTCTTGCAACAGAAGTACCCATCTAATAAGCCTTGGCTTAGCATCTTTCTTTGTCATAAGGTATCTAATTGCAGCATGATCAGTATGAATGGTGACTTTTGAATCAACAATATAGGGTCTAAACTTGTCACAAGCAAAGACTACAGCTAACAATTCCTTTTCAGTTGTAGCATAATTTCTTTGAGCAGCATCAAGAGTCTTACTAGCATAATGAATAACATTTAATTTTTTATCTACCCGCTGTCCAAGAACAGCGCCTACAGCAAAATCACTAGCATCACACATAATTTCAAAAGGCAAATTCCAATCAGGAGGTTCGACTACAGGAGCAGTTGTTAAGGCTTTCTTTAGAGTTTCAAAAGCTTCCTTACAATCATCATCAAAAACAAAAGGTACATCTTTTTGAAGAAGATTAGTAAGAGGCTTTGAAATTTTAGAGAAATCTTTAATAAATCTCCTATAAAACCCAGCATGACCAAGAACACTACGAATACCTTTAACATCCCTCGGATAGGGCATCTTCTCAATTGCTTCAACTTTAGCTCTATCAACTTCAATACCTCTCTCGGAAATTTTATGTCCCAATACAATTCCTTCATTAACCATAAAATGGCATTTCTCCCAATTAAGAACAAGGTTAGTTTCTTCACATCTCTGCAAAACTTTATCGAGGTTTCGCAAGCAATTATCAAAAGAATTCCCATAGACAGAAAAATCATCCATGAACACCTCTACAATACTTTCGCAAAAACCATGAAAAATAGCAGACATGCATCTTTGAAAAGTAGCAGGAGCATTACATAAACCAAAAGGCATACGCCTATAAGCATAAGTTCCATAAGGACAAGTAAACGTGGTTTTCTCTTGATCTTTAGCTTTAACAGCAATTTGTGAAAACCCAGAATAACCATCAAGAAAGCAAAAATGAGTATTTTTAGATAACCTTTCTAGCATTTGATCAATAAAGGGTAAAGGGTAATGATCTTTCTTAGTAACTTTATTAACTTTTCGAAAATCAATGCACATTCTATACCCTACAACTATTCTTTGAGGAATAAGCTCATCATTATCATTAGGCACAACAGTCATTCCTCCTTTCTTAGGAACACAATGCACAGGACTAACCCATCTACTATCAGCAATAGGATATATAATACCAGCTTCAAGAAGTTTTAATACCTCGTTCCTTACCACCTCTTTCATCTTCGGAATTAGACGACGTTGATGTTCAACAACAGGCTTTGCATCATCTTCCATATTAATAGCATGTTGGCAAATAGAAGGAGAAATCCCTTTCAAATCATCAAGAGTATAGCCAATAGCTCCTCGGTGTTTCTTCAATATTTCCAATAACCTTTCTTCCTCAATCTCTGAAAGCTTAGAACTAATAATAACAGGATATATTTTCTTATCATCAATATGAGCATATTTAAGATTATCAGGTAAAGGCTTTAAATCGAAAATAGGATCTTCCTTTGGTGGCGGTGTTGTACCCAAATCTTCCACCGGTAAATCATGCTTGAGAATAGGTTGGCGAAGAAAAATTTCCTCAAGCTCATCTCTTTCTTTCCTAAAAGCTTCACTTTCACTATTCTCCAAATGTTGCTGCAAAGGATTATTAGGAACAAGAACAATAGATGCACATTGCTCCATTTTAAAATCATTACTAGGCAAGTCAGCTTTATAAGGAGTTTTAGTGAATTTAGAAAAGTTAAATTCATAAGGTTCACCAGCAAATCTAGTCAAAATTTTCTCTTTCTTACAATCTATAATAGCTCCACAAGTATTTAGAAAAGGTCTACCAAAAATGATAGGACAATAATCACTAGCAGCAGAACCAAGTACCAAAAAGTCAGCATGATATTTAATCTTACCACATAGAACTTCCACATCTCGAACAATACCAATTGGAGAAATAGTTTCTCTATTAGCCAGATGAATAACCACATCAATATCTTCAAGTTCACAAGAACCAATTTCGTGCATAATCTCCGTGTAAAGCTCATAAGGAATAGCACTAACACTTGCACCAATATCACATAAACCATAATAGCAATGATCACCAATTCTAACAGATAGCATAGGAACACTAACTTGTTTGGGTTTATTAGGATGTGAAACAACATTAGAAGCATCTTCACAGAAAATAATATGACCATCCTCCACATTTTCAGTCACAAGATCTTTAACTATTGCAACAGCAGGTTCAATTTTAATTTGTTCTTCAGGTTCTTTAGGTTTCTTTTCACTTTTATTAACCGCACTAGATATAACAGAGTACTCCTTCATTTTAGCAGGGAAAGGAGTTTTTTCAATATAAGCTTCAGGAATAACATTATCAACAGTTTCAATCACTACACATTTGTTTACAGATGAATCAACTTTATCTTTATACGGTTCATGGTACTTATCAAAATTCTTCTTAGGCAATTCATAATGAGAGGCAAAAGCTTTATAAAGATTTGCAACAACTTGGGAATCAAGACCATATGTAGCACTCATATTACGAAATTTATCAGTATCCATAAAAGCTTCAATGCATTTATAATCATAAATTATACCTGATTCTCTATCTTTGTCGTTCTCCCATCCTTCAGTATTTTCTTGGATCCGATCAAGAAGGTCCCTTTTAAACTCTTCTTTGTTGCGTGTAAATGATCCAGAACAAGAAGTATCCAGCAAGGTCTTGTCTTGAAAAGAAAGTCTTGCATAGAAATTATCAATAATAACATTACCAGGAAGCTCATGAATGGGGCATTTGAGCATTAAAGACTTCAATCTCCCCCAAGCTTGGGCAATACTCTCTCCATCATGAGGCCAGAAATTATATATGCGGTTCCGATCTTTGTGAATTTCACTTGGAGGATAAAATTTGGAATAAAATAAAGGCACAATGTCCTCCCAATCAATAGAATCACCATTCTTCAGCAATTTATACCAGTGCGCCGCTTTACCAGACAGCGATATAGTGAATAGTTTCTTTCTAACTTCATTCATAGCAATACCTGCACATTTGAATAACCCGCATAATTCATGCAAAAACAGTAAATGATCACCAGGATGAACAGTTCCATCCCCTTCATAGCGGTTATCCATAACACGTTCAATAATTTTCATAGGTATTTTATATGGTATCACTTCCTCACCTGGCGCTTCATCCACTACCGTTGCAGTAGTAGTAGATTTCCCAAATAGAAATTGAAGAGAAGATCTCTCCATAATGACTTATAGCAGCAGGCAGAAATAAAATCAGCACAAACAGTAAAGGTTTTCCTTACCAATTCCACTTACCAATAGCGCTTCACTCCCCGGCAACGGCGCCAGAAAATAGTCTTGATGACCCACAAGTATAGGGGGTGTATCGTAGTATCTTCGATAAGTAAGAATGTCGATCCCAACGAGGAGCAGAAGGTGTTGACAAGTAGTTTCGATGAAGGATTCACTGTAAATGCTCACAAACAAGTATTCAAGGGGTTTTGATGTAACAGATGAATAAAGTACGAGTAAGTAAAATGCGAGAGAAATAATTGCAGCGAGTGGCCCAATCCTTTTTAGCACAAAGGACAAGCCGGTTTGTTTACTTATAATGACCAAACGTTCTTGAGGACACACGGGGATTTTAGTCTAGTGCTTTCGCTTCATGTGGCTAAATAATCTTCATTATTTTGATAAGTGTTGTGTGGGTGAACCTATGCTAATGCACCGCCCTTCCTAGGACTAATACATACTTGTGATTATACCCCTTGCAAGCATCCGCAACTACAAGAAAGTAATTAAGATAAATCTAACCACAACCTTAAACTCTGAGATCCTGCGATCCCTCTTGCATCGGTATACTAACGGGGGCTTAGGTTTCTGTCACTCCGGCAACCCCGCAATTAGCAACCGAATACAAGATGCACTCCCCTAGGCCCATAAATGGTGAAGTATCGTGTAGTCGACGTTCACACGACACCACTAGAAGAATGACACCACAACTTAAATATCATAACATTGAATATTACTCAACCATAGTTCACTACTAACATTTAGACTTCACCCATGTCCTCAAGAACTAAACGAACTACTCACGAGACATCATATGGAATACAATCAGAGGTGATATGATGATGAATAACAATCTGAACATAAACTTTGGTTCAATGGTTTCACTCAATAGCATCAATAACAAGTAGAGAATAATGCCGGGAGAGTTTCCCCTATCAAACAATCAAGATCCAACCCAAATTGTTACAGCGGTGACGAGGTGCAGCGGTGGTGATGGCGGTGTAGATGGTGGAGATGATGATGATGATGATGATGGAGATGATGTCCAGCTCGATGACGATGGCAATGGCGTCGATTTCCCCCTCGGGAGGGAATTTCCCCGCTCGCGAGAGCTCTTTTCTCTCTGGTGTCCTCCGCCCCGCAGAGGCGGCTGTAACTCTTCGTGAGGTACCCTCTGTGGCTTAGGTTTTCGGGACGAAGGAGTACGCGAAGAAAAGGAGGCGAAAGGGGCTGTGGGGCCCCCACACGACAGGGCGCGGCCAGGCCATGGGCCGCGCCGGCCGTGGTCTGGGCCCACCTTGGGTCCCCCTTCTCCCTTCTGGCTCCCTCCGTCATCCGGAAAAATAGTAATTTACGTGTAATTTCCTTCCACAGTTGATCTTCCAAAATATTGCGTTCTGATGGTGCTTTTTCCAGCAGAATCCTGGCTCCGGTGCTTGATCCTCCAATAATGATGAAACATGCAAAATAGATGAAATAACATAAGTATTGTGTCCCAATATGAAATATATCAATGAATAACAGCAAATTATGATACAAAATAGTGATGCAAATTGGACGTATCAAGATCTCCACCCGCTGCAAGCTGCGGAGGTGCATGCCGAGCGCCCTGTGCTTGGCGCGGAAGGAGTGGACGTTCACCGTCGTACTGACCTTGGGGAAGGTGGTGCTGATGTTCTCAGCATGCGTGACGAGGCAGTTGAAGTCCGTGGCCGAGTCTCCTGGTGCGAAGGGGCACCTGTAGACCTCCTTGGCGAAGTAGGAGATGTACTGGCCGACCTGCAGCCTCCGCAGCACCTGGCGAGTCTTGACGTCCTCCTCCTCTTCGTCGCTGCCGACGTCGCTGCCAGACATCTGATCCATATCAAACAGAAACTAGTGAATGAGTTGCAACGATGACTAACGTGCATGATAACAAAGTTAAGAAAAACAGAGTCAGCCTCAGTTAGAGTGGACATGATTATATATCTACAGGGAAGGTGTTAGCGAACTAAAGCTCATGCACAACAGATTTGTACACAGCAATGGTTCGCTGAACCCTCCCTGTAAAAATTTGTGCCCAACGATTCATCATAGGCAAAGAAACAGATTCTAGATCTGAACTAGATCTGAACTTGAACACATTCGAGATTATTTGCAAAATTAAACGGTTGATATCTTTTGATTAGTGCATAAAATAACTAATTGAGATCCCATGATTACTTGCATAAATTAACTGATTGAGATCCAATATTACTTGCATAAATTAACCGAACAGCCGAACCCCAAATCTTAAACGAAATCAAGAAGTGATCAAAACAAAATGGAATAAAATCGGCGCAAATATTAGCCCAATACTCATCCATCTACAGATCCATCTACACCAGCAAAAATAGGGTTCAAAAAGGAATGGGGAACAAAAAAGGAAGCAAACCGTAGTTACCTCGTTCCATGGGTCCTCCAGGGAGGTGTCGTAGGGGTTCGGGGGCGGGACGTACGGCACGGGGTCATAGGGGTCCCATCCCGCCGGGATCTGACTGCCACCGGCGGCAGCAGCCTCCGATGCACCGGCGGCGGCGGCGCACGTCCGTAGAGGGGACGGCGCCGAAGATGGAGGCGTCGCGCTTCGAGCCTACCTCGACGATGGGATTGGCATTCTCCTTGTCCATCTCTCCGGCGGAGGAAGAGGAAGAGGGAGAGGGAGAGGGTTTTTTGCTTTGGAGAAGATGATGGGACGTGAGAGAGTTGGCGATGCGTGAGCGAGTGAGAGTGACAGAGAGAGTGCGAGGAGGCGTCTATAAAGGCGAGGGGTGGTTAATGCGACCCGCGTCCTACGCGTGCACAGGTGCACGTCTGCACGTCTTGGACTTCTGCAACGCGACACGCGTCCACGATTGCACGTCTCGACTTCTCCACCGCGACCCGCGTCTACGCGTCAACAATTGCACGTGTCCTCGAGTCTAACCCTGGAAATTTAGATATACTCAGGTATACCCTCGAGTCTTATACTAGCATTTTTTGTGTGCTCAATTTTCCCCTCGAGTGCTAATACTGGCTAGTGCAATATACTCAGTTTTACCCTCAAGTGGCTGGTCAACAGAGAGTCAACAAATGGGATTAACTAGTTAAATGAGTCATTTAATGTGCAAAAAAATCCGAAAAAGAGTGGCACTTACTCATGGAGTCTTTACCACAAATTGCCACTTCTCAAATCATAGATAAATCATAGATAAATCAAGTTTTACCACAAATTGCCACTTCTCAAATCACCTAGTAGCTATGAAGGTGCATGGTTTTCCACAATAAGCCCTTCCCAAAACAGCTTCCCCCAAATCATACTTTGTCTAAATGAGGCCACAATTCTCACACTGATGTATATTGGTATTGCAAATAGTTTGAGGTAGGCCAAGATGGGTTTCATTGTACAAAACACGCATTTTCCATTTTTTAAATCTCATATTTGAATCCCTTAGTCTATTTACTACTCAGGTGCCCTTGGTTTCTTGATAGTACTCAGTTTTGCCCTCTCTCTTCACAAATTCTCGCAGACGTGCAACATCGCCCTGATTGGTCTAGCCCATGTCACGCGGATCGTGCCCGCCGACCGTTGATCGTATGATCTAGGGAACGGGCAGGATAACCCCTCTCTCTCTCTGTTGGCGGTTAGCTTCCACCCTCTAAGTATGCTGAAGGGCGGTTTTCTGTATTATTTTTCACGCGCTAAAAATTATAAACTCTTTTAGGCGTTATTTTTCACGCAAAAAATGATAAACCATCACCGATTTGTTGTTGCCATTACTTTTCACGCAAAAAAATGATAAACCATCACCGATTTGTTGTTGCCATTACTTTTCACGCAAAAAAAATGATAAACCATCAACAATTTGTTGTAGCCATTACTTTTCACGCAAAAAAATGATAAACCATCACCGATTCCCTTTGTTGTAGCCATTACTTTTCACGCAAAAAATGATAAACCATCACCGATTTGCTGTAACCATTAATTTTCACGCAAAAAATGATAAACCATCACCGATTTCTTGTAGCCATTACTTTTCACGCAAAAAATGATAAACCATCACCGATTTCTTGTAGCCATTACCTATCTTTGTATAGAATGATAAACCTATCACGTATGATTTTTGAGGTCATTTAGAGAAGGCAGAAAAAACCTAATTTGTTACAAAAGCTGGTTTCAGTGAGACCTAACCAAGTTTGGCATACATGATGGCATACCTATAACAACAAGGAATATCTAAAAGGGAAAGTTTCAGAAAATTTGAAATTTAGGGTGAAAATGATGCCATACATGATGCTGTTTTTCGAGGTTTTGACCTGAAAATCAATTGGGTATTATAAAGGGAAATAAAAAGTTCGAAAAATGTAAAAACGAAACAATCTATCTATCTATGTATAGAAGATCAGCTGTATGAAATTTGAGGTTATTTAGAGAAGGTAGAAAAAATCACCTTGTTAGAAAAGCTGGTTTCAGCGAGACGAAACGACATGCGCTTAAGCAAAGTGATTTTTTCGAACATCTCCAAATGACCCCAAATTTTCCATACATGATGCCATACGTGTAACAACAAGGAACCCTATCTAAAAAGTGTCAAAAAAGTTTGCCAAAACCCACCGGCGGGCAATGGTTAAGCAACACGAAGAGCGGGAGGCTCCCAAGGCCGCTTAGTGGACCCTGGCACCTCGCGTCGTCCCGCAAGTCTTCCAGCCACGTCCTGGCGGTTGCTAGGGCGTGCCACCTGACCTAGACCCGATCAGGAAGGTGTTAGAGTGTTTCGATTGTTCCTGCATGGTAGACACGTAAACATTAAATACGAGCCCTATCGGCTCTCAGGTTGCCCTGTGGATCGGCTCAAAGAGCCGATCGCCCCATGGTTCACGTTGGATTTGCAATGACATGGGGATCCTGCTTGATCAAAACAAAGCTAAACCGATCTACGACAGTTTAGGGTTTTCACCGCATAACCGGAACGTCCTACGTGTGATCGGGCCTAGCAGATACGAAAGATGATGCAAACTACCCCTACGAGAGGCCTAAAAACCAACATAACGTTGATTCCCGGAACATCCCTTGCAGGGACGGTAAACAACACCTAACGCGCTACCGGATCGTCCGACCCCATCATAAGGCCTAACTATGCAGATATTAAACTAATCCCTGCGGAGCAAGGAGCAACTATAACAGATCGGATCTACTAAGTAACGAACAAGCAAGATGCTGCCCTTACACCCATATAGGTGTAAGGGCAGCTAGGTGTCGAGGGACGGCATTGCCACGCATGTATGCACGAGAAAGCACCAATGCAAGCCCCTAAACACCTAAGGATAAATAGTGCTGCTCGCCATCAACAACGCTTCAGCACGAGCAGCACAAGGTAGACGAATAAACGTGTACTGCCTAGATCGCAAGATGCGATCTAGGCAGCATGATGCTTACCCGGAAGAAACCCTCGAAGAAAGGGGTGGCGATGCGCCTGATTTGTGTTTGTTGTGAACGTGATTGTCCTTCTTTTCCGATAACCCTAGATACATATTTATAGTCCAAGGGACTTTCTAATTGAGGCGTGCACCTAACCGTGCACGGGCCAGACTCTATCTGTTAATTCTAAACACAATACGATTTACTAAATTACAGATACACGGGCGATTTACCCCAAACTCTTAGCGTAAGGCCGCTTCGAAGATGCTCCACGTGTACGTCCTTCAAGCCCATCTTCACTTACGGCCCATCTCCTGATTTGGCCAAAATCGGGTGATAACACATGCCCCCCTGGTTTTGATAATGATAATTGCAAAACCATCTGTCTTCGTCGAAGGGTCATGTCGTGGCAGAGCAGAACCGTCGCAGTATTTTCTCATCATGACGACTTGCCTTCCCAACTTCTCTGCACGATTTGACAGTTTTGGCCCCATGTCCTCGAAAACTGCTCGACAATTAAATTTCCATCTCCTTTTATTTAACCGCATCGAACAGTTCTCCTCTTCATCCCCTTGCATCAGCACTTCCAAAAGCCCTCCTCGGCTAACATGTCTTCTTCCTCTTCTTCTCCCTCATCGGGTCTTTCCACCCAATCCTCCCCCTCCCGCGAGCCGACGCCGGAGTGGGACCCGCAGGAGGCCCACGCGGCCAACATCCGCCGCGCCATAGCCGACGGGGACGAGTCGACCCACGACTCCTCCGTCTGGTCTGAAGATGACCAGTCCTTAACGGACGGGGAGAGCGACCTTCGCTTCCTCGCCATTGGGGAATCGGAGGAGGAAAGCGACGACGACGGCTTCTCCTGGGATGGTCTCTCCTCCGCTGAGGAGGTGAAGGAGGAGGAAGAGGAGGAGGACGACGCCTCCTCTGACGAGCCGCCGGCCAAGCGTCTCTGCCCTTGGCCGGGCAACATGAGCGACGGACGGCGACGATGCGACGCCGACGAAGAAGACGAGGACAATGAAGGTCCCGCCGGAGGTCGCTACAGCGAGACGAAGAACCGGCGGAGCAGACCGACGGCGACGGCGATGAGGGCAGCAGCGGACCCAGATAGGATAGAGCTAGGAGTAATAGATGAGGGCAATGTATCCCCCAGCAGTTCCTTTTGAGAGCAATCGGCTCCTTCTATGTAAGAAACCTGACTATCAATGAAGGAATTTCCCAAATTTGATTCTGTCGATTTCTTCCATATTGATCTAGCCGATTTTCCCCTACCCTGATTTTGCCGATTGTCACCTTGATCGATGTTCAATGAGCCGATGGCAATGCATCAGCTCTTATAATAAATTGCCAGACCGATCAATCTAATCACCTCCTCAGATGGTAACTTGCAATCCTTGAAATTCAGATCAAAACTCCCAATCGAACACGTCCAGCCCACAGCTTTGAGACCCTCGATCTTTGGATTCCAAAATCATCCGATCGTGATGTTGGTCCTGACGGCAAAACTCCTGGGTTAATGCTCCCAGGAAAGCTTCTTGGCCCGTTGCTGCCAACCTTGATGTTGAAGCTGATACTCTTGTAAACAGGTGCTATTTGTTCACAGCTTCCCCTGTGATGTTCTGTTCATATGCAGCAACCAGAACCTTGAGGGCGAGCTGCCCCCGAGCCTCGGTCAAGGCGAGGATAAAAGTGTATCCACCGAATGGGCCATCATCGGCTTCCCAATTGTAGTGCAGCATCAGCCGATTCTAACCAAATCGGCTTTCAAAAGCAGAGAACCTTCAAAGTGAGCTGCCCCCCGAGCTTCTTCAGTCCAATGATGCAACCTCTGGTGAGAATGCAGTTCAGTCCAACTGGACGATCGTCGGTTGTTCTCATGATCCTAGCCTGATCTGCACGTTCATGCTGTTCTTGCTGTTGGCCAGGGCTGCGATCCTCAAACTTGCCGGCAAATACCAACAGCTTAAATGAGAAAAAGGGCCGTCTTGGACGCCCGAACTGATGCTTCTGCTGGTACTGCCGAGCTTGAAGTCTTGCAGAAAAACATCAGTGGCTTTAAATGGGCCAAGGTAATGTTGGACGCCACAAGCGATGCTCCTGCCAGTACTGCTGCACCTGATGGCTCGCCAAGGAGGAGTTCCTCCATGTAATTTGATAACTACTCCATTGGGCTTCTTGAGTCGATGACCACGCACCGGCTTTTTATCCTTGAGTCGATGTCTGCGCATCGGCTGCTCTTAAAGGTTTTTCTTGAAATTTGAAATTTTCTACGGCCGATTTACTCATGTAACGGCTCCCACTTCTCTTTACGTTTTTATTATTGGCATCGGCGGCCCATACTTGAGCTGCTCTGTGGATATTTGACATCCACTCCAAGCTTTGTATCCTCGTGTCTCATCCATCTATGTGCCCCCGAGCCGATTCTGTCAAGTAATTGATGGTATCGGCTCTTCAGGCATCTGTCGGATCAATGCTGAACACAGACAAAACGCATGTCGAGGATAATTTTGGCCGATCGCGGGAATCGGCCTCCCTTTCATTGCAATGCTTCGCGATGGTTTGCAACTTCTCGGATTTCCACTGTAGCTACGTGGCATGCTGGAGATAAGATCCTTTGCTTTTCATTTTTTGAGGGCCGATCGCAGGGATCGGCCTTGCCACGTACGTCCAATGTCTTGGACCTGCTACTCCGTCCGGATCACGGATACCATGTTTGTATCACCGATGCCTCTCGCATCGGCATCAGCCGATGTCCGTGCACGGCTTCCGTCGTTTAGGGCGCCATACTTTCTTTGCGGGCGCGCCTTGTCTCCATTGTTTGTTGAATTTTCGCGGCGATTCCGCGCTTTTCGCAACGTGTACAGCATCTGTGCTCGGCTTCTTCCAGGTTTCGCGCCGATCCCACGCTTCCGAGAATGGTTGAGTCCATCGGGCACCACCTTGGTCGGTGATACCTATCTTCTTCTCCATCCGACTCCTCAAAGTCTTCTTCTTGAGATGACTCAGCTTGCTTGTTATGAGGTGGGAGAGGCCCTAGACGCTCGAACACTGAGACTTCATTTGTCTTCGTCCTTTGCTGCTCTGGGCAGTTCTCGATTGTTGGCAATCGGCTCATTCCGGAGTCCCAGCAATGTTTGAAGAAAGGACAGTTCCAGTGCTTATCCATGTTGTCTTGCTCCCTTGACCTCCCTCTAGCGTGTCACCCGTCGTTGTTTCTGTCTTGACGATACCTTCGATGCCCGCATCGACCGACGATATCTTTCGTCGTCTTCGTCGTGGCGTCGACGTCGGTCGTACTGCTGCTCGTATTTGTTGAGGAGATGCACGGATAGTGGGCGTTGATATCGTATGCTCCTCACCTCCTCCTCGGTTAGGTATCGTCTGTCATCATCCTGGGGCCGGTCGCGTGGAACGGCCTCCTCTTTATCTTTGCCACGAGAGTGGCTGCTCTCTGATTATCTTTGCCACGGGAGTGGCTGCTCTCTGCTTTATCTTTGCCATGGCGGCCCACAAGCCCAGCCATATTGACATCGAAAGAGAACCCTGGCTCCCTTATGGAGTGGCTTAGATCCACCATGTTGACGTCCGGAAACGGACGCATGTCTACCTTCATGGCAAACTGTCCGAAAGTTAATCGGCCTGATTCTATCGCCATCTGAATTTGTGCGCGCAATACTTTGCAGTCGTTGGTGGCGTGCGTGAATGTATGATGCCATTTGCAGTATGGCCTTTTGTTCATCTCTTGTGCCGTAGGGATCTTGTGGCCTTCTGTAGCTTCAACTGTTTCTCTTTCAGTAGCAGATCGAAGATCTGTTCAGCTTTGCTCACGTCGAAGCCAAACCCTCTTGGAGGCCCCGGTGGGTTCACCCATTTGCAGGACACAGTACGCGTCCGAGTCCATTCGGCTACGCGACTTCCTGATCTTCCGCAGAATCTTCATCCTCATCAGCATTGACCAGGCTTATCGCGCGCTTGAACTTGTCTTGGTACAGTTCGATGGCGCTGTTCATATAAGGTCACTCTGGACCATGTGCGTGAGTTGTACTCTACTTGGAACGCAGATCCTTGAACGACGCTGCAAGGCCTGCCACGCGTTCGATCGCTTTCGCTTAAGTGGACCGAATAACATCGGTTCTTGACAGCTTGAAACGCTGAATGTATTCGACACTGTCTCTCTCGCTTTGCCGAACTCGTGCTAGTTCGGCAATGCCAGCTCAGCTTCGAATGATATTGCGTGTGAAACTGTTCCTCTAGCTGCTTCCATGATCGCAGAATTTGGCCGCAACGAGGTGTACCATCCAAAAGCTGGACCGGTGAGGGATTGCGAAAGAACCTCACCCGCAGCTGATCCGATGCCGAAACCATGCCCAGCTGGGCCAAATATCGGCTCACGTGCTCGATTGAGCTAGACCCTTCTGACCCACTGAACTTGGTGAAGTCCGGGAGCCGGTACTTAGGTGGTAGTGGGATCAGGTCAAACTCATTGGGGTACGGCTTGGAATAGCCGATTATCTTCTTCTTCGGCAGGATGCCGAATTGATCTCTCAGGACTGCACTGATCTGATCCGCAGTGGAGGACGTAGCAACTGAGCTGTCATGAATTGGTGCAAGGCATACTTGGTTAGCCATGCCTGTTTCTCAGCGTCTGCACCCGAACTCCCCATTGCCGCAGCCTTCCTCCCGCCGAACAATTGCTCCTGCTCCGGCAATCCCTCCTGCCGGAGTCTGGATCGCCTGCGTCCAGTTGTTGCAGTCCGGCACAAACGTGCACACGTATCCGTGCGGGATCTCCTTGGGCGGCTCCCATAAGAACTGATAGTCGCCCGGATCACCTCCAACCTTGTAGACAACGTATGCCGGCGAACCTTGTTGCTGTGGAGCTGCCATCGCGTACGGCAATGGTGGCCTGGCGTGGAGTTGCACCTCTCCCTGCTGAGTTCCTAGAGCAGGTCCTGAAGGGGAGTACTGGTGCCTCATGATCTCTTGCACCACCTGGAGCGCAACGCGCTCCAAAGAATTTACCAGGCTATCAGAATGCATGCAGCGAATGGGCCACCACGTAGTTGATCTCCTGTCGCAGGGCTCTGGTACGTTCCTCTGAAGGGAGAGACAAATCCAACCCGTCGAGGACGCCTTGTGGTGTGAATCCTTTGAACCTGATGCCGTGCGAACGGGTCTTCTCAAAGGAGCCGATGAGTTCGGCATCAACGATGGCCTTCAGCTCATCGTACTTCTTCTTGTGTTCAGCAGGGAGATCCTCGTATGTGACCCTGGCACCTCGCGTCGTCCCGCAAGTCTTCCAGCCACGTCCTGGCGGTTGCTAGGGCGTGCCACCTGACCTAGACCCGATCAGGAAGGTGTTAGAGTGCTTCGATTGTTCCTGCATGGTAGACACGTAAACATTAAATACGAGCCCTATCGGCTCTCAGGTTGCCCTGTGGATCGGCTCAAAGAGCCGATCGCCCCATGGTTCACGTTGGATTTGCAATGACATGGGGATCCTGCTTGATCAAAACAAAGCTAAACCGACCTACGACAGTTTAGGGTTTTCACCGCATAACCGAACGTCCTACGTGTGATCGGGCCTAGCAGATACGAAAGATGATGCAAACTACCCTACGAGAGGCCTAAAAACCAACATAACGTTGATTCCCGGAACCGCAGGGACGGTAAACAACACCTAACGCACCGGATCGTCCGACCCCATCATAAGGCCTAACTATGCAGATATTAAACTAATCCTTGCGGAGCAAGGAGCAACTATAACAGATCGGATCTACTAAGTAACGAACAAGCAAGATGCTGCCCTTACACCCATATAGGTGTAAGGGCAGCTAGGTGTCGAGGGACGGCATTGCCACGCATGTATGCACGAGAAAGCACCAATGCAAGCCCCTAAACACCTAAGGATAAATAGTGCTGCTCGCCATCAACAACGCTTCAGCACGAGCAGCACAAGGTAGACGAATAAACGCTAGATCGCAAGATGCGATCTAGGCAGCATGATGCTTACCCGGAAGAAACCCTTGAAGAAAGGGGTGGCGATGCGCCTGATTTGTGTTTGTTGTGAACGTGATTGTCCTTCTTTTCCGATAACCCTAGATACATATTTATAGTCCAAGGGACTTTCTAATTGAGGCGTGCACCTAACCGTGCACGGGCCAGACTCTATCTGTTAATTCTAAACACAATACGATTTACTAAATTACAGATACACGGGCGATTTAGCCTAAACTCTTAGCGTAAGGCCGCTTCGAAGATGCTCCACGTTACGTCCTTCAAGCCCATCTTCACTTACGGCCCATCTCCTGATTTGGCCAAAATCGGGTGATAACAGCTCTATCAAAAAGAACCTCACCATGGCGCTAGTATAATTTTGGGATAGTTACAAACTTTCGTTACCTAACCTTCAACATGAAACTTGTTTCAAATTCATTTTGGCCTACAAGAAACAAATCCCAACTTGATTCGAGCACCACAGCCTCCAAACGATGCCGATATCGGCATGGTCAGAACGGCTATGCTCGCCGCCACTGCTAGGTCAACGTCGGGATGCACCCTCAATCCCGTCCCCTCATTCGATCACTGACACACCAGAGATACCGCCGAGGCCAATGCCGAACGTACATGCTGATGCCAATGCCGAACATGCATGCACGCCGCTGTGGGCACGGCCACGCCGACCCGCTATGCTGGACGCCACAGACCGCCGCGAGGTCTTTCCCTTCGCCACCACACTCTCCTAGCACCCACCTATACACGCCAGAAAGGAGAGACACTAGTTTTCTCTACATTGCTCGCGTTCGTGTCCGACACGGTCAGTCAAAGTTTTGAGGTGGTCGTCGATGTCGTCGACCATTTCTTCTCTTCTTTGCATGGTTAAACGCGTCTAGTTCATATCTATCTAATGCGTCTGGTCTCGCCTCATGCAGTTCTTTGTGGACGTCGATCTCATCTCGGCACCCCGCATGCCACCTCCTCCGTGCCATCGTTGTAGAGCTCCGTTTAAAAATCTAATCCTACCCGTGTATTGCCCCTTGTATCAGCGTCATGGCCCCACTTGTCATTCGATATACCGAAGCCCCACTCTTCGCGTTTTGGTCAGGGATACAACGATGCTTACGGTCAAACAAAGATGGATGGTCTGACGTGTCTTTGCGGGCTCTACGTGGCCCCACTAGTCAGAAGATAACGGTCAACCATCGGGCAACCGGCCGTTACATCACGTGTGATGGTTTCAGACAAAGGCTTGGGCAAAACTGAGGAAAAACTAAGGAGCTGGGGAAAACTGAGCACAACTAAGGACCCGAGGGCACGAAAATAGAAATCCCTTTATTTTATTACTGTATTGTTGAGTCTTGGAAGTTGTTTACTACTGTAGCAACCTCTCCTTATCATGTTTTTTGTGGCAAGTAAAGTCTCTATGGTAAAGTTGATGCTAGATTTGGATTGCTGCGTAGAAACAGAATTGCTGTCTGTCACGAATTTGCGTAGAACTCTCTGTAAAAAATCAAAAAAATCTACCAATTTACGTGCGTGATCCTCAGATATGTACGCAACTTTCATTAGTTTTGAGTTTTTCCGTTTGAGCAAGTTAAGTGCCTCTGTAAAATTCATCTTTACGGACTATTCTGTTTTGACAGATTCTGCCTTTTATTTCGCATTGCCGCTTTTGCTATGTTGAATGAGTTTCTTTGTTCCATTAACTTTCAGAAGCTTTGTGCAATGTCCAGAAGTGTTAAGAATGATTATGTCACCTCTGAATGTATGAATTTTTGATTATGCACAACCCCTCTAATGAGTTTGCTTGAAGTTTGGTGTGGAGGAAGTTTTCAAGGGTCAAGAGAAGAGGATGATACATTATGATCAAGAAGAGTGAAAGGTCTAAGCTTGGGGATGCCCCGGTGGTTCATCCCTGCATATTTTAAGAAGACTCAAGCATCTAAGCTTGGGGATGCCCAAGGCATCCCCTTCTTCATCGACAACTTATCGGTCACTTCTAGTGAAACTATATTTTTATTCCATCACATCTTATGTTCTTTACTTGGAGCGTCTATTTGCTTTTATTTTTGTTTTGGTTTGAATAAAGTTGGATCCTACCATCCTTATATTGGAGATATTACGCTCCGCTTTTTCATATGGAACACTTGTGTTCTTAATTGTGCTTTAATGGCGAAGGCTGAAAATTGCTTCGTTGATTGCTATTTGGTTGGAATCAGAAAATGCTTCATATGGTTTGGATCAATTGGGCAATTGTTTTGAGCTCTCATTAGATCATGTTTAAGCTCTTGCATCATGTAGTTTAATCTATTAATGGAGAACTACCGTAGAGCTTGTTAAATTTGGTTTGCATGATTGGTCTCTCTAAGTCTAGATATTTTCTGGTAAAGTGTTTGAACAACAAGGAAGACAGTGTAGAGTCTTATAATGCTTGCAATATGTTCTTGTGTAAGTTTTGTTGTACCTGTTCATACTTGTGTTTTCTTCAAACAACCTTGCTAGCCCAAACCTTGTACTGAGAGGAAATGCTTCTCGTGCATCCAAACACCTTGAGCCAAAACCCATGCCATTTGTGTCCACCATATCTACCTACTATGTGGTATTTTTCTGCCATTCCAAAGTAAATTACTTGAGTGCTACCTTTAAAATTTCATTCATTTATCAATATATAGCTCATGGGACAAATAGCTTACAAACTATTGTGGTGATGAATATGTAGTTATGTGTCTTATTTCTTATAAGTTGCTTGTTGAGCGGTAACCATGTTTCGGGGGACGCCATCAACTTTTTACCTTTGTTGGATATCATGTGAGATGCTATGCATGTTCGTCTTGTCTGAAGTAAGGGTGATTTTCATGATCAAATGGTTTGAGTATGCATATTGTTAGAGAAGAACATTGGGCCGCTAACCAAAGCCATGTATCATGGTGGAAGTTTTCAGTTTGGACATACAACCTCACTCTTATGAGAATATTATCGTTGTTGAATGCTTATGCATTAAAAGAGGAGTCCATTATCTGTTGTCTATGTTGTCCCGGTATGGATGTCTAAGTTTTTTTTGCGGGAAGGTATGGATGTCTAAGTTGAGAATAATCAAAAGCGAGAAATCCAATGCGTGCTTTCTCCTTAGACCTTTGTAAAGGCGGCATAGAGGTACCCCTTTGTGACACTTGGTTGAAACATATGCCATGCAATGATAATCCGTGTTAATCCAAGCTAATTAGGACAAGGTGCGAGCACTATTAGTACTCTATGCATGAGGCTTGCAACTTGTAGGAAGTATTATGCATAGCACATATGAATTGTTACCACCGTTGACAAAATTGTTTCTATGTTTTCAAAATAAAAGCTCTAGCACAAAAATAGTAATCCATGCTTCCCTCTGCGAAGGGCCATTCTTTTACTTTATGTTGAGTCAGTTTACCTACTTCTTTCTATCTTAGAAGCAAACACTTGTGTTAACTATGTGCATTGATTCTTACATGTTTACTTATTGCACTTGTTATATTACTCTATGTTGACAATTATCCATGAGATATACATGTTACAAGTTGAAAGCAATTGCTGAAACTTAATCATCCTTTGTGTTGCTTCAATTCATTCTACTTTGAATTTATTGCTTATGAGTTAGCTCTTATGCAAGTCTTGTTGATACTTGTCTTGAAAGTACTATTCATGAAAAGTTTTTCTATATGATTCATTTGTTTAGTCATCATCTTTTGTTAGCAATCTTTTGCTTCGAATCACTCCATCCATCTCATATGCTTTATAATAATGTTGATCAAGGTTATGTTGGTAGCATGTCACTTCAGAAATTATTTGTGTTATCGTTTACCTACTCGAGGGCGAGTAGGAACTAACCTTGGGGATGCTTGATACGTCTCAAACGTATCTATAATTTCTTATGCTCCATGCTACTTTTATGACAATACTTGCATGTTTTATACACATTTTACAGCATTATTATACATTTTCCGGCACTAACCTATTAACAAGATGCTGAAGCGCCAGTTGCTGTTTTCTGCTGTTTTTGGTTTCAGAAATCCTACAAAGGAAATATTCTCGGAATTGGACGAAATCAACGCCCAGGGTCCTATTTTTCCACGAAGCTTCCGGAAGACCGAGGAGAAACGAGTGGGGCCACGGGCCGCCACACTAGGGCAGCGGCCTAAGGGGGCCCGCGCGGCCCTAACGTGTGGGGCCCCGTGACCCCTCCGACTCCGCCTTCCGCCTACTTAAAGCCTTCGTCGCGAAACCCCCAGCGAGAGCCACGATACGGAAAACCTTCCAGAGGCGCCGCCGCCAATCCCATCTCGGGATTCAGAGATCGCCTCCGCACCCGCCGGAGAGGGGAATCATCACCGGAGGGCTCTACATCATCATGCCCGCCTCCGGATTGATGCGTGAGTAGTTCATCCTTGGACTATGGGTCCATAGCAGTAGCTAGATGGTTGTTTTCTCCGCTTGTGCTATCATTGTTTAGATCTTGTGAGCTGCCTAACATGATCAAGATCATCTATTTGTAATGCTTGATGACCCACAAGTATAGGGGATCGCAACAGTCTTCGAGGGAAGTATTACCCAATTTATTGATTCGACACAAGGGGAGACAAAGAATACTTGTAAGCCTTAACAAATGAGTTGTCAATTCAGCCGCACTGAAACAGACTTGCTCGCAAGAGTTTATCAGTAGCAACAATTTTATAGCAATAGGAATAGTGAAATAACAAAGATGTGAAATAAAGACAGTAGTGATTATAGTAAACAGCATGATTAAAATACGTAGGCACAGGGACGGATTAACTGCGTTGCATGGATGAGAGAAACTCATGTAACAATCAAAGCATGGGCATTTGCAGATAATAATAAAACGGTATCCAAGTACTAATCAATCAATAGGCATGTGTTCCATATTTAGTCGTACGTGCTCGCAATGAGAAACTTGCACAACATCTTTTGTCCTACCAGCCGGTGGCAGCCGGGCCTCTAGGGAAACTACTGGATATTAATGTACTCCTTTTAATAGAGTACCGCAAAGCATTAACACTCCGTGAACACATGTGATCCTCACATCGCTACCATTCCCTCCGGTTGTCCCGATTTATGTCACTTCGGGGCTCCGACAAATACATGTGTATACAACTTGGTAAGATCATAAACAACGAATATCTTCATGAATCAATAACATGTTCAGATCCGAGATCATGGCACTCGGGCCCTAGTGACAAGCATTAAGCATAACAAGTTGCAACAATATCATAAAAGTGACATCTACGGATACTAGGCACTATGCCCTAACAATCTTATGACTATTACATGACCAATCTCATCCAATCCCTACCATCCCCTACAGCGGGGAATTACTCACACATGGATGGGGGAAACATGGCTGGTCGATGGAGAGGCATTGGCGGTGATGGCGGTGAAGATCTCCTCCAATTCCGTCCCGGCGGAGTGCTAGAACGGAGACTGGCCGCCGAGACGAGTTTCGCGATGTGGCGGCTCGGAGGGTTTCTGGCGATTTCGACTTCCCCGTGCGTTTTTAGGTCGAACCCGATAAGTAGTCCGAAGGGGCGTCGGAGGCCGGCCGAGGGGCCACACCATAGGGCCACGCGGCCCCCCTAGGCCGCGCCGCTCATGGTGTGGGGCCCTGCCTCACCTTACTTCTCCTTCGGCTCACGATTCGGGGAAAATAGGCCTTCTCATAAATTCCGAGGATTTTCCCGAAAGTTGGATTTCTGCACAAAAACGAGACACTAGAGCAACTGCAAAACAGCGTTAGTCCGTGTTAGTTGTATCCAAAATACACAAATTAGAGGCAAAACAATAGCAAAAGTGTTCGGGAAAGTAGATACGTTTTGGACGTATCAACTCCCCCCAAGCTTAGCTTATTGCTTGTCCTCAAGCAATTCAGTTAACAACTGAGCGATAAAAGAACTTTCACGAACACATTTGCTCATATGATGTATATATTCTCATGCTATGGCTAATACTCAAGCAGTTCATAATGAGACACATGCAAATAAGATCATCCAACAGCTATGTCAATCATGGAGAGGTACCAACAATTAATAATAAGCATCATGAATCATGTATATAAGCAGGATTGCAATGTTCATAAGAGAATATGATAAAGTGGTATCTTACTTGCCCGTATTTGATCGGCAAAACATAAATGCCGAGGCACCTCTGGAGTTCATAGAAAGACTAGAAGTAGTGATTGTCAAAGATAAAAGCATCAAAGTTATACCACAATCAATTATATTTTGAGACAAGCATATTATACTAAGAATGACAGTTGTGCTCTCAAGATAGTGCTCAAAGAAAGAATGGAGACACAACATAAAAGTAAAAGATTGACCCTTCGCAGAGGGAAGCAGGGATTAACATGCGCTAGAGCTTTTCATTTGTAAAGCAGAGTAAAATTATTTTGAGAGGTGTTTGTTGTTGTCAACGAATGGTAATGGGTACACTAACTACCTCATCAACCAGACTCACAAGAGCGGCTCCCATTTTATTTATTTTTGGGTGGCACTCCTTCCAACCTTTCTTTCACAAACCATGGCTAACCGAATCCTCGGGTGCCTGCCAACAATCACATACCATGAAGGAGTGCCTTATTTAAGTTTTATTATGATAATGACACTCCCCCAACCTTTGCTTACACAAGCCATGGCTAACCGAATCCTTCGGGTGCCTGCCAACAATCACAAACCATGGAGGAGTGTCTATTTAAGTTAATTAATTGGACCTGGAATCCCATTGCCGCCTCTTTTGCAAAATTATTGGATAAGCGGATGTGCCACTAGTCCATATGAGAGTCCGTCAAAAGTAAACGACAAGGTTGAAAGCTAAACACCACATACTTCCTCATGAGCTATGAAACATTAACACAAATTGAGAAGCATTTTGAAAGTTTTAAAGGTAGCGCATGAGAATTTACTTGGAATGGTTTGAAATGCCATGCATAGGTATTTATGGTGGACACTTTGGAACAACTTGGTTTTCAGGTGTTTGGAAGCACGAGCGGCGTTCCCGCTCAGTACAAGTGAAGGCTAGCAAAAGACTAGGAGCGACAAATCAAGAGAGCAGTAATGGTCATAATCATGCTTGCGGCAAAATAAATTAACGGAGGCATAAAAGTGATACAAGAACTCTAAAAAGTAGATCAGCGAGGCTTAATTGACTTTTGTTTTAGTCATATGCATGCGTGAGCATGTGCCAAGTCGATTCAAGTGAATTATTCAGAGGAGGATACCACAATGCCATACTTACTTATGAATAAAACAATGCAAGCAAACATCCATGACATGCTACTCATATTAATAAATTGGAGCTAAACATGAGAGATCATGAACTACTAGACTTTATCAAATAACATATACCTCACATGAACCAACTAAGCATGCTCACATGGATGAGTATATGTACAAAAATGAAAACAAATAGAGTTCATACCAGCCTCTCACCACAATCAGATTGTCGTAGATCGTCATTATTGGCTTTTCACTTGTGTAGCTTGGATAATATGAAATGAAAACCACGCTCCAGCCACCGAAGACCATTGAACTCATGATGAACTTTACAAACCAAAGAAGAACAGCAAATATTTTTGGTGTTTTCGAATTGGAAACAAGAACGAAAGAAAACAAGCAAACAAAGCAAAATCTTTTTGGGTTTTCTCATAGCAAACCAACGATAGCAAACGAAGTAAAATAAGAGCAAAGAACTAAATAAATAAATGGTGAAGAGAAACAACAGAAATATTTTTGGTCTTTTTGTGTTTTAGGAAAGAAACAAAGCGAAACAAAAGAATGCAAACTAACAGAAACACAGAAAAGCAGGATGACAGAAATCTGCCAAATCCTGACAGCAGTACAGAAATCGAAATTAACAAAAATCTTCCATTGCTCAGACCAAAAAGTGTTAAACTAATGAAAGTTAGATAATAACCTGGGGCACATGCTCAAAAATTGGCAACTCAAAATAACGATCTGGCTGTGCGCACGAATTTTTTTGGTAACAGCCCAGAATCTGTTTTTGGACAGCACTTCCCACATATCATCTCCCTCTCATTAGAAAACCACTCTAGAGACTAAACAAGTATGTACAAGTATCCAGCAACCATAATATGCAAAGAATGAGTGATGCCGGTATACCTCCCCCCAAGCTTAGGCTTTGGCCTAAGTGGAGTTCATTCCCAACGAGGGTCGGAGTTCCACGCCGGTGGATCATACATGGAGTGGTAATAGGGCCCCTGTGCAGAAGAATATCGTGGAGGGTCCACATGCCCATGATGTTGATATGAGGAGCTCGCTGCATCGGATGAAGAGTCGGGGTGCTCCTCGGCCTCCTCCACATCTTCCCTTGCACGACGGCTTTCCCTTTCTATGTATGCGTTTAGCTCATTTTCTGTGATCGACCACCCGTTCCTGGCATCAAGGTTAAACAAAGCAGGTGCAGGCAATCGTACTAGTTTTTCAATTTTCTTAGTTATACTCCAATTTTTCTTATACAAAGTTATCCTATAATGCAGGTTGTTCAAATTAGATGCATCTGAAATAAATTCATGTTTAATCATGGAAACAACATCAAGCTTCTCTATAGAAAGCGGAATATCTAAATGGTGAGGTTCTACACCATGCATAGCTAATAAGCGAGAGGCGATAAGACCTCCACAAATTCCTCCTTTCTCACGGTTAGTAGCAAGTCTACAAGCTATTAAAGCACCCAAATTATAAGTCCTATCCTGTTGCAAAGCAGCAGCTAAGAAAGCCAAATCTTGGACAGATAATTTACCTCCAGTCTTTCTCGCAAGAACGCACTTTGTAACGAAATAAGCAAAGTAGCGGATAGCTGGCTGTTGAATGCTACTAATCTTACCACTATCATTGGAGAAGCTCCTCCCATTACAAATCATTGTATAAAGATTTGAGAGCTCCCGCGGTGTTCCCCTGATCTTCTCGCAGGATCCCCACCGCGGCACTCTAATTGCTGTACAAAAATCACTGAAAGGCAAGTCGATAGTTTTGTTATAAATCTTGTACCGGACCATGGGGTTAGTTTGAGACCGGTGAAATTCGAAATCCTGCACAACCGACACCGTTAGTTTAGCATATTGGTGAGGTTCACCAACAGTAAAACCTTCCAACCCTGCATTGGAAATCAGTGTTTGAACATCTTGCAGGATTCCTGCATTCCGCATAAAATCCGTGCATGGGTAATAAGAGGGGTATACTCCCTCTTCACGATGAACTCTCATGACTTGTTGTACCTCCAACTCTTGTTGGTTAAGTTGGTGCATACTCCCTTCCATTTTCTGAAATTTTTCAACAATCATTATAAAATTTGATTTCAAGGTATATAGTTGAAGGGAACTACTATAGGAACTTGCTAGAGTACTAAACATGCATCAAAACTAGTTTCTTCCACTTAGAACAAGCATGCAAGCTCACTAAACATGTTATCTACAGCAGCAAAATATTCAAGATATACTCAACCAAACAAAATTCTAATTGGACAATCAAAGGAGTCACATACCAAGGAGTAAATGTGCCAAATTTCAAAAATCTGGGCTGAGCAAGGAGATCGAGAAATCGCGAGTTCTTGAGCAAACACGAGTGAGAGGAACTTGGTACGAGTTTTTTCGAGAGAAGATGCTGGGAGGAAGAGATGATGTAGTGGGGCAAGGAGGGGCCCACACCACGGGTGGCGCGCCCACCTCCTGGCCGCGCCGGCCTGTGGTGTGGCACCCTCTGGTGCCCCACAGGTCATCCTCTGGTACTCCCAGGTGCCTCGTCGAAAAATAGGACCAACGGTGTAATTTTTGTAATTTTTAGAGAACTTCGAAAAATGCACATTTCTGGGTATTAAATTAATGATTACTGCACAGGAAAATGATTTCTAAAATCTTAAACAACTAAAGCATATTGCAAAACAAAAAGTGCTACAACAAGTAAAATAAGTGGAGGGAGAAAGAAAGAAAGAAATGTTGTTTAGCTCTCTTATGCATTAAAATATACTTGTTAACAAGGTTGATCAAGTCTTGCTACCAAATAAATTTTATATGACATAAGAAGAAATAAACCTCAAATCAATCATGTTACCTTATATTGAATTGATATGGATCCAATCACAAGAGTTTGATATTCTTCTTTAGGCTCATATATAGGACAATCAATGGATCCCACTTTGATAGTTTTCACATTAAAAATTGTATTGACTCCACATACTTTATCAATCCTCTTGGGAAAATAGACAGTGTGTTCCTTATCGTCAACATTGAAAGTAACCATGCCTTTATTGCAATCAATAACAGCCCCTGCAGTATTAAGAAAGGGTCTTCCAAGAATAATGGACATATTATCATCTTCAGGCATTTCCAACACAACAAAATCAGTTAATATCAAGCAATGCTGAGTAACTTGAACAAGAACATTTTCACATAAACCAACAGGAATAGCAGTAGATTTATCAGCCATTTGCAAAGATATATCAGTTGGTATTAACTTATCTAAATCAAGTCTCTTATAAAGAGAAAAAGGCATTACACTAACTCCCGCTCCCAAATCACATAGAGCAGTTCTAACATAATTATTCTTAATAGAACAAGGAATATTCGGTATACCTGGGTCGCCAAGCTTCTTTGGAATCTTACCATTGAAGGAGTAATTAGCGAGCATAGTAGAAATTTCCTCATTAGGGATTTTCCTTTTGTTAGTAACAATATCTTTCATATACTTTGAATAAGGAGGCAATTTAATAGCATCGGTCAAAGGGATTTGCAAAAATAAAGGTTTCATCCAATCACAAAATTTATTATAATGTTCCTCCTCCTTTGATTTTAGTTTCTTAACAGGAAAAGGCATTTGCTTTTGAACCCAAGGTTCTCTTTCATTACCATGTTTCTCAGTAATAAAATCTTCTTTAGTGTACTTTTTATTTTTAGCATGCTTTTCAAGTTCTTTTTCAATTTCTTCTTTATCAGGAGTATCATTCTTATCATTATCTTCCTCATGTTCATTACCACTTTCAGTTTCAGCATCGAAATAGAAATACTATTAGGATCATTAACAGGTTCAGAGGATTCTACAACATTCTTATGTTTCTTTTTCTTTTTCTTAGATGGAGCACTAGTTTTAATTAGTTGAGAATCTTGTTCAACTCTTTTGGGATGCCCTTCAGGATATAGAGGATCCTGGGTAGAAACACCACCTCTAGTTGTTACTTCATAAGCATGTTTTTCTTTAGAATTATTTCCCAACAAGTCATTTTGCACTTTAGTAAGTTGATCAATTTGAGTTTGAACCATTTGAAAATGTTTAACAAGTATCTTAACATCATTGGAGGTTCTCTCCACAATATCATGCAATTCACTAATAGCTCGAGAATTTTCCATTAAATGATTCTCTACTCTCATATTAAAGTTTTCTTGCTTAACAATATAATTATCAAACTCATCTAAGCATTGAGCAGGAGGTTTTGAATACGGAATATCTTCCCTAGTAAAGCGTTGAAGAGAGTGTACCTCAATCATGGATGAAGGGGAATTATCTCACATAAATCTTCTATAGGAGGTAAATTCTTCACATCTTCAGGTTTAATACCCTTCTCTTTAAGAGACTTCTTGGTTTCCCTCATATCTTCATCATTTAATTTAATCATACCCCTCTTCTTCAATATCGGTGTCGGGGTTGGTTGTGTGTAGACCAATCATCATGATTCCGGCCTATTTTAGCCAATAATTCTTCAAATTCTCCTGGAGTTCTTTTCCTGAAAACACAACCAACACAACTATCCAGGTATGCCCTAGACTCAATGGTTAGTCCACTATAAAATATATCAAGTAAATCATGCTTTTCCAACTCATGGTCAGGCTGAGCTCTAATAAGAGAGCAAAATCTAGCCCAAGCCTCAGGCTTTCTCTCCATCTTCCTGGTCAAAATTATAAATTCCCTGCAAAGCAGCATGTTGAGCACTAGCAGGAAAGTATTTCCGGAAGAAAACATCAAGCAATTCTTTTGGACTTTTAATAGAACCAGGAGGCAAATTATTATACCAAGTTTTAGCATCATCCTTTAATGAGAAAGGAAAATTTTAGCGACAAAATAAGTACGCATCTTAATATCATCGAAAACAAGCCACTAAGAGTAGATAACTCAGTCATGTGTTCAACAGCACTTTCTTTTTCAGTACACAAAAGGGTGTTTTCTCAACAATAGCTATATGAGTTAAATCAAGAAAAAATCATAATCTTTATCCCTAATGTTTATAGGAGATGTGGCAAATTTAGGATCGGGAGATAGTTTATATCTAACAGCATGTTCTGCAAGCAACTTTTTAATTTTTCTTGCATCAGTAGTAGCATTGCATTTTTCAATAAAATCATCATCAAGCTCTACATAATCTTCATCAAGATCATCACTAGAATATTCAACAGATTCAGGTGAATTAACAGGTGTAGCAGCATTTTCATTAGGAGTTTCAGTATTTTCAATTTGTCTAGACTTAGCAATTGTAGCATCTAGAAAAGATCCTAACGAACCATCATTATCAAGCACAGCAGAAGCATCATCACAATTATGAGAGGAATTTTCAGATTCAGCAGAAGTACCAGCATTTGAAGTTTGTGGTGGTGAAACAAGTTTACTTATCACAGATGGTGAATCAAGAGCAGCAGAGGTACTAAGAGTTGTACCTTTTCTTGTAGTGGATGGTAATATTGCGATCTTAGTATCGCGAGGTTTACCCATGATGGAGAATTTGCAGCGAACAATATCAATCCAAGTGAACTTCCAAATAAAGCTATGCTCCCCGGCAACCGCTAAAATAGTCTTGATGACCCACAAGTATAGGATCGCAGTCTTCGAGGGAAGTATTACCCAATTTATTGATTCGACACAAGGGGAGACAAAGAATACTTGTAAGCCTTAACAATGAGTTATCAATTCAGCTGCACCTTGAAACAGACTTGCTCGCAAGAGTTTATCAAGAGAATGTTTTATAGCAAGAGGAATAGTGAAATAACAAGAGGTGAAATAAAGACAGCAGAGTGATTATAGTAAACACAGGATTAAAATATCGTAGGCACAGACTGATTAACTGCGTTGCATGGATGAGAGAAACTCATGTAACAATCAAAGCATGGGCATTTGCAGATAATAATAAAACGGTATCCAAGTACTAATCAATCAATAGGCATGTGTTCCATATTTAGTCGTACGTGCTCGCAATGAGAAACTTGCACAACATCTTTTGTCCTACCAAATGGCAGCCGGCCTAGGGAAACTACTGGATATTAAGGTACTCCTTTTAATAGAGTACCGAGCAAAGCATTAACACTCCGTGAACACATGTGATCCTCACATCGCTACCATTCCCTCCGGTTGTCCCGACACACTGGCCATTGGTTCCTGGACAAACATGTGTATACAACTTGGTGTAAGATCATAAACAACGAATATCTTCATGAATCAATAACATGTTCAGATCTGAGATCATGGCACTCTGGCCCTAGTGACAAGCATTAAGCATAACAAGTTGCAACAATATCATAAAAGTGACATCTACGGATACTAGGCACTATGCCCTAACAATCTTATGACTATTACATGACCAATCTCATCCAATCCCTACCATCCCCTTCAGCCTACAGCGGGGGAATTACTCACACATGGATGGGGGAAACATGGCTGGTCGATGGAGAGGCGGCGGTGATGGCGGTGAAGATCTCCTCCAATTCCCCGTCTCGGCGGAGAACGGAGACTTCTGGCTCCCGAGACGGAGTTTCGTGATGTGGTGGCTTTCGGCGATTTCGACTTCTCCCCGTGCGTTTTTAGGTCGAACCCGATAAGTAGTCCTGGGGGGCCAGGCCGGCCGAGGGGGCCACACCATAGGGCCGCGCGGCCCCCTAGGCCGCGCCGCTTATGGTGGGGCCCTCGGCCTCCACCTTACTTCTCCTTCGGCTCCGCAGTCGGGAAAATAGGCCTTCCATAAATTCCGAGGATTTTCCGAAAGTTGGATTTCTGCACAAAAACGAGACACTAGAGCAATTCTGCTGAAAACAGCGTTAGTCCGTGTTAGTTGTATCCAAAATACACAAATTAGAGGCAAAACAATAGCAAAAGTGTTCGGGAAAGTAGATACGTTTTGGACGTATCACATGTTGTGTTTGGTGGATCCGATGAATCTAGAATACTATGTCAAGTTGATTATCAATCTATCATATATGTGTTGTTTATGTTCTTGCATGCTCTCCGTTGCTAGTAGAGGCTCTGCCAAGTTGATACTTGTGACTCCAAGAGGGAGTATTTATGCTCGATAGTGGGTTCATGCCTCCACTTAATCTGGGACAGTGACATAAAGTTCTAAGGTTGTGGATGTGCTGTTGCTACTAGGGATAAAACATCGATGCTTTGTCTAAGGATATTTGTGTTGATTACATTACGCACCACACTTAATGCAATTTTCTGTTGTTTACAACTTAATACTGGAGGGGGTGCGGATGCTAACCCGAAGGTGGATTATTTAGGCATAGATGCATGCTGGATAGCGGTCTATGTACTTTGTCGTAATGCCCTGATTAAATCTCATAGTAATCATCATTGATATGTATTGAATCTTATTTGTCAATTGCCCACTTGTAATTTGTTCACCCAAGATGTTAGTTATCTTATTGGAGAGACACCACTAGTGAACCTGGACCCCGGTCCATTCTTTTACATCTGAATACAATCTACCGCAATCATTGTTCTTTACTGTTCTTTGTAAACAAACACCATCTTCCACTCGATACGCTTAATCCTTTGTTTTCAGCAAGCCGGTGAGATTGACAACCTCACGTTACGTTGGGGCAAAGTATCTTGATTGTGTTGTGCAGGTTCCACGTTGGCGCCGGTTTCCTGGTGTTGCGCCGCACTACATTCCTCCACCAACAACCTTCACGTGCTTCTTGGCTCCTACCGGTTCGATAACCTTGGTTTCATACTGAGGGAAACTTGCTTCTATACGCATCATACCTTCCACTTGGGGTTCCCAACGGACGTGTGCTTGATCAGATCATCTATTTGTAATGCTACATGTTGTGTTTGTTGGGATCCGATGAATATTGAATACTATGTCAAGTTGATTATTGATCTATCATATATGTGCTATTTATGTTCTTGCATGCTCTCCGTTGCTAGTAGAGCTCCAAGTTGATACTTGTGACTTCAAGAGGGAGTATTTATGCTCGATAGTGGGTTCATGCCTCTATTGAATCTGGGACAGTGACTTAAAGTTCTAAGGTTGTGATGTGCTGTTGCACTAGGGATAAAACATCAATGCTTTGTCTAAGGATATTTGTGTTTATTACATTACGCGTAGTACTTAATGCAATTGTCTGTGTTTGTAATACTGATTCCGGATTGAACTTCCTGAATAGGTTTCATAGATTGCTTTATAGGGGTTGTGATCTCGTGTACATGCAATAAATACTATGTCAAGTTGATTATTGATCTATCATATATGATATGCTCTCCGTTGCTAGTCTCTTTGTGACACCATGCCATTCCCACCATCATGCTTTGTCTAAGGATATTATTACATTAGTACTTAATGCAATTGTCTAACTTTGCGGATGCTTGGACTTTTTAGGGATGGCGGTCTATGTTCTTTGTCGTAATGCCCTAAGTAAATCTCATAGTAGTCATCATGATATGTATATGAATCTCTATAATTGCCCAAAATTTATTCACCCAACATGCTATTTATCTTATTGGAGAGACACCACTAGTGAACTGTGGACCCCGGTCCATTCTTTACATCTGAAATACAATCTACTGCAATCACTGTTCTGTTGTTTTCTACAAGCAAACATCATTCTCCACACCATACGTTTAATCCGTTGTTTTCAGCAAGCCGGTGAGATTGACAACCTCACTGTTAAGTTGGGGCAAAGTATTTTGATTGTGTTGTGCAGGTTCCACGTTGGCGCCGGACCCGGTGTTGCGCCGCAACACCTTTCACCAACAACCTTCACGTGGCCTTCATCTCCTACTGGTCGATAACCTTGGTTTCTTACCGAGGGAAAACTTGCTGTGTACGCATCACACCTTCCTCTTGGGGTTCCCAACGGATGTGTACGTCACAGCAAGGCCGTTTAGAAGGCGGCTTGCGACGGAGAGATCACTCCCGGAACGTACCGGCACCGACGTACTCCATGGGCTCGCGTTGCTGGCGCGATACACCCGGCCATTATGTGTTGCGCGCGCGCCGCCAGAGCCTTCTTCTCCAGCTCCGTCGCCCTCCGTCCTTTCCGCTCCGCCGTCGATAGCTTCTGGTGCAGACAATCTTGCTGCTATTGATCGTCGGTCCATCTTTCTGGCTTCTTCTTCGCAGCCGGCGCCTTCTGCGGCTTCGCGAACGGCGCGCTTGCGTCCCATTGCCTGCTTCTTGGCCGCTTGGCCATCTTTTGGGGGCTCGGCGGCGCCATGTGGAGAGGGTAGCGGCGGGCCGGACGGCGGGAGGGAGAAAGAAATCGGCGGGAGGGAGAAATGAATCGGCGGCGGGATATGTTGGGAGGCCCGAAATGCGCGGCGGGATAGGCGATTTGGCGGGAGAGGCGGGATTTGGCGGGAGTGGGAGACGAATTTTCGTGTCGCCGACGTCGGCCCGCCACTCCCCGCCTCGCTGTGTCCGCGTGCCCGGAACGTCCCCGTGGGACGGGGACGGGCTCGGGCACCGGACACCGTATCGGGCCGCGCCGACAAAATGGGCTTTGGGGGACGCGGCTGGAACGCATTTTCGGTCCGACGCGCCCCAAATTGCTTTGGGGGACGCTTTGGGGGACGCGACTCGAGATGCTCTAACTACTGTGTGTGAGGATCTACATCCGCCAAGAAACCTGATGAAAGTAATAAACATGAAATGTGATCGTCGTCCTTCTATAGATAAAACAAGGAGGGGGTATTACTTTTTTTTCTTCGATAAAAAACTTTATTACTTAGAACGTTTAAGCATTACACCCGTCATCTACATAACCAAGATGCACATAGCCACACACGTCTAAAACTGACCAAACAGTAGCGCAAAAAAACACATACAACCATTCATTAAAGAATCTCCTAAGGCGCCTATGGTGATGGCGGACCAATCCGTAGATTACGTTGTTATCCATGTTGAGAAAAAAACTCTCTCGTCGTATCCTCTAATTGTGTAGACACCTCCGTAAATAGGTCGTGATGCTTCACACACTTTAGAGATGACCATGAACGGAGCGTACTTGTGTACCGGTAGATAACCTGTAAGAGAGAAGCATTCTTGTCATAAAAAAGCTTGTCATTTTTACATAGCCATATCGACTAAATAACCTCTACCGATCTCGCCCTTGTAAGTAGCTTAAACGCTTCATGGTGGATATATATGAGGTAGAACCTATTTGGATTATTGACCATACATATCTAGCAAAATTGCATTGGAAAAAGATGTTTAATGGTCTAGTCATGATGCAAAAGACATACTTCTTGCTTTCATGTCAATTGTGTTTTCGCAAGGTTATCTTTGGTGAGGATTACTTCTCGACGAAGACACCACACGAAAACCTTGAGTTTTTAGCTGAATATTCATCTTCCATTTTTTTATTATCAACTGGCATAAGGTTGCTACATGCATCTTAGAACTGACATAAGGTAGAGAACTTACACAAGCATGACCCATAGTCTTCAAAACTTCCAATATGATGCCAAAGGTTGGATGTTAAAAAAAAAATAGAAATCTGAACCATGGTCCCTTGGAATAGCAGATGCATATACATATTGGAAGTCGAAATTTTGTCATATGGCACCCAGTTCATTGGTCCTGTTTGCGAGGTTACCATCATCTTTGAGGCAAGTTCGACAGTTTGTCTTCCTACCAAAGCATGTTCCTAGACTTGAGAAGTTTGCTGAGATGCATGAGCGAGGTCAAAATGAGTACTTGAGTTTGACGGTATATATATGGGGTGTATGGTCCTACCAAAGCATGTTCCTAGACTTGAGAAGTTTGCTGAGATGCATGTGTCAACAATGTAGATTTTTCTATAATGTGTTTGCACTATTTGGTTTGACCATAGTGATTACCATGCTTTGTGTGGGCGAAAAATTGAACTTCAATTTGATCGGTGGTAATAGAATATTTGAAATATCATGAATTATCTCTGGTACTATGTAATTTTTTATATTATTAATATGGTCCTAAAATATTTCTCGTACATATATAGTTGTGGTGACTGAAGGTAGGGTTGAAAATGAAAGGGAAAATTTTCTTCTGTTTCCGAAGAAAAAGGAAAAAGAAAAAAGAAATGGAGGGCCAAATACGGAAAAGGAAGCGACATTTGGAGAAAAACTAAACGGAAATGGCAAAATCATAAACGGAAACGGAAAAGAAAACGAGGAAGCCTTTCCGACTGAAAGGGAAACGGCAGAGGAAATTTCGGAAAAATAAATACGGAAAGTTTCCGGAAATATAACCTAGAGAGGCCCGTGCATTTAGTAGGCCTACATTCACACATGAAACTGGGCTTGACCACGTATCAAGTCCACTAATTACTCTAACCCTAATCACTTTGTATAATTACGTGTGCATGCAGCCGTTAAACTATGTGTGTTACTTTATATTGAATTGCCGCTTGTCGAAGTTAAGTGATATATCTTGTCTTATTATTATTTTATTTATGTGTGTCTTTGAGTCTACAAATCAAGGTATTATGCCGCATTGTGTTGTGATAAATATCTGTTTTCGTAACGTATCCGCTATGTACCCGTTCTATATTCATATCCGATGATTTCCGTTTTCATATTCGTTTCCGGGGTTTCCGATTCCATTTTCGATTCTGACAAGATAGAGGCAAACAAAAAACGATAAAGCATGTTTCCGTCCGTTTCTGTTTCATTTTCAACCCTAACTGAAGGTATTATGAGAAAGGAGAGAAGAAATATATATATATATTTTTAAGATAAGAAATAGATTTTGTGGAACACATCGTTGGGCCATGGGCTGGCTGCGCCGTCCAGCCCAGTTGGAGAGAAAGAACAGGAATTGGACATCATCGTCTCCGCACACGGCACACCATCCACCTCACCTCTCTCCGGCTCACCGCGCAACCATGGCTTTCTCCACGGCCACCTCCACCGCCGCCACCACCTCACCCGCTTCCCTCCGCCTCCTCCCGGCGCCGGCCACCCCATCCTCCCGCACTCTCCGCCTCCCGCCCACCCCCCGCCCCGCGCCCCGCGTCCTCCTATCCGTCTCCGCCCTCAGCAAGCTCTCCGAGGCGTCCCCCGTGCCCATCCCGCAGGAGCCTGCCCAGAACCTGCCCGACGAGGACGCGCTCCCCTCCAGGCCCGGGGTGTACGGCGTGTTCGACCCCGCCGGGGACCTGCAGTTCCTCGGGATCTCGCGGAACGTCAGGGCCAGCGTCGAGGGGCACCGCAGGAAGGTGCCGGCCGACCTCTGCGCCTCCGTCAAGGTATATGCAGTGACGCGCCGCCCTTCCAGCCAGGTTTCGGTTACACCGTGGAATTGGATAGAGCGGAGGGAGCTATGAATTGAACCATGATAAAATGCTTGATGATAAGGCTGTTGAAATGATCATGGTTTCTTTCTTAATCACACGGATGCATGCGCTCTTTCACCCGTTTTAATCACTTCTGATGATAGCTCTTCTGCAAACGATTGCCCTGTATACTCCTGTCTGCATGTCCATGTTATACACACTAGTTTGTTGGTCTCCACACCATTTTACGATTTGACCACACTGATTTCTACAGGTTGCCATTCCAGACGAGGAGGAACCAGACAAAAGCGTCCTGACGGATGCCTGGAAATCATGGATGCAAGAATACATAGCAGCCAGCGGCAAGGCGCCGCCGGGGAACGTGTCCGGGAACCACACCTGGATCGGTCCCCCACAGAGGCCTGCAGACCTGCGTTTGACGCCCGGTCGCCACGTTCAGCTAACCGTGCCGCTCGAACAGCTGATCGACCGGTTAGTGAAGGAGAACAAGGTGGTCGCCTTCATCAAAGGGTCAAGAAGCGCGCCGCAGTGCGGGTTCTCGCAGAGGGTGGTGGGGATCCTGGAGGCGCATGGGGTTGATTTTGCGTCTGTTGATATCCTTGACGAGGAGCACAACCATGGGCTGAGGGAGACCTTGAAAACGTACAGCAACTGGCCGACTTTCCCGCAGGTTTTCGTTGGAGGGGAGCTTGTGGGCGGATGCGATATTATTTCTTCCATGGCTGAGAAGGGGGAGCTTGCTGACCTTTTCCAGAAATAGCACTCTCGCCTTGGAGTTTAAGTGACGTCTTGTTTTATCAGGTGCAAAATGCAAGCGTGTCTCCTGGATTCTGGCAATAATACTTAGCTTATTGTAAGGCACAAAGTTCTTGGTTCAGAAACATATCAATTCAATTTAGATGAGGGAGTACTGTACTGTGAAACTTACTCGTTGTCTTTTGAGCATAGGTATATGGGTGTTTGTGTTATTGTGGCTATTTCAAATCTCTCACATGAAACATTGTAGCTTCATGGGAAAGTTTGTGGTGCATAAAGTGTGGATCTAGTGAGAAGAGAATTACTCTATTTTCTTTCTCTTGAACACAAATCTAAATGCATGTCATTTATATTAGAAGGCGGGCACCATGAATTACTCTATTGTCAGTATGTTTAATTGAATTCTGAGCTTCAACTCAGAAAAGCAAACTATCTGGTATAACTGCAATGCTTCCTGTTGTTTCAGTAATTCTTTAAATATCTTCTTTCAAAAAATAGACAATAAAGCTATTTGCACCTCAAAGTGTTCAGTTGATTTATTTTATTTATTGTGATCAAGAGCATTACAAGGTTACCAAAGTACTTTGATCGGCACAATGAGGATTTAGGAGAATATATGAACAATCCTTGTAGACTTCTGGGACACACTGATGTTCTGTTGGTGAACTTTACTATTGAAAAGAAGTAGCGATCTTTCCTGTACCACAGTGTGTTGATTGGTTTTCGCATGATTGTATAACTCTACCACAGCCAAGTATCGCAGGTAAGATTCTAGTTCAACACTTGATGCACAGTATCTTAACAGTAGCGGGAGATTTGTCATTCAATCCTCAAGGAAGTGTCTACTGAAGACAAGAGATCTACCAAGCACGACTTATTCAATCACATCCAGGATCAGGGTAAGCAATGACTTCACACATTTCTTCTTGATTTAGTTTTGAGCACTCTTGTTTGAATTTAAATCTGAATCGGTCCTTCTGATGCCACTTTACACAAAGCTGCAGCTTATGAGTGTGCATTCCTCTCTGTCATCACTCTTCCATTGACCATTGCTGACCAGTGACTTTTACAGTGATAGCCATCAAACATTTTTAAGGGTTCATATAGATTAGGAGTTGGACTAATCGATGCTCATCCATAATCACCAGGAAACTTCTGAATTTCTGATGCCATGTTACAGCACACCGGCCTGACATGTCCGAGGGGAGGAGGACTAGCGCTTTGTACTGATTGCCCTCATTACAGGCCTTCTACACTTTCAGGAAACAGATGGGATTTGGGGCCTTTTGTCTAATCATCGTAAGTCTTTTCTTCTTAAACATTTCACATTTATTTGTGACTTCTGGTTTTCTGTGATGTCTCTGGTGAGGCTTAGATTTAGTTTATAGTATCTTCATGGCTATTACCTTTTCAGCTTTTCTGATTCTGGAGAAATAGTTACATCATCTGATGATATTTCCCAGTTATACCATCTGATGATATTTCCCAGATACCACCAAAGTTTTTGGACCTGTGCAACTGTGATTTATATAATTGCATTATACTAACTTACTAACCAATTGGGTTTCATATCCATATGAATGGCTGGTTTTTATGTTGGCTTGCCAAGCCTATTATAATCCTCCTCCTTTACCCAGGCTTGGGACCGGCTTTTCCTAAAAGGCATATGCGGAGTTTTCGGACCGCATGGAAATCAGCGATCCATGTGCCACGATCTTAGTTTACTTGTTTTTTCTCTCTCCTTGTTTTGGTTTCCCTATGTTTCCGTTGGGTTTCATATCTAGCCTACCCCAACTTGCTTGGGAAAAAGGCTTTGATGTTGATGTTGATGATGACTAACCAATATGAATTCTTTGGTTACGGATATGTGGGAAAAATAAGGTCGAGTGCTTGACTACAATTACTCAAAACTGAATTAACAAAATGTTCCATTAATAGTTTCACGGAGTTGCAGACGCGGTTTTGCTAGCTTTTTGACGTGAGTGAATTGAAGCTAGAGCTTGCTTTTCAACATGGCTGAATTGAGGCTAGACCGTTGTATCACCCCTAGAAGATGTATTACATAGAGAAATATCAACCAAGGGGATTGACTGGTCGACATGAAATACTGAATGGGCACATATTAACACGCAATATGTTGTTCTACCCTAAGATCTGGATCCTTTCTTGTGCTTACACACTTGTCTTCTCTACCCTAGGAGTTGGAATATTTCGTGTGCTTACATGAGCATCATTTTGTTCTCCACCTGTTCTTTCTTGTGCTTGCACGCATGTCTTCTTCTCAGCCACCCTTTTGCTGTGTCCATTAGGAGATGTACAGAGGAGCAGGTGCTGCTAATGAAACCAAATTATTTCCTCCACAAATAAGAAACGTGATACTGAATCAATCATCCTCGTTACTTACCTGCTGCTGCAATCTTGAATCGACCATGTTAATTGTCAACATATATATTATTATTGGCGAGTTAATCCTTGTAGATAGTTCTGTGTGGCTAACAATTTTGAATTCTTAATGTTAGTACTTATGGGTGTGTACAAAGTTGCAGTTGACTGAGAAGGGATATATAAAGTTTGTTAACCGTATCCATCTAACCATTTATTCACCCACCTCAATGCAAGCAGAGCTAGTACTGCTGTGTTTCAGTAGGAATTGGCTTTCTTCTTTTAAAACAGATAGCTAATGTGCACCTTTTTTTTTTTTTTGAAGCCTGATACTGATAGTGACAGTCAAACACTAAAACTACAACATGCGCATGCACATGGATTTATTTTAGTTAGTATATCTGGTGATACTTAGGTTGATTGTGTCGTCATGTAATTACAGTCATGTACCTTTTCTGAATCTTGAGTAAAGTTTACATCATGTGATGATATGTCAAGGATATAACTATGATTTTGAAGTATGCGCCCCCTATGATAGATATAGCTATATAAGCATCATACTTACCATACATGTATTTTATTTTTCCTCTAAGAGTTGCTAGGTAAAGAATAATTGTAATAAATTAGCTTTACTACGCATTCCTAAAACTAAATATAGACTCTTCAATTCATCGTGTTTTACAGGACTGCACACCATTTTTCTTCTCGTTTTTCGACATGAGAAAAAATTGATTTAATCCTCACAGGGAGATGTATTACTACGTACTCACAGAGAAAGAAACTACAAACATATAAAAGCTTCATGCCAATAGGTGGTATTCAGGAGAGGTAGAAAGGATCCAATGCGAAAGTATTTTGTTTCCAGATATGGATTAGTCAGCCTGGAATAGCCAATGGCATCCATAAGGTATCAAGCAAGTATATTTTGTTTGTTCTACCCTAGAAGCTTGATCCTTTCTGGTGCATACACACACACATCTTCTTCTTCTCCACCTTTTCGTTGTGACCATTACGGGTGTACTAGCAGCAGTAGCTGATCAATGGAATCATCTTTTTTCCTTACACAAGCTGTCCAGAAAGTAGCCAATGCCGTACCTATCTCGAGCTAATGGTTTTGTCTGCTTTTCTACTACTGCAACCTTTATCTGACATGGACATATCGATGATCATATGATGTGTGAATAATTATTATCATTGTACTACTTGTTAACAGTTCCGTGTAGTTAACCAATTCATAGAATTAACAATTCGGCACATTAGTTATTACGTTACGTGCGTGCACACCGTTTTAGCCAATTGAGGAGCAGGCTATAGAAAGTTTGTTGATTGTATCCATCTAAACCATTTATTGTTGCCGACTTAATATTTCCCATCCCATTCATCAACATAGCTAGCTAGTACTATATTACTATTAGATGGATGTGCTTTACTTCCACTAGGATTTAGCTACTACTTCAAAAGTAGCTGGTGAGCATGTACCTTTCTTGAGTGAGACATGACAATGATAGTGACTGTTATCACCGAACAGGAAAAAACTGCATGCTTAGAAAGCAATTACCTTGGGATCTCCCTGGCTTCCTTGTCTGATAACATTTTCTCATGCCCGCACACTAAAGACGTTAAATGGATTTGTGACCTTTCATTCTTTTACTTAATTTCTTTATTGATGTTGAGTTTTATTGTAACTTCAGTTATTTCTTTGAGAAAGGTTAGATCCCCACAGGGAGATGTATTACACACTCAGAGACAGAAACTACAAGTGGATAAAAAACCTCATACCAATAGGTAATATATTCGAGAAAGGTTTGGATCCATTGCCAAAGATTTTGTTTCCAGATATGGATTAGTCGTTCTGGAATAGCCCATGGCATCCATAAGATACCAAGAATATGGTGTTTGTTCTACCCTAGGATCTGGATCCTTTCTGGTGCATAGACACGTCTTCTTCTCCGCCTCTGTTGTGACCATTAGGGATGTACTTGGAGCAGTAACTGATCAGTGCCGTGCCTATCTGGAGTTCATGGTTTTGGTTGCTTTCCTGCTACTGCAATCTTTATTCGATACAGATATATGGATGATCATATGATCAACAGTTCCGTGTGGTTAACAAATACTTAACAGATTCGACATGTTAGTTCTTGCGTACATGCACAAAGTTTCAGCCGACTGAGGATGGGCTATAGAAAGTCTGTTGATTGTATCCATCTAAGTTGCCGACTTAGTATTTCCCATCCCATCAGTCAATAGAGGTAGCTAGTAGTTTAGTACTTTTAGATGCATGCGTTCCACCTTCACTGGGAACTTTAATGTAGCTGGTTACATGATACTGATAGTGACTATTATCACAGACAGGGGAAAACGGCATGGTCAGAAAGCAACTAACTTGGGATTTCCTTGGCCTCCGTATCTGACCACATTTTCTCGTGCATGCACATCAAACATGTTACATGTATTTGTGAGTTGTGACCACTGGTTCATTTACTAAATTTCTCTAATGATGCTGAGGTTTATTCTAACTTCAGTTATTTCTTTGAGAAAGGTTAGATCCCCACAGGGAGATGCATTACACTCACAGTCAGAGAAATTGCAAGCAGATAAAAGCCACGCCAAGAGGTAAGGATCCATTGCCAAAGTATTTTGTTTCCAGATACGGATTAGTCGGTCTGAATGGCCAATGACATTCATAAGGTATCAAGAATATGGTGTTTGTTCTACCTTGGGAGCTGGATCCTTTCTGGTACATACAGACACGTCTTCTTCTCCACCTCTTTGCTGCGGCCATTAGGGATGCACTAGGAGCAGTAGCTGATCATTGCTGTGCCTACATCAAATTCATGGTTTCATCTTTTTCATTACACAAACAATCCAGAAAGCAGCCAATGCCGTGCCTATCTTGAGTCCATGGTTTTGTTTGCTTTCCTGATACTGCAATCTTTATCCGACATGGACATATCGATGATCATATGATAAATGTAGTAATGTCCTACTTGTAAACAGTTCTGTGTGGTTAACAAATTTGAAATGTTAGTTCTTACGTGCGTGCACAAAGTTTCAGCCGATTGATGACACGCTGTATAAAGTTTGTTGATTGTATCCATCTAAGTTGCCGACTTAGGATTTCCCATCCCATCAGTCAGTAGAGATAGCTAGTACTGTAGTACTATTAGTCTCGTTGGGAATTAGCTTCTTCTTTAAAGTAGTTGGTTAGCATGCACCTTTTTGGAGTGAGACATGATACTGATAGTGACTGTTATCACAAACTAGGAGAAAACTGCAGGCTTAAAAAGCAACTAACATGGGATATTCCTGGCTTCCTTATTATCTGGCAACATTTTCTAGTGCACGCGCACCAAATAGTTTGCATGGATCTGTGATATTTAGTTCTTTACTTATTTTTTTAGTGATGGCGAGCTTTATTGAACTTCAGTTATTTCTTTGAGAAAGGGTTGCAGTATGTGATGATATGTCCAGGATAAAGGTTTTAAAATTTGCACACGTGGGAGGGATATAATTACATTGTGTATACGCAGATTTATTTTGCGTCTGAATGCTACTAGGATAATGATATGTGGAAAAAGTAAGCTTGACTAAATTCACACTCTTAAATGGGTTGTGTTTTTACAGGCTTACATATGGGTGTTTTATTACATTTCTACATGTGCAATAGAAGGTTAGATTCTCGGAGGAGATGTACGCACTAACGGAAAGGAGCAACTAGAAAGCACAGAAAGCGTATTAACAAGAGAAGATATTCAATAAAGGAAGAAGATCAGTTGCCAATATAGTTTCTTTCTATTCCATAGCTTGATTGGTCGGCCTGGAAGAGCCAATCGTGGCCATGTAGGATCAAGGATATGTTCTTATGCTTACACGCATGCGGCACGTCTCTTGTCCATCCTATAGGGGTGAGGAACTGGGTCATGTGCTGTGCCTACCCTGGATGATATTTCCGTTGCTTCCCTGCTGTTGCAATGTTTGGCCGGTCTGCACAAGAGAGGATGTATTTGTTAGATGTCAAACATATATAATTAACTGAATACTTACGTGTGAATTAACCTTTTCATGCGGCTAAGATATTCTTTGGATGAACTCTTAATGTTATCTAGTTCCTTGCAGTAGTGCATAAAGTATCAGCGATCGAGGAGGTGCCGCAGAACCGAAATGTTGTTGTTGATTGCGTGATGACTTCCTTCAGATTTCCCAACCAATCTGTGATTAGAACTACTCCGTAGTACTGGTGTCATAGGCTATAGCCTATAGGTGCATGTGCTGTTCATTGGACAGTTGCTTTGCTTTGCTGAGCTACCTATCTACAGTATGCAGCGAATTTTGATAATGACGGTTATCAGAAGAAAGCTGACTGTTGATCAAATTATGTTTACTCTGCCTTTTCCTCTGACAACTTGTTATCGTTGTTCTAAAGGCGTCTACACAAGAAGGGGTGATATTACTTGCTGCAATTGCTTATTGCATACCCTCATCGCCGTCAGACAATCGAAGGATCCTTCTCCGACCAACCAGAGTCCTGAGGAGTCGATGACAATACTGAACGCGGATTTGGCCACCATGACCGGAAGCTTGAGTTCGACCTCAAGGTTTGGTCCAATGTACGAGGTCAACCTCAAGGGTTTTCTGTAGACTTTTTCCCCCTCTATACACTGGAGATGCCACAAGAACATTCAGCGCGAGATGTTCTAATACCCTTTTGGGAGGATGTATACAAATTCATAGACGGTGACAGCATTGGTCGATGCACAAATGTATGTGGAGTTGCATGCTTCCCTACAGCACCATTACAAATTTATAGTATGCGGTTGGCCTCGACTTGTCTGATGTATGTACGCTGGAGATGTCCTATGAATGCCTGCCGCTAGTGGACCTACCCAACAACCTTTTTGGGTATGAGGGGAAATCTATTGTGATAACATTGGTAGAGACGCATGTGGAGTTGCATACTCCTACTCCTACCACTGCAGATGTATGTGGTTCATGTCGTGCCGCTTCGCATGATTGATAACGCCATTCCAGTTACAGCATTGCCGTAGATCAGGAACAGGGAATTGTATATTTGCAACGGGACGCAGTACAGCTGCCTGTGCGGGTGCTGAAATCCACGGCGACTAAGCAAGAACCACATCCATATATAATGTGTTTCCTCATGTTTTAATAGAAAAGACCCTTGGGGATTCTATTGGGATCAATTTGTTCCATATTTCTGAGATTCGATTGAAGCTTATGAAAGGAGACAGATGTCACATAGAGGGGCGGGGAGGGTAAATGTGATTCAAAAGAAGTATAGTTTTGGCTTGAATAAATAGGGAAGTAAACTAGCATTTAAATTATCAATCGCAGATCTAAACATGTTAGGCTCAACTATGTGCACCAATAACTTATGCTAAATAGATCTAAACAACTATGTCATAACAAAATATAACAAGATAGATAACCTTAAGCACACGATGGATATCACAATGTAAACGCACAAGCAAGAGAGCTCGGATATTGAGATAACTAAGATATGCAAATACAAAGATGTATCCTGAAGTTCACTATGCGGTGCCCTTGAAAGCATCAACCAAACCTTTATAATCTAGCTGGGGCCAATTTTCACAACTTAATTGGATACTCCCAAAAATCACCACCAATCTATAAACCACAATGATTGTTCGAGTACTTCCCTCCCAAATCTCATAAAAAATGTTATGGACAAATTTAAGAGGAAGAACAAAGGAGGAGATCAACGAATTGCTCGAGGATCCAGATCCAATAGCTTCCCTCACATATAGTGATAGTGATCGGTAGAAAAGTAGATCTGGATTTCCACTCTCTTCCCCTCAAAGAGATGCAGAAATCATTGGTGGAATTGAGAGTTAGCGAGCTCAAGGTGATACACAACGGAAGAGAAAGACTTGCCAAAAAGTTGGGAACCATTGGAAAAAAGGGCCCCTTAAATCGGTCCCCACAAATCCAACTATTATGCAGATTTTTCGCGAACCTTGGATGTTCCTAGCGTTCCTAGACGCACAAATCCGCCCTTCTTTGGATACCCCGATCCTTAGCTCAGTTTATCCGCCCTCGGTGCATGCTCAACCTGGGATCTTCAAAAAGTCAATTAATAATATAACCATATCTTGAGCATCTAGACTTCGCTTTCAATAAACTCAAACTCATTGGAAGATAACAACAACATCTAGAACATCATGAAGAGAAACAGCATATAATTACAAAAGAGGATAAAGAACTAAGAGCGAAAGTTTGATCTCTCTATAAAAAAGCAACTGCAAAAACCTCTGCCTACAAATGAGACAATTTTTTCATATGAAATGTGTTTTTTAATTATGAACTTGAGCTTGTCTTGAAAAGATAACAACAAGGTCTAAACCTCACATATATAAAACCCAAATAACAACCAATGAAGATTATGACAATTTTTCAAAGTTTTAAGCTCTCTAAGACGAGATCAAGCTACTCACTAGAGAGCTCACTTGTTAGTACGACTACCGATCCTATAATCAACTCTCTTAACAACTCTTTGAGACCAATAAAATAGAAACCCTACCAGGATCGTAATATTAACCTGTGCATATTCCACCTGAGCTAGATGATGATGATCATGCCCTCCCCAAGTTAGATCACCTTTCTTGATTGCGCTTGTTTGGCGAAGTCTTGATTTTTTCCCATACTCCACTATACGAACTTCTCACCTAGTCACATGTTCACATATACACTACCATGGCAAGCTTCACACATATGGTCTCTTTGAGATGCTCTTCTTGAACTTGCGCTTCTCAACCTTGGTGACGATCACCACTTAACGACATCCTCATATGGACTATATGAAATCTTCCTCTTGATGCAAACCCATGGAAAGATACTTAACATGTGACATTCAAGCATTGCATACAGATAAACCTTTAAAGTATAAATTGATGAAAATATTAGTCGAGATAAATTGTCATTAATTACAAAAATCAACAAAAGAGTGCTCAATGCACTTTTAGTTTCCCCCATTTTTTGAGGCATTCTCTTTGTTAGAGTTTATATTAAAAAAGTAAGAGCCAAACGACATTTACATTAAATACTACAAAAGCATGTGGTTGTGTTATCACCAGATTTTGGCCAAATCAGGAGATGGGCCGTAAGTGAAGATGGGCTTGAAAGACGTGGAGCATCTTTGAAGCGGCCTTGCGCGAAGAGTTTGGGCTAGATTGCCCATGTATCTGTAAATATAGTAGATTGTGTGGTAGTTTAGATTAAAAAGATAGAGTTTGACTCGTGCACGGTTAGGTGCACGTCCAGATTAGAAAGTCCCTTGGACTATAAATATATATCTAGGGTTATCGGAAAAGAGGACAATCACGTTCACAACAAACACAAATCAGGCGCATCGCCACCCCTTCTTTCGAGGGTTTCTCCCGGTAAGCACATGCGCCTAGATCGCATCTTGCGATCTAGGCAGCACAACGTTTATTCGTTTACCTTGTGTTGCTCGTATTGAAGCGTTGTTGATGGCGAGTAGCACTATTTATCGTAGATGTTCGGGGCTTGCATATATGCTTTTCTTACGCATATCTCTTAGCTATGCCGTCCTCACATCTAGTCACACCTATCCAGGTGTAAGGGCAGCATCTTGCTTGTTCGTTACTTAGTAGATTAGATCTGTTATAGTTGCTCCTTGTTCTTCAAGGATTAGTTTAATATCCGTATGGTTAGGCCTTGCAAACGGGTTGAACGATCCGATAGTGCGTTAGGTGTGGTTTGTTAGTCCTAAGAGGGATGTTCCGGGAATTAACTTAATGTTGGTTTTTAGGCCTCTTTTAGGGTTAGTTTTCCATTATCTTTCGTGTCTATTAGGCTCAACTACGCGTAGGATGTTCCGATCATACGGTGAAAACCCTAAATTGTCGTAGATTGGCTTAGCTTTGTTATGATCAAGCAGGATCCCCATGTCATTGAAAATCCAACACGAACCATGGGGCGATCGGCTCTTTGAGCCGATCCGCAGGGCAACCTGAGAGCCGATAGGGCTCGTATTTAATGTTTACGTGTCTGCCATGGGAACTAATCGAAGCAATCCAACACCTTCGGCTGGTATAGGTCGTGGCACGCCCTTGCAGCCGCCGTGTGCCGAGCATTTGTGGGACGACGTCGAGGGACCAGGGCCCGCGCCGCCTTGGAAGCCTCCCGACTCTTCGTGTTGCTTAACCACGCCGCCGGTGGGTGGCAGCAACACATTTCGCACGCCTGGGACATCGGGACAATCTTCCGCAGCAACCACGTCGACATCCGCGTCTCGGATGGCGGAACCCCAAGTATGAAGATCGCCTCCCGAGCACAAGAAGAGATATGATGAACTCAAGGCAATCTTGGAAGCCGATCTCATCGGCGAGAAACCCGTTCGCACGGATCAAGTTCAAAGGGTTCCAACCCGAAGGCGCGCTAGATGGACTAGATCTATCTCTCTCTTCGGACGAACGTACCAGAGCCCTGCGACAAGAAGTCAACTATGCCGTTGCTCACTCTCTTCATCGGCATGCTGAGAGCTTGGTGAATACTCCGGAGCGTGTCGCGCTCAATGTGGTGCAAGAAGTCACGAAGCACAAGTACTCTCCGTCAGGTCCTGCTCTAGGAACTCATCAAGGAGAGATACCGCTCTATACAAGGCCACCACCGCAACACACGTTTGCAGCTCCACAAAACAAGGTTCACCGGCGTACGTCGTCTACAAGGTTGGAGGTGATCCGGACGACTACCAATTCCTGTATGATCCGCCCAAGGAAATTCCACATGGATACATGTGCACATACGTGCCGGACGCAACAACTGGATGACCCGTGTTACAAAGAGAAGGGCTGCCACGGCAGAGGAGTAGTGAGCAGGAGCGCTCGAGCAGATGCGAGAAAGCGTGGCTAACTAAATATGCCACCAATACAAGTCATGAACGATCAACTTCTGCAGCTCCTACGGTGGATGAGATCACCGCAATCATGAGAGACCAGTTCGGCATCCCGCCGAAGAAGAGAATGATCGGCTATTCCAAGCCGTATCCCAACGACTACGACCTGATCCCACTGCCACCTAAGTATCGGCTCCCCGACTTCACAAAATTTAGTGGATCAGAAGGAACCAGCTCGATCGAGCACGTGAGCCGATACTTGGCACACGGCATGGTCTCAGCTTCGACGAGCTACGTGTGAGGTTCTTCTCGCCTCACGGGTCCAGCCTTTGGGTGGTACACCTCGCCCCACTCGGTTCGGACGTGGAAGCTGGAAGAGCGTTCCATGTACAATACCATTCGAACTACGGAAGCTAGCCTTGCCGATCCGACCCAAGTTCGGCAGACGAGGAGAGACGGTATCTGAGTACATCCAAAGGTTCAGGACCGTCGGAACCGATGTTATTCGGTTCGCCTATCCGAGAAGGAAGCGCCGAGTGGCGGTAGCAGGATTATCGCGCCGCTCGAGATGTGACTGTACAGGCGCACATGGTTCAAGTTGTGATATGAACAGCGCCATCCGAATTGTACCAAGACAAGTACAAGCGTCGCCCGATCGAGACAGACGAAGATGAAGGTTCGCAGAGATCAGAGGTCGCCGTAGCCGAGTGGACTCGGGGGCAAAACCCATGTCCTGCAAGTGGGTGAAGCAACCAGGGCCTGTGAAGGGGTTTGACTTCGATTTGAGCAAAACGGAGCAAATTTTTGATTTGTCGCTGAAGGAAAAACAGCTGAAGTTACCCGAAGGCCACAAAATCCCCACGCCACAAGAGATGAACGGCAGGCCATACTGCAAATGGCATCACACGTCACCCATACCACCAACGATCGCAAAGTCCTGCACGGACAGATTGATGGCAATAGAACAAGGCCGATTACTCTTCGGTCGGTTTGCCATGAGAGCACGCAGCCGTTCCGGAGGTCAACATGGTCGACCCAGCCACGCATAGGACGCGAGCCAGGTTTCTCGTTTGATATCAATATGGCAGGCTTGCAGATCGCCATGACGAGGATAAGCCAGAGAGCAGTCGCTCTCGCGGCAAAGATAAAAAGGAGGCCGATCCACGCGACCGGCCCCGCCGATGACAGACGGTATTTGACTGAGGAAGAGGTGATCAGCGTGCGGTATCAACGGCCACTTTCCGCGCACCTCCTTAACAAATATGAACAGCAGTACGACCAACATCGGCGCTACGACGTAGATGATGATAGATATCGTCGGTCTGATGCAGACAACAGGAAATACCGTCGATATGAAGGGTATGAGCGTCACGCCAGAGGGAGGTCAAGGGAGCAAGAGGACGTGGACAGGCATTGGAATTGTCCTTTCTTCAAACACCGCTGGGACTCAGGAATGAGCCGATTGCCTACAATCGAGAACGCCCAATGCAGAAGAGGAAGAGAGCAAATGAAGTTTCAGTGTTCAAGCGTCTAGGACCTCTCCCACCTCGTAACAAACGAGCTGAGTCATCCCAAAATGAAGACTTTGAAGAGTCGAAGAAGATAAATATCACCGACCAAGGTGGTGTCCCGATGGACTCAGCCACTCCCAAAAGCGCAGAGTGCAACGGCTCGAAATTTGGAAGAAGCCGAGGCGCAGCACTGCACACGTTGAGGAAAGCACGCCCGATCTGGCCGTAAAATTCAGCAAACACCGGAGACGAAGCTCGCCCACCGAAGAAAGTGTGGCGACCCAAGCGAAGAAAGCCGATGCAGGACATCGGCGATACAAACATGGTGTTCGTTCCCCCGTCGAGTTTTGTGCTCCAAAAGACGAGGAAGTATCAGTGGCACAGCTTGATTGGGCCACGGCCAGTTATCTTTGAGAAGCCACGAGAAAGGAGCTATAGGCATCTGAAGGCCCTATACCTAAAGGGTTATATCAACGGGCAGCCTATCGCAAGATGCTGGTTGACACGGAGCAGCAGTCAACATAATGCCGTACTCCATGTTACGACGTTTGGGACGTTCTAAAGATCCGATCAAGACCAACGTCACGTTAAGCGATTTCAACGGCCAACCGTCAAGCCAAGGGTGTTCTGAACGTGGACTTAACTGTCGGCCGAAAGACCATCCCCACGTCCTTTTTCATCGTTGACAGCAAGAGCACTTATGCTGTTTTGCTAGGAAGGGATTGGATCCATGCTAATTGTTGCATTCCGTCCACAATGCATCAGTGCATCATACAATGAGATGGAGATGAAGTGGAGGTTGTTCATGCAGATGATTCAGTCGATATCTCTTTGGCTGCCATGAACATCTGGGAAGCAAATGACCAAGAGCCGCTCTCGGAATCAATCTGACGGCTGTGAACGCATCGAAGCTACAAAAACGGGGTGAGGCTAGTCTTATCCACCGGCCCGACGAGTAGCAAGATCCAAGTCTATGGACGTGGTGGCAAGGCCGATCCTGCGATCGGCCCCAAAAATAAGAAGCAAGGATCTCACCTCGGACATGCCACGTCGTCATAGCAGAGAACCAAGGGGTTGTAAACCCTCGTCGACATCGCAATGGAAAAGGCGGCGATTCTAGCAATCGGCACAATTAGCCTCAACCTACCTTCTGCCCGTGTTCATCATTGATTTGGCAGGCAATGGAAAGCTGAGATATGGGTTTACAACAGTTGATGGACTAGAAGAGATCAACATTGGTCCTGGGATAAGCCATGGCCAACATTTATCAGCAAATAAGTTGGATCACCAATTGCAAGGGGAGCCGATTCTAGCAATCGGCTAAAACTATTCCCACCACCCGTGTTTACTGATGTGCTATTTCGCATGATGAGTGGTGAGACAAGCTTGAATTGGCTGAAAAGCCGATATCTTCAATCACTTGAAGGATTCGGCTCGGGGGGCATAAACACAGAGAAGGTACAAGACCATGAAGTATGTACCCAGGTAGCCGATTCATCAGATCGATCGGTGATACGTCCAATTTGCATCACTATTTTGTATCATAATTTGCTGTTATTCATTGATATATTTCATATTGGGACACAATACTTATGTTATTTCATCTATTTTGCATGTTTCATCATTATTGGGGGATCAAGCACCGGAGCCAGGATTCTGCTGGAAAAAGCACCGTCGAACGCAATATTTCGGAAGATCAACTGGGAGGAAATTTCACGTAAATTCCTATTTTTCCAGATGACGGAGGGAGCCAAAGGGGAGCAGAGAGGAGCCAAGGCCCAGACCCTGGGCGGCGCGGCCCATGGCCGGCCGCGCCACCGGGGTGCCCACACCCCTTTCGCCTCCTTTTCTTCGCGTACTCCTTCGTCCCGAAACCTAAGCCACATAGAGGACCTCACGAAGGGTTACAGCCGCCTCTGGGGGCGGAGAACACCAGAGGGAAAGAGCTCTCCGGCGGGCAGAACTGTCGGGGAAATTCCTCCCGGAGGGGGAAATCGACGCCATCGCCATCGTCATCGAGCTGGACATCATCTCCATCATCATCATCATCATCTCCACCATCTACACCGCCATCACCACCGCTGCACCTCGTCACCGCTGTAACAATTCGGGTTAAATCTTGATTGTTTGATAGGGGAAACTCTCCCGGTGTTATTCTATACTTGTTGTAGATGCTATTGAGTGAAACCATTGAACCAAGGTTTATGTTCAGATTGTTATTCATCATCATATCACCTCTGATTGTATTCCATATGATGTCTCGTGAGTAGTTCGTTTAGTTCTTGAGGACATGGGTGAAGTCTAAATGCTAGTAGTGAATTATGGTTGAGTAATATTCAATGTTATGATATTTAAGTTGTGGTGTCATTCTTCTAGTGGTGTCGTGTGAACGTCGACTACACGACACTTCACCATTTATGGGCCTAGGGAGTGCATCTTGTATTCGGTTGCTAATTGCGGGGTTGCCGGTGACAGAAACCTAAGCCCCCGTTAGTATATCGATGCAGGAGGGATCGCAGGATCTCAGATTTTAAGGCTGTGGTTAGATTTATCTTAATTACTTTCTTGTAGTTGCGGATGCTTGCAAGGGGTATAATCACAAGTATGTATTAGTCCTAGGAAGGGCGGTGCATTAACATAGGTTCACCCACACAACACTTATCAAAACAATGAAGATTATTAAGCCACATGAAGCGAAAGTACTAGACTAAATCCCCGTGTGTCCTCAAGAACGTTTGGTCATTATAAGTAAACAAACCGGCTTGTCCTTTGTGCTAAAAAGGATTGGGCCACTCGCTGCAATTATTTCTCTCGCATTTTATTTACTTGTACTTTATTTATCTCGCAATATCAAAACCCCCGAATACTTGTCTGTGAGCATTTACAGTGAATCCTTCATCGAAACCGCTTGTCAACACCTTCTGCTCCTCGTTGGGTTCGACACTCTTATTTATCGAAAGTACTACGATACACCCCCTATACTTGTGGGTCATCAAGACTATTTTCCTCGCGCCGTTGCCGGGAGTGAAGCGCTATTGGTAAGCGGAATTGGTAAGGAAATTTACCGTTTGTGCTGATTTTATTTCTGCCTGCTGCTATAAATCATTATGGAGAGATCTTCTCTTCAATTTCTATTTGGGAAATCTACTACTACTGCAACGGTAGTGGATGAAGCGCCAGGAGGAAGTAGTACCATATAAAATACCTATGAAAATTATTGAACGTGTTATGGATAACCGCTATGAAGGGGATGGAACTGTCCATCCTGGTGATCATTTATTGTTTTTGCATGAATTATGCGGTTATTCAAATGTGCAGTATTTCTATGAATGAAGTTAGGAAGAAACTATTCACTATATCGCTGTCTGGTAAAGCGGCGCACTGGTATAAATTGCTGAAGAATGGTGATTCTATTGATTGGGAGGACATTGTGCCTTTATTTTATTCCAAATTCTATCCTCCAAGTGAAATTCACAAAGATCGAAACCGCATATATAATTTCTGCCTCATGATGGAGAGAGTATTGCCCAAGCTTGGGGAGATTGAAGTCTTTAATGCTCAAATGCCCCATTCATGAGCTTCCTGGTAATGTTATTATTGATAATTTCTATGCAAGACTTTCTTTTCAAGACAAGACCTTGCTGGATACTTCTTGTTCTGGATCATTTACACGCAAGAAAGAAGAGTTTAAAAGGGACCTTCTTGATCGGATCCAAGACGAAGGATGGGAGAACGACAAAGATAGAGAATCAGGTATAATTTATGATTATAAATGCATTGAAGCTTTTATGGATACTGATAAATTTCGTAATATGAGTGCTACATATGGTCTTGATTCCCAAGTTGTTGCAAATCTTTATAAAGCTTTTGCCTCTCATTATGAATTGCCTAAGAAGAATTTTGATAAGTATCATGAACCGTATAAAGATAAAGTTGATTCATCTGTAAACAAATGTGTAGTGATTGAAACTGTTGATAATGTTATTCCTGAAGCTTATATTGAAAAACTCCTTTCCCTGCTAAAATGAAGGAGTACTGTTATATCTAGTGCGGTTAATAAAAGTGAAAAGAAACCTAAAGAACCCGAAGAACAAATTAAAATTGAACCTGCTGTTGCAATAGTTAAAGATCTTGTGACTGAAATGTGGAGGATGGTCATATTATTTTCTGTGAAGATGCTTCTAATATTGTTTCACATCCTAATAAACCCAAACAAGTTAGTGTTCCTATGCTATCTCGTTAGAATTGGTGATCATTGCTATTATGGTTTATGTGATATTGGTGCAAGTGTTAGTGCTATTCCTTATGAGCTTTACACGGAGATTATGCACGAAATTGGTTCTTGTGAACTTGAAGATATTGATGTGGTTATTCATTTGGCTAATAGAGAAACTATTTCTCCAATTGGTATTGTTCGAGATGTGGAAGTTCTATGTGGTAAGATTAAATATCCTGCTGACTTTTTGGTACTTGGTTCTGCCGCTAGTGATCATTGTCCTATCATTTTTGGTAGACCTTTTCTAAATACTTGTGGAGCTATTATAGATTGTAAGAAGGAGAAAATTTTGACTAGATTTGCTGGTGAACCTTATGAATTTAACTTTTCTAAATTTACCAAAACTCCTTATAAAGTTGACTTGCCTAGTAATGATTTTAAAATGGAGCAATGTGCATCTATTGTTCTTGTTCCTAATAATCCTTTGCAGCAACATTTGGAGAATAGTGAAAGTGAAGCTTTTAGGAAAGAAAGAGATGAGCTTGAGGAAATTTTTCTTCGCCAACCTATTCTCAAGCATGATTTACCGTGGAAGATTTGGGTACAACACCGCCACCAAAGGAAGATCCTGTTTTCGATTTAAAGCCTTTACCCGATAATCTTAAATATGCTCATATTGATGATAAGAAAATATATCCTGTTATTATTAGTTCTAAGCTTTCAGAGATTGAGGAAGAAAGGTTATTGGAAATATTGAAGAAACACCGAGGAGCTATTGGCTATACTCTTGATGATTTGAAAGGGATTTCTCCTTCTATTTGCCAACATGCTATTAATATGGAAGAAGATGCAAGCCTGTTGTTGAACATCAACGTCGTCTAATTCCGAAGATGAAGGAAGTAGTAAGAAATGAGGTATTAAAACTTCTTGAAGCTGGTATTATATATCCTATTGCCGATAGTAGATGGGTTAGTCCTGTGCATTGTGTTCCTAAGAAAGGAGGAATGACTGTTGTGCCTAATGATAATGATGAGCTTATTCCTCAAAGAATAGTTGTAGGTTATAGAATGTGCATTGATTTTCAAAAAGTTAATAAAGTTACTAAGAAAGATCATTACCCTTTACCCTTTATTGATCAAATGCTAGAAAGGTTATCTAAAAATACTCATTTTTGCTTTCTTGATGGTTATTCTGGGTTTTCACAAATTGCTGTTAAAGCTAAAGATCAAGAGAAAACCACGTTTACTTGTCCTTATGGAACTTATGCTTATAGGCGTATGCCTTTTGGTTTATGTAATGCTCCCGCTACTTTTCAAAGATGCATGTCTGCTATTTTTCATGGTTTTTGCGAAAGTATTGTAGAGGTGTTCATGGATGATTTTTCTGTCTATGGGAATTCTTTTGATAATTGCTTGCGAAACCTCGATAAAGTTTTGCAGAGATGTGAAGAAACTAACCTTGTTCTTAATTGGGAGAAATGCCACTTTATGGTTAATGAAGGAATTGTATTGGGACATAAAATTTCCGAGAGAGGTATTGAAGTTGATAGAGCTAAAGTTGAAGCAATTGAGAAGATGCCCTATCCGAGGGATGTTAAAGGTATTCGTAGTGTTCTTGGTCATGCTGGTTTTATAGGAGATTTATTAAAGATTTCTCTAAAATTTCAAAGCCTCTTACTAATCTTCTTCAAAAGATGTACCTTTTGTTTTTGATGATGATTGTAAGGAAGCTTTTGAACTCTAAAGAAAGCCTTAACAACTGCTCCCGTAGTCGAACCTCCTGATTGGAATTTGCCTTTTGAAATTATGTGTGATGCTAGTGATTTTTGTAGGCGCTGTTCTTGGACAGCGGTAGATAAAAAATTAAATGTTATTCATTATGCTAGTAAGACTCTTGATGCTGCTCAAAGAAATTATGCTACAACTGAAAAGGAATTGTTAGCCGTAGTCTTTGCTTGTGATAAGTTTAGACCCTATATTGTTGATTCGAAAGTTACAATTCATACTGATCATGCTGCAATTAGATACCTTATGACAAAGAAAGATGCTAAGCCAAGGCTTATTAGATGGGTACTTCTGCAAGAATTTGATTTACATATTATAGATAGGAAAGGTGCTGATAATCCTGTTTGATAATTTGTCTAGATTGGAAAATATTGCTTATGATCCTGTTCTGTATGATAGCTTTCCAAATGAACAATTGGCTGTAATAAAGGTGAGCTCGCGAGAGAGCCCTGGTATGCAGATTATGCTAACTTTATTGTTTCAAGTATTTGCCTCCAACCTTTTCAAAGCAAAGGAGGAAATTTTTATGACTTGAGGCATTATTTTTGGGATGACCCACACTTATATAAAGAAGGAGTAGATGGTATTATGCGAAGATGTGTTCCTGAATATGAACAACAGGAGATATTGAATAAATGTCATGGTAGTGTTTATGGAGGACATCACTGGAGATAGAACCGCACAAAAGGTTCTACAATCAGGTTTTTATTGGCCAACACTCTTCAAAGATGCAAGGAAATTTATTTTATCTTGTGATGAATGTCAAAGAGTTGGTAATATCTCTAGACGCAATGAAATGCCTATGAATTATACTCTTGTTATTGAACCATTCGATTGTTGGGGATTCGACTTCATGGGTCCTTTCCCTTCTTCAGACGGTAACACTCATATACTTGTCGCTGTTGATTATGTTACTAAATGGGTAGAAGCTATACCTACAAAAAGTGCTGATGGTGAGACCTCTATAAAAATGCTTGTAGATGTTATATTTCCTAGATTTGGAGTACCTAGATATATTATGACTGATGGAGGTTCTCATTTTATTCATGGAGGTTTTAGAAAAACTCTTGCTAAGTATGGTATTAATCATAGAATTGCTTATCACCCTCAAACTAGTGGTCAAGTAGAATTATCAAATAGAGAGATTAAAGCTATCTTGGGTAAAAGTTAATAAATCTAGAAAGAATTGGGCTAGCAAATTGAAAGAAGCACTATGGGCTTATAGAACTGCTTATAAAAATCCTATGGGAATGTCACCTTATAAAATGGTTTATGGAAAAGCTTGTCATTTACCTTTAGAACTAGAGCACAAAGCTTATTGGGCTGTTAGAGAACTAAATAAAGATCCTAAATTAGCCGGTAATAAGAGGTTGCTGCAATTAAGTTCTCTAGATGAATGGAGAAGTGAAGCTTATGAAAATGCTAAACTCTTTAAAGAAAAAGTTAAGAAATGGCATGATAGAAGGATTATCAAAAGAGAGTTTAATGTTGGGGATAAAGTCCTATTGTATCGGTCTCGTCTCATTCTTTGCAGGGAAATTACTCTCGAAGTGGGAAGGACCATATGTTGTTGAGGAGGTGTATCGTTCAGGAGCAATTAAAATTAGCTCTCTCCAAGGCAATGCCACACAAGTGGTGAATGGACAAAGACTCAAGCATTATATCTCGGGTGATTCTTGTAATGTTGATGTTGATATTATTCAAGTGGAAACACCGGAGGATTTTATCAAAGGACAAATTGACAGTCCGCCATAACTCGATTTTGAATAGGTAACAGTACAGGTAATAAAAAGTCCGCGTTTACCTTTCCGAACATTATTTCTGCTGTTTTTAGAAAATATGACGGAATCGAAACGGAGTGGAAAGACGCGCGAGGGCCCGTCACCACAGGCCGGCGCGCCCCACTCGCCGACCTATGGTGACGGCACCTCGGCGTCCCGTTTCCACTTTTCGGCCCGGAACCTTCCTTTTGTCGTAAAAATATTTGCTATATAATCCCCGGACCCTGGAGGTCCGTATCGTTTTCTCGTCGTGTTTTGTTTCGAGCTGCCCGATTTGTTTTGATCTAGAAGCACCATGGTCTCCAACAACAAGGACAAGGAACCTTTGAAGGAAAATATTCAAGACCCGGAGCTGAAGAAGAAGACGCAAGAGAGGATGAGGAAGAAGTGGAGGAAGCTCCGCAGAACACCAGCAAGCCACCGTTGCAAGTATTGGCGTGATATCAAATCCATCCAACATCAAGAGGAGTGCACGAATCGCTACCGGAGGAGCGGTTCCACGTCATTACTTGGCTCCAAGGACATCTTCTCCGAGCAATTACAACCCTTACCGCAATCTAATCTATGATCGTCAAACTGAGAGGACCCCCAAGGTAGTGTTGCCAAGTAATTGGGATATAGATCGTTATGACATTGCAGGAGAGATGAAATCTGAAGCTGAAGGATGGGGAAACAACTCTAAGAGTTGGAATTCACCACCTGACATGATTATGAGCCGCGTTGAGCACAACTCGGAGATGATTCGCAACCTCACCTATGAGATTGAAGATTTAAAGGAGCTGGTTAAGAAGCTTGTCGAGAGGAATCCATCGCCATCATCACCGAAGGAGTAATTCATCATCGGTATTGGCATCCCCTTGGTTTGTTCCAAGCTTGGGGAGTGCCGCGTATCACATCATCACCACCTTTATCTTTTACTATCAAGTAGTGTCATATCATGAGTAGGGAAGTTATCATATGGAATAGTATGCAATGTGGAAGTATCTCTCTAGTTAGTTATCTATGTATCCGTTGGTGTGAGTTATCGTTATGGAATATTAATGAGAAGTCTTATCATTTACTTTTTGCACACCTTATTTTAGTTTGCAATCTCCATTATATGATTACTCTGACATGAGTATTGATATCACTTTGGGAGCATCAAGTAAATCTATTTGGTTTTGGCAAACTTAGCATTGGTCAATAGCAACAACACCCTGATGTTTAATAAAAGAGAGGAATACACTTAGATACATTACTCATTTATCTCTATGCTTAGTATTCTAAAGTTAAAATTGCTTGTGCATATGAGAAAGATGCATGATTGTTTCTATCATATGTATATTTGTTTGTTTCCCTCAACCTTTATGCTTGCTATCAAACCTTGCTAGCCAAAGACCTGTATCGAGAGGGAATGCTTCTCATGCATCCATAACCTTAGACCAAACCTATGCCATTTGTGTCCACCATACCTACCTACTACATGGTATTTTCTGCCATCCCAAGTAAATACTTCATGTGCTACCTTTAAATAATTCAAACTAATACTCCTTATTTGTGTCAATGTTTTATAGCTCATGAGGAAGTATGTGGTGTTTTATCTTTCAATCTTGTTGGGCGGACTTTCACCAATGGACTAGTGGCACATCCGCTTATCCAATAATTTTGCAATAAGAGTTGGCAACGGGGTTCCCAGCCCAATTAATAACTTTCATTAATAATTCTCTTCACATGTTTTGCTCTGATTTATCAGTTAGCAACTTAATTTTGCAATAGACACTCCTCCATGGTATGTGAATGTTGGAAGGCACCCGAGATTCGGTTAGCCATGGATTGAGAAAGCCAAGGTTGGGGGAGTGTCATCCTTAATAAAACTAAAATACATGTGTAAACAAAAGAGAAGGGGATGATCTACCTTGCCGGTAGAGATGCCGTCCCTCATGGGAGCCGCTCTTGGAAGGTTCGTTTGGCAAGGGGTTAGAGTGCCCGCTACCATTCGTTGACAACAACAAACACCGCTCAAAACCTTACTTTTATGCTCCTTATATGATTTCAAAACTTGAAAAGCTCTAGCACATGATTTAATCCCTGCTTCCCTCTGCGAAGGGCCTATCTTTTACTTTTATGTTGAGTCAGTAAACCTATTTCTCTCTATCTCAAGCAAGCAATTGAGTTGTTGTGAACCAATCATTTATGCTATGATTCAGTTAATCATGTCTTTTATACTTTCTTGTTTAGTACCAATTTTATCTGAATGAATATGCCTTTGAAGTTATCAATGATTATGAGGAGATTGTTATGCTTGAATATGAAAGCTTTGCTTAGAAGTACAATTCGTTAGCAGTTCTCTGACCAAGAACAAAGTTTGCCATCACCAGCTATGATTTCTTATGCACCTTTACTTGTGATTTCTCTTTACTTATTTTGAGATGAGTTATATGAGGAAGTTGTTTACTAGAATGTCTTGTGTGAATGAATATGATGCTTCTTGTCCGTATTCTATTTATCGACTCTTCACTCCATAAACATGTGGTCTTGTTTATCGAGCTCAGTTTCGCTTGGGGACAAGCGAGGTCTAAGCTTGGGGGAGTTGATACGTCCAATTTGCATCACTATTTTGTATCATAATTTGTCGTTATTCATTGATATATTTCATATTGGGACACAATACTTATGTTATTTCATCTATTTTGCATGTTTCATCATTATTGGGGGATCAAGCACGGAGCCAGGATTCTGCTGAAAGCACCGTCGAACGCAATATTTCGGAAGATCAACTGGGAGGAAATTTCACGTAAATTCCTATTTTCCAGATGACGGAGGGAGCTAGGGGGAGCAGAGAGCCAGGGCCTCAGACCCTAGGCGGCGCGCCCATGGCTCCGCCGCCACCCGTGGTCTGGGGGCCCCACAACCCCTTTCGCCTCCTTTCTTCGCGTACTCCTTCGTCCCGAAACCTAAGCCACAGAGAGGACCTCACGAAGGGTTACAACCGCCTCTGCGGCGAGAACACCAGAGGAAAAGAGCTCTCCACGGTGAACTGGGGGAAATTCCTCCTGGAGGGGGAAATCGACGCCATCGCCATCGTCATCGAGCTGGACATCATCTCCATCATCATCATCATCATCTCCACCATCTACACCGCCATCACCACCGCTGCACCTCGTCACCGCTGTAACAATTCGGGTTAAATCTTGATTGTTTGATAGGGGAAACTCTCCCGGTATTCTATACTTGTTGTAGATGCTATTGAGTGAAACCATTGAACCAAGGTTTATGTTCAGATTGTTATTCATCATCATATCACCTCTGATTGTATTCCATATGATGTCTCGTGAGTAGTTCGTTTAGTTCTTGAGGACATGGGTGAAGTCTAAATGCTAGTAGTGAATTATGGTTGAGTAATATTCAATGTTATGATATTTAAGTTGTGGTGTCATTCTTCTAGTGGTGTCGTGTGAACGTCGACTACACGACACTTCACCATTTATGGGCCTAGGGGAGTGCATCTTGTATTCGGTTGCTAATTGCGTTGCCGGAGTGACAGAAACCTAAGCCCCCGTTAGTATATCGATGCAGGAGGGATCGCAGGATCTCGTAGTTTAAGGCTGTGGTTAGATTTATCTTAATTACTTTCTTGTAGTTGCGGATGCTTGCAAGGGGTATAATCACAAGTATGTATTAGTCCTAGGAAGGGCGGTGCATTAGCATAGGTTCACCCACACAACACTTATCAAAACAATGAAGATTATTAAGCCACATGAAGCGAAAGTACTAGACTAAATCCCCGTGTGTCCTCAAGAACGTTTGGTCATTATAAGTAAACAAACCGGCTTGTCCTTTGTGCTAAAAAGGATTGGGCCACTCGCTGCAATTATTTCTCTCGCATTTTATTTACTTGTACTTTATTTATCCAATATCAAAACCCCCGAATACTTGTCCGTGAGCATTTACAAGAATCCTTCATCGAAACGCTTGTCAACACCTTCTCTCTCCGTCTTCGACACTCTTATTTATCGAAAGTACTACGATACACCCCCTATACTTGTGGGTTATCAATCGGCCAATAAAAAATCAAAAATACAAAAAAATTCAGCACAGCCGATGCTCGGACATCGACTTTAGAATTACAGAGTTTAAGCTCGATGAAGGAGAATCTCCCGGCCTCATCATCGTCATCCTTGGCCCGAAGGGGGACAACGTCATGACTGACCAGAGCTTCAGCTGCAGCGTCATTGGGACGTAGGGCTGGATTTATTCAAGAATGTTCTTGGGTGAAGAAAGCAGAGCTTTGAAGTATTGGAGTTCATCACAACCCTGACGAACAACCAGAGCAGCGTAAGCATGCAGATCGGGGTAAGGATGAGCCCAATAAAGGAGCATGCTTCTCCTAGGACCATGGGAGTAGCCGATGACGATGCTATCGGCTGGCGTTTCGATCGAGGCTGCAGCGCCCCGAAGATCCTTTGCTCTTGGGAGCCGATTTCGCTAAAATCGGCTAGCTCGCATCACAACCGTATTGGAAAGTGGTGAGTTCTTTCAGAAGGAAACCACCAGAATTGATGGAGGAGTTTGAAGAGGGAGCCATTATCGTTGATAGGCTCGGACCAGTTTGTTGCTGCAAAGGAACATAACATCACAAGGAAAGTTGTGAGCAAATGGTACCATGCAGGTATCAGCTTCAACGTCGAGTTGTTTCAGCTATGGTCCTAGAAGCTTTCCTGGAGGCGTTAATCCAGGAATTTTGCCGTCAGGTCAAACATCACGATCGGATGATTTTGAAGTCCAAAGATCTAGGGTCTCAAGGCTGTGTGCTGGACCGTTCGATTGGAAGTTTGGATCTGAATTTCAAGGATTGCAAGTTACCATCCGAGGGGATGACTAGATTGACCTGTCTTGCAATTCATTATAAAAAGCTGATGCATTGCCATCGGCTCATTGAGCATCGACTGAGCTGACAATCGGCAAAAGCAGTGCGAGGAGAAATCGGCTAAAATAGCGTAAATTAAAGGAATCGGCAAGATCAAGTTGAAGGAAATTTTTCATTGATAGCAAGATTTCTTACACAAAAGAGCTGATTGCTCTCAAAAGAAGGATCTAGGGGATACATTGCCCCATCTACTACTCCTAGCTCTACGCTAAAGGTCCTATCTAGGGGCCGTTGCGCCTCATCGCTCATCGCGCCGGCCGCGCTCCCGCCGTCTGTCGCGCTGGCACCGTCGCAGGACCCTCATTGTCCTCGTCTTCTCGCTGCCGTCGTGCGCCGCTGCCGGGTCGTTAAGGTTCCGGCCAAGGGCAGGCGCTGGCCGGCGCCATGAGGTGTCGTCCTCCTCCTCTTCCTCCTTCACCTCCTGAGGAGGTGAAATCGCCCAGGAGAAGCAATCGTCGTCGCTCTCCTCCGATTCCCCATCGGCGAGGAAGCGGAGGTCGCTCTCCCCGTCGGTCGAGGACTTGTCGTCCTCCGACCACGGAGAAGTCGTGGCTCGACTCGTCCCCGGCTATGCGCGGCGGATGTTGGCCGCGTGGGCCTCCTGCGGGTCCCACTCCGGCGTCGGCTTGGCGAGGACGGACGGAGAGGCTCGACGAGGAAGAGGAGGAAGAAGGGAAGACATGGTGGCAGAGGGGTTTTTGGCTGACGGCTGTTTGGAGCAAGGGGATGGAGACGGAACGCAAGAAGTGGCTAAATAAAAGGGGATATAGCAGAGATTTAATGCTTAAGCAGTTTCGAGGATGTGGTGCCAAAACCGTCAAATCGTGCAGAGAAGTTGAGAAGGCAAGGCGTCATGATGAAGAAAATACTGCTTAACACAGATGAAAAAAAAAGTGGTTTTGAAATTATCATTACCAAAACCAGGGGCATGTGTTATCACCGATTTTGGCCAAATCAGGAGATGGGCCGTAAGTGAAGATGGGCTTGAAAGATACACGCGTGGAGCATCTTTGAAGCGGCCTTGCGCGAAGAGTTTGGGCTAGATTGCCCATGTATCTGTAAATATAGTAGATTGTGTGGTAGTTTAGATTAAAAAGATAGAGTTTGACTCGTGCACGGTTAGGTGCACGTCCAGATTAGAAGTCCCTTGGACTATAAATATGTATCTAGGGTTATCGGAAAAGAGGACAATCACGTTCACAACAAACACAAATCAGCGCATCGCCACCCCTTCTTTCGAGGGTTTCTCCCGGGAAGACCATGCGCCTAGATCGCATCTTGGATCTAGGCAACGTTTATTCGTTTACCTTGTGTTGCTCACTGAAGTTGTTGATGGCGAGTAGCACTATTTATCGTAGATGTTCTGGGCTTGCATAGATGCTTTTCTTACGCATATCTGCTTAGCTATGCCGTCCTCATATCTAGTGCCCTTACACCTATCTAGGTGTAAGGGCAGCATCTTGCTTGTTCGTTACTTAGTAGATCCGATCTGTTATAGTTGCTCCTTGTTCTTCAAGGATTAGTTTAATATCCGTATGGTTAGACCTTGCAAACGGGTTGAACGATCCGATAGTGCTTAGGTGTGGTTTGTTAGTCCTAAGAGGGATGTTGGGAATTAACTTAATGTTGGTTTTTAGGCCTCTTTTAGGGTTAGTTTTCCATTATCTTTCGTGTCTATTAGGCTCAACTACGCGTAGGATGTTCCGATCATACGGTGAAAACCCTAAATTGTCGTAGATTGGCTTAGCTTTGTTATGATCAAGCAGATCCCCATGTCATTGAAAATCCAACACGAACCATGGGGCGATCGGCTCTTTGAGCCGATCCAGAGGCAACCTGAGAGCCGATAGGGCTCGTATTTAATGTTTACGTGTCGCCATGCAGGAACTAATCGAAGCAATCCAACACCTTCCTGGCCGTATAGGTCGTGGCACGCCCAGCCGCCAGGTCGTGTGCCGGAGCATTTGCGGGACGACGTCGAGGGACCAGGCCCGCCGCGCTTGGAAGCCTCCCGGCTCTTCGTGTTGCTTAACCACTGCTCGCCGGTGGGTTTTGGCAGGTAACAGGTTGTTATTAGACGGTATATAGATGTTGTCGATATAGTGTCTGTTCCGTGAAATTGATGTTGCCGATACTGTGCTTGTGGAGAGATTTGTATGGGCATTGACTAGTTAGGGTTTATAAGCACTGAGAGACATGGAGAGAGAGAGAGCTAGACATCAAACAAAGTATATGAAGGGACGACCGCGGAAATTGCTAGTGGAATTTTAGGAGCACCCGTTTTCAAATATAGAAGTAAATGCTATTTAAAGGTGAAGATTTTGAAATAAATTTTGCATACGCATATCATCTTGATACTTCCACGTGTAAATTTCAAGAAAAAAAATACTAAGGTATGTGGTCTCGACGGAAATGACAAAATATCCAAATGACATAATAATGACCGGATTTCTATCATTGAAAGAAATACAAATTTCTACTTTCTCCTTTTTTTTGTGTAGGTCACACATGGTCGTATTTTGCCTTGAGAATTTGGATGGGTAAGTATCAAAGTAATATGTAATATATACATGCCTGAATTATTTATTTTTTCCTAAACCTTTTAAATAGATATTTTTTTGATTTTTCTAAAACGGTGCGTACACACCCATGTCCACCAAATCGAGATCGAGGACAACGGTCTATGTATCTCTGGGTTGAAATCAAACCGTCAAAGAGGAAACAAACCGGTGGAGTTTGTGTATATTATATTTGTCTGGTTCCTAGAGAAGGCTCAATACTTTCTTCTTCCGTTTCGAAAATTATGGGAAAGGGTGAATATTTTCTTGGCCATGTCGTTTTGACGGGTTTGTACCTTTTTCCCTCCTCCTTTTCCATTCTTTTATGACAATATAGATGTTGTCGGTATTATGCTTGCGGAGAGATATGTACGGCCAAGTATTGCACATAGAGACATAGAGACATGGAGGGAGGGTCCGACCAAGTATAAAAAAGGGACGACGATCTACATTTATATCTCTATCTTTTGAAATCAAAACGTCAAAGAGGAATCAAACCGCCAGAGCTTGTGGATTCTGGGCGAGACGAGGGTGGCTCCACGGAAACGGCTAATTCGGCAATTGTTAGCAGACATGACTCGTTTGTGCTTTATTCATTGTGGCGGCGGTGGGCCACAATGGCGAGGCGGGTATGTATCCAATCAGACCCAAATCTACTTCCTAGAATCTAGCTGGAGAGAGTGCAACCTACCAAACACGCCCATGAAAAAAAAAGTATGGCCAAATATAAGAAGGAATGATTGTCTATAAATCCTCGATGGTTGAAATCAAACCGCCGAAGAGGAACTAAACCGATAGATCTTGTGGACATTATACTTGTCTGGTTCCTGGAGAGTGCTCAATACTTTCCTCTTCCATTTCAAAAACCCATGGAAAAGGGGCAAATATTTTCCTGGTCGCGTCGTTTCGACGGTTTTGTACCTTCTTTTCTCCTTCTCCTTTCCCGTTCTTTTATGACTAGCTACCACCAGGTTTGTCTTTTTTCCTAGTAGTAGCCATTTTCCCAGTTTCAAGAATTCATGGAAAAAAGTAGGAAACGGTCCCAGAAAGCGTGGGGTGGGCGGCAAACTCTGCAGCTCGTCGCAGGGCGCACGTGCCCCGCCCAATTCACTCACTCGCTCCAGTCTGGTAGGCAGTAGAAGTATAGAGCTTGCTCGCAGGTTGTGAACAGTAATGGTAATTAACCAGACGGTTTATAAATAGAAGGCCCGCCCCCCACCCATCATCCCTCCATTGAGACGAGAGGAGGAGAGGAGGAGGAGGCGCATCCCCGGCCACCACCCCCGAATCTCTCTCCCCTCCCCTCCCATCCCATTGCCTTCCCCTACCACCCACACACGCAGATCCAGCCATGGCCGCGGCGGCAATGAGGCAGCAGCAGCGGCAGGAGCAGGAGGCCAGCTGCAAGGCCACCGAGGACCACCGCCGCTCCGACTTCGACGCCGCCAAGCCGCCGCCTTTCCGCATCGGCGACGTGCGCGCCGCCGTGCCCGCCCACTGCTGGCGCAAGAGCCCGCTCCGCTCCCTCTCCTACGTCGCACGCGACGTCGTCGTCGTCGCGGCGCTCGCCGCCGCCGCCTGGTGGGTCGACAGCCCCGCCGTCTGGCCGCTCTACTGGGCCGTCCAGGGCACCATGTTCTGGGCGCTCTTCGTCCTCGGCCACGACTGGTACGTTTCCCAACCGAACCAACCCCCAGCCCCAGCCACAGATCGATGCGTACGTACGTACGGCGTGCGCGCCTGCCACATTTGTGTACGCGTATAAATACACCGTATGTATGTACATACGCTCGTCTGATACGCCCGGGTCGTTTTGGTCTGACTGCAGTGGCCACGGGAGCTTCTCCGACAGCGGCACGCTCAACAGCGTCGTCGGCCACCTGCTGCACACCTTCATCCTCGTCCCCTACAATGGCTGGTAAACAATTCTGTGCATACATCTTTTGCAGAATAATATTGTTCGTTCAGTGCCCAGTGCAAATTTGCAGTATTATCAACCTGTAAGAAGAAAGTTTGCATCTTTTTCTGCAAGGGCCTTAGGTAGAACTTCAAAGTTCGCATCTTTTTGCTGTGAAAATCGCCTAGAGGTAGGTAGAGAATCTGCACCGTGCACCTGAATAGTGAAAACTTTTTTTTCGAAAGAACCCAAAGGTAAAACACGAAGCACAAAAGCATGGTTTGGTTTCGTATCTTTCCCTGTTGGCAACAACTGTTGTTGCCTGCGAGGCATGTCTGCTTCAGTACTGCACAGTGCACACCCATGCAATTGGCTACGTAGTAACAGAGAATTTCTCTTGGAAATAGCTGAGATTTTTTAAAAAGGAAACGCACAAAGTTTGGTTGAATCACTGCCGACAACAGTTTGAGGTGTTCAAATACTAGTACTGTAGTAGGAAAAGCAATATTATTCGTTCAGAGCCCAATGCGAATTTGCAGTATTAGTAACCTGCAGGAAAAATAGTTGGCATCTTTCTGTTGAGAAAATCGACTAGAGGTAGAGAATCTGCACCTTGCACCTGAATAGTTTGTTATTCGAGAGAACCCAAAGGGCAACACAAACCTGCCGAAGCGAAAAGACCACGCACAAAAAGGCTGGCTTCGTTTTGTATCTTCCTTTGTGGGCTGTGGCTGTTGTTCTTTCAGAGTTTACTCCCATGTATCCTTACATAGTTACATGTATAATAACTGTTGTTGCCTGTGAGGCATGTCTGTTTCACTACTGCACACCCATGCAAATTGGCTACATGTGAGAACAGAGAATTTCTCTTGTAAACCAGCCAGTTTGATTGAATTACTGCCGACAGCAGCTTGAGTTGTTTACTATGCTAGCTGACAGTGCTGCACAGTCTTCCACGTCCATCGAAAATCGCACACCAAGATGGGCGCATGTTCTGTAGTAGCACATCAGAGCATGAGCATCTGAGTACACCATAGCATGAGCATCTGAATTGCTTTTGCGGTATATACTATTTGGTTTACTAATTTACATGGAGTAGCAGCAATCTGAATTGCTTTTGCAGTATATAGTATTTGTTTTACTAATTTACATGGAGTAGCACCAATCTGACACTGATTAACTTTCATAACCCGATCTGAATCTGACCAACTGATCTGTGTGCAGGAGGATCAGCCACAGGACGCACCATCAGAACCATGGCCACATCGAAAAGGACGAGTCATGGCACCCGGTTAGCACTACCATACACTGCAGTCTACATGCACATATTTTTATTTTCCCGGCATGTCTCTGTCACTACAAATTCAGGGGAGCTTTGCTCACTAGAAAAAACAGAAAATTCAGAGCAGCTCGATGTCTGGGCAGATATTTTCTTGAGGGGTCATATTCCTATACTTTTGTTTGGCAGATTTGAGTAAATTTAAACAAACTTTGCAACTGGCTGCATGAAGCATTATGGAGGCAATAGCTAGCACTTGTACTACTAGGGAAAAAAAGGAAGAAACAATGCACCTGCCTGCTTTTTCAGCGGTTGCAGATGCGCCACATGTTGACATGTTGCGCGGCAGCAGCAGCAAAAGGAGCCTATATGATTTTAAGATCCAACAAACAAGAGAGATGTGGTCCGTCCAGTCCGTACGTAATAATGCCAAACACAACTAGCGGCAGCGGCGGCAGCTAGTAGATCTATCCATGTCTGTTCACGTGATCAGATCTGCCGCTAAGCTGAGATTTTTGTTAGGGAAAGATTATACTATACGAAGCTAATAAGCAGAGTCATAAGATGCGCATCGAATCTTGGCTCAGCTGAGCATTTCGTGGTGCATATATTCCTTTTTTACGGCATCTTGGTTGTCATGTAGGTCGGCCCTTGCCCTTTTCAGAATCAAAGCATAATCTGTTCTTGTCCTTTGCATCAGCTGTGGACGGCACACACAGGTCCACAATTCTAATTAGATGACTCACAGATCTGCTGCTAATGAAAAATAATCACCACAGATCAAAAGATGCGCATCGAATCTTTGCCTTTTTGTCTAGCTGCCTACGACATGTCATGTGCACCATTTGACAGAACAGTCACCCTTGAGATCAAGTGTAGACTGCAATCAGAACTGTAATTTGGTTGAGAATCGTTTGAGATCAACTGTAATTTGGTTCTATATGCTTTAACTGATGTGCAACTGAATCGTGCAGATCACCGAGAGGCTGTACCAGAAACTGGAAGCACGGACCAAGAAACTACGCTTCTCAGTACCATTCCCGCTTCTGGCTTTCCCTGTCTACCTCGTAAGACAATCTTCTTGTTATTCGGTTGTACACTGTATGGATCTGCATCTCTAGTGCATCTCCAACCGAAAACTGAACTGAATCTCCGTTGGATGATTGGATGTTCCAGTGGTACAGAAGCCCTGGCAAGACCGGCTCGCACTTCAACCCGAGCAGCGGTCTGTTTACTCCCAAGGAGAGGCTTGACGTGATCATCTCCACCACCTGCTGGTTCACGATGATCGGGCTGCTCATCGGCATGGCGTGCGTGTTCGGCCCAGTACCGGTGCTCAAGCTGTACGGGGTTCCATATGTTGTAAGCAACCATACATAATCTGCAACTCTTAACTGTTTTGTTGCACTTGCTTCTAAGCAACTTGCATTGAACAACTAACTCAAGTAGCGACATCTTTGAAACAGGTGTTTGTGATGTGGCTTGATTTGGTGACCTATCTTCACCACCATGGTCATGAGGACCTTCCGTGGTACCGTGGCGAGGTACTTTTTGCTTCCTGTATTGATTTCATTGCAAGTGCGGGAAAGACATCATCTGTACATTGTTCATGACTTGCGTGCAGTCTGCCTCTACTTGTAGGAATGGCACAGTTGCAGGAAACAGAATTATCTCAGTTTTCTAACACCTTTGATACTGTTATAGTTATATCCACTAGAAGAAAACCTTAACTGGAGTACATAAAATTGCTGGCCGCACTCTTTTTGTTGCCTTAATTGAACATTGCTGTTGCCTTAATCGAACATTTTGCACTGCTATGGTCTTACCATTTCTCTACTGTTTAATGTTCATGTTGCCAACAACTAACTCTCTGCAATGACTGTTACAGGAATGGAGCTACCTCCGTGGTGGTCTGACGACCGTGGACCGGGACTACGGGTGGATCAACAACATCCACCATGACATTGGCACCCATGTCATCCACCACCTCTTCCCCCAAATACCTCACTACCACCTAGTAGAGGCGGTAAGTTCGAGACTACCTACTCTGTTGAATACATATGCACAGTTACTGATTTCACTAGTGCTTCTGAATGCTAAAACTGCAACTCTCACCTTGTCCTGTGAATACAAAAACAGACCAAGGCGGCGAGCCCAGTATTGGGTAGATACTACCGGGTGCCTGAGAAGTCAGGTCCGCTGCCAGTTCATCTTGCCAGCGTCCTCCTCAAGAGCTTAAGAGTTGATCACTTCGTCAGTGACGTGGGAGATGTCGTCTTCTACCAAACTGACCCCAGCTTGAGCGGCGACAACTGGACCAGCACTGACAAGCACAAGTGATGAAAAGACTGAAACTGAAGTTACTACTGTTGAAGGAAGAATGCCTGATAGTGATATATAGAGATATCATAGCCTGCTGAGAATAAGTAGAAATGGCTTCCTGCTGAAATCAAAGCATGGAGCTCTGCAACCAACAGGAAGCGTTGATTGGTTCATCATGAGATTCAGATCATTGGTTAGAGTTAGCATTCTCCAATTGTGGTTGTAACTAGCAGATGTTTCAGCTTTTACAAGTTTTGCATGTGGAACTATGTAACAAATTGATTAATCATTATCCAAATTGATATTCTGGAACCTGCGACCTTATTCTGAACTTCCAGTTAGTGACCGTTGTCTGTTCAAGTAACAGTTTCTCCTGATCTTACTGGTAACAGGTTATCATTGCATATACACGACGAACATTCGAACAAAATGAAACACATACTAATATATATCAGGGTCCAAATAACTGAAACAAACTACACGGATGATGATCTTCTCACTGGCAACCTAACAGATCGAAATGATGTTGATGTTAAGGTTCATGCACTAGCCACTTGAACCAAAAGTCCGAACTGATGGAAAGGGCTAGGCAATCTACTTATACACTTCAACAGTTGATACTGTTCCAAATGATGCATGGATAAAATATACTTGAGGAGCATTTGTGTAAAATGAAAGCCACGTAAGACAAAGTTCCAAATCCCAGAAACAGATTACATGGATGATGCCCATGTCTGACACTGGCAACCTAACAGAATAAAATGCTGTTGATACAGATGCATCTATGCAGGGTGCAGAGATGGATCAAGCTGCACGCTCTGGCTGCATGGTGCTGTTGATGGACTGGATCTGCATCCTGCCGCTAGGACCCTTGGTGCGTATGTACTTGCGATAGTCATTGAAAGTGACGGCCTTCTGGTACAGCGCCGGTGACTCCGGGTGGACGAGCTCGCTTGCCGGGGCGATGGGGAGGTCTCCACGAGGGTTGCAGAAGAAGGCGATGGTGTAGCGGTCCTCATCGGAATTGGCCAGCGCACGGTGCTCCACACTCCTGTACCGCCCGTTGCTCAGGATCTGAAAAAATTCACGGAACCAAGATATTTTAGAAGCTTGAAGTCAAGCAGTTCTACTAGTCTTTGCTGTCTCTTTCATTCAGCTTCTCTATGCGATAAATGCATGCGTCCATGTCATCATCTTCTTCACATGTCTGGACGTAGCTACTTCTGCCAACTGCATGGCATGCTACTGTGTGTGTGAGTGACATCTTGTGCTGCCTATGTGCACATCGTGCATGCCAATTGCCAGCAAACAAAACTAAGTGCACCTGGCTAGGGTCGCATCTAACATACTAGTATCAGTGAAGCAGTTCAGTAGTTTTTTTTTTTTTTTGAAACGAAGCAGTTCAGTAGTTTAGATGTGTATGTTCAAACTTCAGAAAACGCGTGCAAGCTAGATAGATGAAGAAGGTTGAGGAGAATTCCTTTTATCTTCTTTTATCAATAGTACAAGATCAAAGGATGACACAACATTAAAAAGCTGATGTTGCCTGCTGACATAATCAAACGACTAAAAACGAACTCATCAGCTGCATGGCGTAGATTTAGCTTCATACTATATGAGCTAATAACTATTGTATTTAATATCTTTGCAAGAAGCCAAGAACACACTGTATATGGTCCTCCTGAATTCTTTTCCTTGTAGATGCAAACAAAACGGAATTAATTTCACATGTTAGTTCATGACTTCATGAGCAAATTTAGTGGCTGGATGTCATGAGAGCGTTACTACTATAGACAAGATACTGAAGTTGCATCAGATTGATCCAAAAAGGAAAAAGTAACTAGGCCACAGTGATCACCTGAATCTGATCTCCAACGTTCACGAGGAAGGAACCAGGAACTGGTTGCACAGTGACCCATGAGTCTCCCTTGCGTACCTGTGTCCCCTCGACGTTATCATCAGCGAGGAGCAAGGTAATACCACCAGGGTCAGAGTGAGCCGAGATACCAAGAGTGAGCTCAGGCTGTGGGCATCTAGGGTAGTAGTTTGCGCGCATGGTAGCCGAGATGCCATCAGTGCCACCAAAAGCACTAAGGAGGTAGTCCTCCTCCAATCCTAAGCTACTGGACACAGCCTTGAGCAAGACTTGACAGAGACTTATCAATTGGCATGCATATTTCTCAGTGGTTTCCCTGCATAAATACCAAAACTAAATCAAATATGGACAAATTAATTTGAGAAGTATGTAACAAAACATATAAATGAAACCTTCTTTCCCTAAACTGCAAGACAAATAAAGAACGATGATAAATTGAAAAATACATAAATAATTAAGCTGATATAGATCTACCAACCTCAGGTCAGTAGGAATCTTTGGCCACTTGTCAAGATTCCTGATATCACTTGGGAAGAGATTGAGGAAGTAATAGTCATTCCAGTCCAAGATTGCCTCTTTCTCAACTCCAAGGCGGCTCCCATACCCCTCATATGTTACTGGTAAGTTTGCATATACCTTCTTCTCTTCCATGGGGAGGGCAAAGAACTCCCTCCATGCACCTCTCATCCTCTTCACAACTTCCATGTCCACATCATGGTTTACTACCTGGAAGAAACCCCAGTCCTTACATGCATTGGCTACTATTTCTAGCATTGCTTGGTGATGGTCAGGAGCATTAGAGAAGCTAGCAAGATCGATAACTGGGATTTTAAGATTAGGATCATTTGTGCTACCATTAGGACGCTCAGATGGAGGCTTGATGTACTGTCGTGGCACGGTGCTCATACCAGAGCCAGAAAGAGTTTGCACTGGTACAACGGTTTCTGGCCATTCAAGCGGATTGCTACTTGCCATGTTGGGAGTGATAGGTCTTGGTTTGGCTATGAGAAGAGGGTATGCGTGTGTGTGTATATATAGAGAAGAAAAGAAGGCCACAATGCATTTAGTGCAATTAATGGTAGGATACATTTACAGATTTGGCAAGATTAATTATGCCCAGATATAAGATATGACTTCTTTATCGTTTGAGTAAATAAGATCCTAGAGTATATTTTTGGATACAGTCTCATAAATGCTAGTTGTTAATGGGATAAAAAATCTGATGGGTGAGGAAACCAATTAATAGCAACATTCATTTGCATCTTATTCCATGATTTCTACAAGCAATGAATGTATGGTACGTATTAATATTATGAGACATCAATGTTAGAATGGTGGTAATACAATGTTATTTCAGCAAGTTAACAAGCATAGTAGATCAAGACATGAACTTGCAAAGAGTTAAGAGTGCATTTTGTTCCATTCAGCTGCACTGTTAGAGTTTGGCATCGTAGACCTGATTTTTTAGATGATATAATGTTGAGTTATAAACTTTCTGAACCTAGATATGAGTTAATCGACATCAATGATACACTTGTTAACGAGAACTGTCCACACTGATATTATTAAGAAATTTGTATTTGTAGTCCTAAGAGAATTTTTTCCTTGGCCAGTGCTTTAAGAAACTAAACTATAAAAATGGTGTAGGATTTCTTCAACTTGATATCAATATAGACATGTGATGATTTGAACATTTCAGATAACGTTTGCACATAGTCAAAACAAACGAACAACACATATTGATTGATAGTGATAGATTTGATTGCAAGGAAGAACAAATGCATTTTAAAATTAAATATTGCTGAGCTCTGAATAATACTTACCCCAGCAGAGCACTATATATTGCTGACCTTGACAATATTTTTTTCCTGAAACAGAAACACATGTGTTTATTTGATGAAATAGATTCCCGTGCATTAACATATTTTTTGCAGATCATGTACGCATCTGACTTCTGAGCATGTATCGCTTAATAGTGAAGAAGTAATAGAGTAGGATTGATCTACTTGACTATAAACTAAATATGTACAATCTTTTGGAACATTGAGAGTCCAGCAAAACACGAGAATGCACTTGGCTCTCCCAGGTCCATGCAAGGATTTGATAAGGGAACAAAACACAATATGCATGTGCTGAAATGAAAGTCAAACAAATCGGCAAATGATTTTGTTCTGGATAACATCATCTAATTGATATCGAATTATTTGTGTACATTATATCGAGATTGCCTGACACTCAAAGTTACAATTAGCTAGAAGGTTTGGTTGGCACCATGCACGAATATCTCACTGCTGATGTAAACAGTGTATCCTGGAGCAATCTCACCATGCTTGCGTGCGGTATGTAGGCACTGCCACACCTCTATCAATGGATCTATGAGGTGTCTGGCAGGGGGTATAGGTTGCAGGTAACTAATGTCAGCAGGATCAACTAGTCAATGAGCATGACCGAGCAAGACATATGCGTCAGCTATACCAGCAAATCAATCAAACACATGTTTCATTAAAACAATGTGTGATGAGTCGATTTATCTAGAGCGTCGACAGAGTGCAATAGCAAGTTCCTTCTAGCAACAAACAAGCTACTATGACAACGGCGACCACACATGCAGCAAGCAGTATGCAGAAGCATACACTTAGAAAGGCAGGTTACACCATGCAGCTAGGCTAATGCTGTGACTTATGGACATACAAGATCGTAAGACATATGCATAGTTACGAGAAAAAATAAGAAAAATCATAGATTATCGGTACAGAGAGTCAGGTACGATGATAACAGCTAGCTCCCGTAGTTGGATGGATAAAATAGGCAGTGTAAATTAAGAAAACTCAATGTACATGTGCTGAAATGAAAGTCAAGCAAATCGTCCAATGATACGATTTCGTTAACATCAATATCAAAGGTGTACACCATAGTCGAGCAAAGCAACTGAAAGAAGAAGGATAAACATATTCAGAGCAGTATCTTGATTGCCAGGCATTTCTAGCCAGATAGAGAGGAAGAACCGTGCACCATTATTCTTGATCTAAAACAAAGATAGGAGCGACCTTATCAACCACTAAACGTCTGAACCAATGAGGTTGCGAACGGTCACGAATTAAGGAGCAGGTCACAGGCCGGCCGTGGCAAAAATGGCAGGGCGACAGCAAAGCTAGGATGACAGTGACCTTCATTAAGTACTAGTCAATGCCCACATGTCAATATGGAGTAGACAAATGCTATATGCGGTAGCGGCACGTCAGGTAGACCAGCAAATCAATCCAGCACATGTTGTATTTTTAGTCAGTCGCCACACCCAGCAGCAACAGCAACAGCAGGCTTCCCTCCCTTTTAGTAGCAATTTGAGTTGACATGGAGGAGCGAGCAAGCAATCAACATTCAGAATCAGACAATGACTAACCAAGTGTCCAGTGTGTAATAATAATTCAGAAGCAAATGCTTGAGAAGACAGGGGAGATCGTCGCGGCCGTCGATCCACCTTGGTTGCGGCGCCGGGCTAGGCCGCCGGCCGCCCAGGTCGCACCCACAGGTGGACCTCTCCGTATGGACTTGCCCACGCCGGACTCCCGCTCCTAATCCGAGTACCCAGCTGCGCCCTTGGCCTCCGCGACCATTGCCGCCGAACTCTGTGGTCGTATTGTATAATCAGTCCCATCACACATCCATGTCAAACATATTCAAATAAAAAACAAGTTAAGAAAATCTGACGTTCTTGAGCATCCTTTATGAATGTAAATTTGAGAGAGGTGGCGCCGGTCTTGAGCCCGCAACGGTGCCGCTTCCGCCGCCATGGTTGGGAGTTGGGACTTGAGCTGATAGCACTGGCTCAGGCCGCGCAGCACAATCGGCTGCGCTGGAGTTGTGGTGTCGGGCTACCAACTAAAGCCCGCTGGGCCAATTCAGTCCAAATCAGGCCCTCTTGAAGCAAGCAGGGCCCATGTGGCCTAAATTTTTTTCATCCCTGTATCAGTTCTAGTTTGGACTTCCTAGATTACTAGCAGTAGACATTTCTCTCTTTTTTCAACACAAAAAAGTGGTGGTGTAAATTTTCTTGTTCTTGTGAGAATACTTACTTCTAATCGGTGTTGTGGTTGCATGTTCGTAGGTAAGAACGATTCTTTTCATGAAATCCCTAAAAACCACGTAAAAATTGCAAGCAATAAAGTAGAAATGTCCAACTTTGTGTTGCAAGGGGGCTTGTAACATGCTATGGTCATGGTGTAAAGAAGTATTCTACTAGTTGTTGCTAAGTTATAGTGATAGCCCATCGCTATGATGGTCGACCAACTTGTGGCGCCACAAAGTGGGTGGCATGCCACATCACACGATGGAGATCTAGTTCCTTAAATGAATCACCCATAACATGTCACCTAATACATTTGATGTATATACCGCAAACACATCTTGTTTAGTTGTTAGTGTTAAGTTAAACAACGAGAGTGTTAAGTAAGATGATCCCCGAATTTAATACCAATAAAAGTGTTCTTCCCATAGTGTGCACCACCAAGAAAGTTCTCTATTATGAGGCAGGCGTGACAATCAGGTGTCATACATATCGGCGTTCACATACGGTGGGTGTAATCCACATTGCACTGCAAATACACTAGGATTAAATTGGCGATCCTAACATGTGTAGACATGGATTCGGAACACGAGAAGATCGAAAGATCGAGCATTAGAACATTAAAAGAGGTCTACCATGATAGATCAATGTGTTCAACAAACGTTAAGTCGGAATTACCGTCCTAGGTGGAACATTGAGATGCTCACGATATTACAACAATGGTTGAATGAAAGAAAAGAGATGTTCAAACATTGCCTATGCCTTAGTCATAGAATTCTGCCATAAAACCATGTTGTGTGAATGAATTATTGTGATCCAAGTTCTTAGTCAGAAGAACTGGTTCTAGAGTGATTTCTGAGAAAATTGATGAACAAAAGTTGATGATTCTCGAGTATCTATTGAGAACTGAGAATAAGATTCTTATCTCTATAGGATAGTTAACTTGAAACCGTAAATATGTTACGCTAGTACTATTTGGAATGCTATTTTTATATGATTGGAAACCTCACATTAAGCAAAGGTCTTAAGAGTTTGAAACGAGGAATGTTTAAGCATTGGATGCATTATTATTTGAATCTACATTGATAGTTTGGCTGAGAAAGTTCGACTTCCATTAGAGTATGTTTCCTCGTGCACATGACAAAGTTTGTGAACGTGTGCTTTGACTTAATAAAATGTCATTGTGTACACAAGAGAAAAGTCTCACTACTACCAAACATATAAATATAAATTTATCATTTTTATGAAAGAATAATGTCAAACATGGTGACATTATAGATTTGCAAAGAACATACAAATCTAAAGGATTCAGGCTACTAACAACCTCCTCCACGAGCAAGCATGATATTTAGCACATGAGTGTATGATGCTATGCTTAGTAACAAATGAAACTGGATTATTTGTACTCTAGTGCAAGTGACAGAAACCAGGGTCCCTAACAAGCACACATGTGCAGAACTTACTCATTATGGTCAATCATTGATCAAGACACGTCAATGAAAATGGGATTATATCATTGGATGAATGATGTGATGGACATACCCAATATATAAGTATTGTAACGCGATCAAGTCACATAAGTTCAATGTTAAGATGTTTATGAAAGCGTAGTGACCTAATACTTAGACTGTGAGATAATATCTAATCACTATCACGAGAGGATGCTTTGATTGCATCAACTATCAAACCGTAACATGGTGATCATAAAGGTGTAGTTGGGTATTCCGATGGGATGGATTGATGCCTATGTATCAATAGCGGGATTTGTTCATCCTTGTGGTGAATAGATACATAAGGCACTCGGTGAGATTACATCCATAAAGCTATGTAGCGTATGACTAGGTCATTGGGATGGAATCACACGGAACAAGTTGAATAGCCTTGTCGGTAACGAGATCGAACTAGGTATGATGATAACGACGATCATATATTGGACGAGTGACGGTATCAAAGTAACAAAGGGAATAGGAATCAATGTAATGGTTCGAACGACGATCATATCTTCATGAAATACATAGGGATCACTATGGTTCTCCAGACCCCCCGGTGATCATTGATCAGAGAGTAATCTCTATCATGTTTATGTTGTTTCTGAACCGTAGGGTGACACACTTAAGGGTTCAACGAAACTAAAGATAGTTTTTGATTCATCTGAAATAGAGAGAGAATGCCGAAAAGGGTTCAGGGAGTATCCGAATGATGTTCGGAGTGATCCGGGAGGTGTCTCGAATCATTGGAAATTAAATAATATGTTTAATATGTTAATTAAATGAATTAATATATTAAAATATGATTTATTTAATAATAAAAGGTTGCACACAATAAATGGACCTCACTCGAAAGGGAGGCCCATGAATGGGGAGCGGCCGACCACCCCATGCACCAAGGGGACCGGCCGGGCCAAGTGGGGGGAGTGTGCGACATCCTAGGTGGGGTCGGATGGCCGCACCACCACTACCTCATTCCCTTCTTTTGTTCCACATTGACAAGACAAGTGCCCTAGTCCCCCTTGCCCCTATATATAGTGGCTAGGTGGAGGGTAGAAAATACACAATTAATTAGAGAATTATCCGTCTCTAGTTTTCTTCTCCATGTGGTTCCCTGAAGAACTGTGCATGGAGGGAGACAACCCCACCTAGTATGCGGGAGCGCTGCTGGGATCCGGATCGAGAAGATCCACTTCCGCAACTTCGTTGGATCAGAGTCGGGAGCGTTGTTGAGCATCGTATGTGTGAAATACCTACGAGCTGCGACACTTGTGGCACTCGGCGTTGTACGAGAGGACTTCAACACGACCCTGAGGTCGACATTGAGTACTACGTCAACCACATTCTAGCGGAACGTTAAACGCTTTCGATCTACGAGGGTATGTCACCGAAACCATCTCCATTACAACATTGCACCTAGATAGCTCATGGGGAATCAGAGAAATGGTAGTTGGATTTTTTTGTTTTCTGATACGAGTCCCATACACATGTGACTATTAACCGTGCAACAGAAGCACATATTATCCAGCTTAGGTACAGCTTTGGGCTTCTTCGCGGGAGCAGCAATGGACTTGCTACTCTTCTTGAAGCCACCTGATGACCCACAAGTATAGGGGGTGTATCGTAGTACTTTCGATAAATAAGAGTGCCGAACCCAACGAGGAGCAGAAGGTGTTGACAAGCAGTTTCGATGAAGGATTCACTGTAAATGCTCACAGACAAGTTTTCGGGGGTTTTGATATAGCAGATAAATAAAATACAAGTAAGTAAAATGCGAGAGTAATAATTGCAGCGAGTGGCCCAATCCTTTTTAGCACAAAGGACAAGCCGGTTTGTTTACTTATAATGACCAAACGTTCTTGAGGACACACGGGAATTTAGTCTAGTGCTTTCGCTTCATATAGTTGATTAATCTTCATTCTTTTGATAAGTGTTGTGTGGGTGAACCTATGCTAATGCACCGCCCTTCCTAGGAATAATACATACTTGTGATTAAACCCCTTGCAAGCATCCGCAAATACAAGAAAGTAATTAAGATAAATCTAACCACAGCCTTAAACTCTGAGATCCTGCTATCCCTCCTACATCGATATACCAACAGGGGTTCAGGTTGTTGTCACTCTGGCAACCCCACAATTAGCAAACGAATACAAGATGTATTCCCCTAGGCCCATAAAGGTGAAGTATCATATAGTCGACGTTCACATGACACCACTACAAGAATGACACCACAACTCAAATATCAAACCATTAAATATTACTCAACATAGTTCACTACTAACATTTAGACTTCACCCATGTCCTCAAGAACTAAACGAACTACTCACGAGACATCATATGGAACATGATCAGAGGTGATATGATGATGGATAACAATCTGAACATAAACCTTGATCCAATGGTTTCACTCAATAGCATCAATAAAAAGTAGTAATCAATACCGGGAGAGTTTCCCATATGAAATACTCAAGATTCAACCCTAGATGTTACAGTGGAGACGAGGTGCAGCGGTGGGGATGACGATGTCGGTGGTGGAGATGATGATGATGATCCCAATGAAGTCCAGCTTGATGACGGTGACGATGGCGACGACCCCTCCGGAGGAATTTCCCATTTCTGCCCGCCGGAGAGCTCTTTTCTCTCTGGTGTTTTTCCCCCCCGCAGAGGCGGCTGTGTCTATTCTCGATGCCCCCCCCCCCCGCACCTTAGGGTTCTCGGGAGATGAAATAGCTTACACCCCAGAGAGTACCTGATGTCTACGGGTGCTTCTATTCTTGTAGACAGTGTTGGGCCTCCAAGAGCAGAGGTTTGTAGAACAGCAGCAAGTTTCTCTTAAGTGGATTACCCAAGGTTTATCGAACTCAGGAGGAAGAGGTCAAAGATATCCCTCTCATGCAACCCTGCAACCACAAGGCAAGAAGTCTCTTGTGTCCCCAACACACCTAATAGGTGCACTAGTTCGGCGAAGAGATAGTGAAATACAAGTGGTATGAATGAATATGAGCAGTAGTACGGCGCCAGAAAATAGCTCGCTGGCGTGCAGTTGATGGTAGTAATATTGCGGGAAGTAAACAAGCAGTAGTAACGCAGCAGTAGTAACGCAGTAAAACAGTAACAAGCAGCGATAGCAGTATTTAGGAACAAGGCCTAGGGAATAGACTTTCACTAGTGGACACTCTCAACATTGATCACATAACAGAATAGATAAATGCATACTCTACACTCTTGTTGGATGATGAACACATTGCGTAGGATTACACGAAGCCTCAATGCCGGAGTTAACAAGCTCCACAATTCAATGTTCATATTTAAATAACCTTAGAGTGCATGAAAGATCGATACGACTAAACCAAGTACTAACATAGCATGCACACTGTCACCTTCATGCTTATGTAGGAGGAATAATACACATCAATACTATCATAGCAATAGTTAACTTCGCAATCTACAAGAGATCATGATCATAGCATAAACCAAGTACTAACACGGATGCACACACTGTCACCATTACATCGTGGAGGAATAAAACTACTTTAATAACATTGCTAGAGTAGCACATAGATAAATTGTGATACAAAACATATTGCAATCATAAAGAGATATAAATAAGCACTTCACTATGCCATTCATAACAGTGAATAAGTATTCTGTGAAATATAGCCTAAGAGACCCACACGGTGCACACACTGTCACCTTTACACACGTGGGACAAGGAGTCTCCTGAGATCACATAAGTAAAACTCACTTGACTAGCATAATGACATCTAGATTACAAGCATCATCATATGAATCTCAATCATGTAAGGCAGCTCATGAGATTATTGTATTGAAGTACATAGGAGAGAAATGAACCACATAGCTACCTGTACAGCCCCGAGCCTCGATGGAGAACTACTCCCTCCTCATGGGAGCAGCGGTGATGAAGATGGCGGTGGAGATGGCAGCGGTGTCGATGGAGAAGCCTTCCGGGGCACTTCCCCGTCCGGCGGCGTGCCGAACAGAGACTCCTGTCCCCATCTTGGCTTCACGATGGCGGCGGCTCTGGAAGGTTTCGCGTACCGTGGCTTCCTCTATCGGGGTTTTTAGGTCAGGGACCTTATATAGGCGAAAGGGCAGCGTCAGAAGGTCGAAGGGGTGACGACGCCATAGGCCGCGCGGCCAGGGGGTGGGCCGCGCCGCCATCATCCGGGCCTGTGGCCCCCTCCGGCGGCTCGGGTTCTCGATGCTTCCGGCAAAATAGGAACCTGGGCGTTGATTTCGTCCAATTCCGAGAATATTTTGTTACTAAGATTTCTGAAACCAAAAACAGCAGAAAACAGGAACTGGCACTTCGGCATCTTGTTAATATGTTAGTTCCAGAAAATGCACGAATATGACATAAAGTGTGCATAAAACATGTAGGTATCATCAATAAAGTAGCATGGAACATAAGAAATTATCGATACGTTGGAGACGTATCACGTTTTTAGTTCGGAGAAGGTAAAACGATAACAAAGATAATTTCTGAAGTGACATGCCATCATAACCTTGATCATACTATTTGTAAACATATGTAATGAATGCAGCGATCAAAACAATGGTAATGACATGAGTAAACAAATGAATCATAAAGCAAAGACTTTTCATGAATAGTACTTTCAAGACAAGCATCAATAAGTCTTGCATAAGAGTTAACTCATAAAGCAATAAATTCAAAGTAAAGGCACTGAAGCAACACAAAGTGAAAGGACACGGATGTCGCCTAGAGGGGGGGTGAATAGGCGATTTAAAACTTTTACGAGATGGGCTTAACAAATGCGGAATAAAACTAGCGTTTACTTTGTCAAGCCCAAAGCCTATATACTATTGTTCACCTATGTGCACCAACAACTTATTCTAAGCAATACAAGCAACTATGTGATAGCAAGATATACAAGCTTATGCTAAGCAAAACAAGCAACTATGTGATAGCAAGATATATAACTTCAAGCACGATGGCTATCACAAGGTAAAGTGCATAAGTAAAGAGCTCGGGTATAGAGATAACCGAGGCACGCGGGAGACGATGATTTATCCCGGAGTTCACACTCTTGCGAGTGCTAATCTCCGGTGGAGAGGTGCGGTTGCTTAGTGCTCCCGAACGCCACAAGAGGCTCACCTTGAGGTGTGGTTGCTCGATGCACACCAACGCCACAAAGGCCTCACCCCAAGATGCGGTACTCACACCACAAACCGAACGCCACGAAGGCGCCTCACCTAAATCTCCGGTGACCCTCGCCACAAAGGCCTAGGTCACGGTTCCACTAAGGGATTTCCTTCGAGGCGGAAACCGGGCCTTACACAAAGATTGGGGCACACATCCACAACTTAATTGGAGGCTCCCAACAAACCGCCACAAAGGCCTAGAATCCGTCTAGGGTTCCAAGAACCCAAGAGTAACAACTTTCTTGCTTTCACCTCCACGAATCACCGTGGAGAACTCAAACCGATGCACCAAATGCAATGGCAAGAACACCACAAAGATGCTCAAGTCCTTCTCTCTCAAATTCCAACAAAGCTACAAAAGCTATTGGGGGAATAAGAGAGGAAGAACAAAGGAATTCACAAAGAACACCAAGATCAAGATCTAGAGAGTTCCACTCACAAAGAGATGGATTTGATTGGTAGAAGTGTAGATCTAGATCTCCTGTCTCTTTTTCCCTCAAATGGGGGCAAGAATCATGGAGGGATAGAGAGAAAGGGCAAGCTTCTCAAGAACAACAATGGAGGAGAGAGAGAGTGGAAGAAGCAACAGCCCAAGGAGGAAGAAGGGGGTATTTATACCCCCAAGAGAATCGAGCCGTTGGGAACCAGGGCCGATATTCCGGCCTAAGTGAGGGCCGGATAATCCGCCCCCGGATAATCCGGCCTCGTGGACAAAACCGGTCAAAATCCGGCCAAATATCCGCCCTATCCAGCTGTTGTCCGGTCCTTAGCCAATTTCGGGCGGATATTTCCGAAATATCCGGCCCGGATAATCCGGCCCGGATATTTCCGAAATATCCGGCCAAAGCAAACTGCAGAAACACCAAAACTAAAACGGGCATAACTTTTGCATCCGGACTCCGATTTCGATGATCTTGGGCTCGTTGAAATCACAACAACGAGCTCTACAACAATATGCATAGAAACATCATAGTCCAGCAAAGGAGGATAGAAACAAATGATGAAAGGTTTGACCTATCTCAAAGAGACATACCGGTAAAACCTTCAATCTTGAAAATGCAACAAGTTGTCTATGCAAAAACCATTCTCAATGAACTAGAGCTTGTCATGAGAATAAGCACAAGCTCTAAAACATCACATGGATAAGGTCCAAATAACGCCAATAAAGATGATGAACAAAACTCGAAGACGCAACAGGTGAATCCGTTTTCGATGAACTAGAGCTTGTCATGAGAATAAGCACAAGCTCTAAAACATCACATGGATAAGGTCCAAATAACAACCAAGAAAGATGATGCAAGGATGAAAAGGTTTGAGCTCTCTCCGAATGATACGATCGAGTTACTCACTCGAGAGCCCTCTTGATAGTACGGCAACTAAACTATAAACCGGTCTCCAACTACACTATGAGACCGGTGAGAAAGAAACCCTATCAAGAGCAAACCTTATACTTGCGCATTCCACTTGAGCTTGATGACGACGATCTTGACCTCAACAAGATGGAACGCCTTTCTTGCTTGTGCTTGCTTGACGAAGTCTTGTAGATTGCTCCCCCATAAACCACCATGGGAGAGCTTCTTCTTCGGCGCATCTTCACATATCCATGACCACCATGTGGATGGAAAGACTCAAGCAAAGGATCTCTTCGAGATGGCTCATCTTGAACTTGCACATCATTTCTTCATTCTTCATCATGTTGATGTCTTGAAGTAACTTGAGGGCTCACTTCATCTTCATCTTCAAGACATACTTGACACTTGATATCCTTCATCAATTTATTCTTATTGCAATCTTGAAGCCAACATATGGTTCAAGAATTGCCTATGGACAACTCCTACAAATATAACTCAATGCAAACATTAGTCCATAGGGATTGTCATTAATTACCAAAACCACACATGGGGGCTCCATGCACTTTCAATCTCCCCCATTTTGGTAATTGATGACAATCTCTTTGAGAGGGTTTATATAAGGAATTTAAGTAACAAACAAGTTGAATATATAGCAAACTCCCCCATAATATATGCATGTGTGAATGATCTTGACTTTCATTGCATATATTGGCATTCAAAGCCTAGTGGAGTTTCCTCTAAATATTCAACTATGCAAAGCAACAAGATGCAATGCAATAAAGGCACATGCTTAAGCACAAAGCAAAGACATAACCAAATTCCCTTAAACCCTCCAAACTTCTCCCCCATTGGCACCAATTGCCGAAATGGGTGAAAAATTTAGAAGGCCAATATAGTGAGAGTTCCTCCATAGCGTGTGCATTTCTCATAATTTGAGTGGAATCAAGTGCACATATCCAATTACGAATATTCGGAAGGAGTCACACCATAGATAGGATCAAAGATTGCAAAAAGATAACAAAGTCAAGAAGCTTCAACAAATGAAGCAAGCAACCAAATGAACCACAAAGAAGATACCAAAAGAAAGAAAGATATTATGATAAGATCAAGAAGGTTGCTCTAAATAATATGAGGAAGCTCCCCAAGGTTTGTGCACAAAACAAGACAATTTGCATTGGAGTATAAAGTGCACAAACATGGAATCATCACTCCCATAATATCATTCAAAAACAAAATATACCAAGTGAATCAAACTCTAATGATCACCAAAAGATAGTGCTCTAAATTAAATGAGGAAGCTCCCCAAGGTACATGCATAAATTAAAATGTTGTATTTGAATACAATATGCATAACATGGAATCCTCACTCCCTCATTACTATTTAAAACACAAACATTTGCAATAGATCATAGATAGAAAATTAAGCTTAACACTTGCAACAAACAAATGGTTGAGCAACAAGTAGGAGGCACCATAATAAAAGGCTCAACCAAGAGGATATGTGAAAGGCATGATAAAGCATATTATAAGACTATTGCAAGGATGAGCAAAAAGCATCATCATAGTCTTCAATGAATTATATTGCTTAGCATGACCAATCAACATGCAATAAATAAATAAGATATCAAAAGGAGATGTATCATTTCTTATGTGTATAAGTTTCTCTAAGTGAGCAATATCACAAAGATATTTATCCACAAAGAAACATGTACACACAAAATGGATACTCAAGAAATATAGTATGATATCCCAAAATGAAGTCATGCAATATACCAATAAGAATTTTTGCTTAATGGCATGGCCAAAGGCTCAATTTTGTCTTATTGTACATTCATGAACTTCAACCACAAACATCTAAAATACATCACAAATATCAACAAGGGATAGAAGATAGTTGGGATGCATTTGAGAAAGGCAACAAGTATCACAAACGAGGATACTAAAAGAAATAACTTAATTTGCACTTTAATCGATATTGCACATGTGAGAGGCTTGAGGAATTGATATGCAATAAAATTGCTAGATAGGCATAGATGGGATGGGTGAATCATGAGCATGATTTTATATACTTCCCAACATATGTACTCATCTCAAATTCACATTTGCAATAAAGAGGTTTCGTTAAGACTTTTGCAAGAAGCACAATATTTGCAAATCAAGAGATTCATGCCAAGATGCAACCATAAGGTTGGATACAAGAAAAGTATGCATGAGAAGATACTTGTTACCAAGATAGCATTGGTGTGGATGTAGTAGATATGTGTTCGTTGACCATCCTAGCTTGCCTCGAGTTACCATTGAGTCACCACTTCTCCCCAAGAGTGAGACAAGCATCCAATGCATATCCATTGTACCTAACACAAAGGTAAGTACAAAAAGGTCCCCAAACTAATTGGGTCCGAAGTAGTTAGACACACTACAACATATAGGACAAACTCCACAATACTATGTGCATATAGATATGAAATTGAATTTCATGCACATCTTAGCCAAATTAGGATTTGATGGAGTTTACCCTATATATTGGATCAAAGAAAGTAACACATGCCATAAGATAGACATATATTAAATATGAATGCACAATACTTTCAAAAACCAAAGGAAGATACAATTTGGACAAACCACCAAATAAACCAAGAGAAAATGGTTGGCCAAATTATATCAAAGAATCAAATCAACACAAGATTGACTCCAAAGACTTATCTCATTATAAGAAGCTAATTAAACCTAAACACAAAGGAATGAGATAACCAACTCCCAAGAGAGCAAGGTTCTAACAAATAAACCAAACCCTCGAAACTTTTTATGATGGCACAAAGTACCAAAAAGAAAATTTTATGTCTCCCAAAACCAAATTTTTGATAAAGATCAAGAGATGTTAAGCATTCTAATAATATAGAAGAGCTCCCCCAAGTTTGGTGCATTATCAAGGATTTTTTATATGAATACAAAATGCACAAAACTAGGATCATCACGCTACCTATATCTTCTAACAATGCTAAGAAAGTTTGAATAGACAACTTAGATCCATAAGATGCAAGGAAGACACATGGGAGTCAAAGCACAACAAATTCATGGCAATAAATAAGGCAAAATAAATACAAGAGCCAATGTAGATATGATCAATAAATATCTACCTCATAATTGATTACCAATTGTCCTAGGACAAGAGGTATTAGGAAATATTTCCCGGTGGTAGTTTGTAAGTATACATAAGATCATATTTACAACGAACAAAGCATATGGTAAAAGATAAGAGTTAACCATCATGCAAAGAAAGTTTCTTGATAGCTTCATTTAGTCATACCAACATGCAAGGCAATTAATAGTATTCATACCAACATGCAAAGCAATTAATAGTATTCATACCAACATGCAAAGCAATTAATAGTATTCATACCAACATGCAAAGCAATTAATAGTATGACTTGAAGCACATGGTTTTCCAAAAAGGTATTGAGGGACACGTTGTGAAAAACCATGCCAAGAAGAACTTTCACAAATAAGATCCACAAAGATATTAGCAATGAAGCCATTTAAGCAAATTGGAGCTTGTTTGAGCAAACATGCCACATAGGAGAGAGATAATTTACGGTATCAATTCTATGTGACACAACCTCAAATGTTCACATTTTCTAGGCTTGTAATATGCACAAAGCTTATTACTCCCCCATAATGTGATAAGGAATTTATTTTCACAAGAGGCAAAAAGATCCAACTAGAGATATTAATGGACATTGGAATTTGAATTTCTCATGAAGATGACATACCACATAGAGACTAGATAATCTTGCAATATCAATTCTAAGTGATATTCCTCATGTACACACATTGTTAGGATCATGAAATTCCCAAAGGAATATCACTCCCCCAAAATGGGATAGTCCATTAATCGCTCATAAGAGCCATATAAGATACAACAAGATGCAAAGTGGCTCCAACACAAACACAAATACATGGTGTGCAACCCAACATACATAGACTTGATTTCTCAAGAAAAGCAAGTAGGAAGCACAACATATACAAACACATGCTAGGAACAAAACTAACACATGCAAAGGGGCGAGTAACTTTCAATATAAATGAGTTGAGAACATGTTACCGCAAGGAGGAACATTGGATATATGATAGTAGCAAGATAATCAAAAGACTTGGCTTGAGATAATATAAATGATGAAGATCCCTTAATTCTTCATGATGTAGCCAAGTCTCCAATGCCCTCCAACAAGTACCTATTGATCAAATTTTGGATTGTTGGTCCCCAACTAAGTTGGGTCCTAAGAGGTTAGTCACAATAGGCTTGGCAACCCAAATGGTTCTTTTCTTGATACCACTTTGAGCACCAACAAATTTGGCAAACACATTGCCACCCTCATCCTTACGAAGAGAATAAACATCATCAATGGTGATAGAGTTGGATGAGGTACCAATAGTGCACAAGGAGGAGATGTGGCCCTTCTCACGGCATATGTAGCAAGTTCTTTTCTTCTCCTTCTTCTCACTAGGTTTCTCCACAATGGGAGTATTGGCTTGTTTCTTCTTGGGAAGTGGCATTTCTTCAACTTGAGGTTGAATATGAGTTTGAGCTTGGGGCCGCTTCCCTTTTTGCTTCTTCTTCAAAGGGCAAGATCTAACATGGTGCCCTTCAATATTGCACTTGAAGCAAACAATCTTGGCCGGGTCTTTGACTTGTACTTGGCCCTTCTTCTTGTTGTTGTTCATGGACTTGTTCTTGTTGTTGGATTTGAAACCAAGTCCACTCTTGTCATTGGGGGATTGTTGCATACTCAACATCGTGTCAAGTTTGCATTTCCCTTCATGACCCTTTACCAAGTCATTCTTCAAAGAAGTGACTTGGGCCTTGAGCTCTTTGATTTCCTCTACATGGTTAGTAACAACACAAGCACTAGAGGAAGTAGAATCTTCATTGTTAGAGCAACAAGGCAAGGAAGATAATTCATCACAAGATTTAGCAATATTATGAGTGGATGAATTACTAGGACTAGCACATGGAAATATAGCATTTTGAGTAGTAGTGCTAGTATCCACATGAGGCTCACAAGGTGTTGCCTTAAATATGATAGCCTCATGAGCTAACTTTAGCCTATCATGAGAGGCTAGAAGATCCTCATGGGAGCGAGAAAGCTTTCCATGACTTTCTTCCAATTTCCCATAATTGCAAGTTAGCAACTCAAGTTGAGCCCTTAGCTCAACATTCTCCTTCAAGATAGATGCTTCACAAGAAGTAAAGTTAGTAGCACAAGCATCAATATTAGTAGTAATAGAAGAAGGCAAGTTGGCATGCTCTTTTAGATAAGAAGCTTTAAGTTTCTCATGCGACTCGGTGAGTTTGGCGAGCGCACTCTCAATGACCCTTGAGCCCTTTTTGAGTTGCTCAAAATCCTCAAGGAGTTTAGCATTAACAAACACAAGCTTATCATTTTTTAGCTTTAGTTCATTTGCCATCTCAAGAGCTCTATCATGGTTTTCCTTTTCTCTAGACAATTCTAGAGCAAAGGTCTCCTCAAGAGCTTCCTTGATGGTTTGTTCTTCTTCAAGTTCATTTTTTAATGATGCTACATCATCGGCATACTCTCGTTCAAGAGCACCCTTTTTATCAATGGTGTTCTCATGCATCCAAATAAGTTTTTGGCTCTCAATAGCGGTAGTCAAGATTTCAAAGAAGTGAGTGCTAGCAATTTTATCTTTGCAAATAACCTTGAATACGCTCTTACCCTTATCGCGTAGAGAGACAACCCAATCCTCTTCTTCATATTCATCCTCATCCTTATCACCACGAGACATATTGGGTTCCATGGTAGGAGGTACCGTGGAACCCTTGGCCATAAGGCATATATGAGGACCGTGAGATAAAGAGGAGGAGTTACTTGAGGCTCCTTTCAAGATCTTGTCTTGACCAATAGAATCTTTGGTTTCCTCTACATTGTTAGACACACAACAACTAGAGGAAATAGAAGCATTTTTATCATGGCCACAAGACAATGCAAGCATATCATCATTAGATTTATTCAAGCAACTTACACATGATATGCAAGGACTATCAACACAAGCATGTAAATCATTTCTAGTGCTAGATGTGTTTAAGTCCGAAGATGAAGCATTGCAATGAGATAGAGATGACGAATCATCAATAGTAAGCTCAATATCAACATTGCAATTTTCATCACCACTCACCATATCATTACCTTGTGTCTTACCACACTTTGGTGAAGTGGAAGAAGATGAGAACTCATCACGGCCGGAAGTGGAAGCAATACAATCATCCTCAATAATCTTGGACACATCATATTTATCTTGAAGCTTTGTCCATAATTCATGAGCGCTCCCAAAAGGCATGATTGAAGAAGTAACTACATTGCTCACAACAATGGAAAACACATGAGAAGCAAGAGCATCGAGACAAGAGTTTTTCTCCTCCTCAAGAGATAAATTTTGAGGATCCTTAGGAGAAGAAAAACCCATGTCAAGAAATCGCTCCATGTCCGGGGACATACGCCGCAAAATATTAAGCACATAAATTTTCCATAGATCATAATTTGTGCCATCAAATATAAACAAGTTATTGTGCGCTAATCCCCTAGCCGACATCTTTACTCTCAAGGCGGTGAAGCCTAAGAATGAGAGACCTTGCTCTGATACCAATTGAAAGGACACGGATGTCGCCTAGAGGGGGGGGTGAATAGGCGATTTAAAACTTTTACGAGATGGGCTTAACAAATGCGGAATAAAACTAGCGTTTACTTTGTCAAGCCCAAAGCCTATATACTATTGTTCACCTATGTGCACCAACAACTTATTCTAAGCAATACAAGCAACTATGTGATAGCAAGATATACAAACTTATGCTAAGCAAAACAAGCAACTATGTGATAGCAAGATATATAACTTCAAGCACGATGGCTATCACAAGGTAAAGTGCATAAGTAAAGAGCTCGGGTATAGAGATAACCGAGGCACGCGGGAGACGATGATTTATCCCGGAGTTCACACTCTTGCGAGTGCTAATCTCCGGTGGAGAGGTGCGGTTGCTTAGTGCTCCCGAACGCCACAAGAGGCTCACCTTGAGGTGTGGTTGCTCGATGCACACCAACGCCACAAAGGCCTCACCCCAAGATGCGGTACTCACACCACAAACCGAACGCCACGAAGGCGCCTCACCTAAATCTCCGGTGACCCTCGCCACAAAGGCCTAGGTCACGGTTCCACTAAGGGATTTCCTTCGAGGCGGAAACCGGGCCTTACACAAAGATTGGGGCACACATCCACAACTTAATTGGAGGCTCCCAACAAACCGCCACAAAGGCCTAGAATCCGTCTAGGGTTCCAAGAACCCAAGAGTAACAACTTTCTTGCTTTCACCTCCACGAATCACCGTGGAGAACTCAAACCGATGCACCAAATGCAATGGCAAGAACACCACAAAGATGCTCAAGTCCTTCTCTCTCAAATTCCAACAAAGCTACAAAAGCTATTGGGGGAATAAGAGAGGAAGAACAAAGGAATTCACAAAGAACACCAAGATCAAGATCTAGAGAGTTCCACTCACAAAGAGATGGATTTGATTGGTAGAAGTGTAGATCTAGATCTCCTCTCTCTTTTCCCTCAAATGGGGGCAAGAATCATGGAGGGATAGAGAGAAAGGGCAAGCTTCTCAAGAACAACAATGGAGGAGAGAGAGAGTGGAAGAAGCAACAGCCCAAGGAGGAAGAAGGGGGTATTTATACCCCCAAGAGAATCGAGCCGTTGGGCAACCAGGGCCGGATATTCCGGCTGAGGCCGGATAATCCGCCCCGGATAATCCGGCCTCGGGACAAAACCTGGTCAAAATCCGGCCAAATATCCGCCCCTATCCAGAGCTGCTTTTTCCCCGGGGGCCGGCCCGGGGAAATATCCGGGGATAATCCGGCGGATATTTCCGAAATATCCCCAAAGCAAACTGCAGAAACACCAAAACTAAAACGGGCATAACTTTTGCATCCGGACTCCGATTTCGATGATCTTGGGCTCGTTGAAATCACAACAACGAGCTCTACAACAATATGCATAGAAACATCATAGTCCAGCAAAGGAGGATAGAAACAAATGATGAAAGGTTTGACCTATCTCAAAGAGACATACCGGTAAAACCTTCAATCTTGAAAATGCAACAAGTTGTCTATGCAAAAACCATTCTCAATGAACTAGAGCTTGTCATGAGAATAAGCACAAGCTCTAAAACATCACATGGATAAGGTCCAAATAACGCCAATAAAGATGATGAACAAAACTCGAAGACGCAACAGGTGATCTATGCGAAATCCGTTTTCGATGAACTAGAGCTTGTCATGAGAATAAGCACAAGCTCTAAAACATCACATGGATAAGGTCCAAATAACAACCAAGAAAGATGATGCAAGGATGAAAAGGTTTGAGCTCTCTCCGAATGATACGATCGAGTTACTCACTCGAGAGCCCTCTTGATAGTACGGCAACTAAACTATAAACCGGTCTCCAACTACACTATGAGACCGGTGAGAAAGAAACCCTATCAAGAGCAAACCTTATACTTGCGCATTCCACTTGAGCTTGATGACGACGATCTTGACCTCAACAAGATGGAACGCCTTTCTTGCTTGTGCTTGCTTGACGAAGTCTTGTAGATTGCTCCCCCATAAACCACCATGGGAGAGCTTCTTCTTCGGCGCATCTTCACATATCCATGACCACCATGTGGATGGAAAGACTCAAGCAAAGGATCTCTTCGAGATGGCTCATCTTGAACTTCCACATCATTTCTTCATTCTTCATCATGTTGATGTCTTGAAGTAACTTGAGGGCTCACTTCATCTTCATCTTCAAGACATACTTGACACTTGATATCCTTCATCAATTTCTTCTTATTGCAATCTTGAAGCCAACATATGGTTCAAGAATTGCCTATGGACAACTCCTACAAATATAACTCAATGCAAACATTAGTCCATAGGGATTGTCATTAATTACCAAAACCACACATGGGGGCTCCATGCACTTTCACAAAGGAAGATTAAGTTTCAGCGGTTGCTTTCAACTTATAACATGTATATCTCATGGATAGTTGTTAATGCAAAGTAATATAACAAGTGCAATATGCAAGTATGTAGGAATCAATGCACAGTTCACACAAGTGTTTGCTTCTTGAGGTGGAGAGAAATAGGTGAACTGACTCAACATAAAAGTAAAAAGAAGGCCCTTCAAAGAGGAAAGCATCGATTGCTATATTTGTGCTAGAGCTTTTATTTTGAAAACATGAAACAATTTTGTCAACGGTAGTAATAAAGCATATGAGTTATGTAAATTATATCTTACAAGTTGCAAGCCTCATGCATAGTATACTAATAGTGCCCGCACCTTGTCCTACTTAGCTTGGACTACCGGATCTTCGCAATGCCATGTTTCAACCAAGTGTCACAAAGGGGTACCTCCATGCCGCCTGTACAAAGGTCTAAGGAGAAAGCTTGCATTTTGGATTTCTCACTTTTGATTATTCTCAACTTAGACATCCATACCGGGACAACATGGACAACAGATAATGGACTCCTCTTAAATGCATAAGCATGTAGCAACAATTATTATTCTCATATGAGATTGAGGATATATGTCCAAAACTGAAACTTCAACCATGATTCATGGCTTTAGTTAGCGGCCCAATGTTCTTCTCTAACAATTTGCATGCTCCAATCATTAAGGTGGCAGATCCTTCAGACAAGACGGACATGCATAGCAACTCACATGATATTCAATAAAGAGTAATTGATGGCGTTCCCCAGAAGCATGGTTATCGCATATGGGAGATAAAGCATTATCAGAGCAAAATATTTCTTCCAAAGCGGAGGAGCTAAAAAGATTATTTTTATGTAAACTAGCTTCCCCAAGCTTAGACTTCTTCATAGCATTAGCAGTAATTGCATTCATACTAATAACATTGCTACTATCATGTAAATAAGGTTCCATAGGTTTTTAATTTTCGCATCAAACAATTCTAAATTAGGAAAAAGATTAAAAAGCTCACCAATTTTTTGTTGTTTTCCATTATGCCTAACTAGTGAAAATAAAAACAAGAAACAAAAAGATGCAATTGCAGGATCTAAAGGAAATAGCTTCGAGTACTTACAACGGCGCTGCTTGATGTCTACGGGTGCTTCTATTCTTGTAGAGTGTTGGGCCTCCAAGAGCAGAGGTTTGTAGAACAGCAGCAAGTTTCCCTTAAGTGGATTACCCAAGGTTTATCGAACTCGGGAGGAAGAGGTCAAAGATATCCCTCTCATGCAACCCCGCAACCACAAAGCAAGAAGTCTCTTGTGTCCCCAACACACCTAATAGGTGCACTAGTTCGGCGAAGAGATAGTGAAATACAAGTGGTATGAATGAATATGAGCAGAGTACGGCGCTAAAATAGCTCGGCGTGCGTTGATGGTAGTAATATTGGGAAGTAAACAAGCAGTAGTAATTAGTAAGGCAGAAACAAGAAACAAGCAGCGATAGCGTATTTAGGAACAAGGCCTAGGGAATAGACTTTCACTAGTGGACACTCTCAACATTGATCACATAACAGAATAGATAAATGCATACTCTACACTCTTGTTGGATGATGAACACATTGCGTAGGATTACACGAACCCTCAATGCCGGAGTTAACAAGCTCCACAATTCAATGTTCATATTTAAATAACCTTAGAGTGCATGAAAGATCGATACGACTAAACCAAGTACTAACATAGCATGCACACTGTCACCTTCATGCTTATGTAGGAGGAATAATACACATCAATACTATCATAGCAATAGTTAACTTCGCAATCTACAAGAGATCATGACCATAGCATAAACCAAGTACTAACACGGATGCACACACTGTCACCATTACATCGTGCAGGAGGAATAAAACTACTTTAATAACATTGCTAGAGTAGCACATAGATAAATTGTGATACAAAACATATTGCAATCATAAAGAGATATAAATAAGCACTTCACTATGCCATTCATAACAGTGAATAAGTATTCTGTGAAATATAGCCTAAGAGACCCACACGGTGCACACACTGTCACCTTTACACACGTGGGACAAGGAGTCTCCGGAGATCACATAAGTAAAACTCACTTGACTAGCATAATGACATCTAGATTACAAGCATCATCATATGAATCTCAATCATGTAAGGCAGCTCATGAGATTATTGTATTGAAGTACATAGGAGAGAAATGAACCACATAGCTACCGGTACAGCCCCGAGCCTCGATGGAGAACTACTCCTCCTCATGGGAGCAGCGGTGATGAAGATGGCGGTGGAGATGGCAGCGGTGTCGATGGAGAAGCCTTCCGGGGCACTGTCCGGCGGCGTGCCGGAACAGAGACTCCTGTCCCCCGATCTTGGCTTCGCGATGGCGGCGGCTCTGGAAGGTTTCGCGTACCGTGGCTTCCTCTATCGGGGTTTTTAGGTCAGGACCTTATAGGCGAAAGGCAGCATCGAAGGTCGAAGGGGCGACGACGCCATGGGCCGCGCGGCCAGGGCCGCGGCCATCATCCGGGCCTGTGTGGCCCCTCCGGCGCTCGGGTGTTCTGGATGCTTCCGGGCAAAATAGGAACCTGGGCGTTGATTTCGTCCAATTCCGAGAATATTTCGTTACTAAGATTTCTGAAACCAAAAACAGAAAACAGGAACGGCACTTCGGCATCTTGTTAATATGTTAGTTCCAAAATGCACGAATATGACATAAAGTGTGCATAAAACATGTAGGTATCATCAATAAAGTAGCATGGAACATAAGAAATTATCGATACGTTGGAGACGTATCAGCATCCAAGCTTAGTTCTGCTCGTCCCGAGCAGGTAAAACGATAACAAAGATAATTTCTGAAGTGACATGCCATCATAACCTTGATCATACTATTTGTAAACATATGTAATGAATGCAGCGATCAAAACAATGGTAATGACATGAGTAAACAAATGAATCATAAAGCAAAGACTTTTCATGAATAGTACTTTCAAGACAAGCATCAATAAGTCTTGCATAAGAGTTAACTCATAAAGCAATAAATTCAAAGTAAAGGCATTGAAGCAACACAAAGGAAGATTAAGTTTCAGCGGTTGCTTTCAACTTATAACATGTATATCTCATGGATAGTTGTCAATGCAAAGTAATATAACAAGTGCAATATGCAAGTATGTAGGAATCAATGCACAATTCACACAAGTGTTTGCTTCTTGAGGTGGAGAGAAATAGGTGAACTGACTCAACATAAAAGTAAAAGAAGGCCCTTCAAAGAGGAAAGCATCGATTGCTATATTTGTGCTAGAGCTTTTATTTTGAAAACATGAAACAATTTTGTCAACGGTAGTAATAAAGCATATGAGTTATGTAAATTATATCTTACAAGTTGCAAGCCTCATGCATAGTATACTAATAGTGCCCGCACCTTGTCCTACTTAGCTTGGACTACCGGATCTTCGCAATGCCATGTTTCAACCAAGTGTCACAAAGGGGTACCTCCATGCCGCCTCCAAAAGGTCTAAGGAGAAAGCTCGCATTTTGATTTCTCACTTTTGATTATTCTCAACTTAGACATCCATACCGGGACAACATGGACAACAGATAATGGACTCCTCTTAAATGCATAAGCATGTAGCAACAATTATTATTCTCATATGAGATTGAGGATATATGTCCAAAACTGAAACTTCAACCATGATTCATGGCTTTAGTTAGCGGCCCAATGTTCTTCTCTAACAATTTGCATGCTCCAATCATTAAGGTGGCAGATCCTTCAGACAAGACGGACATGCATAGCAACTCACATGATATTCAATAAAGAGTAATTGATGGCGTTCCCCAGAAGCATGGTTATCGCATATGGGAGATAAAGCATTATCAGAGCAAAATATTTCTTCCAAAGCGGAGGAGCTAAAAAGATTATTTTTATGTAAACTAGCTTCCCCAAGCTTAGACTTCTTCATAGCATTAGCAGTAATTGCATTCATACTAATAACATTGCTACTATCATGTAAATAAGGTTCCATAGGTTTTTTAATTTTCGCATCAAACAATTCTAAATTAGGAAAAAGATTAAAAAGCTCACCAATTTTTTTGTTGTTTTCCATTATGCCTAACTAGTGAAAATAAAAACAAGAAACAAAAAGATGCAATTGCAGGATCTAAAGGAAATAGCTTCGAGTACTTACAACGGCGAAAAGTGCTTGATGTCTACGGTGCTTCTATTCTTGTAGACAGTGTTGGGCCTCCAAGAGCAGAGGTTTGTAGAACAGCAGCAAGGTTTCCCTTAAGTGGATTACCCAAGGTTTATCGAACTCGGGAGGAAGAGGTCAAAGATATCCCTCTCATGCAACCCCGCAACCACAAAGCAAGAAGTCTCTTGTGTCCCCAACACACCTAATAGGTGCACTAGTTCGGCGAAGAGATAGTGAAATACAAGTGGTATGAATGAATATGAGCAGTAGGCACCGCAAAAGCTGCGTGGCTTGATGGTAGTAATATTGCGGGAAGTAAACAAGCGTAGTAACGCAAGAGTAACGCAAAAAAACAGTAAACAAAGCGATAGCAGTATTTAGGAACAAGGCCTAGGGAATAGACTTTCACTAGTGGACACTCTCAACATTGATCACATAACAGAATAGATAAATGCATACTCTACACTCTTGTTGGATGATGAACACATTGCGTAGGATTACATGAACCCTCAATGCCGGAGTTAACAAGCTCCACAATTCAATGTTCATATTTAAATAACCTTAGAGTGCATGAAAGATCGATACGACTAAACCAAGTACTAACATAGCATGCACACTGTCACCTTCATGCTTATGTAGGAGGAATAATACACATCAATACTATCATAGCAATAGTTAACTTCGCAATCTACAAGAGATCATGATCATAGCATAAACCAAGTACTAACACGGATGCACACACTGTCACCATTACATCGTGCAGGAGGAATAAAACTACTTTAATAACATTGCTAGAGTAGCACATAGATAAATTGTGATACAAAACATATTGCAATCATAAAGAGATATAAATAAGCACTTCACTATGCCATTAATAACAGTAATAAGTATTCGTGAAATATAGCCTAAGAGACCCACACGGTGCACACACTGTCACCTTTACACACGTGGGACAAGGAGTCTCCGGAGATCACATAAGTAAAACTCACTTGACTAGCATAATGACATCTAGATTACAAGCATCATCATATGAATCTCAATCATGTAAGGCAGCTCATGAGATTATTGTATTGAAGTACATAGGAGAGAAATGAACCACATAGCTACCGGTACAGCCCCGAGCCTCGATGGAGAACTACTCCTCCTCATGGGAGCAGCAATGCGATGAAGATGGCGGTGGAGATGGCAGCGGTGTCGATGGAGAAGCCTTCCGGGGCACTTCCCGTCCGGCGGCGTGCGGAACAGAGACTCCTGTCCCCCATCTTGGCTTCGCGATGGCGGCGGCTCTGGAAGGTTTCGCGTACCGTGGCTTCCTCTATCGGGGTTTTTAGGTCAGGGACCTTATATAGGCGAAAGGGCAGCATCAGAAGGTCGAAGGGGCGACGACGCCATAGGGCCGCGCGGCGGGGCCGCGCCGGCCTATCATCTGGGCTGTGTGGCCCCTCCGCGGCTCGGGTGTTCGATGCTTCCGGCAAAATAGGAACCCGGCGTTGATTTCGTCCAATTCCGAGAATATTTCGTTACTAAGATTTCTGAAACCAAAAACAGCAAAAAACAGAACTGGCACTTCGGCATCTTGTTAATATGTTAGTTCCAAAATGCACGAATATGACATAAAGTGTGCATAAAACATGTAGGTATCATCAATAAAGTAGCATGGAACATAAGAAATTATCGATACGTTGGAGACGTATCAGTACCCCATATGTTTGTGACTCTTGTCAGTTGGCAAAGAGCCACCAGTTACCATATCCCACTTCTTCTAGTGTTTCCACTGCTCCTTTGGAGCAAGTCTTTTCTGATGTATGGGCCCCTGCTCCTCTCTCTGTGGGAAAATGCATACTGTGTAAGCTTTATAGATTATTTTAGTAAATTTATATGGATTTATTTTCTTAAGAAGCGTTCTGATGTTTATCAAGCTTTCCTTAACCATCAGCAATATGTTGAGCGTAAGTTTGATAGAAAAATTGTTACCCTGCAAGCTGATTGGGGAGGTGAATATGAGAAATTAAATGGTTTCTTTCAAAAAGTTGGCATTACACATCATGTCTCTTGCCCTCATGCTCATCAACAAAATGGTTCAGCTAAAAGGAAACATCGTCATATAGTTGAAGTTGGTCTTGTTTTGCTTGCTAATGCCTCCATGCGTCTCAAATTCTGGGATGAAGCATTTATAACTGCAACTTTTCTCATAAATTTGCTTCCTAGAAAAGTACTTAACTTTGAAACTCCCACTGAACGGCTTCTTCATATCACACCAAATTACGATGCTCTTCGGACCTTTGGTTGTGCCTGTTGGCCTAATCTTCATCCTTATAATAAACGAAAACTTGCTTTTCGCTCCACACGGTGTGTCTTCCTTGGTTATAGTCCTCTTCATAAAGGTGCCAAATGTCTAGATATTTCTACAGACGTGTGTACATCTCTCGTGATGTTGTCTTCGATAAAAATGTCTTTCCATTTGCATCTATTCATCCCAATGCCGATGCCCTTCTTAAAAAGGAAAATTTACTCCTTCCATCTTCCACATCCACCTCCCATGAGAGTGCACATATATTTAATACCATATTGTACCTATTATGTCTGGTTCTAATGTGTTGCAGGAAGATACACACTCTGAAGAAAATTCCAGTCAAAACAGTGAAGAAATCGGATCAAAAACTGCTGATGAACATCAGTCACAAAACGACGAAACCAGCACAGAACACGGAGAAGATATCCCCAAACATTTTTCTGATTCTGCTGATCCTGAGGTGCAGTAGCCCGAGGAAGATCCATCTGCACAGCAGTCCGTCGCGTCAGCCAGTGGGCAGGCCTCGCCTGCCATGCCTGCGCATGGTGGCCACACGCCTGCGGGACCACGAGCACATGCATCCAGCCTAACGTCGCCGCGTGTCCGCTCTGCCTCGCCGCGCGTGGAATCGCCGATTATGTCTCCTCATGCAGAGCGCTCGCCAGGGAACTTGTCCCCTTCGGGATCCTATGTGGCCAGCCCTGGTGAGAGCTCAGGTGGGAGCTCCGCTGGGGGAGAAAGTTCTGAAAATTCTGCAGATTCAAATTCAAATTCTGACTCAAACCCTGATGAAAATTCGGATGCTGTTTCACCGCCTCCACCTTCACCACCTGGAGTTCGTACTCGGCTGCAAAGAGGTATACGCAATCCAAAACAATATATTGATGACACTGTTCGATATGGCATGTTGTCTTCTACAGGTGAACCACATACACTCACAGAAGCTTTGAATGATCCTAATTGGTGTAAAGCTATGGAGGAAGAATGCAATGCACTTCTTGAGAACAAGACTTGGCACCTTGTTCCTCCAAGTAGAAACAAGAACTTGATTGATTGTAAATGGGTATACCGGATTAAGAAGAAGGCAGATGGCTCTATTGGCAGATATAAAGCAAGACTGGTTGCAAAAGGTTTTAAGCAGAGGTATGGAATTGATGAGGATACTTTTAGTCCTGTGGTAAAAATTGCAACTTTCATAATTGTTTTGCCTCTCTCTGTTTCTCGTGGATGGAGTCTACGGCAACTAGATGTCGAGAACGCGTTTCTTTATGGTGTTCTGGAAGAGGAGGTCTACATGAGACAACCTCTAGGTTTTGAGAATCCCCATGCTCCGCATCATATTTGCAAACTTGACAAAGCTTTATATGGTCTGAAATAAGCGCCTCGAACCTGGTATTCTAGACTGAGCTCCAAGCTATGTGAACTCGGATTTACACCATCAAAGGTTGATACCTCTCTGTTCCTCTTGAAGAAGTCAGGTGTCACTATATTTGTTTTGATTTATATTGATGATATCATAGTCACTGGCTCTTCTGATCATGCCATTACTGCTCTTCTTCGAGATTTGAATGTGAATTTTGCTATCAAGGATTTAGGTGACTTACATTTTTTTCCTTGGTATTGAAGTAAAAAAGGATACACAATGGTGTGCTTTTGACACAAGAAAAATATGCTACAGAGTTGTTTGACAGAGTTTGTATGCACAGTTGTAAGCCTGCTCCTACACCTTTGTCTTCTTCTGAATAGTTATCTCTCACAGATGGTACACCTCTTGGCTCTGAAGATTGTACCCAATATAGAAGCATAGTTGAAGCTCTACAATACTTAACTTTGACACGGCCTGATATAGCTTTCTCATTGAACAAGGTTTGTCAGTATTTCCATGCTCCAACTACAGAACATCGGACAACTGTTAAACGTATACTCAGATATGTGAAAGATACATTGAAACTTGGGATCACCTTTACAAAATCATCATCTACACTTTTGAGTGCATTTTCAGATGCAGACTAGACAGATTGCTTGGATGATAGGAGGTCTATAGGTGGTTTTCCCATATTTGTTGGACCTAATCTGGTCTTATGGAGTGCAAGAAAACAATCTAGTACCGAAGCTGAGTATAAGGCTTTAGCCAATGCCACAACTGAATTGATTTGGGTTGAAGCTCTTCTTACTGAACTTGGAGTAAAAGCTGTTGGAAAAACCAAGTCTTTGGTGTGACAATTTAGGAGCTACATATTTGTCTGCAAATCCAGTGTTTCATGCTTGCACCAAACACATTAAAATTGATTTTTATTTTGTCAAAGAAAGAGTTGCTAACAATAAATTAGCTATTTATTTTATTTCAAGCAAAGATCAAGTGGCAGATGGCTTCACAAAGGCACTTCCAGTCAAGAAGCTAGATGATTTCAAACATAATCTTAACATTTTAAAAGGCTTAGATTAAGGGAGGGTGTTAGAATATGTAATAGGAGTGTTTTATATTTTATGTAATGCTTCATACGGTTTGTGTATGCAGCAAGAACTCTGTAAACCCTTTGCACGTTTTGCCCCAATATAACACGGAACCGAGGCCGAGGCAAAAGCATCTCTTACAGCCAAAATCGCTAATAAGAACCACACTTTGCACATCACAATACCTAAAAATCATCATACTATATTCGTAAAGAAGTAGGGAAATCCACAGTTAATAGCTACAATCAGAAACTATATACTTGCCGCTATATACATGAAGGCAGTCCATCCACCATCAACTAGTGTAGGCTACATCTTATTTCATCCCCGACGAAATTAGTAATCTTGGACTATGCTAAAAATAATTACAGCGATCCATCACAATATATATATGTACAGATATCCTCACCAATTCATCGCCATTCTAGAATTATTCTTGAGGGGAGCAGAGCTCCAAATCTGCTGTCTTCCTTCGCCGCTGAGATTGCCGCAGTGTCCTCCTCATAGGTCACTAGTCTAAGAGCAGAGCTGCTCGCGTGGTTACCTCGCTGGAGCTTCAGCTCATCAAGGCTCCGGGCGAACACCTGCTCCAGCCAGGCCTGCAGAGGCCGCCTGTCCTCCGATGCCCATGAAGCCGCGAGCATTTGCTCCATCGCGCCAACGTCGACCTCCAACGTGCAGCCCGTGCCCAGGACGTTTCCGAGCATGTTGCTCAGCTCCCGCAGGATGTTGTTGGCGAGTTTGCCAAAGTCGAACGGCTTGAATTCGACTGCTCCGTCGACCAAACACAAGAGGCCGTCGATGGACCTCTCTGGATTGCCAGATGAGTTGTCGTTGCTGTTGCTGCTGTCATCGTCATCAGCGCCATTGGATCCGTCCTCGCCGACAGGGAGGTTCAAGTCGAACGGCACACTTGATGTTCTGTGTGGCCGCTTGGGATTGCTTGGTGATTCTAGCAGATTTTCTTGGTCGTCAGAATCGTTGAGCTTCCTCTTACTGACATTACAAGAGCACAAAGAAGTTTGAAGTTTGGCGAGAGGGTGACTTGAGGAAACTACCACCGGACTCCTACTGGGGCCTCTGCTGGTGATCGCTGTGCCTGGTTCTACCAAGATCTTCAGTTGCTGCCCTCTAACTGTCAGAATCTTCGCTTCCGAGAAAGTATGCCCCTCCTCCACCCCAACCAGGAGATTTCTGCTGCTTCGCGTGAATCTTGTTGACAATACTACTATTGAATCATTAATGGCAACTTCCTTGCCACGCATGTCTCGGAATCTGCCGGTGTCAGAGGCATGAGATAGACTATCCTGAACAAGGCAGTCCGCTTCGTCAATGTTGTCCAGGAAGATTACACAACGCCGCTTCTTGCTCAACTCCTCGACGACACAGTCTATGCCAGTCTTTCCTCTAAAGCTCGAGTCACCCCAATCCTGGAGGCTCAGGTCCAGATAAATGAAGTTGTCTTTGTGGCCGTGCACGAGCTCTGCAAGCGCCGCAGCAGCTCTCCGCTTGGCCATGCTGTCAGCACCATGAAAACTGAACCACATGTCATTCTTCCGGTTTGCGCCACGGCGTCTCTCTGTTGACTGGCAGCGAACTATGGACTCACAAATAGCACTCAGGGCTTCTTCCTGCCTTCCGACTACCTCGAACAGTCGTTCCACAAGTAGCTTGTAATTACTCAAATCAGAACCTTGTACTGCAAGGTGTGAAGGCTTTTGCCATTGGCCAAAGGCAGACACGCCTCCTGAAGCTGCCGAATGCAGAGAACTAGGTGATGTTTGGCCCACATTTCTGGAACTTCGGGAGCTGTAAGGTTGTACAAAGGTCAGTGGAGGCTTCTGATTCAAATCATCCACCTTTCTGGGTGTCAGATGGGTAGACTTATCCGCATCCCCTACATGTTTCCAGAAGGCAGAACTTGTACCCTTGGAAGAAGATTCACGAGGCGTGCTTAACACTAAGTCGGTTGCCACAGATGCAGCAGCAGCAGTTGATGCCGACATGTGGTTTTCACGGTCATGGCAGCTCGACAAGTCTTCTTGTTGCAATTGCACATGCCTATCTTGAAATTGATCATCACCCTTCGAGTGCCTCCCTTGAAGACTTAATACAAGTTCTTCATTCGTTTGGTTGGAGATAGATGGAGGTGAAACACTCTTTGGGGCTGCGTTTGTACGTGTAGCAGACACCGCAGAAGGTCTAATAACCCTCCTTTTAAGTGTAACTGAATCGGAACCTTTGCTCAGAGTTGCTCTTTCCATGTCAGCTGGAACACCAATATAATGTGGGTACTGGTAAGGACCTCTGTTGATGCTCTGGCAACCTTGGTGGAGGCGCAGGCAGTAGTCGTTCCACTTCTTCTGCAAATTCAATACTTTTGATTTCAACACCATCTGATCATCTCTAACCTGCACTGAAGAAAAACTGTACATCTTTTATACCAATGAGAAACAAAATCATCCATGTATTTAACATGCTGCGTCTGTCTGTGCGTTCATTTTCTGTTACTAAAAAGACGTTTCAGAAGACATAAAATAACTTCACACCTTGATAGCATCAAGTCCATTGTTAAGACCCATCATGCTGCCATTCTGAAGCGGGGAAGGAAGACCTCCCTGGTGATAGTCTTCACCTGTAATGCCACTTCCTTTAACGATAGTCGTGACTTCTTGCTCACATCTATCATTGCATTCTTGACACCGGAGGATTTGAGGGCAAGGATGTGTTGGAAGGCTACTAGACTCGTAGGTATCATTCATAATTCCGCGAAAAGGAACGAACGGTTCCACCAAGCTGCAAATTAAAAGCTCTGTTAGGCTCAGTTGATGAAAGAACACCATGACAGACACCAGACGAAGTACAATGTAAAACTATTTCTGGTTCTGCAGCAACTTAAGTATAGCTGGTCATACCATTGCTATACTTATGACCCCAATACGAATGTGCATTAGAATTTCTGATTGGAGAATAGATGTGATGCACTAGAAGAACGTTTTCTTCTCATGGAAATGCATTACTTTTGTACGTACGATCTCGTTTTTTTCACCTGTTATTTAGTTTCTCTTTAACCTATTCACCAAGCTGTTATGAACTTGAAGTGCACGAATCTTACGATAATAAAACCTCTACTTATTGCCACACAGAGTCTATATGTGTAGCATCCTGAAAAAAAAGAGTCTATATGTAGCAACAAACATCCAAAGGATCAAATGCATAGGAGAAGTCAAATTTGACAGATCAACAAACAAAACCTATCAGAGATCTACTGAAGAACAGGGCTAGTAACCATCAATACAACATCGAAAACAAGATGGTCTGAATGTCTGAAACGACTAGACATCAGTACATCACAGTTAACAATCCACATGCAGTAAGTGGATCTTATATAATCTTCTTGGAATAATCAAGTTGAATCAGTCACGTATCCAAAAGAATGTAGTAAACATGGAGTGCAACACTCTGGATCTTAAGCACAACTAGTCAAGGATAAAAGTATCACCAAATAACTAGAATAAAAAATCGCGGACTCTGGCTCTGACCAGTACTTCCCAAATCACTTTCTATACTATCTGAATTCAAGATGTAGCAATTCCGAAAGACACAAAAACTTTCAGGTGCCATTTCCCCCAGCACTGTAACAGAAAGAAAAGGAAAAAAAAAAGTGCAGAAGATGAACTGAACAACAATAACACTTCTAAATTCTACCATTTATACTTTATCATTCAAAGAAGAGAACAAGCACAAACATAAGCTTTAAACAGTGCCAGCTTGTTCAAAGGCCATAACAACAAACATCAATCACTTAAGCATAATATCACCGGGTCAAGCTTCACCAAAGTAAATTGTACATTTCAGAACAAGTAAAAAACATGATAATAAAGTGCCGTCAGAGGAAATTCTATCCATATAGAATCTAGAATATTTAAAGACTTCATTGAGCTACCTGCAGCACTACTAATTACGGTATTAGACATAATTTAACGACACATGGAATGGAAGAAGAATACCCAATGCTACAATGGGCATACACCCAAATCCGCAGTCATCAAAACATAAAACTAATCAAGGACATAACAACTGCACTAGCAGAGTCCTAATCAGACAAGCAGCAAAGTAAGAATGAACTAAGCGCCAAGACCAGCCAGTCAGTCAGTATATGCAAAAGTAGAAGGGCTTTCACCTTGCGGGCGTGGAGAAAGGAGATGCCGTGGTTGCAGGGTTGGAGAAAGCAGGCGTCGTGGTCACCGGAGGCACGAGTCCGGCGGCGCGCACCGCCGTGATGGGCAGCAGCTGGAGGTCCCAGTCCTTGTCAAGCAAGGGGAACTTGGAGAGGAAGGTGAGGTACGTCTCGTAGGTGGCGGACCAGCCCATGACCCAGACGCGGCCCGCCCTGTGCGTCTCCAGCACCCGCGTGACCTCCGCCACCACCCGGCGCGCCCTCTCCTGGAGCTCGCCGTCGTCGGGGACCAGGTCCCTGAGGTCGCCGACGCTTATCACGAGGCCGGAGGTTGCGGCAGCCATCGCTGCCGCCACGCTGAGGTTTGTTTGGTCGATGGAGGTTGGGCCGACGGGGAGGATACGGTACGGGGAGTTGGCCGCGAAGTCGGCGGCGGCGGACGCGGCCCCGACGCCGACGAGCATGGGGTTGCGGCCGCGCGCGAGGATCTCGGCGACGCGGCGGCCGTTGTCGTCGCCGGCGGGGGAGGGTGCGTCGTCGGCGGCGGCGAAGCTGCAGAGGAAGAGCGGCGGCGGGCGGGCGCGCGCGGGGAGGCGGCCGAGGGGAGGGGCCGGGCGGAGGATGGCGAGCTTGACGTCGGCGCTGCGGAAGCCGGCGTCGTCGAAGACGCGGCTGACGACGGGGTCGTCGAGGATGGCGAGCACGAGGTGGGAGAGCTCGACGCGGACCTGGGAGGGGGCGGCGGGGGAGGATGGGGGCTGGAAGGCGGTGTGGTTGTAGAAGTGGAAGGTGTCCGGGTTGCGGCGCTGGTTGGCCTGCGAGCGCTTGATGGCCGCCATGAGCGAGTTGGAGACCGGCGGCTCGTCGCCCGTGGGAGGCGCGGAGGTGGAGGTGGAGGCGAGCCTGTCGAGGGAGACCGCGAAGCAGAGCTCGAGCGCCTTGAGCTGGACGCGCGGCGAGTAGGCGGCGCTGCGCGCCCGGGCCAGCGCGTCGCGGAGCAGCGGCGGGGCGGCCTGCGGGAGGAGCGCGGCGATGAGGTGGAGCGAGGTGGTCTGCGCGTGCGCCCTCCGGCGCGCGGAGGCGACGGCGGCGTCGAGGGCCGTGACGGCGGCCGGCGCCAGGCACTGCCTCGCGGCGGGCACCGGCGTCGGCATCGCTCGCGGGCGCGCGGGGACCTGGCTGCGACTAGTTTTCACCAGGCATGGGGCAAAGCGTAAAAGTCCCGAGGAGTAAACCGCGAATGACCGGGAGTTCAGGGGGCAAATCGCTTGGAATTTCCTTTTGGTTTGCAGAGAAATAATCGGCGAGCATGGGTGGAGGTGGATTGGTTTATATACGAAGATGGTATCGTCGCTGCTTTGGTGGTTTTCGCGTGGCAGGTGGGGCCCGCTCGGGGGAGTGGGGAAATTTGGTAGAGCATATATGCAGCACAGTGTGCAAGTGCAGATTCCTGCTCCTTTTGGCCATGGCTCACCTCACTGTGCTCTATCTTCTGATCCTGCTGTGCATGATTGTTCCCTTCTATTTACCGCACTGTGACATGAGATGCCACGAGATCATGTATGTAACTCGGTTTCAGATGTACACTCAGATGGGACCTAGGAAAAGCTGTGTGTACAATTCACTGCAGCATGCACACTACCTGCCTTGCCCCCTGGATTAGTACCAATTATTGGCTTTATTACCCACCAGGAGATGCGACCCGGACGTTTGGAACGATGATTACGAAAAGTTCAAAAAATATTATTTAAAATTTTCAAAAAATGTGAAGTAAATTTTGCATGTACATATTATGTTGATACTTGCAAGTTTTCACGAAAAATACCATTGTGTGTGGCTACATAAAAATGACAAAATGTCCAAATGAGAATAGTGAACAGGAATTGTACTATTCAGGAATAGGAATTTGCATTTTGTCATTTTTGTGTAGGTCACATACAATGGTATTTTTCCTGAAAACACACATGTAGATATACATGCAAAATTTTACTTCACATTTTTTGAAACTTTTAAATAGCATTATTTTGAACTTTTCGTAAACGGGTGCGCGCGTACCCAGGTTCCATTCACCATTTCCGCCAGGAGATGTTGCTTACCATCATCTACTTGTGAAATTTACTTTAAGCAAGAACAAAATAAACCAAGTTGCTGCCTTTTCGCAGTGTCGTGGCTTGGAAAATAGCCCTCTGCTTTACTTGGATGTGGACGTCTATTGTTCTGTTTTATTGTTGTTAGGCTCACGTCACATCCTTCAGAATTGCTGTCAACCCCTGCTGGACCAAAAGGTGCCCAAAGATATTTGTGTACCTGTGAATTGATCTCCTCCCAATTTGCAGCCACACGTGTGTTTTGGGTCATGCGGCCTTAGCTTGCTCGCGACCCAGCCACCTAACCCTAGCCCCATCACCCTCTCCATCTCCTTCCTCACTACCGCCGGAGGAGGCCTACATAGCGGATGGCGGCGGGGGCCTTCTCCATGGGATACGACGGTACGACGCTGTGGATGTTCAGAGGCGATCTTGGCGCATGGGGTGGTGGTGGCGGGCTCCCTCTGCCGGTGATGCCACACCCTGTTGGTGGAGGCGTTTTGAGGTGAAGTTGTGTGGTTCTTACCGCGTCTGCCACGATGGGTCTCGACAGCGTGGTGACACACGGTCTCGACGGAGGACATTAGGTGTGGTGCGCGTGCCTGGAGGAGCACCGTGACGCCATGGTGCCATCGTCGGCAGGATCGGTGAAGCTTATGCGGATCTTAACCATGAAGATTGCTCGGCAGTTCGATGGCGGTGACAACTTCTGTAGTGTGTACATGAGATGCTCGCTTAAGAGTCTTCTAAACCGGATGAGCGCTCTTGTGTTTAACCTATAGGACATGTCTAGGTATGTGTTATGTTCCGGGTTCCTAGCTGGTAGAGGGATTTCATTGTTTTACGGGCAGAAGGCATGTTGACATGATCTTCACCCATTGCTTGGTCAATAGGTGTTGTGTGGAGGTTTTAGATTTTTTAACATACGCGCTCTTCGTCCGTTCTTTGTTGAATAAATTAATAAATATGGTCTTGTGAATACTTTCGATGTAGAGGCCGGGGTCTCATCCTCCATTTTAAAAAGCAATGTTAAGGAAATCGGTAATCCTTAACTGCTCGGTCGGCTTGGGAGTAGCGATTAATCAGAATTCGGACGATTAACTGATTTAATCGATCGGCTATTAATCGGTGTAAAATACACAAAGTAACACTTAGAAAAGTGTTTATATAAGAAAAATAATAGTATATGAGCCTCTATATGTCTGGCCCTACTTCTTTAGAGCCTAAAATCCTAGAAAAACATGTACGCTTCTCCTCCGTGACCTAATTTTCAAGGTCAGGCGTGAATCATGATCCACTAGCCGAAGCCGCGTTCCTTCCTTCCAATTCTTCTCCTCTCATCTCTAAAGTTTATCTTTTCCCACCACCTACCTAGGGTACGACCCATCTTACACCTCGACCACCTAACCTATTGAAGGCGTCCTCGAACTCCTGCACGAGCTCCTCAAGGTGGTCGAGCTCCTATATCTGAAGTCTGGGCAGTTGCGAGTAACTAGTCTGGGAAGGCAAGGAACTAGTTGGCGACAGTGGAAATCGAGCCGTTGGAGGCTGCAATCAAACGGGAGCTTCACAAAACCTACTCTATTAGGGAGGGATAGCATTTGTACTAGCGATATGCATTGAAAGTTTTGTAACTTTTTTGACCAAATGTAGTAGTTAATCGGGAACACACCTAGTAATCGGATTTTCGGTGTGATTAATCGGGCTAAAGGATTAACACAAGCGATTAATGGTAATCGACACGGTCAGGCACCTAGTAGCGATTAATCGGCCTAGTAATCGCTGAATCGGCCTAGTTTTTGAACAGTGTTAAAAAGGCAAAAGAAACGTGTAATTTGGGTTCGCTAGGTGTGCTCCTCACATGTGAGTTGACTAAGCAATGTTAGGGGTTTTCTAGCCAATTCCTCAAATTTTAGAATAGTAAACAACCTAGTATTTTTTAGAGGAGTAAATTTGGTCCTCTAAAAATAATCGTGTTTAGTCTATTCCTTATACTTAACTCTTTGAACAAATGTTCATATGAATTTAAACATAAATTCATACAAATTTAACTTAACCTATCGTTATACTTAAACATACATTCTACTAAATTTGAACTACTAAGATAACTAAACTACTATGAAACTAACGATAGATATTTCTCATCGCTTGGAAATAACTTTTTTAACGCTGCCTGCATCGACTTGTCGGTGTCGGAGCTGAGCTCGATGACTTAGGTGGCGGCATCGTCGGCTTCCCAGCCTTGTACAACTTGTACGCTAGGCACTCCTCCTTTGACGCATTCTGAATACTAGTTGTAGAGCTCCGCCATGTATTTCCTCGTCGGCGTGCTTTGCCTCGAGGTACTAGCGGGCATCTATGTCCTCCCTCGGCTCGCACATGTTGGCCACGCGGCCGACCTGTCCCAAGTCCGGCCACTCGGGATGCCAGAGGGAAACTGACCCATGTCGCCTACTCCTCCAAGTGGAAAGTATGGATCTAAATCTTTTGGTGGAAGGTGCGATTGGTGATCTCCGCCACCCACCTCCCCCACGCTTGTTGGTGCACCCCGAGGTACTTCCTCGATGGTGGTGGCGATGGTGGTAGGTTGGGAAATCGCTAATAGGACACACCACATTGGGAGGAGCCGCGTTGATCCACACTCCGAGTCGGCGAAGGGGGTCTATGGAGATAGGATCTGGCCATCTGCTGCGCTAGAGAGCGAGTCTACGGCAACAGTGGCACATATTTGAAAAATAAATGGGGTGAGCGAAAGAGGAGAAAAAATTATGCTCGGCCGCTCGGTCCACGAGTATAAATAAAGTACCGAGAGGCGGAAGAGTAGAAGAAACTAGTTAATGGTTTGAGTAGATGGGTTCAGAGTAACCGATTTTAAGGCGTGAGGAGAGATAGATCAAGAGAGAATCCACTTGGATTGGATTGGCGTCACTGTACTTAAAGTGGGATGTATCTATATGGCCCCGCCGGCTGGTGACAAGTGGTGTGTGCTGATGTTCACAGATGGTTGTGTTGCGGGAGAGTTCAGATCCTCTACGGTATGCTGCAATCTGAACCGATGTGGACGCGACTTACACTAGCAATCAGTGAGAAAGATGCTCCTTGAGAAGTAAAATTTGACTAAATGGAGTAAAACTTGATTGCAATAAGGAATCCGGATATGTACATGCTCTTGAATTTTACCTTCCGGAGCACTAGGTAGCTCTTTCAAATAAACAAACACTTCATTTTAAAATCTGAAAAATAATAGGAAATGGTATGCTTGCATATGGATGCCTAGCATGCAATGTATTTTCATCCGTGGCATATACATAAAAAGCAAATCTGCCGAACAAAATCGTGATTTTTTGCCTCTTCGAGACACAAATATGTGATTTTTGTATAGCCTAAAGTATAATATATTATGAAGAAACTTTGCAGATATATAAAACCCACAAAAAAAGTAGAAGTTTCATAAACTTCTAAAACTATTTTCTAAAATTTGAAAATCCAGTGCTAAGCGGAGCTCGGGTGACGAAACGTTGCATTCTCTCTAGCCAGGCTTCGAGTGAAGTGATTGATTGCTACGACTCCCATTGCTCAACCTCCACCAAAAGATAGGGAAACAACAACTTGCACAATTTTAGGTCAATGTGGGTGAAAGGTATTTTTCTCTTTTATGAAAATGTGATTCTTGGGTACCATCACTGATAGTTTCGATCGGAGTGGGAAAAGATTTATTTACCCTACATTTTAAAATAATAAACGCACAAGTGATCAGTTTCGTAGTATGGTTACAGATATTTTTCAAATGGTGAGTGTGTCTCTGTTTTTTTTTTTTTGCTAAACATATGTATTTTGAAACATATTTTACGCAACTTCAGCAAAAGTAAGTCATTATTTGTGGGCCAAAGGAAAAAAGAAGAAAGGAGCAACGACGTCGCTTGCACTAGGACATACTCACTCTGTTTCATAACTTGTGTAATGGTTTTAGTTCGAAATTAAACTGAAACCACAATAAAAAAAAATACTAGATCATGGGAGTAACAAAATAGAAGCTTTTTGAAACTAAGCGGTGCCAGTTTTATCGGAGATAGAGAAAATTCTAGCCGAAAAGAACAGCTTTCTTGTCACCACTCACCACTCAAAGGCTCTTTTCACGGATAAGCATCTTTGGTTTTTCCTTTCAGCTCTTTTGGCAGACAACTTTGTAGTCAGAAGTCCTATCTAACTTAGAATAAATCTTTTGTGGGCCAGTAACGTGATCGTTTTTACTGTTGCACCAAAAGATAACCATGACTATATCTTCCTGATGCGATTGCACAAGCAGTGTCTTGATACACCAATTCGGGTCCAAACAAGATAAGACGAGTCCAGCGTGTGGAGCAAACAAAGATCGATAAACGAACTCAGCGCACCCTCCATTATCCATGAAATCTAAACCCATGCATGTTGCCTAAAAGGGTCACATCGGATCGGAATTTGTCTCTGTTATACTTTTTTTTTGTATACAGTGTGGGTTCCGAAGGACCTAGAGTTTGCATTAATTCGGCGGCAGAAGTACATTTACATGAAGGACCCCAAGAAAAGTAGAAAAAACTACAAAGCCCTGGAGTTTTACAATAAACACCTTGCAAAGACGCACAAGAACACGATCGAGTCCATCCACAACGCCTTCGAGGTTTAACCTCCAGCCGCGGCCACCACAAGCTCCACTGGGGACGAAACCACTTGGTGAGGCCATGGCGTTGTCCGCCGCGTCGAGATCGGAGTAGATCCTCCAACAAAGGAGGAGAAAATAGCTCGAGCTCTGCGGGGCTGTCCCAACAGCCGAAGATAGCAGTGGCGCGATGTCGATGCTTGGGAGCCGCAGAAAAGATCGCATGCTCACATGACCACAGGCACTACATCCAGTGCAGCGCAGCAGCAGCACTGTCGCTCTCCTCTCCCTCGACACGACGGCCGACCGAGAGAAACAGCTTCGACGTGCTGCCTCCACACAGGAAGCAGCAGGGATAACACCACCAGGACGATGTCGAGTTCGCAACGAAGCAGCTGCACTCCTCCTCGCCTCCACGGCCGGTCTGGAGCTCCTCCACAGCGTTGCTCGCTGGCGTGCTCGCGCTTTCCCCTCGCCTCCAAGGCCGGCCAGGAAAAGCTGACGCCCACCGCGGTTGCGCAGCACCAGGTGGTACACCGCAACACCTTTATTAAAGGGAGCGTCAGTCCTTTCCTCCACTCTCCCCTCCAACCACTAGAGAAGAAGAGCGAGGAAGAGAATCCCTATATCGGCAAGGATCCAGGCGGCCGAATCCTTCCCTCCGCTCCAACTACCAGGCATAAAGCCCCCAACAAAAAGTGGTGAACCCTATGTCAAGCAAAGTCATGGCCCTTCTGGAAGCGCCCCTCTTATGAATCACATTGGTTCGCCACTTTTTGTTGGGGTGTCATGCCAATCGGCCAACATAATATCATGAAGACCTAATGACATCTTCAAGTTAAACCACAGTCTAATAGCGAAGGAGTATTTGAAAAGGATCTAAGCCACGCACTCTTGAACTTGATAACACATAAAGCTTTGTAAATCCCACAATTTTTCCACCCTGGCCGCTCAAGTCTATCCTCCCTCCACGCCCTAGTGAAAGTATAGAGATGGTAAACCTAGAGGGGGGGTGAATAGGTTTCTACAGATTTTAATTCTTTCTTTGCAATATTAGGCTTTGCGGAATATAAAGGTGAGCCTAATGCAAACTAGGTGAAGCAACCTATATGAGGATACAACTAACTCGAGCACGAAGGCTCTCACAGGCAGTTAAATCACAAGGAGTTCGGTTAGAGATAACCGATAGCACGCGGAGACGAGGATGTATTCCCGTGTTCCCTTGCTTTGCAACAAGGTACGTCACGTTTGGAGGAGTGGAGGTCCCACGAAGGATTCCCCGCGCCACGAAGGCTCACCCTATTCTCCGAGCCTATCCCACGAAGGAATAGCTCTCTCACTTGTGGTAGACTTTGAGGTAGCCTCCAAACCTTCACAATCTTGCCCGGAGCAGATCCACAGCCCGGATGCTTCCGGACTCCTCTTGCCCACCTAGGGTTTCCAAGGAACCCTAGGAAGCAAGCTTCTTGATGAATACAAGGGGGATAAGATTTGGATTGGTAGAACGGTAGATCGGGTCCTCCTCTATCGTTTCCCCGGAGGGATTTGAGTTTAGGTGGAGAAGGAGGGAGATCTGAGGCTTTTGGTGTTTCTAACAATGGAGTATGAGAGAAGGAGCTCAAGAACAGCTTGTAGTGTAGTGCCTAAACCTTCCAAGGTAGAAGAAGGGGTATTTATAGTGTTCTTCAAAATCTGCCCGTTGCCACTTGCCACCTCAGCATTTTTCCTCGACAAACCCGGTTGACCGGGCCACAGACCGGACAGCCCGGTCGTGAGGCCGGTCAGACCGGATCAGTGAACGGGGCTCCTTTGCGTCGTCCTGGCGCTTCTTCGGTTGGTGGCCGGTTGCTGCCCGGTTGCCGCCCGGTCGACCGGACGGAGCGCCGGACACGCCGGTCAGGAGCCCGGTTGACCGGGCGCAAACCGGATCTGCTGGCTCCTTTTGGAGCCCGGGCCGCCCGGTTGACCGGCCAGCACGCCGGACTGGTTGCTGGCCCGGTTGGACCGGGCTGACCGGATTTCTCCTGTAACCCCTTTTTGATTGTTATTGAAATGGGGGGTCTCCTTTAGCCTTCTTGTTCCTTTGATACACCATTATACCTCTTTGGCTAATACCTGTGAATTATCGTGTAGACATGTATTAGTCCAAATACTCTAGCACGGTGTCATAGTTACCAAAATAACGGATAAGGGTAAAATACCCTTACAATCTCCCCCTTTTTGGTATACGATGACAAACCGAGCTAGAGTCACATATAAATATTATGATAAGCTTTAAACCTTGGTTCCATATAAGATATTGAGACGGCTCCCCCATAAAGTGTGCACTTGGAGAATTTGCGTTTGAATGCAAAGTGCAACACTAGTGGATCATGAGAAGCTCCCCCAATATCTTTAGGAAACAAGCATGGTATGGAGTTGTGCATATCAAGATATATAAGCATAGCATACATAAAACATCCTAACATAGAGTAGCACGCATAATATTCGTCCATACACAACTTATTCGAAGTAGCAAATCCAAATGATTCTTGAGAAATCAAAGCAAATACGCACAAGCCATATAAAATCCAAATAAAGCAACTCCCATGGCTTGTGACAATCAAAGAACCCCGTGATTCTAGACTCTACTCTCTTCTCCCCCTTTGGCATCGGAACACCAAAAAGGCGAAGAAAAAAGGAGAGATGCTAGCGTCCCATCAATAGTGACCAAACCCAAGCGAGGAGGCGCTCTCGCGTGCATCATCATCATCCGCATCATCATCACCCGCATTATCATCAGCATCATCAGCAGTAGGAGTGGGAGCACGAGCAGTCCTAGGAGGAAGAGCACCATGAGCGTACACGGAGAAGTCGAAGTTCTGGAGCATCTCATCGGTAAGAAGAGGCATCTCCCACTGAGGAGCTACCACAGGCTCCATCTCAGGTCCAGGAGGAGGAACAGGGTGGTTCCTTGAGGCCATGAATTCATTCTGGCGCCTCCGTGTCTCCTGGGTCATAGAAAGGGTCTGATGTGCAACATCATTGCTGTTCTTGCACATTTGGAACATGCATGTGAAGAATCGAGCGGCCCCATGCTGGGAGCGCCGAGAGTGACTGGAGCTAGCATCATGATCATGGTGTGCCTTGGAACGGCGCTCAGAGGTGGGCATCATGGAGGGAACGTCTGGACGAGTGGCCTCCTGAATGGGGAACCGGAATGGGTCCATGATGATTCTTTCACCAATAGCGTTCCGAGGAGCGGGAACAATGTAGTTGATGAGCCGCTGAACATACTGGGCGTAGTTGGGAGTCATACGGTCCATAATTGCTCTCTGCAGTTCACAGTAGATAAGATCACAGCCATCAATCTTCCTTACCCTGTTAGGATGACAATAGTACATCAAGTTGAGGTGATAGTTCCGGACTTCACTGTGGTCGCCAGACTTGCTGATGAGGTTCTCACGGAACAGCTTGGCAAGTACCAGATAGGAGTAGTACATCCCAGAGATAGTGGGAGGTCCAGGCGAAGGGTTCGCAGGATAGCAGAAAGAGATGTCACCCCTAGTAAGCCTGGACCGTGAATGAATCCTGTACCCTGGATTACTGTCATCACCACAACCCATGGCTGCACGGAACTGAGAGTAGGAGCATGAGTACTTCGTCTTGCCGGTCATCCAGGTGAGGGTGCGGTCCTCATCATCATGGAAGAAGACGGTGCAGTGAAACTGACGGACAAGGAGGGGACAAAAGGTAGGATCATCTTGGGTATCATCAGGCTTGAGGCACACAAGGTCATACAATCCTAGATTCTTCAAGGTTTGAACCACAAAACGGTACTTTGTGGCTTCATGCAAGGCAAGCTCGTCAGGATTGATGGCCTTGGGTGATACAATATTACCATGCTTCATATACTCATGAGAATCATAGAAACCCTCCCAGAGGGCTGCTTGTGTGTTGGTCCAGAAGGCCTTGTCCGAACGAGTGTAAGTTGGCTTCTCAAAGCGATACGGATTCACTGTCCTCCATTCCTGCCACTCAAGGCGGTTTGCAGCCCCAACATTGATGGTTGGCACTACCTCATCATCCTCGTGGGCAACATGCTTATCCTTGTGCTTGGTAGCAATAGACTTGGTTCTACCCCCAACTGAGTTGCCACCGTCAGTACCCTGCTGAGCTTGAGGGGGAACGCGGCTACTAGAACGGCGAGGAGGATTAGTCCTTCCTCTCTTGGAAGCATTGCCACGTGTCTCACCACTCCAACTACCTGTGAATGAGAAAAAGAGCCGGGATAGTAGTGGGGTAAGCGTACATGTCATCAATAAGAGAGAAGCCAAAAGAGCATAGCATATATTCAAGTGTAGTGATGAAATTGTGCGAAAAACTGGCAGCTCGGCGCACAGGCCGGTCAAACCGGGCAGTTGACCGGACTGGCCGGTTTGCGCCCGGTTGCCCGGGCCATGCACCGGGCCGGCCGGTTGAGCGGCCGGTCGACCGGGCGTGTGACCGGGTCTGTCGAGTTGTGATGTTGTGCCCAGATTTTCTACCACAAAACCATGCAAAAGCTCATAAACTTGAATATAGACTATAGCAATATAGTGGAGAAGTGCATTGTGGTGTGAGACACTCTAAAGGCATGAGGACTTTACAAACCCTAACCCTAAATTTTCTCAACTTTCCTCAACATGTGGCAATGGGAGAGGGAAATCAAGAAGGAGAGGGAATAGAAGGGAAATGTAACCGATGACATTGTCCTTGTTGCCCAAGTGAGCAAGAAGAACACGTGAAGAGGGCTTGAGGGCCAAATCCCCAAGATCTTCCAAATGAACTCGAGAAGGACCAAATCCCTTGGTGAAGAAGCTTGAGAGACCCCGATCTACGGTTGGGTGAAGTTTGGGGAAGAACTAGTGGTGGGAAGGACCTAGGCTGTGGTGGAGATGGTCAGGGCGCCGGCCATGGAGGTTGGAGATTGGGGAACAATGGGAAAGACCCCAAGGGGTATCCCTTCCCCAATATATAGGAGGCTGCGCGACCGGTCAGGAGTCCGGTCAGACCGGACTGGTGACCGGCTGACCCGGCCCAGACCCGGTTGCCGCCCGGTCAACCGGACCATCCGGTCAGGGACCCGGTCCAACCGGGCTAGGGACCGGCCAGCCTAGAATTTTCTAATTTTGCCTCGTTTTTGCCCCTATGCTTTGTGTAAATGTGTGTGAGTGCTCAAGTGATGACATGTACATATAGATAGATAGATAGATGATGATGAGATGAACATAGACATGGGGTTGGAAACACAAAGTTCTCTAGGCATACCCATTGGAGAGAAAATCCAAAAAAGATGTGAATAGCAACAATGGGCATGATTCGAAGTGTATATCAAGAATCATAAGTCATTTGGAAGTGATTTTTGCAATAAGATCATTTAGCCTTGTAGTAGTCAAATCAAGTTGCAATTGAGACTAAATGAGGGGCGGGGGATTACTCCCCCTATGTGAAAGCACAAATGTCATGTGACCTCGAAGAGACGTGCTTGGGTCCATATAATGACATTGGGTCTATTTATGTTGCACACATGGGTATGCATCATACCAAGACATGGTAAGATGACTATCTCCATATGTGCTATGCCTCTAAGCTAGATAGTTAGATAAATGCAAGAATATAGTGCAAGAAGTTGATTCAATCCAAGTTTTTAGGATCAAGAATACCAAGTTCTCCTCTCAAGTTTACAAACCGGGCTTCATCCAAAGGCTTAGTGAAAATATCCGCCAATTGGTAGGTTGTTCCCACATGAGTGAGATCAATATCCTTATTGGCAACATGGTCACGTAGGAAGTGATGGCGAATGTCAATATGTTTGGTGCGACAATGTTGAACCGGGTTATTGGCGATCTTTATTGCACTTTCATTGTCACATAGAAGAGGCACCGTACCAAGAGACACACCATAGTCTTTCAAGGTTTGCTTCATCCATAACAATTGAGTGCAACAAGATGTCGCGGATATATATTCGGCGGTGGATAAAGCGGTGGAGTTTTGTTTCTTGGATGACCAACTCACCAATGACCGGCCAATAAATTGGCAAGCCCCGGAGGTAGACTTCCGGTCAACCTTATCACCGGCCCAATCGGAGTCCGAGTAGCCAATGAGTTCAAAGGTTGACCCCTTTGGATACCATAGCCCGAGAGTAGGAGTGAGAACAAGGTATCTTAGAATCCGTTTGACCGCCATCAAATGGCTCTCCTTAGGAGCGGATTGAAAACGAGCACACATCCCTACACTTAGCATGATATCCGGCCTAGAGGCACAAAGGTAGAGCAAGGATCCTATCATGGAACGGTATACCTTTATGTCCACATCCTTCTCACCGTCACATGAGCCAAGTTGCCCCTTTACGGGCATGGGTGTCTTCATTGAGCTTGCATTGGTCATGTTGAACTTCTTGAGCATGTCCTTCACATACTTTTCTTGAGAGATGAAGGTGCCTTTTGCAAGTTGCCTCACTTGGAAGCCTAGGAAAAACTTCAACTCCCCCATCATGGACATCTCAAATTTCCTAGTCATCAATTGCTCAAAAGCTTTGTTATGATTGGGGTTAGTTCCACCAAATATAATATCATCAACATATATTTGACATATAAACAAGCCACCCCCTTTAACCCGCTTGGTGAAAAGGGTGGAATCGACCGTACCCATGCAAAACCCATCTTGTAGTAGAAAATCCCTAAGGAACTCATACCAAGCACGTGGAGCTTGCTTGAGACCGTAGAGTGCCTTATGGAGTAAATACACATGGTTGGGTCGGCATGGGTCTTCGAAACCCGGGGGTTGAGCTACATATGCGGTTTCTTTTAGAGGACCATTCAAAAATGCACTTTTCACATCCATTTGGTATAGTTTGAAATTGTGGAAAGATGCAAATGCAAGCAAAAGACGAATAGCTTCAAGACGGGCTACCGGCGCAAAGGTATCCTCAAAGTCCATACCTTCTATTTGGGCAAACCCTTGCGCCACTAACCTTGCTTTATTTCTAATGACAATACCATCCTCATCTTGCTTGTTCTTGAAAACCCATTTGGTCCCAATGACATTGATGCGATGATCCTTGGGTCTCTCAACTAGAGACCATACTTCATTGCGGGTGAAACACTCCAATTCTTCTTGCATGGCAATGACCCAATCCGGATCAACCAAGGCTTCATGTACCTTGAGTGGCTCAAAACTAGAAACAAACGCATGATGTTGACAATAAGTCATAAGTAATGCATGGTGTCTACGAGTTACCACTCCTTTTGAGATGCTACCGAGGACAAGATCTACTTTCATGTCACTTGCCCTTGTAGCCGCCTTGATCTTCCGAATGGTTCCTTCATGATCAATGAATTCATCTCTTGCTAATACTTGATCATGAGGTACAACTTGAGCTTGAACATGAGTTGAAGATGTATCTTGATCATCATCATGGTCTTGCTCAGTGGGTTGAGGGCTTTCTTCTTGTTCTTCGGGATGTGGCTCATCTTGAGTGGAGGATGCATCTTGGGTTGCACTTGATGGTTCAACTTGAGTTGAGCTAGACTCAACTTGAGGTGAGCTTGATACTTCTATTCCATCACCTTGATCATCACTATGAACTTCCATGGGCCGGATGTGTCCAATGCCCATATGCTTGATGGCACTAGATGGATCATCATCATTACCTGCAACACATGGAACAACTTGCTCCACTTGGGAGCCATTATCCTCCAAGAACACCACGTCACAAGATACTTCAATAGTCCCAGTGGACCGGTTGTAGTATCTATAGGCGTGGGAGTTCTCCGCATATCCAACAAAAATGCCCTCTATAGTTCTAGTTTCAAATTTACCAAGCTTCCCTTTATTGTTCTTAACAAGACATTTGCATCCAAAGACACGAATGTACATGACATTAGGCTTGTTACCTGTGAGAAGCTCATATGGAGTTTTGTTGTGGAGGGGGCGGAGGAAGAGCCGGTTGGAGTAGTGGACAGCTGTAGAGATGGCTTCTCCCCAAAAGTTGTGGGGTGAGTTGAATTCACTCAACATGGTTCTTGCCATCTCAATGATAGTCCGGTTCTTCCTTTCAACAACACCATTTTGTTGAGGGGTATATGGAGCTGAAAACTCATGCTTGATGCCCTCATCATCAACAAACTCTTGCATAGTGTAGTTCTTGAACTCGGTGCCATTGTCGGTCCTAATCGCCTTGATCTCGGATTCATATGTACGTTGAGCTTTCTTGGCGAAGGTGATGAACTCCCTATGGGTCTCATCCTTAGACTTAAGGAGAAAGACCCAAGAGTATTTTGAGTAATCATCAACAATGACAAGTCCATACTTGCTCCCACCAAGAGTATCATAATGTGATGGCCCAAAGAGATCCAAATGAAGGAGCTCCAAAGGCCTAGATGTGGTGACGATACTCTTGATAGGATGTTTCTTCTTGAGTTGTTTTCCCGCTACACATGCACTGCATACACGATCTTTCTCAAAAGAAATGCCGGTTAGTCCAACAATGTGCTCACCCTTTAGGAGTTGTTTAAGATTCCTCATGTTAACATGACCAAGGCGGCGATGCCACAACCAACCTTCGTCATGCTTGGCCGCCATTAGACATGTGGAGGGAGATGGGCTCTCTTTCGAGAGGTCAACCACGTAAAGGTTGTTCTCCACATATCCAACAAGGACCAATTTGAGATTGTCACTCCTAAAGACTTGCACATAATACTTAGTAAAATATGAATTGTAACCGGCATCGGCAAGATGATATATAGAAAGCAAGTTATAACCAAGGTGTTCAACAAGCATGACCGTCTCAAGGCACAAGTCCTTAGAGATTGCCACCTTGCCATACCCAAGTACCTTTCCCTTTGAGTTGTCACCAAAGGTAATGCTTGACTTCTTGTTAATATCTTCAATGAATTGGTCAAGCACACCTCTTCCTCCGGTCATATGATTGGTGCATCCACTATCAAACACCCATTTTGGACCACCGGAGGAATACCCCTACAAAATCAAGTAGAGGATTTAGGAACCCATTGATTAATGGGTTCCCTAGTCATGGCAACAAGATCTTTTGGTACCCAAATCGAGTACCCTCTATAAGCATAGCCATTACGAGGACCAACATAGTTAGCATAAACATCACCATAATAATCAACAAATAAAGCATAGTGATTGTTTGGCCCCGTGCGGTCACCACTAGCGGCTTTGCCCTTTGGGGCTTTGCCATCATTAGTGACCTTCTTGTTCTTTTCTTGAGCGGGCTTCTCTTTCTTGTAGTTGTTCTTCTTGTAGGGCTTGGGAACATACCCAAGTCCATACTTTTGATTGTTTGACCTTTGCTTACTCAAGAGGTCATCCAATCCCATCTTACTCTTGGTTGTGGTGAACTTGGCAAGTTCTTTCTTCAACCTAACATTTTCCTCAAGAGTAGTTGCTTGCTCACAAGCCGATTCATTAGGATAATAGTTGAGACCATATTTGGTTACCAAAGATTCAAGATATGTATTGGTCTCAACATGCAAAGATAGTTCCTCTTGTAAACGAACATGTTCCGCAACAAGCTTAGCATGCTCACTAGTAAAGGTGGTGGAGGAACTAGCAACATTTTTATCAACAATAGAATCATTCATTGATTCAAGAGCTTTAGAGTAGGTGATGGCGTGTAACTCACACGTTCGTTGGGAACCCCAAAAGGAAGGTATGATGTGCACAGTAGCAAGTTTTCCCTCAGAAAGAAACCAAGGTTTAATCGAACCAGTAGGAGCCAAGAAGCACGTTGAAGGTTGATGGTCGCGAAATGTGATGCGGCGCAACACCGGATTCCGCCAACGCGGAACCTGCACAACACAACCCAAGTACTTTGTCCCAACGAAACAAGAGGTTGTCAATCTCACCGGCTTGCTGTAACAAAGGATTAAGCGTATCGAGTGGAAGATGATTGTTTGCAAGAAAACAGTAAAACACAATTGCAGTAGATTGTATGCTATGTAAAGAATAGGACCGGGGTCCACAGTTCACTAGAGGTGTCTCTCCCATAAGATAAAAGCATGTTGGGTGAACAAATTACAGTCGGGCAATTGACAAATAGAGAAAGGCATAACAATGCATATACATGATATGATAAATATAGTGAGATTTAATTGGGCATTACGACAAAGTACATAGACCGCCATCCAACCGCATCTATGCCTAAAAAGTCCACCTTCAGGTTATCATCCGAACCCCATTCAGTATTAAGTTGCTAAGCAACGACAATTGCATTAAGTATGGTGTGTAATGTAATCGACAACTACATCCTTAGACATAGAATCAATGTTTTATCCCTAGTGGCAACAGCACATCACAACCTTAGAACTTTCTGTCACTGTCCCGGTGTCAATGAAGGCATGAACCCACTATCGAGCATAAATACTCCCTCTTGGAGTTAAGAGTAAAAACTTGGCCAGAGCCTCTACTAATAACGGAGAGCATGCAAGATCATAAACAACACATAAACAATAGATTGATAATCACCATAATCATAGTATTCTCTATCCATCGGATCCCGACAAACACAACATATAGTATTACGATAGATGATCTTGATCATGTTAGGCAGCTCACAAGATCCAACAATGAAGCACAACAAGGAGAAGACGACCATCTAGCTACTGCTATGGACCCATGGTCCAGGGGAACTACTCACTCATCACTCCGAGGCGATCATGGCGATGAAGAGTCCTCCCAAGATGAATCCCCTCTCCGGCAGCCGGAGGCGATCTCCTGAATCCCCGAGATGGGACGCGGCGGCGCGCTCTGGAAGGTTTTCCGTATCGTGGCTCTCGGACTGGGGCGACGGAGGCTTTAAGGCGGCGGGGCAACGCGGGGGCCACACGAGGGCCCAGGGGGCCGCGGCCGGGGCCCGGGCCGCGCCGCCCTATCCCCTGGCCGCCTCGTGGCCCCACTTCGTTATCTCTTCGGTCTTCTCGGAAGCTTCGTGCAAAAATAGGACCCCGGGCGAAGATTTCGTCCAATTCCGAGAATATTTCCTTACTAGGATTTCTGAAACCAAAAAGCAGAAAACAAGAATGGCTCTTCGGCATCTTGTTAATAGGTTAGTTCCAAAAAATGCATAAATATGACATATAATGTGCATAAAACATGTAGGTATCATCAATAAAGTAGCATGGAACATAAGAAATTATCGATACGTTGGAGACGTATCAGCTTAGTTCTGCTCGCAGGTAAAACGATAACAAAGATAATTTCTGAAGTGACATGCCATCATAATCTTGATCATACTATTTGTAAACATATGTAATGAATGCAGCGATCAAAACAAAGGTAATGACATGAGTAAACAAGTGAATCATATGACAAAGACTTTTCATGAATAGTACTTCAAGACAAGCATCAATAAGTCTTGCATAAGAGTTAACTCATAAAGCAATAAATCAAAGTAAAGGTATTGAAGCAACACATAGGAAGATTAAGTTTCAGCGGTTGCTTTCAACTTATAACATGTATATCTCATGGATATTGTCAGCATAAAGTAATATAACAAGTGCAATATGCAAGTATGTAGGAATCAATACACAGTTCACACAAGTGTTTGCTTCTTAAGGTGGAAGGAGATAGGTAAACTGACTCAACAATAAAAGTAAAAGAATGGTCCTTCAAAGAGGAAAGCATCGATTGCTGTATTTGTGCTAGAGCTTTTATTTTGAAAACATGAAACAATTTTGTCAACGGTAGTAATAAAGCATATGAGTTATGTAAATTATATCTTACAAGTTGCAAGCCTCATGCATAGTATACTAATAGTGCCCGCACCTCGTCCTACTTAGCTTGGACTACCGGATCTTTGCATGCCATGTTTCAACCAAGTGTCACAAAGGGGTACCTCCATGCCGCCTGTACAAAGGTCTAAGGAGAAAGCTCGCATTTTGGATTTCTCGCTTTTGATTATTCTCAACTTAGACATCCATACCGGGACAACATGGACAACAGATAATGGACTCCTCTTAAATGCATAAGCATGTAGCAATGATTATTATTCTCATATGAGATTGAGGATATATGTCCAAAACTGAAACTTCAACCATGATTCATGGCTTTAGTTAGCGGCCCAATGTTCTTCTCTAACAATTTTGCATGCTCCAACCACTAAAATGATAGATCCTTCAGACAAGACGGACATGCATAGCAACTCACATGATATTCAACAATAGTTGATGGCGTTCCAGAAGCATGGTTATCGCACAACAAGCAACTTAATAAAAGATAAAGTGCATAAGTACATATTCAATACTACGATAGTTTTTAAGGCTATTTTGTCCCATGAGCTATATATTGCAAAGGTGAATGATGGAATTTTAAAGGTAGCACTCAAGCAATTTACTTTGGAATGGCGGAGAAATACCATGTAGTAGGTAGGTATGGTGGACACAAATGGCATAGTAGTTGGCTCAAGGATTTTGGATGCATGAGAAGTATTCCCTCTCGATACAAGGTTAGGCTAGCAAGGTTATTTGAAGCAAACTCAAGGATGAACCGGTGCAGCAAAACTCACATAAAAGACATATTGTAAACATTATAAGACTCTACACCGTCTTCCTTGTTGTTCAAAACTCAATACTAGATATTATCTAGACCTTAGAGAGACCAAATATGCAAATCAAATTTTAGCAAGCTCTATGTATTTCTTCATTAATGTGTGCAAAGCATATGATGCAAGAGCTTAAACATGAGCACAACAATTGCCAAGTATCACATTATCCAAGACATTTTAGAATTACTACATGTAGCATTTTCCAATTCCAACCATATAATAATTTAACGAAGAAGAAACTTCGCCTTGAACATTATGAGTAAAGCCTAAGGACATATTTGTCCATATGCAACAGCGGAGCGTGTCTCTCTCCCACAAAGTGAATGCTAGGATCCATTTTATTCAAACAAAAATAAAAACAAAAACAAACCGACGCTCCAAGTAAAGAACACAAGATGTGATTGAATAAAAATATAGTTTCAGGGGAGGAACCTGATGATGTTGTCGATGAAGAAGGGGATGCCTTGGGCATCCCCAAGCTTAGATGCTTGAGTCTTCTTAAAATATGCAGGGGTGAACCACGGGGTCATCCCCAAGCTTAGAGCTTTCACTCCTCTTGATCATAGTATATCATTCTCCTCTCTTGACCCTTGAAAACTTCCTTCACACCAAACTTCAAGCAAACTCATTAGAGGGTTAGTGCACAATTAATAATTCACACATTCAGAGGTGACACAAACATTATTTTCACTTCTGGACATTGCATAAAGCTACTGGACATTAATGGATCAAAGAAATAAATCCAACATAGCAAAAGAGGCAATGCGAAATAAAAGGCAGAATCTGTCAAAAACAGAACAGTCCGTAAAGACGAATTTAAAGCTGGCACCAGACTTGCTCAAATGGAAAAACTCAAAACTAATGAAAGTTGCGTACATATCTTAGGATCACGCTCGTAAATTGGCAGATTTTTTCGAATTTTCTACAGAGAACTGTGCCCAGATTCGTGACAGACAGCAATGCTGTTTCTGCGCAGCGATCCCAAATATAACATCAACTTTAACATAGAAACTTTACTTGGCACAAAAACATGATAAGGAGAGGTTGCTACAGTAGTAAATAACTTCCAAGACTCAACAAAACAAAAAATTGCTGTAGTAAAAACATGGGTTGTCTCCCATAAGCGCTTTAACGCCTTTCAGCTAGGCGCAGAAAGTGCAAATCAAGTATTCGAGAGATGAAGCATCAACATCATTACCAGGGGTGTTGGGAGTTTTCTCAACCAAGCATAGTATGTTTGATATATAAGTTTTAGCGTCTCCCTTTTCATTAGTCTTAGGCTTGCTACTCATCGAACAAATTTTCAGGAACAAGCCAAGCATAGTTATTTTCTAGTGCATCATTCATAGCTAGGAGTTTACATGGTATTGGTGCTTTGATTTCCCCACCATCATTAATGTTATTAGTGTAACTTATTCTATCCATGTCCATTTTTTCAAGGAGACCAATAAAATTGGTATGAGAACCTAGCATATTAAATTTAGCAAAAACCTTTCTAGCCTCTCTTGCTAGACCACCAAATTCTCTAAGAAGGGTTTCTAAAACAAAATCTTTCTTTTCCCCTTCTTCCATATCACCAAGTGTAAGAAACATGTGTTGGATTATAGGATTGAGATTAACAAATTTAGTTTCCAACATGCGAACTAAAGCAGCAGCAGCAATTTCATAGGTAGGTGCAAGTTCTACCAAGTGTCTATCTTCAAAATCTTCAGTAATACTAACATGATTGAAAAATTCTTCTATATTATTTCTCCCAACTATGGACCCACGTCCTACCGGTATGTCTTTTGTGGTAAAATTAAAAGGAAACATGATGCAATAAGCAAAAAGTAAACTAGGCAAACAAGGTAAAGACGAGTAACTAATTTTTTTGTATTTTTGATATAGTGAGCAAGACAGTAAATAAAGTAAAGCTAGCAACTAATTTTTGTGTGTTTTGTTTAGGTGCAGCAAACAAAGTAGTAAATAAAATAAAGCAAGACAAAAACAAAGTAAAGAGATTGAGAAGTGGAGACTCCCCAGCGTGTCTTGATCTCCCCAACGCCCGAAAAAGAGCTTGATGGCGTGTAACTCACACGTTCGTTGGGAACCCCAAGAGGAAGGTATGATGCGCAAGAAAGTTTTCCCAGAAAGAAACCAAGGTTTAATCGAACCAGGGAGCCAAGAAGCACGTTGAAGGTTGATGGTCGCGAAATGTGATGCGGCGCAACACCGGGATTCCGGCGCCAACGCGAACCTGCACAACACAACCCAAGTACTTTGTCCCAACGAAACAGTGAGGTTGTCAATCTCACCGGCTTGCTGTAACAAAGGATTAAGCGTATCGAGTGGAAGATGGTTGTTTGCAAGAAAACAGTAAACACAATTGCAGCAGATTGTATGCTATGTAAAGAATAGGACCGGGGTCCACAGTTCACTAGAGGTGTCTCTCCCATAAGATAAAAGCATGTTGGGTGAACAAATTACAGTCGGGCAATTGACAAATAGAGAAAGGCATAACAATGCATATACATGATATGATAAATATAGTGAGATTTAATTGGGCATTACGACAAAGTACATAGACCGCCATCCAACTGCATCTATGCCTAAAAAGTCCACCTTCAGGTTATCATCCGAACCCCATTCAGTATTAAGTTGCTAAGCAACAGACAATTGCATTAAGTATGGTGCGTAATGTAATCGACAACTACATCCTTAGACATAGAATCAATGTTTTATCCCTAGTGGCAACAACACATCACAACCTTAGAACTTTCTGTCACTGTCCCAGGTGAACCCACTATCGAGCATAAATACTCCCTCTTGGAGTTAAGAGTAAAAACTTGGCCAGAGCCTCTACTAATAACGGAGAGCATGCAAGATCATAAACAACACATAAACAATAGATTGATAATCACCATAATCATAGTATTCTCTATCCATCGGATCCCGACAAACACAACATATAGTATTATAGATGATCTTGATCATGTTAGGCAGCTCACAAGATCCAACAATGAAGCACAACAAGGAGAAGACGACCATCTAGCTGCTATGGACCCATGGTCCAGGGGAACTACTCACTCATCACTCCGAGGCGATCATGGCGATGAAGAGTCCTCCGGAGATGAATCCCCTCTCCGGCAGGTGCCGGAGGCGATCTCCGAATCCCCGAGATGGGATTCGCGACGGCGGCGTCTCAAGGTTTTCCGTATCGTGGCTCTCGAGGGGTTTTCGCGACGAGGCTTTAAGTAGGCGGAAGGGCAACGGGGGCCACACGAGGGGCCCAGGGGGGCCGGCGCGGCCAGGCCTGGGCCGCGCCGCCCTATCCCCCGGCCGCCTCGTGGCCCCACTTCGTTATCTCTTCGGTCTTCGGGAGCTTCGTGCAAAAATAGGACCCTGGGCGAAGATTTCGTCAAATTCGAGAATATTTCCTTACTAGGATTTAAACCAAAAAGAGAAAACAATGGCTCTTCGGCATCTTGTTAATAGGTTAGTTCCAAAATGCATAAATATGACATATAATGTGCATAAAACATGTAGATATCATCAATAAAGTGGCATGGAACATAAGAAATTATCGATACGACGGAGACGTATCATAGGTCATGGTTCTTTCCAAGTTTCTTGAGCTCATCCTTGACAAGCTTGTTAGCTCTTTCAAGGTGGTCAAGATCCCTAGTGAGAGAAGCATGAGCAACTTCAAGTTCCTCCTTTGAGGCATTAAGCTCTTGGGTCAATGATTGAGCCCTTTCAATAGTTTCAAGATCCTTAACTTTATCTAGTTCATAAGTTTCAATTTGTTGCTTAAGACCTTGAGATATGCACCTTTCGGTTTTTAGCTCTTGTCTTAGGAGATTGAATCTCCTTTCCTTATCATTCAAATGATATTCTAATTCCTCAATGGACTCATCCTTTTCTTTGAGAGAGTCCATCAAGAAATCAAATTTGACAAGAGCTTCACCACGAAGGGTGCATCTAACATTGTAAAGTTCCTTAAGCACAGTTAATTCATCTTGATTTTCAGCTTCATTGTCAAGGACACTAGACAAAGAAGGTGGGGGTTCCATTACCTTGGTTTCTCTTGCCATAAGACAAGAGCCAACGGTTGTAGATGAGGAAGAGTCGTCGGAGTCATCATCTTGTGTGATTCTTGCCATGAAAGAAGAACCAACATCATTCTCCGTGGAGTAATCCTTGGAGTAGTCATATGTGAAAAGTGACCCGGGCTTAGAGAAAGCCAAACCGGCCACTCCGGCCTCCTTCTCCTCATCTTCCTCTTCTTCATCGGACAAGTACTCGGCCCCAACAAAGGCTCTTCCCTTGTTCCTCTTGTATCGGTCATTGATTGGGTTTGGCTTCAATCTTGGCTTGACCCCTTTGATGAATTTTGGCTTGTCTACCCTCTTCTCATAAGGGCACTCATTTGCAAAGTGACTCTCTTCATCACAATTGTAGCAAGTTCTCTTCTTCTTCTTGTCATTGAGGAGCATTGGCAACTTTCCCTTGTACTTCTTGGCAAAGAAGGCAAAGTCGGTAGCGATGTCACTAGTTGAGGTCATCTCCTCATCTTCTTCAATTTCATATTCTTCTTCTCCTCCATGGTCAGCTCTAGCCTTGAGAGCAAGGTTGTGTGACGCTTCATGGTTGTGTGAGGCTTCATCAACACGGTTCATTGCCATGAGCATTTTTCCTGCCTTGGCCATGTTTTCATTGGCGGCCACATAGGAGACTAGATCATCGGAGTTCAGATCGGCACTCTTGGTCATGATTTGCAAGTTGAGTGCAAGGTTGGTATCTTCTTGCTTGACAGCAATCATAGCAATGACCTTGGACTTTATGAATCCTTCATTCATTTCAAAGCCATCATCATACTTCTCAGCACCAAGTCCCTTGATCCTTACTTTAAGAGCACCAAGCCTTGCATAGGCATCGGCCAAGGATTCTCCTTCTCGAATCATGAACCGGTGAGCTTCTTGCTTTGCGGTCTCATAAAGAGATGATTGGATCAAATCGGTTCCCTCTTGGAGTACTACGATTCGATCCCACAACTCTTTAGCGGAGCCGATGTCATTGACTTGATCAAGAAGCTTGCGATTGATGCCACTTCTAATCTTGTCACGTGCGGAGGCATTGAGTTGACGGTTGTAGAACTCGGTGGAGGTCAATCGAATGGGATCTTGTGGCTCTCGGTATCCATGAAGAATGATCTCCCATAGCTCCACACTGCAGCTGCGAATATGAGATTCCATAGAAGATTTCCAATGTGGAAAGTGAGTTCCATCAAAATGGGGAACGGTCCCACTATGGTTTATATGAGGCATGGGTGAAGTGTTTCTGGGATAGTCATGGTTAACTTCATTGTAAGTTTCCTTAGAGCCCGAAGTCCCACTACGAGCTCCACTAGTAGTTAGGTTCTTAAGCATGACAGACATTTCTGCCATTTGGCTTTGTAGTTCATCCTCCTTTTTCTTCTTCTCGGCATCATATGCCAAGAATCTAGATTTCATTTCTTTAACCGAAAGGTTAGAGTCATCATCTAGACCCTCGAATAGTTTATCCATCTCACTCTTAAGGCGGTGAAGCCCTTAAAAAGAGTCCAGGCTCTGATACCAATTGAAAGTATAGAGATGGTAAACCTAGAGGGGGGTGAATAGGTTTCTACAGATTTTAATTCTTTCTTTGCAATATTAGGCTTTGTGGAATATAAAGGTGAGCCTAATGCAAACTAGGTGAAGCAACCTATATGAGGATACAACTAACTCGAGCACGAAGGCTCTCACAGGCAAATAAATCACAAGTAAGGAGTTCGGTTAGAGATAACCGATAGCACGCGGAGACGAGGATGTATTCCCGTGTTCCCTTGCTTTGCAACAAGGTACGTCACGTTTGAAGGAGTGGAGGTCCCACGAAGGATTCCCCGCGCCACGAAGGCTCACCCTATTCTCCGGAGCCTATCCCACGAAGGAATAGCTCTCTCACTTGTGGTAGACTTTGAGGTAGCCTCCAAACCTTCACAATCTTGCCCGGAGCAGATCCACAGCCCGGATGCTTCCGGACTCCTCTTGCCCACCTAGGGTTTCCAAGGAACCCTAGGAAGCAAGCTTCTTGATGAATACAAGGGGGAATAAGATTTGGCTTGGTAGAACGGTAGATCGGGTCCTCCTCTATCGTTTCCCGGAGGGATTTGAGTTTAGGTGGAGAAGGAGGGAGATCTGAGGCTTTTGGTGTTTCTAACAATGGAGTATGAGAGAAGGAGCTCAAGAACAGCTTGTAGTGTAGTGCCTAACCCTTCCAAGGTAGAAGAAGGGGTATTTATAGTGTTCTTCAAAATCTGCCCGTTGCCACTTGCCACCTCAGCATTTTTCCTCGACAAACCCGGTTGACCGCACCACAGCCCTGTGAGGCCGGTCGACCGGATCTGACCGGGCTCCTTTGCGTCGTCCCGGCGCTTCTTCGAGGCCCGCTGCCGCCGCCGACGGAGAGCACACGCGTCAGAGCCCGGTTGACCGGAAACCGGATCTTGGCTCCTCCTTTGGAGCCCGGTTGCCGCCCGTTGACCGGCCAGCACGCCGCTGGTTGCTTGCCACTGGACCGGTGTGACCGGATTTCTCCTGTAACCCCTTTTTGATTGTTATTGAAATGGGGGTCTCCTTTAGCCTTCTTGTTCCTTTGATACACCATTATACCTCTTTGGCTAATACATGTGAATTATCGTGTAGACATGTATTAGTCCAAATACTCTAGCACGGTGTCATAGTTACCAAAATAACGGATAAGGGTAAAATACCCTTACACCTAGTTTGGAGAACGAAACAAACTATGGAAGGCAAGTTCCAGATGTTAGGCCCACAAATAGAATCTTTTTTTGATAAAAAGCATATATTAATATTGCGAAGATACCAATTACATCCAGCCTCTGCAACAAAATCATGTCCTAATGGCATAAACGATTCACACAGCTAAGAAAAAAATTACAGAAAAGAAAAGTCCCACTACAGTGATCTATTTCTTGAAACAGCAACACTGACACCACCAAAACAACACCAGAAGATCAGCTTCTCCATAAGCAACACCTTCAAGAAAGAAACAGTGCACAAACGCTGTCGTCACCTGATCATAATCTTAGGTTTTCACTCTGAAGAAAGTCTCAAAACAATGTCTTCAACAAGAACATTGCCAGGCACAACCAATTAAGGCCACAAATAGAATCTTATTGGCCAAAAAGTCACTAAGTAGAATCATTACTGAATCTCGAAGAAAACTTGTTTGGAGTTTTGCCATCGAGGTGGATAAGGGCCACCTTCTTCCATAGTTTGACAAATTGTAGGATATGATCTCGGGAACGACCATCATAAGTGTTGATTTGCTAGACCCGATAGTTATTACTCCCTCCGTTCCTATATATAAGGTGTATAGAATTTTTTTTAGAAAAGACTTCAAAATATAAGGTATATTGCCTTGGACAACCTGTGTGGACATTTTGTTTTGGGGGATTTGCTTGTTTTTCCTTACCTTTTGAAAACCCCTCTATTTTATCATGTCAATTATCCAGGATCAATCGCGCCAAAATCTTGTGTAGTTTTCTCTTCATGTGCGTTTTTAAATTTCCGTTCCAAAAACTATACACCTTATATCTAAAACAGAGGGATAGGCCGTAAATAAGGGTGGAGATGTCCTTAGGCCACACCCATCAAGCCTACGACTCCTAAAACTACGCCTTCGTGCCATTTCCATTGGAGAGCTTGTGGACGCTGGAAAAAGAAAAGATTGTGCTCATGAACGTTGCATGCAAGGAAGGTTGTGTTACTCGTGAGTTTGTCTTTCCATTATTTTACTACTTTGGAGATAAATTTTTTTACTTTCCCCTGATATTTCCTTTACAAGCTCAAACTCCCGAGAAAACTAGAGAGTACATGGCGGATTTTAAAGGCTTTGAATCCCTAGATTTGGTGTGGTTATGTTAATATCACTACGAATTCAAATGTTTTACTAAAGGAGCCCTTAAAAAAGTTGTCAGCCATACCTAGCTGAATGTATGGAAACAAAAAAAATAGAAAAAAAAAATCAAATTTGTCATACTTGTAGTACCCAAGGATATTAGGATCCTCCGTATGGCAGATGCAAGATTTCAAAAGACTACAATGACTATATACTTGTAACATGGTGTTAGTGGAGGGCGGTGATATGGAGCCCAGGCTACAGGGGCATTTCAAGTTTCATCACACATCTGAATATCTTTTACAAATACATAGTGATTATTTTACGAAATGCTAATTTTTCTACACAATAATGTGGCTCTAAGTAGGCATCAACTTTTTTTTATTTTGGTTTTCACATTTATCATTTGTGTAATGAAAACATAAAAATATATGTACATACCAGACATCTATACGTATTGTGTTTTTAAAATATTTTTTGGAATTGAATTAAAAAAATTGGGCTCCAGGAGATCAAGCTCTGTTTGGAGTATCGTGGTGTTCATGTTGTTTTTCTTCCATTTTCCATGTTTTTCTTCTAACAGAACGTTCAGTGGTACTGCCACACATGAGAAAATAAACCAAGAATCTCATGATCGGATAATCGTCTGGCAAAAGGAGTATGAGTGAACAGAAACATTGTCGCTAATAGAGAAGAGATTTGTTTTTCTTCCATTTTCCATGTTTTTCTTCTAACAGAACGTTCAGTGGTACTGCCACACATGAGAAAATAAACCAAGAATCTCATGATCGGATAATCCTCTAGCAAAAGGAGTATGAGTGAACATAAACATTGTCGCTAATAGAGAAGAGATTGGTGGTAGATGATATCATCCTGCTTTCAACTTGCGACGATAATATTTTGGCAGATCCAGTTCCCATATTTTCCTTTCTTTTGAAAAGATATGGTGCCCCTCTAACTTTTTTCGATAAAGGAAATATATTAATATCCAAAGATACCAATTACACTCAGCCTCTGTAACAATGCAACACCCAATAGCAGTACAGATGCACACATCCAAAAAAGATAAAAGAAAACTATAAGAAAGAAAAGTCCCGCTATAGTATCCCAAGCCTAGCAACAGTAATACATCCACCCCCTTGAACACCTGAAATACAGACTCTCCACAAGCAACGCCTCCAAAAAAAAAACAGTGCACCAGCGTCGTCGTCGCTCGATCAAAAATCTTAGGTGCCCCTCTAACTACATGTTACTACTACTGGCTTTTCATAGTCTCTTTCATGATGACTAAGACAATATGCCATATTGGGTGCCCCTCAAAAGGTATTGGATTTTGACCCGTTGCTGCTTATCCACTTGGCAAGGTGCATTTCTTGGAAATTAAGTTTATTGGTCCACCCACACAATATTTTTTCCTATTAATTTCTTGGTATGTAAGTGTGTAAGAGCAAGTACAATAAGGTACAGTCAGCTGGCTATAAGAGATAAAATATTATAAGTTTGCTTAGTTGGAGGAGAGATTAGGAGAGAGAAGAGAAATTGATCATTCAGAATAAAAAGACGCTGCCTGCTAAGTATGTAGTATTATAGCTCACTATTGTATATGTTGGCTCTAAGTTAGCTATAGATGACATGGCACTTGGCTTATAGCTAGTAGCTGGCTACACTATTGGAATTGCTCTAAAGTAGAGTACTTGTGTGTGTACCTATGATGTTCTGCACATTTTCCCGTCTTCTATAATTAATCCACTCTCTTTACTTAAATAGCAGTGGTGATGGGACAAGATCTACTTACGAGTTGAGCAAATCCATACATTATTGATTAGATAATGTTTTGCTGGTGGGTAAAAGATCCAAAAGGCATGGCTCATGGATGGTCCGATGGTGACACTTGGTGCTACGTCGCCCTTTTCACACCACATACAGATGCCATATAAGATAACTAGATAGATAAGCATGATCCAAGTGGGATATTTTATTTTTGAAAACGAAGCCTCTTTATTGATTCTTTACATCGTTTCATGGCGATGAACTTAACTAACCAAGAGTTCTACTGAGGGCCTCGGCATCTAAGATGTACGTCCCGCAAAGAAAAAAAATGTAGGCAATGAAAACATACAAAAGAAGATAGGTAGGAATAGCTTGGTTAAAAATATATAAAAAAATGCCAATTAATACCCACGAAATGTAGAGATCGACGACTGTTCATCCTCATTTCCAGGAAAAAAAATTAACAATCCCAAATCCACTGTTAAGGATGACACCTGACTATCTACCGGAAGGCATAGCAAGAAGTCACGTGTTTCCTTTTGGGTACAAAGTTAATTAAGCTTCTTAATTAGTTTGGATGAAGGATGTAATTTCGAAGGCAAGCTACCATTAGTAGCCTGATCATACCGCGTTAGGTGAGTGGAGAGATGATTTGATCCCTGTTAAAGTTTTTCTCTGTGCCTACTACATACATGCATTTCACTCCCAGGCAGGTCAGCTGGCCGCTTTCGCATTATTGTAGCTTAGGGCATCTCCAACCGGGCGACCCAAACGGGAATCTTTCGTCCGTTTGGATTTTTCCGGACAAAAACAGCACCCAACGGGGCAACCCAACCCAAAAACGGACAGCAATAAAGTCCGGACGACCCAAACCGGTCCCAAATCTGGGCGGACTTTGCATCTGTCCGGCTGGCTCTGGACAGCTCTGGACGTCCGTTTCTATCCTCCCAGCCCCACACTTTCTCTCTCCTCTGTCTTCTTTTTCCCATGGAGATGACCGGAATAGCCACCGGAGTTTGGCTGGCCTGGCCAACTGCCGGCGCCGCCGACATATGGCGTACCCCGGCGCCGACTCCTCCTTTTTTTTCATCCGTGCCCGAAGTTGCCGCTGCCAAAACGAGCTCCGGCGAGAAATCTCGTCGACGGCGAAGGGCAGGGCGACGAGCAAAGGCGTGGGCGGAGCTCGCCGCGAGCACGGGCGGGGGCGGAGCCAGGCGCGTCGGCCACGGGCGGGGGCAGAGCCAGGCGCGTCGGCCACGGGCGGGGGCGGGTAGGCACGGCCGGGGGCGGGGCCGGCCGCGTCGGTCACGGGCGGGCACGGCCGGGGGGTCGGGCCGGAGGGGCCGTCGCGCCACGGCGGGGGCGGGCGGGCCGGCCGGGGGGCGGGGCCGGCGGGCACGGCCACGGCCGGGGGCGGCGGCACGGCGGGGGGGCGGGGCGAGGCGGGCACGGCCGGGGGCGGGGGCGGAGCTGGCCGTGCGCGCCACGAGCGGGGCGGAGCCGGCCGCATCTCGCCACGACGGCGCCGCGAGCCGCGCCACGACGAGGCCCCGTGCCGCGGCCCCTGTCGCGCGCCCGCCATGGCCTCCTCCAGATGCTGCCCGCGCGCCTCGCCCGCCATGGCCTCCTCCAGATGCTGCCCGCGCCAGGCCTCGCCACGCCGCCGCGAGCACCGGCCTCGCCACGCCCTGGGCGGCGTCGCACATGCTTCTCCTCTTTCCTCTTCCGTTTTGGGTCGGCTGTGCGTTGGGGATTAATTTTCGAGGCGGTCGTGGGTGGACGTCCGCGCGACGTCCGTGTGTCCGCCGGACGACCCAAACGGATGAAAAACACTGTCCGTTTGGGTCGTTGGGTTGGAGATGCCCTTACGTGCTCATCGGCTTTGGTGACAGTGATGGATCGATTCTCGTAGGTAAGAAAACCTGTGAAAACTTAAGATCGTTCGTTATCTCAGACTAGTTTCCTTTATCCCTTTCCTTTTCCAATTCCGACCACCGTCTCCTTCGATTTCTCTTTGCTTACCTTTTCTCAGAAAGAGGACTTCGTTGCACGCATACGTGTCGTCACCCTTGATCTGGCGCGTCCCTCTCAGCCCGACAGCTGCTGCTTAATCTAATCTCACTACTTGATCACCAACTAGATCATGCGCCATTAACTAGATCAGGTTTTTTTTTGTCCCATGAAATGTTGTAATCCATGGCTGACCGTGACAGATCTCCGCGACTCGCCACCAGTTCGTGCCTACCCGATCGACCGCACGGCAGTGTGAAAACTGCGATAGTATTTTGCTTTTCTCTCGCTTTTCACCTGCCTGTCAAAATCTCCTACCGCAAACGGACGGACCGATGTGATTTTGATCTTCTTCCGTGTAGCAGATGCCTCACACCATGATGCCACATGGATTATCTTGCATGTTATGCGAATCGACGTGGCGTGAATTAGCTTTCGCGCAAATTCGTTTTAGAAGCAATCGTTTTACATTGCTTTCTCAAGGCAAGATTCGGAGGAATGGCTAGCTAGTAAGCTATACTAGGAGATGATAAACCAACAGGCTCGATTTTCATGAGGAAGAAAAAACCTCACCTCTTGGCTGCTTGCTCGGCAGGGAGGGTCTGGTGAGAGGTTTGGTGGTGGTGCTGTTGATCCTGATGCTGTGTTGTTGTGGTTGCTGATGTTGTCGAAGTTGCTGTTAGTGTAGTGTTGCTACTATGGTGTTGATGTCGTAGGGGTGTTGCTGTTAGTGAAGTGTTGTTGCTATTGCCGTTGTGGCATGCTTCGACACGTGCCGCTGTCGTCGCATTGCTAGGTGTTGTATGGTTTTCATGCATGGTTTACTTATAATCTGAGCCAAGCCATTTCTTGTTCTTACATGAATGAATCGTATCGTTTGCTGCTTTTTATATTTTAAAGCAAATTTCAGGAAAGGAAAACAAATAAATCCAGCACTAGGACGAAACACGAGAGCCGATTACTTGATTATTCCTAATTCCTTCTGGCACTTGTTTATCACCCACACTTATCTCTAGTGCAAATACACCCTAAAACCATCACTAGTCAAACTCTAGCATAATAGTGTGGCCCCTGACAAGTCCACACACACCCTCCATCTCAAACAACAAAAGTATCTTCTTCTCTATGAATTCCCATGTGCTTGCATGTACTAGTATGTCTGTCCTTGATCCTACAGTGCCTACCATATCTTTCTGAATTCTCATGAAAATGCCACGGGCCCCTCTAAAGCGAAAAGGGTACTATAATTCAAGGAGCCAGTGAACAGGTTTCTTGGAAGTTTGTGAATCGTAATGCCATGTTTTCTCTCTCCATGACATGTCAATTTTCTGGCAAGCAAATCAAAACAGGAGTTGAGGACAGTGATATATCTTCCGGTAGGTAAGAGCTATTCTCAACAGCAAAAGCACATGGCGTTTCTCCGGGGCAAAAGGCACGTAGCCCTATTATTTCTACTTCATTGGAACAAAGAGATTATATGTATCCTTTCGATGCAGAGATCAGGATAATACCCTATTTTGAAGAAAAAAATCTGTTGCATGTTACCTTCGACTGCTAGAGATCAATCCCATTGCCAATATTGTGAATGTAGGAAGAGAAGAAAAAATGAACAGTACAAGCTGAAAAACAAGCTTGCTTGTGAATCCAATATAGTGGCAATAACCAATAGCTAGGATTTGATAATTCACCTATATGTGTACAAAAATCACTTGTATGCATGCATGATCTATACTCCCTTGTTTCAAATTACTTGACGGATTTTTTCTCCTAAAATAAATCCTACACACTAAACGTGTCATACATAGATATAGATGCATATCTAGACAAAATCTGATCAAAGCTGTGTCGACTAATTTGAAAAGGAGGGGTACTGGAATTGGGTCAACATACTACTCAAACCTTAACCACTTGGTGCCACCTAGAGAATATTTGGTCAAGGTTTGGGATGATGAACCGTGCACTAGCTATAACTTAAGTTGATGATCGACAAGAAGAGCATATATCAATTAGGCATATCCACTGTCAGTTGCCATGCTGATGCACAATGCGCTCGCAAATGGACAACATGCATGTGTACTAGATTTAGATGTGCGCCTTGGCGCACGGTCCCGTGGAGCTCGTGCCAATTTAAATTTTGTATAACAGCGAATTAAAATTTGCTACCAATATGATAACACATTTCCCATTTCTGACAAAACAAACAGAGCAACAAATCAAGTGTACCAAAATAGATGAGAAATCCCATTGATAGATACATGGGAAAAAACTACTTGTGTAATTCACGAGTTGTAGAGGAAAACAAACATATAAATATATAAATAGATGCAAAATGCCGAGGAATTTAGCGAGTGTGTGTAAGCACAGTAAATAAGAAAGCATAAGATCTACGCTTTCTATGCATCTTAACAAACAGACTCATAGTTCGCAGACGAAGGGAGAAAGAAAATGGATTTACCTTACACGTGCATGAAGCTATATATGGAGACCCCGATAAAAATATGTATGCTTAAGAAATAAACTGGAAACTATATGGAGGCCCTGGCAAAAAAATATGTGGTAAAATTTCCCTTCCCCATATGCTTTAAAGAATCATCTCGCTAGTTAATTTAGCTACATTTCAAAATTTTAAAACATCAAGTAAATTGAATTTTATAACAGAGCGCATAGAAGTTGGAAAAAATTGCAAGAAAAATTATAATCATAAGAAGAGGTAGAGTAACGACACGTGCAAGAATTAAACAGCAGCGCCCAGAACACAGAAACTGAGGAAATATCCAATATTATAATTACATAAAGCATGGGTTACATGTCATCGCCTAAACTGGGTGACGTCACTGATGTTATTCGGAGGTGCTCAGTTGTTAAGCTGCTCTTTTCCTGCGGTCAATGATGAAAACGGAAAGTTAATCTTTCATATTTAAAAAACACAATAGTAAACATCTATAAATAGGAAGAAAACAATAAAAAAGTATAGGATGTAAAAAAGGATCCGCAGATTGGGCAGAGTGCATAACTTTTGTTGACTGTTTTCTCACAAGGCTTTGAGTACATGCCTTTTTATTTCAGGTCTACATGATGAGTTCTGACAGCAAAGTGGCAAAAGCGATCGGCAATGATAGGTCAATAGCTGTTAAATTTTACCTCTTTTCTTATTAAAGCTATTAGGTAAGAATTAACACAACCTTTTTTGAGAATTACAAAAGCTCCAGAATTAACAAACAAACCTAGTAATCACATAAATTTGATGCCATATCAATTGTTTGTACAATGTATAGAGGAGCAGAAGCAATCTTAACTTTCAGATAAGTTGCACAATTCTCACACGAATGCCCACTATTACACCTTCAACAGATTAGGGACATTGCACAAATTCAGATATAAATACATATTTGCTGAAGAAATACAGAAGAACAAAGGATTATATATATCAGGCAACAACATATCCGCAGGATAATAAAAAATGATTCAAACTCATTGGGATAAGAGCCTAAGCAATGGTCCTAACAGATTACAAAATGAAGTACCCTTTCATAGCTTTCAGTCCTAATGTTGAACTACAAACATATCAGGCAACAACATATCAGCAGGATAATAAAGAATGATTCAAACTCATTGGAATAAGAGCCTAAGCAATGGTCCTAACAGATTACAAAATGAAGTACCCTTTCATAGCTTTCAGTCCTAATGCTGAACTACAAACGTTCATCATGTCAACTGATGTTGCGTGCATTGAGCATGGATTTTGAAATTAGAAAATAGATGCTTGTTTATATAAAATTTAAAGAAAAAATATATGGACGGATTACCATGGATACTAAACCGGTATATAAAGTTGCAGCTTTAGCTCGAAAAACATGATGAACTAAAGACAGTTCTCTGTGAGCTAATGATAGGAATCAATGTGTGATAAGTGACCATAGTCTATGAGAATAGAAAAGCATAACGACAATGAGCTGTACGGAAAAAATACCTTATACATCCATAGCATCAGGCTCACCAGATACATGTTCTTCGGAATTCACCCATAGACCTGCCTCCTATCTCCTCTTCTCCAACTAAAAGTTAAATCATGAAATATATCTCAGTGCAGAGTTGACACAAATAATCTTGAACAATGCATGGCAAGGAAGATACAGAATATTATAAATAACAAATGTTGATAAAAAATAGCATGCATAGATTCATGGAGGAAAGGAGCAGCAAATTCAAACAGCACAAGGGGGTGCAAAGTTGAAGGCACCTGCGCCATGCTCTATGTCACTCATAAAAATGAAAATAGATTGCTGTTTGCAAGATAGAGGCATTCTAGGCCGAGCATCTTAAACTGGTCATGTTGGTCAATGCCTTTTATCAGGCTCAGATTTTATTTTGGATGAGGACAAGGACACAAATTTATTTTAGGTCGCTACAAAGGCATTCAATGAAAAGGTAATGTTTTTAAGATCCACATTATATCAGATTGATTGGAGTATCAATCCCTAAAATTAAACCTGATCATGCAAAAGGTTTTACCGTTTCATCAACAAACATTATTATGTAAGGGGAATGAAATGCTAAGGTGATGGAGAAGACACTCTTATTGATGTTAGAGGTGTTCTATAAGACCTGATATTCCCAGAGGGAGCTTGTCCATGTCCGTGAAGAAAATCGAGCAGCCTGGATCTCACTACCGATCCGCATCGACCATCTAATATTTCCAGAAAAGGAATACTTAGGACTTAGGAACCAAAGTATATTACCAAGATAATTAACTGTAATATCAGTTGAATAAAGTAATAAAATAACTTGCCTTGATTCATTAGCTATCTGTATCTGCATGTTTCTAGGTTAAATACGTACATGCCAATACCTTATTTTCTCTTTCCCATCTCTATACAAGTGAAGTTAAGAACCATTACACAAGAATCAGCCATAAATATTGCACAACTTTTAACTTTGTATATGCTAGAAAGTTCACGCATCTAAATAATGTAACCTAATAAAGTGTATCTTCATGGATAAATATATGCAGAGATATGGCCAGCAAATAGTTTTATTTTTATGGTAAAGAGAAGGTATGATAGAAATTCAATCACCCTAATTCCGTTTTGTATAAGAAACAGAATATCACTCTAGGGAACCAGAACATGTACTACTGATTTCTTTTGAGATCAAATACTGCGACCTTATTTAAAACCGACACCCTCATGAACACGTGCTACTGCTATAGCCGAAAAAACACAGGGCTGAACCAAATTATGCTATATAAAAGCTAAATAGCATCTGTTCTCCAGCTCCATTTCCAATCCCAATGATGATTCATACCCAATCCTACATTTTTTTTTACTTTGCTTCGTCCACATTGTAACATAAAAAATTATGGAGAGCCAAACCACACTAATATTTACTTGGAAGTAATAAACTACTCGTAGAACCTAAGCCCTCACCTAAAGTTGGAGAGAAGCTCCACCGCTGCTCAAACATCTGCTCCAACTCTGACACCTCTCCTCCCTGAAGCAAGCAAACCAAATATCAACCAAAACTGCTAACCCCATAAGCCCAAATGCGAAGGACACAACAAATAACTCTGATGAATACAAAATCAAGAAAATAAAACCAACCTTCAACCCCAAGCCATGAAGAAATAGCAACCAGGAAAAAGGAGGAGGCTGGAGCGGCCTTTTCGAACAGGTTGCCACGAAGACATTTGACATGTTGTTGTAGTAGAGGAGGCAGATGGCTGCACATAGTAATTCCTTTAATATCTAGGGACTTTGAGCCACTCAAATCATTGCAATAATCCAGATAACAACATGGGACACAATGTACATGATACCTGCAATGGATTTGAAGAAAAATGAAGAAGGGGAGTGCAGGAAAATAAATCAAAGAGAAATAAAAGGTAGAACCGATTAATAGTGCCAGTTGGTCAACGGCAATGAATCCCAATTCATATACACTTTGTGCTTCATCATTGTTCCCCCAGACTCCTGAAACACACACAATAGCATTCCATTCCGATCCCCGAGATGAGAGATCTTTCACCAAGATTTGCATTGTTGCTATGTTATGTTTCGTACAGAATAGTATCTTGAATAAGCACCAATAGACACGAAAAATTATACAAATTAGAGTTCAAAGAGTGCAGGGATTAAGTGTGAATCGACTAATCAGAATTACTACCACGAGAAGGATTAACTTAAATCAATGCAAGGTGGGTGACAAAATAACTTGTTGAACCATGTACGAATTTTCCTAGAAAAGGACATCCTCTAATCCCAATCCTTTCCGTCCAAATCGCCTACTGCAACCAAGCATAAAGCCAAATTTAAAAGTCTCTAAATCAGTTGCATTTGTACCCTCAGATTTTCATGAACTATTCATTCGAAATCTGTATAAACAAAACATCTAGGAATTGCAGTGGAGAAACCTACTGGGCAGCTTAAAAAAAGTAACGTTAGAGTCAAGGCCTCGTCAGAGTTATCTCTCAATTAGTAATTACCAATCAGCAAAGACATGGATAAAAAAGACCAATCAGTTGTGAGTATAAAAATCACATCACTATAAATCACCAATACACAACCATAATATTAAAAAAAAGACTCCTATGAATGAACCCAGCTGGGTAAGCTTACAGTACACAAGGTAAAATAAGAGTGGAGCACCTATGAGGCATGCATAATTAAAAATACACATCCAGTGCTCTGCAGATAAATAGAAGTAAAAAAACCAATTCTATTGCTTGTCGATGCATGTCTACGTATGAAATGGAGATACACAATTATCAAGTTAGTAAATAAGAAAGAGGTTAAAAGAGGATTACAATGTAATTCAGCCAAGGCAGAACAATCTAACATTATTAGGAACCCATCTTATACTGAACTAATGGAAGCCAAATTGGGCACCAGCTATTATATGGATTTGGCAAATTACTAAATTTTATGATAGCTAAGAATCACAAAATATAAGAATACAATTCCAGTGATGTTAACTGAGAAATATTATGATCCAAAGAAAGGTTAATGCAATATCTAAATGCTAAATAATGGGTTGCTTAAACCATGCTTACCTTGCCATGAACCGCATAAGTTCCTTCATGATCCATGAATGTTTGGTACTGAAGTAAAGTGCACATGATTGTCCTGTAAAAGATTCCTAGTTTCAGTCATAAGAATATAAACATATTGCCTGATGGACTTGAATCTTTTGAAGATAGAGATAACAAACTGTCACAGTACCCTTGCGAGCAACAAATATTTCTTAATATGCCTTAACAAAATCAACACCAGAGCAAAGGTGTAGCACAACATCACAAAGACTTGCACTGATGTGGACATTTCCAAAATAAATAAAAAGGCCTAAAGTATACGCATGAATTGCAAAAAAAAAGAAGCCCAATTCTGTTGCACAGTGCAAATACAATTGTGAGACCCATTTTTTATTGACTTCTTACTTTTTAAGTGCAACAACAAACAGAACGATCTAGCTAAGACCCAGAGAAAGATTCAAAGCTAAAACAAAAAAAAGGTTGCACAAGCATCTTGTGCTATCTTCTAGTATATACATATAAATAACCAAGAGAAATTAAGAACTACAACCTATGCAAGGCATTCTTTCTGCTGCCTTTATACTGATAATAAGAGTGCCTCAAATATCAATAGAAATATGTTGTTTTGCTGAGTAATAATCATTGTATAAAAATTAATTGAATGTACCAACCTTAAGACCATACTTTTCTACCTCTTAGGATTTATTGGTCCTTGCTCCACTTCGATCCACCTGCTCGTCCTGGCCACTGTGCAAAATGGCTCTGGATGCAGGGACTCCTCCAGTACAACGGTGACATGTTAACTCTTACTACAAAAAGGAATAGAAGTATGGAACATAAGCACTTGAATTCTTAAAATAAATAAATGAATCATCATATGGATTTAGCAAGAGAGCCTCTAAGTCTGTAGTGTAAGCCCAAATGTCGTTGGTTTCAGAGAGGTGTTCACTACTACATTCCAGACTTTGAAGTACTCTATCAGAGCGAGAACATCCTAACAGGAGGACTCACTCGGTTATGCACTAGTGAAAATACATTATGGTAAGGATCTCTCCAACACATAGGAAAAGAAAGACTGAAATAACAAGAAGCAACAGAGAGTGTTCAAGTGCACCATCTCCTATCTCCTCCGAACTGCAAAATTATTATGTATAAAATTACATGAACAGCTGTGCCATTATCATATTCAGTTGAGAACCCAAGAATTAGAGCACACAAATCATAAAGGGAACATGCAAACTCAGCTGCTCTCGGGATTTTAGTAAACCATATAACCAAAATCTAAAGAATATTATATACACCCTGCTCTGGAGTAATTCATTCCAAACAAATAATTATCCATGAAACAAAACTAATGAACGTTCAGGACACACATCAAACATACAAAGCCGAATCAAAAGGGGGGGAGTCGAGAAACATGATAAAATTGGCAGTAAGGAGGCAAATGGATTGGAGGCTCATGACAACCGCATCGAATCTTGAAGCATCCATCCCGTCTCCCTCTCTTCATTGCCGAGGACCACCACCACGCGCTGCCACTTCCTGTCAACAACAATATTAGCTAGAGTTTTCATCAAACACCTTGTGAGCACAACAAAAACGGATCTGCACCAACATATAAACTTGAGATTTTCTCCATTCCTTTGAGAGAGAGAGAGAAGAGAGAAAGAGATGGAGATGAGATAACCTGCTGGTCTCCTTTGAAGAAGAGGAGGAGGGGAAGTTCCTGGGCTGCTAGCCTGCGTCCTCGGTGACAAAGTAGGATAGGAGATCGCGTGCTCCTCCTCGCAGCAGTCCCCAATGACTTCGTGGCAGCACCGGCCCGCCCCTTGCTCTTCTTCTCCATCAGCAGGTCGGGCCCAGCTCGTCCGGCACGCAGCACTCGCGCCCAAGGCCAGCGCTGCTACCGCCCGGCCATGGCGACGACGGGAGATCGGCCAGAGGAGGGAGTGATGGCTGCAGCCCAAGCAGAGGAAGAGGAAGGAGCACGGGAGAGGAGGGGGCATGAGAAAAATCGCCGCCTTGGCGAGCCTCGCGTGGGGATTGGGAGAAAAGCGGCTAGGGTTTCTCCATTGGATCCTCCTTTTATACCGGCGCGGTAAGAAAAAGAACGGTTCAGATTCGTGAGGTAAAAATCAAGGGTCAATCAAATCTAATTTACCTGAGACCCCCTTTGGGGGGCATCTATTATACCTTTAGATGCATCTCCATTAACTGATTGATTATTCTCTCGCATTATTTCCCTTTCCTTCATGCATACGTACTGTTGCAAAATCTCCGGGCCGGTCCGGTCGGCAGGTAGTGATGCGATAGCCGTCCGGCCACGCTTTATTCCGCCACCACTTCCATTTGGGCAAGATTCGATCAAGAATGGGGAGAAAGAACAAAACTTTTGAGTGGAAAGCGCGACGGGTGACGGCGAACTATTATGCACCCAAAGTCAGCAGCAGCACAGCAGAAAAATATGAATATTCCCAGGGTATACATGTTGTGCTATGCACATGCAGGACGGAACAGGCCGGAACGGAAACGAGCTAGCTAGCTCAGGAAGTTGCTTGTGTGTTGACGGTGAAAAATGTATGATAGTTTTTTTTTCGAAGTTGAAAATGAATCAATTAAATTACGTAGAAGAAGAGGCCGACAGCTGATACAACATCACAAGACTACAACTTCACACACCCAAGTCGATACAAAGTCAACAAGCGGCTTACGACACATCCTCTACAAACAACTCAATGACAACAACTCACCTTGCCCAACATCCTATCAAAAGTGGGGAGAACATGGAGCATGGAGCCTCTGATAGCATCAAGAACCAATCAAGACACCACAGTAGCACGACCGTGACTCCAAGGCAACCCGGACCCATGTACCTCCCCTGTTGAGTCTAGAGGAGTTGACGAGTAGAACGCGGGATCCTTCGGACTTGGGCAAAACGTTAACTAGGCTGCATCCACCACAACATGCATTGCACCTCAGAGACCCATGCCTTCTCCAGCAGCCAACACCGACAACGCATAGCATTGCACCGGTCTCCAGTTGTCACATCAGCCTCTCAACTGGTAGCCTCGACAACATCTTCGAGAAGAGAACGATGTTCTGGCACCGCTGTCGTTTGTCCGTTGGACCTGATGTAGGGTTTCCCCTGACACCGGAGGAGAGGAAGGCACCATTGGGACCAAGACCACGCCTTTAGGAAGGAAGCAGCACCCATAGTCGTCGCAGTGGTCCGCGTCGGAATACACCGAGCATGGCTTTCACCCTCGTCCTTCGCCATGACACCGATGATGCCGAAGCCGACTGACTTGAGACTAGGGACGGAGATGGAGTCGCTGGCTTGAACCACCGCCAAAGGAGGACGCCTCTCATTCAGTAGTCAATGGTGACTTTCACAACAACAAAAAACTAGTCAATGGTGACAAAAGACGGAGAGAATGCAAGGGGTTCTCAATATAACAGGAACACGTAAAGTGCCTCGCAAACAAAAGGGAAAAAAATAACACGTACGTGCGGAGTGACACAATGGAAACTCCTTTTAGGTGCGATGCTTTCCACTAGCATCAGCGTGGTGTCATGTCATGGCAAAGGTAATTTGCCACTTTCTGCTGCCTTGCCTGCCGTCCAAAAGTCTGACCCAAAAGGTGGCGTGCATGCACTAGGTATTCACGATGTCAGCTTTTGCTGCTTCTTCCACCTGGTTTCTCGCCTCTAAATTAAGGTTCAGATTAAGATGCCAATCCGCGATTGTCTTGATTGTAGTAATATGCAGATCAAGCTGCCAGACTGCATCAGTCTTGATTGAAAGTAACACCAGCATATTTACTCATATAAGTAGCATGCCCAAACGTTGTCCGGCAAAAACGTCAGATTGGTCGTTTGGGGGACGCCACGGCGTGGTGCCGCGTTTGGGGGGCTCCCGTTCCTAGCCGCGTCCTCCAAACGTGACCTCCAAACAAAAAGCAAATGTAAAAGTCGTGTCCGACGTTTTTGATAGGGCGGCTATACACAGGGGATGGGCTGGGGACGCCGGACAATATTTGAGGCATGTTCGGACCGAAGTGGCCTTTGAAGCGCATGACTGGAAGAGATTAAGTGTCCGGTGTGCCCCAATTTCCTTTGGGAGACGCTTTGGGGGTCGCGACTGGAGATGGTCTTAGAGGTGGTGATTCCCAGTCTAGAACAAAGCATACGATTTTGCTAGCAAACTACTTGCAATCATGCACTATTGCACTTCGATATGCCTTGCACATAAATCTACGGCCTCTCTCTTCGCTACAGGAACTAAACTTTTGAGAGTCGTCTTCGGTGCCCTAGGTCTCTCTAATGCTTCCCTTGGCGGCGAGGACGGCCGGAGGTGGTTAGGAGGCGACGCCGGAGATCAATCTGTATATAGTAGAGGTAGGTTTAGTACCAGTAGTTGTTGCCTAGTTGGTGTTGGCGTCATGCCGTTTTTCGGGAAGCTTCAGGCGCATACCAGCGCTGCCGATGGAGTTTGGTGGCTCCGTGCTCACGGAGGTCCATGGAGGACACAGTTCAGGGCCGGATCTAGCCATATCCGGCTCAATAAAAGTTGTCGGTTTGGGCTTCCTCTTCTTCCGCGGTTCTATTGCCTTGCTTCTCCTTCTAGCCGACCATGGCAGCGAGGAGAAGGAGCTGGGCGGAGCAATAGCCGGCGGGTTTGGAGGAGGTCGGGAAAGAATGAAGCTGCAGGTTGGAGAAGAACACATGGTGGCTGGATCTCACCGCCATGATCAGTGGTCAAGCAGGTGGCCTCTCTAGGTGCCTTTGATGGCACCAGCGCAACCTCCGTCGTGGAGGCCTCTCCATGGAGCATCGTCGGTGTTCATCGCTCCTTCTACCCCAAGTGGCGTTGTCCCCGGTGGCAAAGGGAGTGGCCGGCAGTGGAGCTCTGATCGTGGTGGCAGAATTCAAGGATCTGAACGCTTTTCTATTCTGAAGTCAAGGGTTCTTTGTGCTAAAGATCAGGCCTATGTTGTAATCTTTAATCTTTTAGGGGGGAAGAACAACAATGGGACAAACTCCACCGTGTAAAACAGTGCTAAGCAGCCCAGCGGCCAGCCCACATTTTTCGCTATAACTAGAGATAGCCCAAAATGAAATGTGTGTGCATGGGTGGGCTCAAAGGACCCACAGAGGTGGCCGATCCGCACCAAAGTGGCCCGTAAAAAGATACTGGTTGATTATTTTTAATATATTTTTAGAAAACAACATGTTGATAATAATCTTAACCTCATAAAGTCATCTTAGTACAGAATTCATTTTAGTAATTAAAAAAATTGGCCTCCTGATTGTTTTGTATACCTGGTGACATTTTTTAGTCGTGAATGTACCTTTTTAAACCCGTTAATTTTATTTGAACCCCATAAACAATTTTTTGAACCATGAATTTTTGGTAACTTCGTCATCCTCACAGGCTTCAGATTAGGCTTCATAGAAAGGTGAGTTTTCTTTCTTTTGCTTTCTTAGGCTGCAAAAAACAGCGCAAAACAGTAATACTTCAATCCTGGTGTTTCTCAACGCACTTCATATCCATCCTTACAGGTTCACTCTAGTCTATACTATTATATTGAAGTTGGTCGTAGGTCGTACAACACGTTTGGTGAAGGAGATTTGTAGCATGTGGACCGTTAAATCTTTACCTACTAATAAAGGAAGTAAGGTTTCTCCCCAAAATTTTCGTCCGTTTTAGAATTACCCACAATTTGCAAAGAAATTTACGACATCTGCCACCGCAAAAGTGAAAAATGGTCGCTGGTTTCCCTGGTCGCTCGCCTGGGCCTGGCCCAAATTTTTCAATCGGAGCTTAGTCCATCCCTATTTATTGCCTGGAAGGCTCCAACCCGATACCCTACAATCTCCAAAAATCGCCGCCCCTCCTGAATCTAGGGTTCTGACGTTCCAATCGAAATTTGTCCTGCGCAGCGCATCCTGATGCTCTCCCGTATTCAACTTTTGTACCTGGTGAATCAAAGACAGCTGAATAGCACGTAACGCGCCGGGAAGGGGATTCTGCATCCATCAAAGCCACCTTCAACGAGACAGCGACGCCCATGCCGTGCTTGGACCTGACAGGCATCAGCGCAGGGCGCATCGGGGACGCAGCGGGACTTGACGGGGGCTAATTCATCAGCGCAGGGCACAGCGGGACTTTTGGGGGTTAAATTCATCAGCACGCAGCAGATAATTCCCGCCGGCAGCCCCCAGAGATGACGCGCAGGCTCGCGTTGGCTTGGAGGCATAAACGGAAAAGACACGGGATGAAGACTGCGATTCCAGTTTCTTGAAGGACACAACGGCGCGGAGGTGGCCGAGGTCGCTCAGAGCCGGATGAGCTTCGGAGTGACGAAGCTGTTGCCTGCGTGGGCAGCATGGTCGAGTAGGATGCCGGGATCTGGACCGGTGGTCTCGAGCGGTGCTACTGCGCTCCCGGAACGCTGCAGGCTGCTATTGCTGCCGCTGATTTGAACCGTGGTCTCGTGCGTGTTCGGCATTCAGTAGACGGTGGCAGTGGAATCGACGAGATTGCTCAGTTTAACTGCTAATGCCAAAAAGTTGAAATCGAGATTGAGCAGAGCTAGCTAATGTGAATGGAACAGAGAACCGGAGTACTTTTATCAGCTCCGGATCTATTGGGTCTGATCCAATTTTATAGGCACACGAGTCCATGGTCTTGGTTCATTAATTCGTTGCATCAAGGCTTTCATCATCATAATAACGATTCTTTTTTTTTGTCATGGTTTACGCGATGAGGTTTTGGGGTACGTACTCTTATCTTAGTCGGCTGAACTAATCTATATGGGAAGAACCAATTTTACAGAAGAGGTTCTTGCATGCGAGTATATTATGTAGAGGGTGAAGTCTCTTAACCTTTTCTCCAAATATTTTCCTTTTGCATGTTCATGTACTCTTAAACTTCCAGTACCGTATAAAATCCTTGATATTTAGGTTAAACTGTTTCTTACTTTTTGTTGTTGAATCCGAATATTTGCCTGATAAGCAATTGCAGGTTTGTGATTGTTTGAGGATATGGGATGAAGAAGATAGGAAGAAGCAATGGACTGGAACTTTTAGATGACTGAGATGGGCAGTGCTAAACTTCTCACAATTAACATATTCTCAAATATATGCAGTTCAGATGACTGAGATTAATGAAAAGTGTTAGACACCTGAAAATTAACAAAAATATATTCTCAGGTATTCTCGATGGTAGTTATGTTCTCTTAAATTAATATTCAGCAAAAATCAATCCGCCGCAACGCGCGGGCTTTGTGCTAGTCTATACCTATACCTAATACCTAATAATAAAGGAGCTAACGTTTCCTTGGTTTGGTCCGTCAAAATACGTTTTTGTCCACCGTTGGTTACGTCTTCGACCGTCAAACCTTTTTCGTCGGCCGAACTTTCCTTTTTGCTCATGTTGCACAGCGGAAAAAAAAAAGAGTTCACGACGAATACGTTTGACTGGGACTAGGACTCCAAGCTTGACACGAGGGTCTAGAGTCCCCGATTCCCGAATCCAACTCGATCATATATATCCTACCGAATCCCGTGTGGGCATCGAGGTTTAGAAGGACAAGCTGCAGAACCGAGCGTGACCAAGGACGAAATCCGCAATATCCTGGATTATGTGATCGCCGAGGATCGAGTCGGATATACACGTGAGATCAAGGAGACGAGATCGACCACAAGAACGTCTGCTACACCTACACCGCCCTGGGAGCGATCACGAGGTGACAGCAATAGGGAGCAAGATGTCGTTCGTAGGCGGCTGCTGCTCCTTATATCTAGCACCTGCCCCGGAGCAACTCCCTCAAAGCGTGTGTTTTCATCTTCTGGTCTTGAGTATGGTGAATTCGGTGGAGGCGATGAAGCCTTGAAGGTCATCCGGCCTTCCGATCTGGTGATTGATTCCTGCACGAACTGATGCCTTGGAGTCTCGATTCTCGTTCAGATCAAGGCACGTTTGTTCCCACTCGGAGAAGTTGCGAGGTCATGCCCGCCCTCATGCTTGCGCGCGTCCGTGACAAAGGCGGCTGTGGTCGACACCAACTCACCAAGTCCAACTCACCAAGTACGCCATCGGTGCAGATCAGGAGCAATGCATGCCAGCCAGTGTATACAAGGCTAGAAACATAGATCGATGAAGCCTGCTATACTCGATGAGGAAGGCCGTCGGCAAACACAAGCCCGTGTAGCAGCTCAGCTCATGGCCTCCTGCGCCCATTGGCCAATGAAAAAGTTGAAAACGTGAAGAACAGCAAGATCGCCTGAGCCATGTGCTATCCACACGATGAGGGCTTAGCCCAGTGGTTAGGGTCGCAGTGGTGCACCCTAACGACCAGAGTTCGATCCCTGTCAGGGACGAATTCTGGAATTGTCACGCCAAGTCCCGCTTCTACTATATCAATAGTGTTCTAGTTCCTCCTAGACACTGTTTCATATTAGAACTTACAGTTTGTTTGCTCCCAAGATGGTCCGTCGACCGTCGCCAAGGACATGAGCCATGCCGTGCAGCGAGTTGGGCCATTAGCCATGGTCATGCATGGTGCGCACCACGCTGACAGAACGGAAGGCGACTGCCTCTGGTAACTCGACGAGTCGCACGATGCGGATCAGGAGGTCCATGGAAAGCCATTGTGACAAAAAAATCACGTCAAGGTATTGTTTGAAGAAAAATACATGCTTCTTTCAAATAATAACTGAAGTTCTGTACGGAGTATGGCACAACAAGGAATTTATTGCATTTACTTGAGTCACCAACTAGAAAATGGTTTGATTGTTGATTCCTTTGGTTCGCATTTACTGCGAGACTAACCATGCTTCTTCTCCATGCAACAAGATTGGACAATGCACTACTTTCAAGACTTTGCAACACCTGCATAATAATTAATTCTGAGTTGGCAGATCTTTTTCAAGGTTTGAAGAAATTTCTTGACAATTTTGTTGGTAGATCCTACTTGATCTTAAACTTTAAGGATGCTATTTATTTTACATTCAATACTGGAAAGCGGAAGGACCAATTACTCCATTCTTCAACGAGGTCGTGGTAAATATTTGTGTAAACGAGGACAAGCCCCGTGTGCCAAATTCTTATTTTAAAAGATTTTATATATGCCTATGTCTAAGGTCACTTGGCGAATACATTGCACACTTCAAAAACATCCAAACGATTCAAACTATACAACACCGCAAAATAAATTGACTATTTGCATGTTATACTATTCATTGCTAAATTTGAGATAAGTACAATTTTTTTGAAATATATATTAAGATGAATAGATGTAAGAGAAGTAAAAAAAAAATTAGGAGAACGAGAGGAGCGGTTTTATGAGTAAAATATATTAGCAATGCCATGCTTGATTGATGGCAGATAATAGCCAAGATAATAGAACCAGGTTATTCTCCGATGTTCTTAAGTTTGTGTTGGCAATGTGACCAAAGTTATCATTGTCACATGTATTTTATTCACTATTTAATTGTTTTTTATTTTTTTCCGTAGCAACGCACGGGTTTTGTCCTAGTTTAATCTAAGGTCGCTACTTCGTTCGATCTAATTAGGAAACAATCTCACTAGCTTGTAATATCAATCAATCCTACACCGGCATCAAAATACTTGCCAAAAATCTTTTAAGGCATGCAACCATTATCAAAAAGTATTTCCAAAATATTTGACCTCTCCCGTCAAATGGCGTTGCTTAACAAAAATAGCTTTCTCCCAGTCAGGGAGAACAGTCCGGTCTTTCCGATTAGCGATCAGTACGTGATCCCATCGTTTTCGTTAAGGAAGGTTATATCTCCAAAAATTTGGAAAATAATTCCTTCTTTGATTAGCGTGATGGTTCTGGTTTACGTCTCTTTTACCTCGTCTCTTTTACCTCGTCTCATATGATAAGATATTCACCTCTCCCTCGAATCTAATACTTCCTACAATTTTCTCCCACGAAATCAAGACCATTCGGCGGCTGGCGGCGCTGAACCTCAGGCGGCGCCTCGAACAGATACCCTTCTTGTACTGAAATTTGCAGGAAAGCTGATGTCTTGGAGTATTTCTGCTCTATAGGCCGCCGTGGACGGGGAGGTCTTTCCCAAAACTGTCGTCATGAAGGCTCACTCCACCTTCAGTTTATTGCTGCGCACCACCACAATTCACCTTTCTACCAGTTCCAGTGTTGTGATCCAACAACGGAGGCACCTTGTAGATCTGAGCTCCTTGTCCGTCACTCTGATTACAAAAGGCAGAAACAATTTCTTTGTTTTTTTTTTGGTTAAAGTCTCATGTGTTCATTTTTGTACAACTAATAGCATTTTTTTCTCCTACTGATGCTGTGGTCAGTTTTAATAGTTGTGCCATCATTTGACGACTTGAGGAATTCTCAGATATATACGACTTAAATAAGAACGTAATGCTAGGTGTTGCTGATTGGTTCGTGGTAGCAGATTTCTTTGGCTTTTTGTGATTCATGTAGTGTGGTTGTCAATTTTGAATCTGAACTTCAAAATTAATTCTTATAATCAATACTCTTAGTAAAACCATCTACTCAATTGTGATAATGTATTTTTCATAGCGCATGCACGTAAGAACGGGAGCTTATATCACAATCCTTTATTGAAAATGGAGATTATTTGCCTTGTGGGGGTTTCACAGAAAAATCTATGATCTGAGCGTCCTTCACTGACCGAAACATATGAAGTTTTTTTAACAGGGAATGGGGTCTGGAAAGACCCCGAACATGTTGCATTAATACTGGATATTTGCACGTGACTCTAAAAGATTAAAATTTACAGCATAGCCTTGATCTTTTGCACAAAGGACCTTGAAGAATAGAAAACAAACGCAATCGGATCCTTGAAGTCTTCCTCCACGACTGGTGCTCAATCGTTGGGTACTCTCCCTACCATCGGGGATCAAGCCACTTGGGGCAGAGAGGGTGATGAACGCTGGCGTTGCTCCATGGAAGGGCCTCCTTGATGGAGATTGAACTGATGCCAACAAGGGCATATGGAGAGGCCACCTGTATGACCACAAATCATGGCGGCAAAATCCGGCCGCGATGTGTTCTTCTCCAACTTGCAGCTTCGATCTTTCCTGATCTCCTCCAATCCTGCAGTCCACCGCTCTACCAAACTCCCTCTCCTCGCCGCTACGACCGGCTAGAAGGAGAATGAGGGTAATAGAACTGTAGTAGAAAAGGAAGCCCATATCGGCGCTCCTCCTTTCTCCTCCACCATGAAGGACAAGCAGAGGAGCTCGTTAGCCATCCCATGCCGCCGCTAGAAAGCAGCCGAGATCGACTCCTAAAGATCGGCATAACGCCATAAGCCATAAAGTAAACCGCCATGAAGGCAAACCCTAAACTGCACCTAGACCTAGACCTATTGCAGCTACTTTGTACAGGAGAAGGCCGGCCTCCCCTCCCCCGTCGTATCCGGCTGATGAGGCCATTGGAGAAGGGGGGAGACGATCCAAGGCGGCGGAGTCAACTCTCAAGAAGGCGGGGACGAGAGAGAACGAAGCGGTGTGAATGAGAGCTAGATGAAGTTGTTGGTATCTCATTATTTCATCACCCAACTCATTCTCGAGGTCCTCAAACTTGATAATAGTCTTTCATATTAGAAGCATGATTGTTACTTATGTTCTGAATTAGAGGCCGTGCGTAGGTTTCTTGCTTCCAGCTCATGTGTCATATCTAGCATTCGTTCCTATTTGGAGACAACTGCACTATGTATTGAAATTACTCATCTTCCATGACACTGTCAAATCATTTCAAGAATGCAGGAAATACCTTCAAAGTTTACAATGATCATAAAAAAATGGCGATCTTTAATGAGTTGGTGTAGATGTGTGTGTGGGGCTACTCGAAATGTTAAACATGGAGGAAGTAGATTCCAAATGATAATATTTGCAAATGCATGAAATTATATTAATTTTTTTATTAACGTATAAGCTCTAAGTTTGTTAAACCGTAGCAACACATGGGCATTCAACTAGTAGCTATAAAACCCGGAAATGGTGAATGGAACCTGGGTACGCGCGCACCCATTTACGAAAAGTTCAAAATAATGCTATTTAAAAGTTTCAAAACAATGTGAAGTAAATTTTTGCATGTATATACTATGTTGATACTTACTCGTGTGTGTTTTCACGGAAAAATACCATTGTATGTGACCTACACAAAAATGACAAAATGCAAATTCCTATTCCTGTGAATAGTACAAAGTCATGTTCACTATTCTCATTTGGACATTTTGTCATTTTTATGCAGGCCACACACAATGATATTTTTTCGTGAAAACTTACACGAGTAAGTATCAACATAATATATACATGCAAAATTTTACTTCATATTTTTTTGAAAATTTTTAAATAATATTTTTTGAACTTTTCGTAAACGGGCGGCGTCCTCCCCTGGCCCGCATGTCTGCCTCCCAAAACACAAGCCCGTCGCACACATCTCCCACCGCTCCGCCGCCACCCACGGACCAGCGATTTGGGAGCGGCGTCGACACCGGCCACCGTCGTCGAGACGCCGGCAAGCGGGACGGAAGCATAGGTCAAGGCCCCGCGCTGCTTTCGCCGCCGCGCAGAGCGAGGACGCGCCGCCGGCGTTGTCCTCTCACCGTCGCGACACCTCCCGCCGTTCGCAGCTGCGCCGTTTCCGCCGGAGGTGAGCTCTCCTGCACCGTGTTTCCAGACCGCAAGTGATGAGGACATCCTACCTCACTACTACCTCCGTCATTACCAACTGAAGATGAACCTGTTGTGAAGCTCAAGTCCAATGAAGGGATTGGACCAATGACACGAGCTCGTGCGAAGCTACTTAAACAACAGGTGAACTTGTTCCTAAACGATACCTTGATTGATGAGAACTTTATACTACCTAAGTCCTATTACTTATGTATCATCAGGTATGAAGAGGAGACAAGCATCGCACGAGGAGGAGAGGAGCATGGACGTGAAGATGGACGTGAAGCTGGACAAGGAGCTGGACATGAAGATATCTCATGGACGCGCGAGGGAGGAGCGGGAGGAATGCGCGAGAGGAGAAGAAGAAGTCCAGGCCGGTCCGGGCCCGTCATACCCCCACCCGCCGCCCCGGTCCTGGCCGACCAGCCGCCAACCGGAGGGAGGCATCGTGCGCAAACCGGAAACTTCGGTTCCGGCTGCACCGGTGACCGGACCTGACCGGACCGGCCGTCCACGGTCGACCGGATTCCGACCACCACCCGAGTCTGTCTCGACCAGATCTATTCTGGGTCGGTTTTACTTGTATCTTTCGACCAGAACTCGTCCCGACGCCTATATAAGTGCCTTGGACGACCCCCTAGCTGCTTTAGACCACGTTTAAGATAAACCCTAGTTCTTAGTTGTTTGCTCTGCAAAACTATTGAATTCCCTACACCATATTGCTTGGATATTGTGTAGATCATGTTTAAGTCTTGTGTGATCTGTTGTTCCATTGGGAATTGGGTTGCAACTTACCGCTTCGTGGTCGGCAGCTACGTGCGCAAGTGTGTGGAGTTGCGAATATCTTGCAGGGTTGAGAGCTGTTGCATTGGCGACAGGGACCAATCGAGAGATCTCGTTGCGTCATACAAGTTATCATCCACTACATCGTCGTGTTTCTCCGCTGCTATCACCCCGTGATCATCATCACCACCATTGCTTACTGAGAAGATCAGGCCACCCCTTTATCATCTTGGTATCAGATTTCCAGTTTTCTCGGTAAGCCATCCACAATCCACCCCATAGTTGAGTTGTGAGTGTTTTCCTATCCAGAAAAAGCCAAAAAAATTAGGGTTAGGGTTTGCCATAGCCATAGATTGCACTAATTTCGAGTTTTAGTTGCTTTTCGTAGTTGTTTTGTAACTTTATCTTTCATCTAGTATTTTAGGGTTTGAGTTTACTCTATCATCTTGTGTTACTTTTTCGTCTAGTGTCAGTTTTGTTACTCCGAGTCCACATAGCGTACAGTGTGCTTGTTCCCAACCATAGCCACAGCCTTTCGATATACGTGACTAGGAACTTCCCCGAAGAGACTAGTTTTACCGCTCGACAGGCTGCTCATTAGGGTTTGGTGCTTTGCATATCTTGTTGGCCGTGTTATCAAGGAGTTGAGTCATAAAATCAAAAAAAATCGAAAAGAAGCAAAAAGAGCTACATCGCTGCGTGCGTTACCAAAAGAAAAATACAAAAAGAAAAGTGACGTGCTAGTTGGATCAAGTGAAAGGCCTAAGTTTTCTTTACTGCACCTGTAGTTGAGCAATCTTGTGCCTGTTTCGTTGAGCTTTGCTAGCGTCTCTCTAGTGCATTGCAACCTTTCCTCCATATTGTTGCATTGCCCCATTATATCGCCTTGTGTGAGTATCTTTGGTTGTCTACGGTCGCTAGAGCTTGTTATTGGTGCAAATAGGTAGCCTACCTACAGCCCTGCTTTGTCGTGTGATTGTTCTTATACCCTTGATATTCGCTTCGCTACATCCGTGCACTAGTTGTTCCTACAAGTGGTAAACAACACTAATTTACTTTGGAACGGTAAGATTCCCTTTTCTTATCAGTTTTGAGTGACTTGTGAGAGTACCACCATCTATATTTTTGATTTAGTGCACTAACTTACTAATCATGTCTGCTAGTGATAATAAGATTGTTAACCAGGAAAACAAGAATTCGGCAGATATCATCACATGGAGGGAGTATGAAGATCTTCGTAATGAGATGCGACGTGAATTCCGCACTCAGGATGATGAGCTTAAGAGTACAGTTGACAAGATCAAACAAACGCTGGATGCTACTAATGTCACCGTCACTGGATTGGCTGATCAAATGACGGATATACAGCGCAATATTGCAGATATGCGTCTCGCTATTGAGAATTTGACTGCACAACAACAACAACAAGACGATGATGAAGATCCTGAGCTTGAAGATGACGCACACAATGCTCGTGGTGCGCCTCGTGGTCATCGTCCTCGTGGTTGGGTTCCACTTGGCCGCAATGGTCGTGGACAAGATGAAGAAGATGGATTGGGTAAGCCCAAGTTTTCCATACCCAAGTTTGAAGGAGGAGCTGATGTTGAAGAATACCTCACTTGGGAGCTCAAGATTGAGAAGTTATGGAGCTTACATCCCAACTATTCTGAAGATAAGAAGATCGAGCTTGCTTCTTCTGAATTTGATGGTTATGCATTGCGTTGGTGGGATTCTTTGGTTCGTAACCTCGACGAAGATGGTGCACAACCTATCCGTACATGGCGTGCTATGAAAGAGGCAATGACTTCTCGTTTTGTGCCTACAAATTACATGCGGAATATATTTGATAAGCTAACACTATTGAGGCAAGGTGTGAAGACTGTTGATGAGTACTACATGGAGATGGAGATGCTTATGCAGCGTGGTCGTGTCCGTGAGTCTCTAGAGATGACAATGCAGCGTTTTCTCAATGGATTGAAGTATGATGTTAAAGGCATTGTTCGTCATTACACCTACACCAATATGAATCAATTGTTACATCATGCAAGAGAAGCTGAATCACAGTTGGCTGAAGAAGCAAAGGTTAAGGGACGTGCTACAGGAGTTGGGCGTTTTACACCTCGTGCGCCCTCTACGGTGCCGGCGCCTTCGACGCTTCCGTTCCTTACTCTACTCCGCCTAGCAAACCGGTCTCCAATGTATCTAATGCAAAGAAGTCCGAATCTGCAAGTACGAGTGGTTCTAGTATGTCTACAACGCGCAACCGCGATATGCTTTGCCATACATGTGGTGGCAAGGGTCACTTCAAGAGAGATTGTCCTAACCGCAAAGTCATGTTTATCAATGAGGACAATGAGTATGAGACTCGGAGATGATGTTGATCCGAATGCTCCAGACGATGATGACTATGACACCGATGGTGAAGATGCATATCCTTTGATGCTCGTACCATTGTTGTGCAGCGTGCTCTTAATGTGTTGCCTAGTGCATCTACTCAGCTGCAATTTGTTCCAAACCAAAGCTTTAGTTGGTCCTGACAAGGCTTGCAAGGTCATTATTGATGGCGGGAGTTTCCGCAATTTAGCAAGCAAGGAGTTATGTACCAAGCTGAAGTTGAAGTACCTACCGCACCCGCATCCATATTATATTCAGTGGTTGAGCGACAATGGTGAGATGAAGGTAAACCACATGGTGCGTGTTGAGTTTGAGATTGGACCGTATAAGGATTGCATTGATTTTGATGTGGTTCCTATGATGGTTTGTCACCTACTATTGGGTCGGCCTTGGCTATATGACCGTTCTGTGCAACACAATGGCCGAGCCAATACATATCACTTGGAGTACAAGGGCAAGAAAATTAACTTACAACCTATGTCACCACAACAAATTGTCAATGAGTCTCGTCGGAAGATTGAAGTGAATTTGGAGGATGCACCTCTAGATAGGCGAGAGAATTGTAATGTCGTGAGTGATATAACGAAAAGTGAGAGAGTGAATTCCTTAGTTTCATTAGCCACCAAAGAAGACATGAGAGAGTTTAGTGAGGATCCTACGGCCATGCCTCTTGTGCTTTTGTACAGGGGTACGGTTTTGGTTTCTAACGACATGACCCCTCTTTCTTTTGGTGTTTCTAATGTTTTGCAGGAATTTGGCGACGTGTTTCCGGAGGAGGTACCCGCAGGACTACCACCATTGCGAGGTATTGAGCATCAAATTGACTTGATTCCCGGAGCATCGCTGCCCAATAGGGCGCCATATCGCACTAATCCCGAAGAGACGAAGGAGATACAGAAGCAAGTACTACTCGACAAAGGTTATATCCGCATAAGCCTTAGTCCTTGTGTTGTTCCTGTTATTTTAGTTCCTAAGAAAGATGGTACTTGGCGTATGTGCGTAGATTGTAGAGCTATAAACAACATTACTATTCGATATCGTCATCCTATTCCCCGTTTAGAGGATATGCTAGATGAATTGAGTGGTGCTGATGTGTTCTCTAAAATTGATTTGCATAGTGGTTATCATCAAATTAGGATGAATGAAGGGGATGAGTGGAAAACCGCCTTTAAAACAAAATTTGGTTTATATGAGTGGTTAGTAATGCCTTTTGGGTTAACTAATGCACCTAGTACTTTCATGAGACCGATGAACCATGTTTTGCGTGAATTTATTGGCAAATTTGTGGTTGTGTACTTTGATGACATATTAATCTACAGCCGCAATGAATCTGATCATACTATACACATTAGACATGTTTTGCAAGTGTTGCGTGATAATCAACTCTATGGTAATCTTGAGAAGTGCACATTTTGCAAAGATAAGGTCATATTTCTGGGTTATGTTGTCTCTAAGCATGGAGTAGAAGTAGATGTGTCTAAAATTAAAGCTATTCAAAATTGGCCTACTCCCATGAATGTGAGTCAAGTAAGAAGTTTCCATGGTCTCGCTGGGTTTTATCGCAGATTTGTGCCCAACTTTAGTACTATTGCTGCACCTTTGAATGATTTGACTAAAAAGGGTATTGTTTTTGAGTGGGGCGCTGATACGTCCAAAACGTATCTACTTTCCCGAACACTTTTGCTATTGTTTTGCCTCTAATTTGTGTATTTTGGATGCAACTAACGCGGACTAACGCTGTTTTCAGCAGAACTGCTCTCCTCGTTTTGTGCAAAATCCAACTTTCAGGAAAATCCTTGGAATTTATGCGAAAGGCCCTATTTTCCCGAATGCCGAGCGAGAAAGCCAGCCGGGGCAGGCCCCACACACTAGGCCGGCGGCCAGGGGCGCCGCCTTGTTGTGTGGGCGCCTCGGCGGCCCCCGACGCTCTCTTCGGACTATATACGTCTTTCGACCTAAAAACGCCGGGGTACGTCGATATTTCCAGAGACCATCCATCGCCGCCGCCATCGCGAAACTCCGCCGGGGACCAGAAACTCCGTTCGGCACTCCGTCGGGACGGGGAATTGGAGGGGATCTTCACCGCCACCACCACCGACGCCTCCATCGACCAGCCATGTTTCCCCATCCATGTGTGAGTAATTCCCCCGCTGTAGGCTGAAGGGGATGGTAGGGATTGGATGAGATTGATCATGTAATAGTCACAAGATTGTTAGGGCATGGTGCCTAGTATCCGTAGATGTTACTTTTATGATATTGTTGCAACTTGTTATGCTTAATGCTTGTCACTAGGGCCCGAGTGCCATGATCTCAGATCTGAACATGTTATTGTTTCATCATGATATGCATTGTTTTATGATCTTACTGCAAGTTGTATACACATGTCGCTGTCCGGAACCAATGGCCCCGAAGTGAATCGGGACAACCGGAGGGGATGGTAGTGATGTGAGGATCACATGTGTTCACGGAGTGTTAATGCTTTGCTCCGGTACTCTATTAAAAGGAGTACCTTAATTTCCGGTAGTTTCCCTAGAGGCCCGGCTGCCACCTGGTAGGACAAAAGATGTTCAAGTTTCTCATTGCGAGCACGTACGACTATATATGGAACACATGCCTATTGATTGATTAGTACTTGGATACCGTGTCTATTATTCTGTAGACAGTGTTGGGCCTCCAAGAGCAGGTTTGTAGAACAGCAGAAGTTTCCCTTAAGTGGATTACCCAAGGTTTATCGAACTCAGGGAGGAAGAGGTCAAAGATATCCCTCTCATGCAACCCTGCAACCACAAAACAAGAAGTCTCTTGTGTCCCCAACACACCTAATAGGTGCACTAGTTCGGCGAAGAGATAGTGAAATACAAGTGGTATGAATGAATATGAGCAGTAGTACGGCGCCAGAAAATAGCTTCATGGGCGTGGATGGTAACAATATTGCAGGAGTAAACATGCAGTAGAACGCAGCGGTAACACAGTAAAACAGAACAAGCAGTGATAGCAGTATTTAGGAACAAGGCCTAGGGATTAGACTTTCACTAGTGGACACTCTCAACATTGATCACATAGAATAGATAAATGCATACTCTACACTTTTGTTGGATGATGAACACATTGCGTAGGATTACACGAACCCTCAATGCCGGAGTTAACAAGCTCCACAATAATGCTCATATTTTAGTAACCTTTAGTGTAAGATAGATCAAAAGACTAAACCAAGTACTAGCATAGCATGCACACTGTCACCTTCATGCATATGTAGGAGGAATAGATCACATCAATATTATCATAGCAATAGTTAACTTCGCAATCTACAAGAGATCATGATCATAGCCTACGCCAAGTACTCACACGGTGCACACACTGTCACCTTTACACACGTGGAGGAGGAATAGAGTACTTTAATAACATCACTAGAGTAGCACATAGATGAATAGTGATACAAAACTCATATGAATCTCAATCATGTAAGGCAGCTCATGAGATCATTGTATTGAAGTACATAGGAGAGAGATTAACCACATTACCGGCACAGCCCCGAGCCTCGATGGAGAACTACTCCTCTTCATGGGAGCAGCAGCGTTGATGAAGATGGCGGTGGAGATGGCAGCGGTGTCGATGGAGAAGCCTTCCGGCACTTCCCCGTGGTGCCGGAACGAGACTCTGTCCCCCTATCTTGGCTTCACGATGGCGGCGGCTCGGGAAGGTTTCGCGCCGTGGCTTCTTCCGTAAGGGTTTTAGGTCAGGACCTTTAAATAGGCGAAAGGGGAGCCTCGGAGGGGCACCAGGGTGCCCTCACCACCAGTGGCGCGGCCGGCCCCCGGCCCGCGCCCAAGTGTGGTGTGGCCCCCCGGCCCATCTCTGGCCCCTCTTCGGTGATCTGAAGCTTCCGGGAAAAATAGGAACCTGGGCGGTGATTTCGTCCAATTCCGAGAATATTTTGTTACTAGGATTTCTGAAACCAAAAACAGCAGAAAACAGGAACTGGCACTTCGGCATCTTGTTAATAGGTTAGTTCCGAAAATGCGTAAATACGACATATAATGTGCATAAAACATGTAGGTATCATCAATAAAGTAGCATGGAACATAAGAAATTATCGATACGTCGAGACGTATCAGCATCCCCAAGCTTAGTTCTGCTCGTCCCGAGCAGTAAAACGATAACAAAGATAATTTCTTAAGTGACATGCCATCATAATCTTGATCATACTATTTGTAAACATATGTAATGAATGCAGCGATCAAAACAATGGTAATGACATGAGTAAACAAGTGAATCATAAAGCAAAGACTTTTCATGAATAGTACTTCAAGACAAGCATCAATAAGTCTTGCATAAGAGTTAACTCATAAAGCAATAAATCAAAGTAAAGGTGTGTTATCACCAGAATTTGACCAAGCCAGAGGACCAAGCCAGAGGTGGGCCGCGATCAAGATGGATGTGAAGATTATACATGGGAGAAATACGTGAATCGGCCTTTTATACCAAATTGGGCTAAACTGCCCACGTATCTGTAATATATTAGATCGCATGTTAGTTTAGAAGTTAGAATCTATCTCGTGCACGATTTAGTGCACGCCCACGTTAGAAAGTCCCCGGGACTATAAATATGTATCTAGGGTTTATGGAATAAACAACAACCAACGTTCAACACAAACCAATCTCGGCGCATCGCCAACTCCTTCGTCTCGAGGGTTCCTCCGTAGCACCATGCTGCCTAGATCGCATCTCGCGATCTGCAGCACGAGCCCCTAGTTGTTCATGCGTTGCTCGTATTGAAGCCTTTGATGGCGAGCAACGTAGTTATCATAGATGTGTTAGGGTTAGCATTGTTCCTAGTATCATATGCTGTCGTAGTGCAACCCTTGCGCATCTAGCCGTCCTGTACCTCATCATGGGTGCAGGGGCGGCACCCCGCTTGATCGTTATTTAGTAGATCTGATCCGTTACGGTCGCTCCTTGATTCATCAAGGATTAGTTTAATATCCAATAGTTAGGCCTTACAAAGGGTTGGAGGATCCAGCGGCATGCAGGGTGTAGTTTGCTGCCCCTAGACAGGACGTTCCGAGGATCAACCTAGTGTTGGTTTTTAGGCCTTGTCTAGGGCTGGCTTACGTTTACCGTGCGTGAGCGCGAGGCCCAATCGTGAGTAGGATGATCCGATTATGCGGTGAAAACCCCGATCGTCGTGGATCTCATATGCTTTATCATGATCAAGCAGGACCACCATATATTCGGCCACCTCGGACGAATCATGGGTGGATCGGCTCCATGAGCCGATTCACAGACAACCTGAGAGCCGATCGAGGCTCGTATTTAACGTGTACGTGTGTGCCCCGCAGCGAGGCATCATCCACACCTTCGACCGGGTATAGGTCAGGTGGCACGCCCTTGCAACTCGCATCGGCGCGCGACCAGGAGGCTTTGCGGGCCGTCGCTCCGAGGGATCGGGGCCAGCCGCAGCCCTAGTCGTTCCCGGCTCTACGGTGTTGACCAGTCACTACCCGCCGGTGGGTTTCGACGTCAACATTCTGGCACGGCCGGTGGGACAATCTTCAACAACCACCTCGCCATCCACATCGAGATGGCGGAAGAAACTCCGGTCACCTACGAGGAGCTCTGGCGAGCTCAAAAAGAAGCATGACAGGGTCAAGGGGGTCATCGGAACCAAACTCGTCGGCTTCGTAGGGAGACCTGTTTGCGCGGCATCAAGCAACGGAGACACGCACCCGCATCCTGGTGTCAACATGGCAGATCTTAACCACTGCGGAGGAAGCTAGAGTTCTCCTTTGGCATCAGCACGGCGGGGCTCGCATGCCGCCGTGGCGAATACAAAGGCAAAGTCTACCCGACGAGCTCGAAAAGGTGGCGTACTAAACATAGCACCGCCAGATTCTCGTGGGCCTACGAACGTAGGAGCCGATTTTAGGAGTCAGCTAAAATCGTGTTTCCGGTCCGGGCTCAACATCGATCTAATGAACAATGGGATGCGTCGTCTATGGCGCTGGAAGGAATCCACGTTGGTCCTAATAAAGCCGACGTTCGCACTACAATACCTTAGCTAAACATAGAGCCGATTTCAGCAGTCACCTGGCAGAATCGGGGGGCACCCAATCAGGGAGCGCGCGCGACGCCGTTGGACATATGCGGAGAAGATTTGGTAGCCGAATAAAAAAAATTTCGGATGCAACCAGAGCTGATGCATGGCAGTTGACTTGACAGAGAACAGAAAACAAGTTTACAAGTGGCAGTTCATTAAGAGCCCTACTGAAGAAATGCATTAAGAGCGTGGAGAGCATCGGTACGGATTCGATCAACCTCAGCGATCTCGACCTCATCATCCTCGTCTCTCCCCATCACCAGCTGGCTGCTTAGGGCACGGATTTCAGCCAGGTCGGTCTTCAGATCAGCGGTGAGGCCTTGCGCTTCCTCTTGGGAGCGAGCAATGAGGGACTCCTCGTCTTGGATGAGCTGTTTGGTCTCCCTGACCCTCCTTTCGAGGTCCTCCAGCTCCTTGCGTAGGGTCTCAAGTCTGGCGCTGTGAGTGGAAGTGGCGGTCTTTGCGTCTAAAGCAGCCTTCTCGTTGAGCCGCTGGCATTTTTCTGCAATATCGGCTCTCAACGGGAGTTGGGCGCGGCGGAGATTAATCCTTTGACGAGCCGACTGCACCCTTGACTTGAAAACCGACAAAGTCACCGCGGCCGAGTTTAGCTACCGCACCACCGGGAGACGAGGCCGGATGTCCACAAGGATGCCCCGATCGTCTCGGGTCCTCAACCAGAGCGTCAACTGGGGAGGAGAGCAGGATTTGGAGACGCTGTAGCGGGCCGTCGACTGCACCAAGATTCGGCTCTTCACTTATTTTAGGGGCGGCTGGCTCGATGGAGTCGGGGTCGAATGTCAGCAAGCTCGAAGGATCGCACCCCTGGCAAAAGAGCAAGAACGGTATGGGCATGCGGCAGATAAAAGGAGTAGAGAGAGAGGAGAGCGTACCTCTCCCAAGAAAGGAAGGGAAGCCGAGGTGGTAACAATCGGTTTCGCAGTATGCTGGTCAGACGACTGGTCCGTCACGCGTGGCGAGTTGGAGGGACCAGGGGCAGTAGATGGCATCGGCACCTCTTCAACGACCCCGCTAGAAGTCTCATTGATCTGCAAGGGGATTGGTAAAGTGGTCCGGTTAGTGACAAGACAACAGGGAACACGAGCTATCAAGAGGGTTACCTTTGAAACTTCCTGGCTAGGAGAAGAGGCTTCAGGGCCCGTGCGAGCCCTTTGAACACATCGGCGCTTTATGCGACCTCGTTGGACTGAAGACTGAAGAGCGGCAGGCTCGGGAGTCGACCGTTTTCTAGAAGCCGGGGTTGGCGAGTCCGTCTGGCTCGTGCAGTGGATCTGTCCGTACCGCGTGTAGGAGTCCGGGACTGGACTGTTCTCCCTCACTGGAGTTCTCTTCGGTGGAAGTCTGAAAGAAGTGATACGACCATCTTACAAGGGTTGGGAAGGCAAGTGCGATCGATCCAAATATGGTACAACTTACCTGCGAATTCGCTGGGGCAGGAGTTCTGCGCGTCGTGTTTTCCGATAGCCACCTTCCTCACCGCCGTCCTCGCCCGGGTCGAGGCTCGGGGGGCAACCGGCTCCAAGGATGCTTTGCTTTTGGGAGCCGATTTCGGTGAAATCGGTTGGCCTTCCATTATAACTTTCTTCAGAGGTGGCGACGCGACGAAGAGGACCACTGGGGCCGGAGGGAGGAATTCAAAGGGAGAACCATCGGCTTGCAGGAAGCTGGCCGTCTTGTTCCGCCAAGAGGTGAAGTCAGTCGCAGGCAAGTTACCATTAAGGGTTGCGGGAAATATTTTAAGGAACAGTACCTGGTCGGCGGAGATGACATGCGTGGCGTCAAGTTGTTTCAATTGCGGTCCTAGCGCCCTCCTAAAAACATGGGTCTTCCACATGGACCACCAAGTCTCGAAGCCATCAGTAGTGGAGGAGAAACGGAGGTTGTGAGGGCCAAAGCATCAAAGAAGGTGTAGCACCATGGCTGGTAAGGATGTCAGGCAGTTCGGCTCGGCTTGCGGTCAGGTGGTGTAAGAATAAGTGCGGAGGCACTTGCCCAAGGCCGAGCTGACGGGCTACCATCTGTTGATAACACTCATAACCGGGTTTGATGATCCGGTTTGAGGTGCTCATTCCAACAGGGAGAAAGCAAGGACGAATCATGATAGAATACAGATGCCGGGTGCTATCGTCATCGGCAAAGCTACCCAATCGGAAGGAGACTGGATTTTCAAAATCCTCCGTTTCGTATAAGGAAAGAACAGGGGGTTGTCCAGACCTTGGAAGAAGATCTTGAACCACCCTGCTGCTTCCTTAGGGATCAGCCTGCTGCCTGGGAGACCATACAGGGCTTGTCCATAGCTGGTGCATCGAATATCCTTCCCGTTAACATCTGGGAAGGTGCAGGAGGTCAGAGGTGGGAAGTCTGGGATCTGATCCCGAAAGTATAACTGCGCCCATAGCTGAATAAACCACCAGGGACCGCCAGTTTTAACTGTCTTCTGAGAGAACAGCTTGACAGACATCAGTTGAAGAGATCGATAGACCTCTCCAAGGAACAGTTTGCCGATGCCGAGATGGGTGCCTTTGGCCAGTTCATAGGCTAGGGAGAGGTAATTCTTGGTGGGGGCAAGTGATGGGCCGCAGAATATGAAGTGTTCCAACCAAAAGTTTAGGAAGGCTGTGTGTTCTCGCTCTGTCACGGGGCCTTTGGTTTTCATATGGCGATCGAGGTAGGCGCCCCAGCTGGTACACTCCTTTTTAGAAGAAAGAGTGAAAGGGACTTTCGGCAGTTTGAAAGCAGAAGGGCTTGGAGACGCAATGTCCAGGCCTGTAATCATGGCTACATCTAGCAGGGTTGGTGTCATCGGGCCATGGCCGAATATGAAGCAGTTCATCGCGTCAGACCAGAAGTAGCCGATGGTTTTCAGAATATTTTCATTCTTCTCAAGGGGAGACAATGATAATGATAAGGCATCGGCTATCCCTATAGATTCCCAGGTGGCGTAATGGGTTTTGGATACTCTATTGTACCATGGCACCCAACCTTCAGGGGTTAGGCCAGGCTCGCAGGCAATCGGCCCAGAAGTCAGATCTAGGTGCTGACTCACGAAGGGGATTCTGTTAGCTTCACATGAGATTAAATGAGCAGGGCTCTCGGAAGAACGGGGGCCAAGACACATGGAATTTGGGAGAGAAGGATGCGGCAATAGGATGTCGGAGACCTAAAATCAATGACGGAGTAGAACATTAAGTCAGGTGTTCCTCTGTTCAATCCTGATATTGGCCCTAATGGAGGAGAAGCGGTGGAGTATTACCTTCAAGCCAGAAACCATGGTGTCGGCGTTGGATGATTCCGCCATTCGGTGCGCTGCGGAGTTTGGAGCGCTGTGGTTGAGATCTGAAGCTCGCGAGATTGCGTAGGGGGCGGATTTTGGGGATCTGAGTTTGCTTTCTCAGACGGAGGTTGCAGGTGACCGTTTGGAGGGGTAACCAGGTTTGCCCTTGTGTGTTATATGGTAGGGGCCGGTGCGACGCCATCGGCTTTTTCGGGGTTTGTTTGACTTTGACTATCGGCTAAGTTAACTAGAAGCCGATCGTGTAGAAGAAAAGAGCCGATTGCTTAAAGATTGCTGGAATCGTCAAGTTATGTGGAAGAAGTGGTAATAGACAGTATTGCGATGGTTCTGCTCTGCCACGACATGACCCTACGAGAGAAAAGCATAATGATTTTGGAAATATTATTTCCAAAACCAGGGGCATGTGTTATCACCAGAATTTGACCAAGCCAGAGGACCAAGCCGAGGTGGGCCGCGATCAAGATGGATGTGAAGATTATACATGGGAGAAATACGTGAATCGGCCTTTTATACCAAATTGGGCTAAACTGCCCACGTATCTGTAATATATTAGATCGCATGTTAGTTTAGAAGTTAGAATCTATCTCGTGCACGATTTAGTGCACGCCCACGTTAGAAAGTCCCGGGACTATAAATATGTATCTAGGGTTTATGGAATAAACAACAACCAATGTTCAACACAAACCAATCTCGCGCATCGCCAACTCCTTCGTCTCGAGGGTTCCTCCAAGCACCATGCTGCCTAGATCGCATCTCGCGATCTAGGCAGACGAGCCTGCCTAGTTGTTCATGCGTTGCTCGTATCGAAGCCTTTTTGATGGCGAGCAACGTAGTTATCATAGATGTGTTAGGGTTAGCATTGTTCCTAGTATCATATGCTGTCGTAGTGCAACCCTTGCGCATCTAGCCGTCCTGTACCTCATCATGGGTGCGGCACCCCGCTTGATCGTTATTTAGTAGATCTGATCCGTTACGGTCTCCTTGATTCATCAAGGATTAGTTTAATATCTGCAATAGTTAGGCCTTACAAAGGGTTGGAGGATCCAGCGGCATGGTGTAGTTTGCTGCCCCTAGACGGGACGTTCCGAGGATCAACCTAGTGTTGGTTTTTAGGCCTTGTCTAGGGCTGGCTTACGTTTACCGTGCGTGAGCGCGAGGCCCAATCGTGAGTAGGATGATCCGATTATGCGGTGAAAACCCCAGATCGTCGTGGATCTCATATGCTTTATCATGATCAAGCAGGACCACCATATATTCGGCCACCTCGGACGAATCATGGGTGGATCGGCTCCATGAGCCGATTCACAGACAACCGAGAGCCGATCGAGGCTCGTATTTAACGTGTACGTGTGTGCCCCGCAGAAACTAAGCGAGGCATCATCCACACCTTCCTCGACCGGTATAGGTCAGGTGGCACGCCCTTGCAACTCGCATCGGCGCGCGACCAGAGGCTTTGCGGGCCGTCGCCTGAGGGATCGGGCCGCAGCCTAGTCGTTCCCGGCTCTACGGTGTTGACCAGTCACTACCCGCCGGTGGGTTTCTGACGTCAACAAGGTGTTGAAGCAACACAAAGGAAGATTAAGTTTCAGCGGTTGCTTTCAACTTATAACATGTATATCTCATCGATATTGTCAACATAAAGTAATATAACAAGTGCAATATGCAAGTATGTAGGAATCAATGCATAGTTCACACAAGTGTTTGCTTCTTAAGGTGGAAGGAGATAGGTAAACTGACTCAACAATAAAAGTAAAAGAATGGTCCTTCAAAGAGGAAAGCATCGATTGCTATATTTGTGCTAGAGCTTTTATTTTGAAAACATAAAGAGAGCATAAAAATAAAGTTTTGAGAGGTGTTTGTTGTTGTCAACGAATGGTAGCGGGTACTCTAACCCCTTGCCAGACAAACCTTCAAAGAGCGGCTCCCATTTTATTTTATTTTTGGGTGGCACTCCTTCCAACCTTTCTTTCACAAACCATGGCTAACCGAATCCTCGGGTGGCCAACAATCTCATACCATGAAGGAGTGCCTTTTAATTTTAGTTTTATTATGATGACACTCCTCCCCACCTTTGCTTTCTCAAGCCATGGCTAACGAATCCTTCGGGTGCCGTCCAACAATCACATACCATGGAGGAGTGTCTATTTTTGTTAATTAATTTGGGACTGGGAATCCCATTGCCAGCTCTTTTTGCAAAATTATTGGATAAGCGGATGAAGCCACTAGTCCATTGGTGAAAGTTGCCCAACAAGATTGAAAGATAAACACCACATACTTCCTCATGAGCTATAAAACATTGACACAAATAAGAGGTAATAACTTTTGAATTTGTTTAAAGGTAGCACTCAAGCAATTTACTTTGGAATGGCGGAGAAATACCATGTAGTAGGTAGGTATGGTGGACACAAATGGCATAGTGGTTGGCTCAAGGATTTTGGATGCATGAGAAGTATTCCTCTCGATACAAGGTTTAGGCTAGCAAGGTTATTTGAAGCAAACTCAAGGATGAACCGGTGCAGCAAAACTCACATAAAAGACATATTGTAAACATTATAAGACTCTACACCGTCTTCCTTGTTGTTCAAAACTCAATACTAGATATTATCTAGACCTTAGAAAGACCAAATATGCAAATCAAATTTTAGCGAGCTCTATGTATTTCTTCATTAATAGGTGCAAAGTATATGATGCAAGAGCTTAAACATGAGCACAACAATTGCCAAGTATCACATTATCCAAGACATTTTACCAATTACTACATGTAGCATTTTTCAAATTCCAACCATATAACAATTAACGAAGCAGTTCAACCTTCGCCATGAAAATTAAAAGCTAAGAACACATGTGTTCATACGAACCAGCGGAGCGTGTCTCTCTCCCAAACAATCATTTATTTAAACAAAAACAAAAACAAAAACATACAGACGCTCCAAGTAAAGTACATAAGATGTGACCGAATAAAAATATAGTTTCAAGAGAAGGAACCTGATAATTTGTCGATGAAGAAGGGGATGCCTTGGGCATCCCCAAGCTTAGATGCTTGAGTCTTCTTGAAATATGCAGGGATGAACCACCGGGGCATCCCCAAGCTTAGACTTTTCATTCTTCTTGATCGTAATATATCATCCTCCTCTCTTGACCCTTGAAAACTTCCTTCACGCCAAACTTCAAGCAAACTCATTAGAGGGTTAGTGCATAATCAAAAATTCACATGTTCAGAGGTGACACAAACATTCTTTTCACTTCTGACTGGACATTAATGGATCAAAGAAATGAATCCAACATAGCAAAAGAGGCAATGCGAAATAAAAGGCAGAATCTGTCAAAAACAGAACAGTCCGTAAAGACGAATTTAAAGCTAGCACCAGACTTGCTCAAATGGAAAAACTCAAAACTAATGAAAGTTGCGTACATATCTGAGGATCACGCTCGTAAATTGGCAGATTTTTTCGAATTTTCTACAGAGGCTGTGCCCAGATTCGTGACAGACAGCAATGCTGTTTCTGCGCAGCGATCCCAAATATAACATCAACTTTGACATAGAAACTTTACTTGGCACAAAAACATGATAAGGAGAGGTTGCTACAGTAGTAAACAACTTCCAAAACACAAATATAAAACAAAGTACTGTAGTAAAATAAACACATGGGTTATCTCCCAAGAAGTTCTTTCTTTATAGCCATTAAGATGGGCTCAGCAGTTTTAATGATGCACTCGCAAGAAATAGAAGTTGAAGCAAAAGAGAGCATCAAGAGGCAAATTCAAAACACATTTAAGTCTAACATGCTTCCTATGCATAGGAATCTTGTAAATAAACAAGTTCATGAAGAGCAAAGTAACAAGCATAGGAAGATAAAACAAGTGTAGCTTCAAAAATTTCAGCACATAGAGAGGCATTTTAGTAACATGAAAATTTCTACAACCATATTTTCCTCTCTCATAATAACTTTCAGTAGCATCATGAGCAAACTCAACAATATAACTATCACTTAAAGCATTCTTATCATGAGTCTCATGCATAAAATAATTACTACTCCCAACATAAGCATAGTCATTCTTATTAATTGTAGTGGGAGCAAATTCAACAAAGTAGCTATCAAATATAGGAGGTATATTGTAATCATAATCAAATTTATCCTCCATAACAGGTGGTAACAAAAGACTACTATCATTATAATCATCATAAATGGGAGGAAAAGTATCATCAAAGTAAAAATTTTCCTCAATGCTTGGGGGACTAAAAATATCATGCTCATCAAAGCCAGCTTCCCCAAGCTTAGAATTTTCCATAGCATTAGCAACAATAGTGTTCAAAGCATTCATATTAATATGTTCCATGGGTTTTTTAATTTTCGCATCAAACCATCCATGTCTTAAATCAGGAAATAGAATAAAAAGGTCATTGTTGTCCATTATGCCTAACTAGTGTAAACAAGAAACCAAATGTCGCAATTGTAGAGTCTAAAGGAAATAGCTTCGAGCACACACACAATGGTGCCAGAAAAGTACTACCTGGAACCGGAGTATGAGTGCCTTTTACCTTTCCTCCCCGGCAACGGCGCCGAAAAAGTGCTTGGCGCGTAGTTGACGAGGGAGGAAAAGTGCTTAGTTGCCGGGCTTGCCAATGTGTGAGTGCCGTTTACCTTCCCTCCCCGCAACGGCGCCAGAAAAAGTGCTTGGCGCGTAGTTGACGAGGAAGGAAAAGTTGCCGGGCTTGCCAATGTGTGAGTGCCGTTTACCTTCCCTCCCCGAACGGCGCCGAAAAGTGCTTGATGTCTACGGGTGCTTCTATTCTTGTAGAGTGTTGGGCCTCCAAGAGCAGAGGTTTGTAGAACAGCAGCAAGTTTCCTTAAGTGGATTACCCAAGGTTTATCGAACTCAGGAGGAAGAGGTCAAAGATATCCCTCTCATGCAACCCCGCAACCACAAAGCAAGAAGTCTCTTGTGTCCCCAACACACCTAATAGGTGCACTAGTTCGGCGAAGAGATAGTGAAATACAAGTGGTATGAATGAATATGAGCAGAGTACGGCGCCAGAGAATAGCTCGTCGGGCGTGCAGCTGATGGTAACAATATTGCAGGAAGTAAACATGCAATAACGCAACGGTAGTAACACAGTAAAAAGAACAAGCGATAGCAATATTTAGGAACAAGGCCTAGGGATTAGACTTTCACTAGTGGACACTCTCAACATTGATCACATAATGAATATAGATAAATGCATACTCTACACTTTTGTTGGATGAACACATTGCGTAGGATTACACGAACCCTCAATGCCGGAGTTAACAAGCTCCACAATAATGCTCATATTTTAGTAACCTTTAGTGTAAGATAGATCAAAAGACTAAACCAAGTACTAGCATAGCATGCACACTGTCACCTTCATGCATATGTAGGAGGAATAGATCACATCAATATTATCATAGCAATAGTTAACTTCGCAATCTACAAGAGATCATGATCATAGCCTACGCCAAGTACTCACGGTGCACACACTGTCACCTTTACACACGTGGAGGAGGAATAGAGTACTTTAATAACATCACTAGAGTAGCACATAGATGAATAGTGATACAAAACTCATATGAATCTCAATCATGTAAGGCAGCTCATGAGATCATTGTATTGAAGTACATAGGAGAGAGATTAACCACATAGCTACCGGTACAGCCCCGAGCCTCGATGGAGAACTACTCCCTGGGAGCAAGGCGTTGATGAAGATGGCGGTGGAGATGGCAGCGGTGTCGATGGAGAAGCCTTCCGGGGGCACTTCCCCGTCCGGCAGGGTGCCGGAACAGAGACTCCTGTCCCCGATCTTGGCTTCGCGATGGCGGCCTGAAGGTTTCACGTACCGTGGCTTCTTCCGTAAGGGTTTTTAGGTCAGACCTTTAAATAGGCGAAAGGGGAGCCTCGGAGGGGCACCGGGTGCCCCACCAGGTGGCGCGCCAGGCCCGGCCCGCGCCCAAGTGTGGTGGGGCCCCGGCCCATCTCTGCCCTCTTCGGTGATCCGGAAGCTTCCCGGAAAAATAGGAACCTGGGCGGTGATTTCGTCCAATTCCGAGAATATTTTGTTACTAGGATTTCTGAAACCAAAAACAGCAGAACAGGAACTGCACTTCGGCATCTTGTTAATAGGTTAGTTCAAAAAATGTAAATACGACATATAATGTGCATAAAACATGTAGGTATCATCAATAAAGTAGCATGGAACATAAGAAATTATCGATACGTCGAGACGTATCAGCATATTATTACCTGCAAATGCCCTACCATGATTGTTATATGAATTCTCTCATCCATGCAACGCCGTTCATCCGTCCCTGTGCCTACAGTATTTAATCCCGTTGTTTACTATAATCACTACCGATGTCTTTATTTCACCACTGCTGTTATTTCACTATTCCTACGCTATAAAACTGTTGCTACCGATAAACTCTTGCGAGCAAGTCTGTTTCCAGTGTGCAGCTGAATTGACAACTCCGCTGTTAAGGCTTACAAGTATTCTTTGTCTCCCCTTGTGTCGAATCAATAAATTGGGTAAAACTTCCCTCGAAGACTGATGCGATCCCCTATACTTGTGGGTCATCAAGACTATTTTCTGGCGCCGTTGCCGGGAGCATAGCTTTATTTGCAAGTTCACTTGGATTGATATTGTTCGCTGCAAATCCTCCATCATGGGTAAACCTCGCGATACTAAAGTCGCCATATTACCATCCACTACAAGAAAAGGTACAACTCTGAGTACCTCCGCTGCTCTTGATTCACCATCTGTGATAAGTCAACTTGTTTCACCACCACAAACTTCACGTGTTGGTATTTCTGTTGAATCTGAAAATTCCTCTGATAATTTTGATGATGCTTCTACTGTGCTTGATAATGCTGGTTCATTAGGTCCTTTTCTAGATGCTACAATTGCTAGGTCTAGACAAATTGAAATTACTGAAACTCCTAATGAAAATACTGTTACACCTGTTAATTCACCTGAGATTGATGATATTGATGAAGATTATGTGGAACTTGATGATGATTTTATTGATAAATGCAATGCTACTACTAGTACAAGTAACCTTAAAAGCTTATTGCACAACATGCTGTTAGATATAAACTGTCTCCTGATCCTAAATTTGCCACGTCTCCCATAAACATTAAGGATAAAGATTATGACTTTTCTCTTGATTTATCTCATATATCTATTGTAGAGAAAACACCCTTTTGTGGTACTGAAAAAGAGAGTGATGTAGAACATATGAATGAGCTTTCTACTTTAAGTAGCTTGTTTTCTGATGATGTTAAGATGCGTACTTATTTTGTTGCTAAGATTTTCCCTTTCTCATTAAAGGATGATGCTAAGATTTGGTATAATAATTTGCCTCCTGATTCTATTAATAGTCCAAGTTTTTTGCTTGATGTTTTCTTTCGAAAATACTTTCCCGCTAGTGCTCAACATATGGCTCTGCAGAGAATTTATAGCTTTGATCAAGAAGATGGAGAGAAATTGCCTGAAGCTTGGGCAAGATTTTGCTCTCTTATTAGAGCTCGGCCTGGACATGATTTGGAAAAGCATGATTTACTTGATATATTTTATAGTGGACTAACCATTGAGTCTAGGGCATACCTGGATAGTTGTGCATATTGTGTTTTCAGGAAAAGAACTCCGGACGAAGCTGAAGAATTATTGGCTAAGATAAGTAAGAATCATGATGATTGGTCTACACCTGAACCAACCCCGACACCTATATTGAAGAAGAGGGGTATGATTGAATTAAATGATGAAGATATGAGGGAAGCCAAGAAAACTCTTATGGAGAAGGGTATTAAATCAAGATGTGAAGAATTTTCCTCCTATAGAAGACCTATGTAAGATAATTCCCCTTCATCTACAATCGAGGTACATTCTCTTCAACGCTTTGATAGAGGAGATATTCCATATTCAAAACCTCTGATCAATGTTTAGATGAATTTGATAATTATATTGTTAAGCAAAGTAATTTTAATATGAGAGTAGAGAATCATCTAATGGAAAATTCTCAAGCTATTAGTAAATTGCATGATATTGTGGAGAGAACCTCCAATGATGTTAAGATGCTTGTTAAACATTTCAATATGATTCAAACTCAAATTGATCAACTTACTAAAGTGCAAAATGACTTGTTAAAAAATAATCATGAAGAGAAACAAGTTTATGAAGTAACAACTAGAGGCGGTGTTTCTACCCAGGATCCTCTATATCCTGAAGGGCACCCCAAAAGAATTGAACAAGATTCTCAACGAACTAAAGAAATTAGTAGTCCTTCTAAGAAAAAGAAGAAGAAACATAAAACTGTTGTAGAATCCTCTGAACCTGTTAATGATCCTAATAGTATTTCTATTTCTGATGCTGAAACATGATGAAGATAATGATAAGAATGATGCTCCCGATAAAGAAGAAATTGAAAAAGAAACTGAAAAGCATGATAAAAATAAAAAGTACACTAAAGAAGATTTTATTACAAAGAAACATGGTAATGAAAGAGAACCTTGGGTTCAAAAGCCAATGCCTTTTCCTGCTAAGAAACTAAAATCAAAGGAGGAGGAACATTATAATAAATTTTGTGATTGGATGAAGCCTTTATTTTTGCAAATCCCTTTGACTGATGCTATTAAATTGCCTCCTTATTCAAAGTATATGAAAGATATTGTCTCTAACAAAAGGAAAATTCCTAATGAGGAGATTTCCACTATGCTCGCTAATTACTCCTTTAATGGTAAGGTTCCAAAGAAGCTTGGAGACCCAGGTATACCGACTATTCCTTGTTCCATCAAGAATAATTATGTTAGAACTGCTCTATGTGATTTGGGAGCAGGAGTTAGTGTAATGCCTTTTTCTCTTTACAAGAGACTTGATTTAGATAAGTTGATACCAACCGATATATCTTTGCAAATGGCTGATAAATCTACTGCTATTCCTGTTGGTGTATGTGAAAATGTTCATGTTCAAGTTACTCAACATTGCTTGATATTAACTGATTTTGTTGTGTTGGAAATGCCTGAAGATGATAATATGTCTATTATTCTTGAAGACCCTTTCTTAATACTGCAGGGGCTGTTATTGATTGCAATAAAGGCAAGGTTACTTTCAATGTTGATGACAAGGAACATACTGTCTATTTTCCCAAGAGGATTGATAAAGTATATGGAGTTAATACAATTTTTAATGTGAAAACTATCAAGGTGGGATCCATTGATTGTCCTATATATGAGCCTAAAGAAGAATATCAAACTCTTGTGATTGGATCCATATCAATTCAATATAAGGTAACATGATTGATTTGAGGTTTATTTCTTCTTATGTCATATAAAATTTATTTGGTAGCAAGACTTGATCAACCTTGTTAACAAGTATATTTTAGGGATTTCTATTTTCGTGCCCCTGCTTCGTTAGTTGTACTCAGTTTTCCCCAGCTCCTTAGTTTGTCCTCAGTTTTACCCAAACGTTTGTCTGAACCGCAGAAGGAGCTCGGACGGAAGGAATCCATTAAGTTGACCGTTCCGTGCCGACGAGTGGGGTCGTGTCGTTTGTGGGGTCGCGTCGTGTGGGACCGCGTCGTGTGGGGCTGGTAGGAAGGGACCGCGTGGGACAGGACGAGGCCGTGTTTGTGGGGCCGTAGCGTGTGGGGCCGTAGCGTGTGGAGCCGTGTGGGTCCGGGACGGGGGCACAAGTGGTTTCTGTCTCTTTCGCCCAGATTAGCAGTTTTCAATGTACCTTTTTCCTCTCTATCGCTCGATCTCATTCATATTTGATAGCCCAAATTGGTAGCAAATCTAGAGAATCTTCTCGCCATTCATTTCTTTATGCCTTCGTTTTTACCCAATCAGGTAGGAAATCTAGGGCACAAATCCAGAGAGAAAATATAGGATAAGCTGCATACAGCAACCAACATAGCATAGATATATTCAGGACAGATCCAAATGTAGTACCGATAGATCCAACATAAGCTACATTTTACATGAATTTAAGCTGCTCTACAGATAGAGCAGTCACATACAGAGAGTGCAGTAGGCACGTTCAACGCCTCCAGGTGGCGCGTGTGACTCGCTTGGAGGTTGCGCAGGTGAATCCCAAGTGCTTTGTGTTTGGCCATGTACGCATGCACGTTCACGGTACTTCCAACTCTAGCGCCATATCTGCCAATGGATTCAACATGGTTCAGCAGGGTGTTGAAGTTGGTGTCGAAGAGCCTCCTGTTGCAGAAGGGGCACTTGTAAATGCCTCGAGCAAAGGGGCGACCGTATTGGCCGGACTGCAGCCTCCTGAGGACGTGACGAGTCTTGGTGTGGAAGGACTCGTCGTCGCTGTCGACGTCGCTGCTCTCCACCTGTCACGTAGCACCAAAGATCGTGCAAAAACACGGAGTCAATTGCAACGATGATTGAACAGAGAGTGAACAAAAAATCATGCATGATAATATGGGCTCGAAAAAAGAGGTAGCCTCAGTTACATTGGACACACTTATATCCAGGATTTGAGTCAGGAAACCAAAGATCATGCACAACAAATTTGTACACACCAATTGTTTACTGACCAAACCCTGAATCAATTTAGGGATGCCCAAATATTCATCATCATCGGCACAAATCTGAAACAAAAGCAAATCACAAACACTAATAACGCAAGATCTAACACAAAAGGATCGAACTAGGAACAGACGAACAGTAATAACGCAAGATCTAACACAAAAGGATTGAACTAGGAACAGACGAACAGTAATAACGCAAGATCTAACAAAAAAGGATTGAACTAGGAAGAGACGAACAGTAATAACGCAAGATCTAACACAAAAGGATTGAACTAGGAACAGACGAACCGTAATAACGCTAGATCTAACATAAAATGATTGAAATGAGATAAGAACAAGGGAACAAAGGGTTACCTCCGGCTCGTAGTCGACGATGGTGGTGTCGTAGGGGTTCTCCGGCGCGTCGTACTGCACGGGTTCGTACGGGTCCCAATCGACGGGATGGACGGGGGCGGCCGATGCGCCGGCTGCTACGTTGGAAGCAGCGACAGGGGCCTAGACGGGGCGGCGCCGATGCGCCGGCTGCTACGTTGGAAGCAGCGACAGGGGCCTCGGACGGGGGCGGCCGATGCGCCGCTGCTACTGGAAGCAGCGACGGGGCCTGGACGGGGGCGGCGGCCGATGCGCCGACAATGGGCATCTCATTCTTCTCCATCGCCGGCGGTTTTCTTCGGGGTTTTTCTTCGATTGTGGAGAAGATGATGGGACAGAGAGGCGGTTGCAGGAGCTGTGAGAACGTGCGTCGAGGGAGAGAAAGAGGGGCTCTATAAAGACGAAGGTGGCGTGTACCGCAACACGCGTCCGCTATGCACGGCTGCAGCGTGCACCGCTACACGAGTCTAACCCTGGGACGTTTGGTGTACTCAGTTATAACCTCGGGCCTTATACAGAAATTTTATCTGTACTCAGTTTTCCCTCGAGGACTTAGACCGGCAAGTGCAATATACTCAGTTTTACCCTCAAGTAGCTGGTCAACGAGAGTCAACAAATGAGATTAACATAGCTAATTGAGTCATTTCATGCGCAAAAAAATCCAAAAAAATAAAAACATAGTGGCAACTACTCATGGAGTCTTCCTACGCAACCTGCCACCTAGAAAACCTTAACAAACATATATAAATCAAGTTTTACCACAAATTGCCACTTCTCAGAATCACTAGTGTAGCTATGAAGATGCATGGTTTTCCACCCAAACCCCTTTGCAAAACATCTTTCCCAAAACATAGTTTGTCTAAATGATGCCATAATTGTCACACTCATGTATATTTGAATTGCAAATAATTTGATGTAGCCCAATATGAATTATATTGTACAAAACACACATTTTTCATTTTGTAATTCTTTTGTTTGAATCCCTTAGTCTATTTACTATTTATGTGCCCTTGGATTCTTAGTACTACTCAGTTTTGCCCTCAAGTACTGTCACAAATGCTCTGAGAAGCCCAAACTTATCCTGATTGGTTGAGCCGTTGTCACACGGATCGACTCCACGAACCGTTGATCCACTGATCTAACGGGCAGTATACTCTCTCTCTCTCTCTCTCTCTCTCTCTTCGTGGCCACCCATCTCTCTCTCTCTCTCTGGTGGAGAATAAACATGAGGCATACATATTTGCGGATTTCGGTGATTGCATTATTTGTCACCCTCTAACAATTATCAACTATCTTGAGCTGTCCTTTTCTTTTAGGGAATATAGTTTGGGATATAGTATTGGTATTTTGAAACGGCCTAAAAGTGGTATAATTTTGTTATAAACATGAGGCATACATTTTTGCTGATTTCGGCGATTGCATTATTTGTCACCCCTCTAACAATTATCAACTATCTTTAGCTGTCCTTTTCTTTTAGGGAATATAGTTTGGGATATGGTATTGGTATTTTGGAAAGGCCTAAAAGTGGTATAATTTTGGTATAAACATGAGGCATACATATTTGCGGATTTCGGGGATTGCATTATTTGTCACCCCTCTAACAGTTTATCAACTATCTTGAGCTGTCCTTTTCTTTTAGGGAATATAGTTTGGGATATAGTATTGGTATTTTGAAACGGCCTAAAAGTGGTATAATTTTGCTATAAACATGAGGCATACATTTTTGCGAATTTCGGCGATTGCATTATTTGTCACCCCTCTAACAATTATCAACTATCTTTAGCTGTCCTTTTCTTTTAGGGAATATAGTTTGGGATATGGTATTGGTATTTTGGAAAGGCCTAAAAGTGGTATAATTTTGGTATAAACATGAGGCATACATATTTGCGGATTTCGGTGATTGCATTATTTGTCACCCTCTAACAATTATCAACTATCTTTAGCTTTCCTTTTCTTTTAGGGAATATAGTTGGTAATTTCGGTGAATGCACACACTAACTTTGAAAACAACTACAAGTACATGTAACTGAATAATGGATTTGTAACAAGGTATCCCTTGTAACAACTTCTAGCGCCCGTGAGCAATGATAAGAATCCGATCGTAATTATACAACAAAAAAAACAACCAGCCATCAGATTAGCTTGCTTCTTCAACTCGATCAGCTGCCTTAACTGCTTGTTCATTTTCTTCAGTTCTCCCTTCACTTCCACCAGTTCTGCATTGGGAGCATTAGGCATAATCGGAAGGTCCCTAATCGGCGGCTCCTCTCTCCGCCGCATTCTCTACAGAAAGTCCCTCCCAAATTGCGCCCCCCAATAGCGCCAATTGATTCCTGCAACTGAAGCCTCTGAACGTACACATCGATCCACTTGAAATGCCTGCATTTCTTCAAGATCTGAAAACAACAACGTGAACCCTAAATCCCAAATTCGAGGGAATAACAAGAAAATCGAGAGAAAACAGAGAAATTGGAGCGAGATCTAACCTTATCCCCTCTCTATATGGCAAGCTCTCGCATGCAACGAACTCACGTCCACGGTTGCCGTTCTCGTCCGTCTTACAGATCGACCGCAGAGGCTCCTGGCGTGGGCAGTCAGGGCATCTTGTCAAAGGCACGGTTCCATACTGCGGCCATGAAGAACGGGAGGTCGAAGAGAAACTAGACATCACCCGCGTGCCGGAGAAGGGCTGCCGCTGGCGGAGAAGAAGAACAATGGGGCGCGGAGAAAGAAAGGGGAAGCAATGGCACGGGCACGGGCGCGGGGCTAGCTCGGGCTCCCATTTTGCAACGGTCACCTGGGTAAGCTGTGGGTCCGGCGCGCTAACGTGGACAAGTTGTGGGTCCCACGATGATCTGGATAAGTGGAGACGTGTCCACTGCGGGGCACCAACAGCGGCCCCACTTGCCAGCACCAACCAACGTCAACTAAACGGGATTCCTTCCGTCCGAGCTCTTTCTGCGGGTTATAGACAAGGGGTTGGGGAAAACTGAGGAAAACTAAGGATCTGGGGAAAACTGAGTACAACTAAGGAGCCGAGGGCACGAAAATAGAAATCCCTATATTTTAATGCATAAGAGAGCTAAACAACATTTCTTTCTTTCTCCCTCCATTTGTTTTACTTGCTGTAGCACCTTTTGTTTAGCAATATGCTTTAGTTGTTTAAGATTTTGGAAATCATTTTCATGCGCAGTAATAATTACTTTAACACCCAAATGTGCATTTTTCGAAGTTCTCAAAAATTTACAAAAATTATACTGGTAGTCTTATTTTTCGAAGGGGCACTGGAGCACTGATGACCACCAAACCCCAGTGGCACCCACAGTCCAAGCCAGCAAGGGGGCGCCACCCTGTGTGTGGGCCCCTCCGTTCTATGATACGTCTCCAACGTATCGATAATTTCTTATGTTCCATGCTACTTTATTGATGATACCTACATGTTTTATGCACATTATATGTCATATTTATGCATTTTCGGAACTAACCTATTAACAAGATGCCGAAGAGCCAGTGCTGTTTTCTTTTGGTTTCAGAAATCTTAGTAAAGAAATATTCTCGGAATTGGACGAAACTTTCGCCCAGGGTCCTATTTTTGCACGAAGCTTCCGAAGACCGAAGAGATAACGGGGGCCACGAGGCGGCCAGAGGGGAGGCCGGCGCGGCCCAAGCCCTGGCCGCGCCGACCTACCCCGGGCCCTCGTGTGGCCCCCGCGTTGACCCTCCGCCTACTTAAAGCTCCGTCGCGAAACCCCCGCATCGAGAGCCACGATACGAAAACTTCCCGAGACGCGCCGCCGAATCCCATCTCGGGGGATTCTCGAGATCGTCCGGCACCGCCGAGAGGGGATTCATCTCCGGAGGACTCTACACCGCCATGGTCGCCTCCGGAGTGATGAGTGAGTAGTTCACCCCCGGACCATGGGTCCATAGCAGAGCTAGATGGTCGTCTTCTCCTTGTTGTGCTTCATTGTTGGATCTTGTGAGCTGCCTAACATGATCAAGATCATCTATATGTAATTCTATATGTTGTGTTTGTCGGGATCCGATGGATAGAGAGTACTATGATTATGGTGATTATCAATCTATTGTTCATGTGTTGTTTATGATCTTGCATGCTCTCCGTTATTAGTAGAGGCTCTGGCCAAGTTTTTACTCTTAACTCCAAGAGGGAGTATTTATGCTCGATAGTGGGTTCATGCCTCCATTGAATCTGGGACAGTGACAGAAAGTTCTAAGGTTGTGGATGTGCTGTTGCCACTAGGGATAAAACATTGATGCTATGTCTAAGGATGTAGTTGTTGATTACATTACGCACCATACTTAATGCAATTGTCTGTTGCTTTGCAACTTAATACCGGAGGGGGTTCGGATGATAACCTGTGGACTTTTTAGGCATAGATGCAGTGGATGGCGGTCTATGTACTTTGTCGTAATGCCCAATTAAATCTCACTATATTTATCATATCATGTATATGCATTGTTATGCCTTTCTCTATTTGTCAATTGCCCGACTCTGTAATTTGTTCACCCAACATGCTTTTATCTTATGGGAGAGACACCTCTAGTGAACTGTGGACCCCGGTCCTATTCTTTACATAGCATACAATCTCGCAATTGTGTTCACTGTTTTCTTTGCAAACATCTTCCACTCGATACGTTTAATCCTTTGTTACAGCAAGCCGGTGAGATTGACAACCTCACTGTTTCGTTGGGGCAAAGTACTTGGGTTGTGTTGTGCAGGTTCCGCGTTGGCGCCGGAATCCCTGGTGTTGCGCGCATCACATTTCGCGACCATCAACCTTCAACGTGCTTCTTGGCTCCTACTGGTTCGATTAAACCTTGGTTTCATACTGAGGGAAAACTTGCCACCGTGCGCATCATACCTTCCTCTTGGGGTTCCCAACGGACGTGTACATCTACGCGCATCAAGCACTTTTTCTCGGCGCCGTTGCCGAGATCAAGACACGCTGCAAGGGGAGTCTCCACTTCTCAATCTCTTTACTTTGTTTTTGTCTTGCTTTATTTACTACTTTGTTTGCTGCACCTAAACAAAACACAAAAAAAAATTAGTTGCTAGTTTTACTTTATTTATTGTCTTGCTCTCTATATCAAAAACACAAAAAAATTAGTTACTTGTCTTTACTTTATTCGCCTTGTTTACTTTTTGCCTATTGCATCATGTTTCCTTTTAATTTTACCACAAAAGACATACCGGTAGGACTTGGGTCCATAGTTGGGAGAAATAATATAGAAGAATTTTTCAATCATGTTAGTATCACTGAAGATTTTGAAGATAGACACTTGGTAGAACTTGCACCTACCTATGAAATTGCTGCTGCTGCTTTAGTTCGCATGTTGGAAACTAAATTTGTTAATCTCAATCCTATAATCCAACACATGTTTCTTACACTTGGTGATATGGAAGAGGGGAAAAGAAAGATTTTGTTTTAGAAACCCTTCTTAGAGAATTTGGAGGTCTAGCAAGAGAGGCTAGAAAGGTTTTTGCTAAATTTAATATGCTAGGTTCTCATACCAATTTTATTGGTCTCCTTGAAAAAATGGACATGGATAGAATAAGGTACACTAATAACATTAATGATGGTGGGGAAATCAAAGCACCAATACCATGTAAACTCCTAGCTATGAATGATGCACTAGAAGATAACTATGCTTGGCTTGTTCCTGAAAATTTGTTTGATGAGAGTAGCAAGCCTAAGGCTAATGAAAAGGGAGACGCTAAAACTTATATATCAAATATACTATGCTTGGTTGAGAAAACTCCCAACACCCCTGGTAATAATGTTGATGCTTCATCTCTCGATGTTACTTGATTTGCACTTTCTGCGCCTAGCTGAAAGGCGTTAAAGAAAAGCGCTTATGGGAGACAACCCATGTTTTTACCTACAGCAATTTTTTGTTTTGTTGAGTCTTGGAAGTTGTTTACTACTGTAGCAACCTCTCCTTATCATGTTTTTGTGCCAAGTAAAGTTTCTATGTCAAAGTTGATGTTATATTTGGGATCGCTGCGCAGAAACAACATTGCTGTCTGTCACGAATCTGGGCACAGTTCCCTGTAGAAAATTCGAAAAAATCTGCCAATTTACGAGCGTGATCCTCAGATATGTACGCAACTTTCGTTAGTTTTGAGTTTTTCCATTTGAGCAAGTCTGGTGCCAGCTTTAAATTCGTCTTTACGGACTGTTCTGTTTTTGACAGATTCTGCCTTTTATTTCGCATTGCCTCTTTTGCTATGTTGGATTTATTTCTTTGATCCATTAATGTCCAGTAGCATTATGCAATGTCCAGAAGTGAAAATAATGATTGTGTCACCTCTGAATGAGTGAATTATTAATGATGCACTAACCCTCTAATGAGTTTGCTTGAAGTTTGGTGTGAAGGAAGTTTTCAAGGGTCAAGAGAGGAGAATGATATACTATGATCAAGAGGAGTGAAAGTTCTAAGCTTGGGGATGCCCCGTGGTTCACCCCTGCATATTTTAAGAAGACTCAAGCGTCTAAGCTTGGGGATGCCCAAGGCATCCCCTTCTTCATCGACAACATCATCGGGTTCCTCCCCTGAAACTATATTTTTATTCAATCACATCTTGTGTTCTTTACTTGGAGCGTCGGTTTGTTTTTGTTTTTGTTTTTGTTTGAATAAGATGGATCCTAGCATTCACTTTGTGGGAGAGAGACACGCTCCGCTGTTGCATATGGACACATGTGTCCTTAGGCTTTACTCATAATGTTCATGGCGAAGTTTCTTCTTCGTTAAATTGTTATATGGTTGGAATTGGAAAATGCTACATGTAGTAATTCTAAAATGTCTTGGATAATGTGATACTTGGCAATTGTTGTGCTCATGTTTAAGCTCTTGCATCATATGCTTTGCACCCATTAATGAAGAAATACATAGAGCTTGCTAAAATCTGATTTGCATATTTGGTCTCTCTAAGGTCTAGATAATATCTAGTATTGAGTTTTGAACAACAAGGAAGACGGTGTAGAGTCTTATAATGTTTACAATATGTCTTTTATGTGAGTTTTGCTGCACTTGTTCATCCTTGAGTTTGCTTCAAATAACCTTGCTAGCCTAAACCTTGTATCGAGAGGGAATACTTCTCATGCATCCAAAATCCTTGAGCCAACTACTATGCCATTTGTGTCCACCTTACCTACCTACTACATGGTATTTCTCCGCCATTCCAAAGTAAATTGCTTGAGTGCTACCTTTAAAACTCCATCATTCACCTTTGCAATATATAGCTCATGGGACAAAATAGCCTTAAAAACTATCGTAGTATTGAATATGTACTTATGCACTTTATCTTTTATTAAGTTGCTTGTTGTGCGATAACCATGCTTCTGGGGAACGCCATCAACTATTTTTGAATATCATGTGAGTTGCTATGCATGTCCGTCTTGTCTGAAGGTCTATCATTTTAGTGGTTGGAGCATGCAAAATTGTTAGAGAAGAACATTGGGCCGCTAACTAAAGCCATGAATCATGGTTGAAGTTTCAGTTTTGGACATATATCCTCAATCTCATATGAGAATAATAACTTTGCTACATGCTTATGCATTTAAGAGGAGTCCATTATCTGTTGTCCATGTTGTCCCGGTATGGATGTCTAAGTTGAGAATAATCAAAAGCGAGAAATCCGAAATGCGAGCATTCTCCTTAGACCTTTGTACAGGCGGCATGGAGGTACCCCTTTGTGACACTTGGTTGAAACATGGCATGCAAAGATCCGGTAGTCCAAGCTAAGTAGGACGAGGTGCGGGCACTATTAGTATACTATGCATGAGGCTTGCAACTTGTAAGATATAATTTTCATAACTCATATGCTTTATTACTACCGTTGACAAAATTGTTTCATGTTTTCAAAATAAAAGCTCTAGCACAAATACAACAATCGATGCTTTCCTCATTGAAGGACCATTCTTTTACTTTTATTGTTGAGTCAGTTTACCTATCTCCTTCCACCTTAAGAAGCAAACACTTGTGTGAACTGTGCATTGATTCCTACATACTTGCATATTGCACTTATTATACTACTTTATGTTGACAATATCCATGAGATATACATGTTATAAGTTGAAAGCAACCGCTGAAACTTAATCTTCCTTTGTGTTGCTTCAACACCTTTACTTTGATTTATTGCTTTATGAGTTAACTCTTATGCAAGACTTATTGATGCTTGTCTTGAAGTACTATTCATGAAAAGTCTTTGTCATATGATTCACTTGTTTACTCATGTCATTACCTTTGCTTTGATCGCTGCATTCATTACATATGTTTACAAATAGTATGATCAAGATTATGATGGCATGTCACTTCAGAAATTATTTGTTATCGTTATTGCTCGGGACGCAGAACTAAGCTTGGGGATGCTGATACGTCTCCAACGTATCGATAATTTCTTATGTTCCATGCTACTTTATTGATGATACCTACATGTTTTATGCACATTATATGTCATATTTATGCATTTTCCTGAACTAACCTATTAACAAGATGCCGAAGAGCCAGTTGCTGTTTTCCGCTGTTTTTGGTTTCAGAAATCTTAGTAAAGAAATATTCTAATTGGACGAAACTTTCGCCCAGGGTCCTATTTTGCACGAAGCTTCCAAGACCGAAGAGATAACGGGGGCCACGAGGCGCGAGGGGAGGCCGGCGCGCCCAAGCCCGGCCGCGCCGACCTACCCCCGGGCCCCCGTGTGGCCCCCGCGTTGACCCTCCGCCTACTTAAAGCTTCCGTCGCGAACCCCCAGCACCGAGAGCCACGATACGGAAAACCTCCGAGACGCGCCGCCGCGAATCCCATCTCGGGGATTCGAGATCGCCTCCGGCTGCCGGAGAGGGGATTCATCTCCGAGGACTCTACACCGCCATGGTCGCCTCCGGAGTGATGAGTGAGTAGTTCACCCTGGACCATGGGTCCATAGTAGCTAGATGGTCGTCTTCTCCTTGTTGTGCTTCATTGTTGGATCTTGTGAGCTGCCTAACATGATCAAGATCATCTATATGTAATTCTATATGTTGTGTTGTCGGATCCGATGGATAGAGAGTACTATGATTATGGTGATTATCAATCTATTGTTCATGTGTTGTTTATGATCTTGCATGCTCTCCGTTATTAGTAGAGGCTCTGGCCAAGTTTTTACTCTTAACTCCAAGAGGGAGTATTTATGCTCGATAGTGGGTTCATGCCTCCATTGAATCTGGGACAGTGACAGAAAGTTCTAAGGTTGTGGATGTGATGTTGCCACTAGGGATAAAACATTGATGCTATGTCTAAGGATGTAGTTGTTGATTACATTACGCACCATACTTAATGCAATTGTCTGTTGCTTTGCAACTTAATACTGGAGGGGTTCGGATGATAACCTGAAGGTGGACTTTTTAGGCATAGATGCAGTTGGATGGCGGTCTATGTACTTTGTCGTAATGCCCAATTAAATCTCACTATATTTATCATATCATGTATATGCATTGTTATGCCTTTCTATTTGTCAATTGCCCGACTGTAATTTGTTCACCCAACATGCTTTTATCTTATGGGAGAGACATCTAGTGAACCGTGGACCCCGGTCCTATTCTTTACATAGCATCTACTGCAATTGTGTTCACTGTTTTTCTTTGCAAACATCTTCCACTCGATACGTTTAATCTTTGTTACAGCAAGCCGTGAGATTGACAACCTCACCGTTCGTTGGGGCAAAGTACTTGGGTTGTGTTGTGCAGGTTCCGCATTGGCGCCGGAATCCCTGGTGTTGCGCCGCATCACATTTCGCGACCATCAACCTTCAACGTGCTTCTTGGCTCCTACTGGTTCGATTAAACCTTGGTTTCATACTGAGGGAAAACTTGCCACTGTGCGCATCATACCTTCCTCTTGGGGTTCCCAACGGACGTGTACATCTACGCGCATCACCCCACTTCATCATCCCTTTCACTCATTCTCTTCTCTCTCCCGAAAAAACTCGTACTCACTTTCTCTCACTCGTGTTTCTGCTCAAGAACTCGCGATTTCTCGATCTCTTTGCTCAGCCCAGATTTCTGTCTGAAATTTGGCACATTTGCTCCCTGGTATGTGACTCCTTTGATTGTCCAATTAGAATTTTGTTTGGTTGAGTATATCTTGAATATTTTGCTGCTGTAGATAACATGTTTAGTGAGCTTGCATGCTTGTTCTAAGTGGTAGAAATTAGTTTTGATGCATGAGTAGTACTCTAGCAAGTTCCTATAGTAGTTCCCCTCAATTATATACCTTGAAATCAAATTTTATAATGATTGTTGAAAAATTTCAGAAAATGGAAGGGAGTAGGCACCAACTAAATCAACAAGAATTGGAGGTGCAACAAGTCATGAGAGTTCACCGCGAAGAGGGAGTATACCCCTCTTATTACCCATGTACTGATTTTATGCGGAATGCAGGAATCCTGCAAGATGTTCAAACACTGATTTCCAATGCAGGGTTGGAAGGTTTTACTGTTGGTGAACCTTACCAATATGCTAAACTAACAGTGTCGGTTGTGCAGGATTTCAAATTTCATCGGTCTCAAACTAACCCCATGGTCCGATACAAGATTTATAACAAAACTATCAACTTGCCTTTTAGTGATTTTTGTGCAGCAATTAGAGTGCCGCAGTGGGGATCCTGCGAGAAGGTCAGGGGAACGCCGCGGGAGCTCTCGAATCTTTATACAATGATTTGTCATGGGAGAAGCTTCTCCGATGATGGTGGTAAGATCAGTAGCATTCAACTCCCAGCTATCCGCTACTTTGCTTATTTCGTTACAAAGTGCGTTCTTGCTAGAAGGCATGCGAGTAAGTTGTCTGTCCAAGATATGGCTTTCTTAGCCGCTGCTTTGCAACAGGATAGGACTTATAATTTGGGTGCTTTAATAGCTTGTAGACTTGCTACTAACCGTGAGAAGGGAGGAATTTGTGGAGGTCTTATCGCCTCTCGCTTATTAGCTATGCATGGTGTAGAACCTCACCATCTAGATATTCCGCTTTCCATGGAGAAACTTGATGTTGTTTCCATGATTAAACATGAGTTTATTTCAGATGCATCTAATTTGAACAACCTGTATTATAGGATAACTTTGTATAAGAAAAGTTGGAGAATAACTAAGAAAATTGAAAAGCTAGTATGATTGCCTGCACCTGTTCTGCTTAACCTTGATGCCAGGAAAGGGTGGTCGATCACAGAAAATGAGCTAAATGCATACATAGAAAGGGAAGGCCATCATGCAAGGGACGGCACGGAGGAGGCCGAGGAGCACCTCGACTCTTCATCCGATGCAGCAAGCTCCTCATATCAACATTATGGTCATGTGGAGCCTCCACGACATTCTTCTGCGCAGGGGCCTTATTATCACTCCATGTACGATCCACCGGCGTGGAACCCCGACCCTCGTTGGGAATGAACTCCACTTAGGCCAAAAGCCTAAGCTTGGGGGAGGTATACCGGCATCACTCATTCTTTGCATATTATGGTTGCTGGATACTTGTACATACTTGTTTAGTTCTTAGAGTGGTTTTCTAATGAGAGGGAGATGATATTTGGGGAAGTGCTGTCCAAAAACAGATTCTGGGCTGTTACCAAAAAAATTCGTACGCACAGCCAGAACGTTATTTTGAGTTGCAAATTTTTGAGAATGTGCCCCAGGTTGTTATCTAACTTTCATTAGTTGAACACTTTTTGAGCTGAGCAACGGAAGATTTTTGTTAATTTCGATTTCTGTACTGCTGTCAGGTTTTGGCAGATTTCTGTCATCCTGCTTTTCTGTGTTTCTGTTATTCTCTTGTTTTTTGCTTTGTTTCTTTCCTAAAACACAAAAAGACCAAAAATATTTCTGTTGTTTCTCTTCACCATTTGTTTATTTGGTTCTCTGCTCTTAGTTTACTTTATTTGCTATCGTTGGTTTGCTATGAGAAAACCCAAAAAGATTTTGCTTTGCTTTCTTATTTCCTTTTGTTCTTGTTTCTAACCCGAAAACACCAAAAATATTTGTTGTTCTTCTTTGGTTTTTTAAAGTTCATTAGGGAGTTCAGAGGTCTCCGGTGGTTGGAGCTTGGTTTCATTCCATATTATTATTCAAGCTGCACAAGTGAAAGGCAATAATGACGATCTACGGCAATTTGACTGTGGTGAGAGGCTGGTATGAACTCTATTTGTTTCATTTTTGTACATATACTCATCCATGTGAGCAGGCTTAGTTGGTTCATGTGAGGTATATGTCATTTAATGAAAGTCTAGTAGTTTATGATCTCTCATGATTAGTTCCAATCTATTAATATTGAGTAGCATGTCATGAATATTTGCTTGCATTGTTTTATTCATAGATCGGTATGACATTGTGGTATCCTCCTCTGAATAATTCACTTGAATCGACTTGGCACATGCTCACGCATGCATATGACTAAACAAAAGTCAATTAAGCCTCGCTGATCTATTTGCTTCAGAGTTCTTGTATCACTTTTATGCCTCCGTTAATTTTATTTTGTCGCAAGCATGATTATGACAGTTATTGCTCTCTTGATTGTCGCTTCCCAGTCTATTGCTAGCCTCCACTTGTACTGAGCGGGAACGCTGCTCGTGCTTCCAAACACCTGAAACCAAGTTGTTCCAAAGTGTCCACCATAAATACCTATGCATGGCATTTTAAACCATTCCAAGTAAATTCTCATGTGCTACCTTTAAAACCTTCAAACTACTTCTCAATTTGTGTTAATGTTTTATAGCTCATGAGGAAATATGTGGTGTTTTGTCTTTCAACCTTGTCATTTACTCCGGACAGACTTTCACCAATGGACTAGTGGCACATCCGCTTATCCAATAATTTTGCAAAAAGAGCTGGCAACGGGGTTCCCAGCCCCAATTAATCAACCTTCATTAATAATTCTCTTCACGTGTTTTGCTCTGATTCATCAGTAAGCAACTTAACCTGCAAATAGACACTTCCCCATGGTATGTGAATGTTGGAAGGCACCCGAGGATTCGGTTAGCCATGGCTTGTGTAAGCAAAGGTTGGGGGGAGTGTCATCCATAATGAAACTAAAATACATGTGTAAACAAAAGAGAAGAGGGATGATCTACCTTGCTGGTAGAGATAACGTCCTTCATGGGAGCCGCTCTTGAGAGTCTGGTTGGCGAGGTGGTTAGAGTACCCACTATCATTCGTTGACAACAACAAACACCTCTCAAAATAATTTTATTTCTGTCTTTGAAAAATGAAAAGCTCTAGCACATGTTAATCCCTGCTTCCCTCTGCGAAGGGTCAATCTTTTACTTTCATGTTGAGTCACCATCCTTTCTTTGAGCACTTTCTTGAGAGCATGACTGTCATTCTTAGTATAATATGCTTGTCCCAAAATATGATCAGCTGTGGTATAACTTTGATGCTTTTATCTTTGACAAATTTACTTCTAGTCTTTCTATGAACTTCAGAGGTGCCTGGGCATTATGTTTTGCTACAAATACAGGCAAGCGAGATACCACTTTATCATATCTTTCTATGAACATTGCAATCCTGCTTATTGAAGTGTTTCATGATGCTTGTTATTAGTTTGTTGGTATCTCTTTTATGATTGACACAGTTACTAGATGACTTTATTTGCATGTACCTTATTATGAATTGCTTAAGCACTTGCCATATCATGAGAATATCTACATCATATGAACAAATGTGTTCGTGAAAGTTCTTTTATCGCACTCAGTTGTTAACTGAATTGCTTGAGGACAAGCAATAAGCTAAGCTTGGGGGGAGTTGATACGTCCAAAACGTATCTACTTTCCCGAACACTTTTGCTATTGTTTTGCCTCTAATTTGTGTATTTTGGATGCAACTAACGCGGACTAACGCTGTTTTCAGCAGAATTGCTCTAGTGTCTCGTTTTTGTGCAGAAATCCAACTTTCAGAAAATCCTCGGAATTTATGCGAAAGGCCCTATTTTCCCGAATGACGAGCCGAAGGGCAAGCCAGGGCCCGAGGCCCCACACACTAGGCCGGCGCGGCCAGGGGGCGCGCCTTGTTGTGTGGGCGCCTCGGCGGCCCCCGACGCTCTCCTTCGGACTATATATGTCTTTCGACCTAAAAACGCCAGGGGGTACGTCGATATTTCCAGAGACCATCCAGTACGCCGCCGCCATCGCGAAACTCGCCTCGGGACCGAAACTCCGTTCGGCACTCCGCCGGGACGGGAATTGAGGGGATCTTCACCGCCATCACCACCGACGCCTCTCCATCGACCAGCCATGTTTCCCCATTCATGTGTGAGTAATTCCCCCGCTGTAGGCTGAAGGGGATGGTAGGGATTGGATGAGATTGATCATGTAATAGTCACAAGATTGTTAGGGCATGGTGCCTAGTATCCGTAGATGTTACTTTTATGATATTGTTGCAACTTGTTATGCTTAATGCTTGTCACTAGGGCCCGAGTGCCATGATCTCAGATCTGAACATGTTATTGTTTCATCATGATATGCATTGTTTTATGATCTTACCTGCAAGTTGTATACACATGTCGCTGTCCGGAACCAATGGCCCCGAAGTGAATCGGGACAACCGGAGGGGATGGTAGTGATGTGAGGATCACATGTGTTCACGAGTGTTAATGCTTTGCTCCGGTACTCTATTAAAAGGAGTACCTTAATTTCAGTAGTTTCCCTAGAGGCCCGGCTGCCACCGGCTGGTAGGACAAAAGATGTTGTGCAAGTTTCTCATTGCGAGCACGTACGACTATATATGGAACACATGCCTATTGATTGATTAGTACTAGGATACCGCTTTATTATTACCTGCAAATGCCCTACCATGATTGTTATATGAATTCTCTCATCCATGCAACGCCCGTTCATCCGTCCCTGTGCCTACAGTATTTTAATCCTGTTGTTTACTATAATCACTACTACTGTCTTTATTTCACCGCTGCTGTTATTTCACTATTCCTACTGCTATAAAACGTTGCTACGATAAACTCTTGCGAGCAAGTCTGTCAGGTGCAACTGAATTGACAACTCCGTTGTTAAGGCTTACAAGTATTCTTTGTCTCCCCTTGTGTCGAATCAATAAATTGGGTAATACTTCCCTCGAAGACTGTTGCGATCCCCTATACTTGTGGGTCATCAGGCGCAGCCCAAGATCATGCTTTTGATGAACTTAAGAGATTGTTAACTTCTGCACCGTTGCTTGCACTTCCTGATTTCAATAAGCAATTTGAGATTGAATGTGATGCTAGTGGTATTGGAATTGGTGGTGTGTTGATGCAAGAGGGTCGCCCAATTGCATATTTTTCTGAGAAACTTTCTGGTGCTAAGTTGAACTATCCTATATATGAAAAAGAATTGTATGCTTTAATTAGAGTTCTTGAGGTTTGGCAACATTACTTGTGGCCAAAAGAATTTATCATACATTCTGATCATGAAGCTTTAAAATACCTGAAAGCCCAATCTACTTTGCATAAGCGTCTAGCTAAGTGGGTTGAGTTCATTGAGTCTTTTCCATACATTATTAAGCATAAGAAGGGAAAAGATAATATTGTTGCTGATGCTCTATCTAGGAAGAATATGCTATTAACTCAACTTGATGTTAAAATTCCTGGTTTAGAGATACTATGTGATTTGTATGCTACTGATCATGATTTTGCTGAACCATATCGCTTATGTGCTCTTGGTAAAGCATGGGACAAATATCACATACATGATGGGTTCTTGTTTAGGGCTAACAAACTATGTGTTCCAGAATCGTCTGTGCGTTTGCTCTTATTGCAGGAATCACATGCTGGAGGTTTGATGGGTCACTTTGGGCGTGAGAAGACGCTACTCATGCTAGCTGACCACTTTTATTGGCCAAAGATGAGGCGGGACGTGGATAGATATGTGAGAAGATGCATTACTTGCAACAAGTCCAAGTCCAAGCTGAAGCCTCACGGTTTGTATACTCCTTTACCGGCACCTACTACACCATGGGAGGATATTAGTATGGATTTTGTGTTGGGTTTGCCGCGTACTAAGAGAGGCCATGATTCTATATTTGTGGTAGTGGATAGATTCTCTAAGATGTCACACTTTATTGCCTGCCACAAGAGCGACGATGCGTCGCATATTGCTAACCTGTTTTTCAGGGAGATTGTACGTCTACATGGAGTTCCGAAGACTATTGTTTCTGATCGTGACGTGAAGTTTATGAGCTACTTCTGGAAGACTGATACGTCCAAAACGTATCTACTTTCCCGAACACTTTTGCTATTGTTTCGCCTCTAATTTGTGTATTTTGGATGCAACTAACGCGGACTAACGCTGTTTTCAGCAGAATTGCTCTCTCGTTTTTGTGCAGAAATCCAACTTTCGGGAAAATCCTCGGAATTTATGCGAGAAGGTCCTATTTTCCCAGAATATTGGCGGGCCAGAAGGGCAAGCCAGTGGGGCCCGAGGCCCCACACACTAGGCCGCGCGACCCGGGGAGGGGCGCGCGCCTGTAGTGTGGGCGCCTCGGCGGTCCCCGCTCTCCTTCGGACTATATACGCCTCTCGACCTAAAAACGTGGGTACGTCGATATTTCCAGAGACCATCCAGTACGCCGCCGCCATCGCGAAACTCCGCCTCGGGACCAGAAACTCTGTTCTGGCACTCGCCAGGACGGGGAATTGGAGGGGATCTTCACCGCCATCACCACCGACGTCTCTCCATCAACCAGCCATGTTTCCCCCATCCATGTGTGAGTAATTCCCCCGCTGTAGGCTGAAGGGGATGGTAGGGATTGGATGAGATTGATCATGTAATAGTCACAAGATTGTTAGGGCATGGTGCCTAGTATCCGTAGATGTTACTTTTATGATATTGTTGCAACTTGTTATGCTTAATGCTTGTCACTAGGGACCGAGTGCCATGATCTCAGATCTGAACATATTATTGTTTCATCATGATATTCATTGTTTATGGTCTTACCTGCAAGTTGTATACACACGTTGTTGTCCGGAACCAATGGCCCCAAGTGACAAATCGGGACAACCGGAGGATGGTAGTGATGTGAGGATCACATGTGTTCACGGAGTGTTAATGCTTTGCTCCGGTACTCTATTAAAAGGAGTACCTTAATTTCCAGTAGTTTCCCTAGAGGCCCGGCTGCCACCGGCTGGTAGGACAAAAGATGTTGTGCAAGTTTCTCATTGCGAGCACGTACGACTATATATGGAACACATGCCTATTGATTGATTAGTACTTGGATACCGTTTTATTATTACCTGCAAATGCCCTACCATGATTGTTATATGAATTCTCTCATCCATGCAACGCCCGTTCATCCGTCCTGTGCCTACAGTATTTTAATCCTGCTGTTTACTATAATCACTATGATGTCTTTATTTCACCGTCTGTTATTTCACTATTCCTAGTGCTATAAAACTGTTGCTACTGATAAACTCTTGCGAGCAAGTCTGTTTCCAGTGCAGCTGAATTGACAACTCCGCTGTTAAGGCTTACAAGTATTCTTTGTCTCCCCTTGTGTCGAATCAATAAATTGGGTAATACTTCCCTCGAAGACTGTTGCGATCCCATATACTTGTGGGTCAACAAAGACGCTTTGGAGAAAGTTGGGGACGAAGCTGCTGTTCAGTACTACTTGTCATCCCCAAACTGATGGTCAAACTGAAGTGGTCAATAGAACATTGTCACAACTGTTGAGATCCATGATCAAGAAGAACCTGAAGGAGTGGGAAGAGTGTTTGCCGCATGTGGAGTTTGCTTACAACAGGGCGGTACATTCTACCACGGCTATGTCCTTTTGAGGTGGTGTATGGTTTCAAACCCATTACTCCACTTGACTTGTTGCCTTTGCCCATACATGAGAGAGTTAATATGGAGGCATCAAAGAGGGCAGATTTTGTGAAGAAGATTCATGTGAAGACTAAAGAGTTGATTGAGAAGAAAGGCAAGAGCAATGCTGCAAGGATGAATAAGAAGCGCAAGGAGATGTTGTTCAAGCCTGGTGATTTGGTCTGGGTACATTTTCGCAAGGATAGGTTCCCGAAGCTAAGGAAGTCTAAGTTGAAGCCTCGTGGTGCTGGTCCTTACAAAGTGCTTGCCAAGATCAATGATAATGCATACTCGATAGATCTTCCAGAGGATGAGTTTGGTGTCAGTAATTCTTTCAATGTTGCTGATTTGACACCATATGACGGAGAAGACCTTGGAGCGTCGGGGTCGACGCCTTTTGAAGGGGGGAGATGATGAGGACATCCCTACCTCACTACTACCTCCGTCATTACCAACTGAAGATGAACCTGCTGTGAAGCTCAAGTCCAATGAAGTCAGGATTGGACCAATGACACGAGCTCGTGCGAAGCTACTTAAACAACAGGTGAACTTGTTCCTAAACGATACCTTGATTGATGAGAACTTTATACTACCTAAGTCCTATTACTTATGTATCATCAGGTATGAAGAGGAGACAAGCATCGCACGAGGAGAGGAGCAGCTGGACGTGAAGATGGACGTGAAGCTGGACAAGGAGCTGGACATGAAGATATCTCATGGACGCGCGAGGGAGGAGCGGGAGGAATGCGCGAGAGGAGAAGAAGAAGTCCAGGCCGGTCCAGCCGGTCAGACCGCCCCCACGCCGGCCGCTCGGTCCTGGCCGGTCGACCGGCCGCCAACCGGCCGCCAACGGAGGAGTGCATCGTCGGGCAGAACCGGAACTGCGATTTTCAGTTGCCTTGACGATTGACCCGGACGGCCAGTCCAGCCCGGTCGACCGGATTCAGGACCGGACCGGTCCAGTCGTCTCGACCAGATCTATTCTGGGTCGGTTTACTTGTATCTTTCGACCAGAACTCGTCCGGACGCCTATATAAGTGCCTTGGACGACCCCCTAGCTGCTTTAGACCACGTTTAAGATAAACCCTAGTTCTTAGTTGTTTGCTGCAAAACTATTGAATTCCCTACACCATATTGCTTGGATATTGTGTAGATCATGTTTAAGTCTTGTGTGATCAGCTGTTCCATTGGGAATTAGACGGTTGCAACTTACCGCTTCGTGGTCGGCGGCTACGTGCACAAGTGTGTGGAGTTGCGAATATCTTGTAGGGTTGAGAGCTGTTGCATTGGCGACAGGGACCAATCGAGAGATCTCGTTGCGTCATACAAGTTATCATCCACTACATCGTCGTGTTTCTCCGCTGCTATCACCCCGTGATCATCATCACCACCGTTGCTTACTGAGAAGAACGGGCCAGACCGCAAGTCGGCTGAGACGGCCATGCCTGCAGGTCCCTACGGAAGCATTTGGATCGCCTCCGCCTGCGAGGTGTTCGTTGAAATGGTCGAACTAAAATGTGTCCCTTTTCAGATCATGGTGGACAGCGACGACGAATACTACTTCAAGAACTTCATCGACACGTCGTCAGAAGAGGAGTCCGACGATGATTTTTCACGGATGCTGCGCTGCTCATCCACGAGCACATTGTCTCGCAGATCCCCGTGTACCGGGGGTCCTTGCCGGGGCGCGCGGCCGCCTTGGACCGCAAAAGAGAACGCGGCCACGACCAGCTCTACAACGACTACTTCCAACCCACTCCATTGTTCGCCGTCCTTGTTTCGCCGTCGTTTTCGGATGACCAGACCGCTGTTCCGCCGGATAATGGATGGCGTCAAGATCTACGACGACTACTTCTGTGCGAAAGTGGATGCAATTGGCAAGGTAGGCCTCTCTTCGTACCAGAAATGCACGGCAGCGATTAGGATGCTCGCATATGGCGTTGCCGGTGATTTCGTAGATGAGTACACGCGCATGAGTGAGTCAACCGGCTTGGAAGCGATGTACAGGTTCTGCAGAGCAGTGATCGGTTCGTTCGGAGAACAGTACCTCCGGCAACCTAATGCAGAGGACACAGCTCGTCTGTTGTCAATCAACGCTTCCAGGGGGTTTCCTGGGATGCTTGGCAGCATAGACTGCATGCACTGGGAGTGGAAGAACTGCCCCTTTGGTTGGCAGGGGCATACAGCGGCCATTCTGAGGGGTGCACAGTCATTCTTGAAGCTGTTGCTTCACATGACACATGGATTTGGCACTCATTCTTCGGAATGGCTGGCTCGCACAATGACATCAATGTGCTGCAGCGCTCTCCGGTGTTTGATAGGCTAGCGTACGGTCAGTCCCCTGATGTGGATTTTGAGATCAATGGCCACCACTACACCAAGGGGTACTACCTTGCTGATGGTATCTATCCACCTTGGGCTACACTCGTGAAGACAATCCGAAACCCCAACTCAGAGCAGGAGGCAAGGTTTGCCAAAGAGCAGGAGGCAGCCCGGAAAGATGTCGAGCGGGCATTTGGCATCCTCCAAGCTCGTTGGGCTATCGTCAGACACCCTGCCAGAGCCTGGGATGTGCAAACTCTGTGGGAGGTGATGACCGCTTGTGTAATCATGCATAACATGATTGTTGAGGTAGAGCGGGATGATTCACTCTTTGATAATGACTGGGAAGGCCAAGGAGAGTTGGTTACTCCTCAAGGTGGTCCGGCATCATTCCAGGACATTCTTCATGTGCACCATGAAATTCGAGATCTAGCTGTACACAACCAGCTTCAGGCTGATTTGGTCGAGCACATGTGGCAGCATGTAGGCAACAATGCTGCAAACAACAATGATGAAGGAAATCCGGAAGCCTAGAGCATTTGTATCGTTTTTTCATTTTATTTGAATAATACTTTATCCTTGATTACATGGACAATGTAATGTGTAATACATTTTGAGCATTTGAACTATTTTATATAATATTTTTTGCGTTTTTCTAGTGAATTTACAAGAAAAACATACCATAGGGCGCCGCGACCCAAATCTGCTTCGTTGGGCGCAGCGCGCGACCCAAACGGAGCGTAGAACGCGAAGTTTCCCTTAAGTGAATCACCTAAGGTTTATCGAACTCGGGGAGGTAGAGGTCAAAGATAGTCCTCTCAAGCAAGCCCAATTAAGATACAAGAAGTCTCTTGTGTCCCCAACACACCTAATACACTTGTCGGATGTATAGGTGCACTAGTTCGGCGAAGAGATAGTAAAACACAGGTGGTATAGATGGTGGTAATATTGCAGGAAGTAAAGATGCAGTAAAACAGTAAACAAGCGATGTTTGCAGTATTTGGAAACAAGGCCTAGGGATCATACTTTCACTAGTGGACACTCTCAACATTGATCACATAACAAATAAATAACTTCTCCTCACTTGTGCTACATACACTCTCTTGTTGGATAACAAACACCATTCATTGTGTAGGGCTACAAGAGCTCCCTCAAGCCGGAGTAAACAAGCTCCACAACATTCGGAGTTCATATTTAAGTAACCTTGATGACCCACAAATATAGGGGATCGCAACAGTCTTCGAGGGAAGTATTACCCAATTTATTGATTCGACACAAGGGGAGACAAAGAATACTTGTAAGCCTTAACAGCGGAGTTGTCAATTCAGCGCACTGGAAACAGACTTGCTCGCAAGAGTTTATCGGTAGCAACGAGTTTTATAGCAGTAGGAATAGTGAAATAACAGCAGCAGTGAAATAAAGACAGCAGTAGTGATTATAGTAAACAGGAGGATTAAAATACTGTAGGCACAGGGACGGATGAACGGGCGTTGCATGGATGAGAGAATTCATATAACAATCATGGTAGGGCATTTGCAGGTAATAATAAAGCGGTATCCAAGTACTAATCAATCAATAGGCATGTGTTCCATATATAGTCGTACGTGCTCGCAATGAGAAACTTGCACAACATCTTTTGTCCTACCAGCCGGTGGCAGCCGGGCCTCTAGGGAAACTACTGGAAATTAAGGTACTCCTTTTAATAGAGTACCGGAGCAAAGCATTAACACTCCGTGAACACATGTGATCCTCACATCACTACCATCCCCTCCGGTTGTCCCGATTTCTGTCACTTCGGGGCCATTGGTTCCGGACAGCGACATGTGTATACAACTTGCAGGTAAGACCATAAACAATGAATATCATGATGAAACAATAACATGTTCAGATCTGAGATCATGGCACTCGGGCCCTAGTGACAAGCATTAAGCATAACAAGTTGCAACAATATCATAAAAGTAACATCTACGGATACTAGGCACCATGCCCTAACAATCTTGTGACTATTACATGATCAATCTCATCCAATCCCTACCATCCCCTTCAGCCTACAGCGGGGGAATTACTCACACATGGATTGGGGAAACATGGCTGGTCGATGGAGAGACGTTGGTGGTGATGGCGGCGATGATCTCCTCCAATTCCCCGTCCCGGCGGAGTGCCGGAACAGGCCTGGCTCCCGAGACGGAGTTTCGCGATGTGGCGGCGTTCTCGAGGTTTACGGCGACTTCGACTTCTCTCCCTGCGTTTTTAGGTCGAGGCGATAAGTAGTCCGGGGGCCAGCCGAGGCCGCCACACACTAGGGCCGCGCGGGCCCCTCTAGGCCCGCGCCGGCCTAGTGTGTGGGGCCCTCGTGCCCCCACCTGGCTTGCCCTTCAGCTCCGCCAATATTCTGGGAAAATAGGACCTTCTGCATAAATTCCGAGGATTTTCCTGAAAGTTGGATTTCTGCACAAAAGCGAGACACCAGAGCAATTCTGCTGAAAACAGCGTTAGTCCGCGTTAGTTGTATCCAAAATACACAAATTAGAGGCAAAACAATAGCAAAAGTGTTCGGGAAAGTAGATACGTTTTGGACGTATCAACTCCCCCAAGCTTAGCTTATTGCTTGTCCTCAAGCAATTCATTAACAACTGAGTGCGATAAAAGAACTTTCACGAACACATTTGCTCATATGATGTAAATATTCTCATGATATGGCAGGTGCTTAAGCAATTCATAATAAGGTACATGCAAATAAAGTCATCTAGTAACTGTGTCAATCATAAAAGAGATACCAATAAACTAATAACAAGCATCATGAAACACTTCAATAAGCAGGATTGCAATGTTCATAGAAGGATATGATAAAGTGGTATCTCGCTTGCCTGTATTTGTAGCAAAACATAAATGCCCAGGCACCTCTGAAGTTCATAGAAAGACTAGAAGTAAATTTGTCAAAGATAAAAGCATCAAAGTTATACCACAGCTGATCATATTTTGGGACAAGCATATTATACTAAGAATGACAGTCATGCTCTCAAGAAAGTGCTCAAAGAAAGGATGGTGACTCAACATAGAAGTAAAAGATTGGCCCTTCGCAGAGAAGCAGGATTAACATGTGCTAGAGCTTCTCATTTTTCAAAGACAGAAATAAAATTATTTTGAGAGGTGTTTGTTGTTGTCAACGAATGATAGTGGGTACTCTAACCACCTCGCCAACCAGACTCTCAAGAGCGGCTCCCATGAAGGACGTTATCTCTACCAGCAAGGTAGATCATCCCTCTTCTCTTTTTACACATGTATTTTAGTTTCATTATGGATGACACTCCCCCAACCTTTTCTTACACAAGCCATGGCTAACCGAATCCTCGGGTGCCTTCCATCATTCACATACCATGGGGAAGTGTCTATTTGCGAGGTTAAGTTGCTTATGATGAGAGCAAAGCATGTGAAGAGAATTATTAATGAAGGTTGATTAATTTGGGGGGAACCCGTTGCCAGCTCTTTTTGCAAAATTATTGGATAAGAGGATGTGCCACTAGTCCATTGGTGAAAGTCTGTCAGAGTAAATGACAAGGTTGAAAGATAAAACACCATATTTCCTCATGAGCTATAAAACATTAACACAAATTGAGAAGTAGTTTGAAGGTTTAAAGGTAGCACATGAGAATTTACTTGGAATGGTTTGAAATGCCATGCATAGGTATTTATGGTGGACACTTTGGAACAACTTGGTTTCAGGTGTTTGGAAGCACGAGCAGCGTTCCCGCTCAGTACAAGTGGAGGCTAGCAATAGACTGGGAAGAGAGAGCAATAACTGTCATAATCATGCTTGCGACAAAATAAAATTAACGAGGCATAAAAGTGATACAAGAACTCTGAAGCAAAGTAGATCAGCGAGGCTTAATTGACTTTTGTTTAGTCATATGCATGCGTGAGCATGTGCCAAGTCAATTCAAGTGAATTATTCAGAGGAGGATACCACAATGTCATACCGATCTATGAATAAAACAATGCAAGCAAATATTCATGACATGCTACTCATTATTAATAGATTGGAACTAATCATGAGAGATCATAAGCTACTAGACTTTCATTAAATGACATATACCTCACATGAACCAACTAAGCATGCTCACTGGATGAGTATATGTACAAAAATGAAAACAAATAGAGTTCATACCATCCTCTCACCACAATCAAATTGCCGTAGATCGTCATTATTGCCTTTCACTTGTGCAGCTTGAATAATAATATGGAATGAAACTCCAACCACCAGAGACCTCTGAACTCCCTAATGAACTTTACAAAACCAAAGAAGAACAACAAATATTTTTGGTGTTTTCGGGTTAGAAACAAGAACAAAAGGAAACAAGAAAACAAAGCAAAATCTTTTTGGATTTTCTCATAGCAAACCAACGATAACAAATAAAGTAAAATAAGAGCAAAGAACCAAATAAATACATGGTGAAGAGAAACAACAGAAATATTTTTGGTCTTTTTGTGTTTTAGGAAAGAAACAAAGCAAAAACAAGAGAGTGCAAACTAACAAAAACACAGAAAAGCAGGATGACAGAAATCTGCCAAAACCTGACAGCAGTACAGAAATCGAAATTAACAAAAATATTCCATTGCTCAGCTCAAAAAGTGTTCAACTAATGAAAGTTAGATAACAACCTGAGGCACATGCTCAAAAAATTTCAACTCAAAATAACTTTCTGTGTGTGAATTTTTTGGTAACAGCCCGAGAATCTGTTTTTGGACAGCACTTCCCCAAATATCATCTCCCTCTCATTAGAAAACCACTCTAAGAAACTAAACAAGTATGTACAAGTATCCAGCAACCATAATATGCAAAGAATGAGTGATGCCGGTATACCTCCCCCCAAGCTTAGGCTTTTGGCCTAAGTGGAGTTCATTCCCAACGAGGGTCGGGATTCCACGCCGGTGGATCGTACATGGAGTGATAATAAGGCCCCTGCGCAGAAGAATGTCGTGGAGGCTCCACATGACCATAATGTTGATATGAAGAGCTTGCTGCATCGGATGAAGAGTCGAGGTGCTCCTCGGCCTCCTCCGTGCCTTCCCTTGCATGATGGCCTTCCCTTTCTATGTATGCATTTAGCTCATTTTCTGTGATCGACCACCCTTTCCTGGCATCAAGGTTAAGCAGAGCAGGTGCAATCGCACTAGTTTTTCAATTTTCTTAGTTATTCTCCAATTTTTCTTATACAAAGTTATTCTATAATGCAGGTTGTTCAAATTAGATGCATCTGAAATAAACTCATGTTTAATCATGGAAACAACATCAAGTTTCTCCATGGAAAGCGGAATATCTAGATGGTGAGGTTCTACACCATGCATAGCTAATAAGCGAGAGGCGATAAGACCTCCACACTCCTTTCTCACGGTTAGTAGCAAGTCTACAAGCTATTAAAGCACCCAAATTATAAGTCCTATCATGTCGCAAAGCAGCGGCTAAGAAAGCCATATCTTGGACAGACAACTTACTCGCATGCCTTCTAGCAAGAACGCACTTTGTAACGAAATAAGCAAAGTAACGGATAGCTGGGAGCTGAATGCTACTGATCTTACCACCATCATCGGAGAAGCTCCTCCCATTACAAATCATTGTATAAAGATTCGAGAGCTCCCGCGGCGTTCCCCTGACCTTCTCGCAGGATCCCCACTGCGGCACTCTAATTGCTGCACAAAAATCACTAAAAGGCAAGTTGATAGTTTTGTTATAAATCTTGTATCGGACCATGGGGTTAGTTTGAGACCGATGAAATTCGAAATCCTGCACAACCGACACTGTTAGCTTAGCATATTGGTAAGGTTCACCAACAGTAAAACCTTCCAACCCTGCATTGGAAATCAGTGTTTGAACATCTTGCAGGATTCCTGCATTCCGCATAAAATCAGTACATGGGTAATAAGAGGGGTATACTCCCTCTTCGCGGTGAACTCTCATGACTTGTTGCACCTCCAATTCTTGTTGATTTAGTTGGTGCCTACTCCCTTCCATTTTCTGAAATTTTTCAACAATCATTATAAAATTTGATTTCAAGGTATATAATTGAGGGGAACTACTATAGGAACTTGCTAGAGTGCTACACATGCATCAAAACTAATTTCTACCACTTAGAACAAGCATGCAAGCTCACTAAACATGTTATCTACAGCAGCAAAATATTCAAGATATACTCAACCAAACAAAATTCTAATTGGACAATCAAAGGAGTCACATACCAAGGAGCAAATGTGCCAAATTTCAGACAGAAATCTGGGCTGAGCAAAGAGATCGAGAAATCACGAGTTCTTGAGCAGAAACGCGAGTGAGAGAAAGTGAGTACGAGTTTTTTCGGGAGAGAGAAGAGAATGAGTGAAAGGGATGATGAAGTGGGGCAAGGAGGGGCCCACACACCAGGGTGGCGCGCCCCTTCTGGCCGCGCCGGCCAGTGGGGTGCCACAGGGTGCCCCACTGGTCAGCCCAGTGCTCAGTGCCTCTTCGAAAAATATGACTACCAGTATAATTTTTGTAAATTTTTGAGAACTTCGAAAAATGCACATTTCTGGGTGTTAAATTAATTATTACTGCGCAGAAAATGATTTCCAAAATCTTAAATAACTAAAGCATATTGCAAAACAAAAGATGCTACAGCAAGTAAAACAAATGGAGGGAGAAAGAAATAAAGAAATGTTGTTTAGCTCTCTTATGCATTAAAATATACTTGTTAACAAGGTTGATCAAGTCTTGCTACCAAATAAATTTTATATGACATAAGAAGAAATAAACCTCAAATCAATCATGTTACCTTATATTGAATTGATATGGATCCAATCACAAGAGTTTGATATTCTTCTTTAGGCTCATATATAGGACAATCAATGGATCCCACCTTGATAGTTTTCACATTAAAAATTGTATTAACTCCATATACTTTATCAATCCTCTTGGGAAAATAGACAGTATGTTCCTTATCATCAACATTAAAAGTAACCTTGCCTTTATTGCAATCAATAACAGCCCCTGCAGTATTAAGAAAGGGTCTTCCAAGAATAATAGACATATTATCATCTTCAGGCATTTCCAACACAACAAAATCAGTTAATATCAAGCAATGTTGAGTAACTTGAACATGAACATTTTCACATACACCAACAGGAATAGCAGTAGATTTATCAGCCATTTGCAAACATATATCAGTTGGTATCAACTTATCTAAATCAAGTCTCTTATAAAGAGAAAAAGGCATCACACTAACACCTGCTCCCAAATCACATAGAGCAGTTCTAACATAATTATTCTTGATGGAACAAGGAATAGTCGGTATACCTGGGTCTCCAAGCTTGTTTGGAACCTTACCAATTAAAGGAGTAATTAGCGAGCATAGTGGAAATCTCCTCATTGGGAATTTTCCTTTTATTAGAGACAATATCTTTCATATACTTTGAATAAGGAGGCAATTTAATAGCATCAGTCAAAGGGATTTGCAAAAATAAAGGTTTCATCCAATCACAAAATTTATTATAATGTTCCTCCTCCTTTGATTTTAGTTTCTTAGCAGGAAAAGGCATTGGCTTTTGTCAACACCCGAATTTTTAAGTCCAGATGCCTATTATGCCATTCATCGCAATCCCAGGAATATTGTTTTTGCGAGACATAATAGCTTGATATCACAACACATCATTTATTACAACACGAAATCGTCTTACAACAAAGGATCACCTGATCCAGTCTTAATACACATAGTGGATCTAGAGATCCTATTACAAGACACATAGCGGAAGCGAAGTAACGGTCGTGGTCCATGTTCCACAGGCAACTGTTGACGTCGGGAGCGGTCCTAGTTGTCGTAGACGTTCGTCCATCTTCCTCGTACAGCTGTTCACCTTCATAGTCGGCCATTTGAATAGCCAGGGACAAAGCCATGAGTACTTTTAAAGTACTCGCAAACTAATACTAGTGTAAGCACTATTAATTGTGGTAAGGGGGTACTAAGCTCTAGGTTTATTTGCATAAAGCCAAGTTTATTTCATAAACATTTAGTAAAGATGCTTGAATCACTAGACTAACTCAAGTGGGAACATTAGTGTCATTCCCACCACTCTCTTGTGGTCCAACTCAAAGTCACCATTCACCGGTCAACTTCAAGTCACCAGTCATATGTCACATTTTTGAAAATGGTCTGATGACGGAACAGTATGGCCTTTCCAATCGTCCGTAACCGTGGACACGGCTATTCGAATAGTTCTACACTCTGCAGAGGTCGTACACTTGTGCCACAATATTTGCAATAATCCGTCAGGGTTAGCTGGCCCTGATTTATCATACTCCGTATGCGGACTACCAACCATAACCTTTCACTTATATACTCTAGTACAGGCACCTCTCCCCATGAGCTTGGCCTCCCGGTGAAAACCAACCTGTTAACCCGGGAACTGCACAGGGCTTGGGCCGGACAATTCACCTCATTCACGTCAATTCGCAATATCTCATATTGCTTCGGAGGCAGCCCTTGGCATAACCCCTATGACGCTTGTTTAGAGGGAACCCATACTAAAGCACATAAATTTCTAGTTAAGCCCGTACCCATTTTGGGTATTGTGGGGGTACTTTCAAAATTGGAATGGTATCGCATCCGAACCCAACCATCAGTTTTATATCAAAAATCACCATCTTCTCATGGTCATATTTACCTTCAAAGTCATTCAATGGAATGAACCATCATTCCAAGGTTTCAACTTCATTTCAAAGTCACCTGTTCCCATCTAGAGTAATCCAATTTTTATTGATTAGCAATAGCAACTATATGAGGGGTGCTATCTAGCTTTGAGGAGTGTCAATCTAAATCAAGTATTGTTCTACTCTAGACCAATTGAATCATAAATCCAAAATTATTTTGAAATAAATAAGCCAAAGTGAAAGTAGTTCAAAACATGGGATAGGCAATACATAGTAGTAAAGTGTGATGGTGCCTTTGCTCTGGTAGAGCTAAGCATTTGTGTTTAGCAAGGGTTAGCTTGCATTAATACTAGCTTGCAAGAGTATTATCTTGCTTGTGGGGGTAAGGCTAATATCAGCTTGCAAGAATGTTAGCTTGCTTGTAGGGGTAATATTTACTAATAGCTTGCAGTAGACTAGCTTGCAAAGGTATTAGCTTGCAAGAATGTTCGCTTGCTTGTAGGGGTAATATTTACTAATAGCTTGCAGTAGACTAGCTTGCAAAGGTATTAGCTTGCAAGAGTATTATCTTGCCTTGATTGGTGAAGTGATCAAAGTATTCTTCTTCTTCCTCTTGGTAGAATACTTCCTCCTCTTGATAGTCTCCGGTACTAGCGTCTATAAACGAATACGAGGATACAATCACCAAACAATACTTAAGCACTCTTAATTAGCCTTAGTGGCTCACACAATGATCTAGCATCACTACTTAACATTTATTACAAGATTATGCTAGGGTTTCCTTATTTAATAATAGGAAAATAATTTCCTCTTATTGAATCTTCTTAAGATTTAATTTCTCTTATGAATACTATATGACCTAGGTTGACCAAAGTCAACCTCTTCATACTTATCATTTGAGAAAATGATTTAAATGAGGTTCCATACCTCATGTAATTTAATACTAACATGGTAGTGTTTTAATACCACCAAATAATTTAAGGTGAGGTTACTTGAATTATGTTTACTACCTCATATTGAGAACAAGATTTAAATGAGAGGAGTATCTCTCATATGATTTAACACATATTTGTAACTAATTTAAAGGACTATTATTGAGTTGATTTAATATTCTTAAAATAATCAGGGATGATCCCATGTTGACCAAAGTCAACACTTCACACTTAGTATTTTGAGAAAGTGAGTTATATGAGATTCATCATCTCATGTGATTTAATTAATTTAATTATTATTTAGCTTTAAGATTTATAGGGGAGCAAGTATGAGCTTAGGGAATTAAAGGTCAACACATTACTTCCTATTATTTGAGAAAGATAATTTAAATGAGGTGAGCACCTCATACTATTTTAGTAACACCTTGTAATATTTTAATATTATTAATTAATTAAAGGTGAATTTTAATTGACCATGGGATCTACTTCATATTAATTTGGTTGAGGTAAGATTTAAATGAGACCAAAGTATCTCATATGATTTAATAAATAGGTTTAAAATATTTAAATACTACTTATGAGAATGATTTATTATTTTCAAATAGGAACCTATGGTTCATTAATACATATGTTATTAATTCTTATTGAAATATTTGGACTAATGACTTATGTGAGAAACTATACCTCAATTATGTTAAACTATCCTCTAAATGCTTAACCTCTCTAATTAACCAAGCATGAGATTTATTTGATCAATGTCAGTACCTCTATTTGAATTACTTAAGATCCCAATTTAAATGAGAGAGAAGCCCTCATACTATTTAAATAAGTTTATGTGTGTGTATTAAATATTCTAGAAATGGTTCCATAGCCATTATTTAACTCTAGTTTATGATCATGCAAAACAACCATGCTATATTTTTGCATAATCAATTATATTATGTCAAATGTGATTTATTAGAGTTGGAATCAACTTAAAATCATTTCTAGATAATTTCTAATATTTATTTGAAGTCAGAAAAGTCCCTGCCTTATTATTTTTATCATTTAAATTTTATTTCGAATTTGGACATGAGGCCAGTGCCATTATTTAGACAATTTCATGAGCTTTCTAAATATATAAAATTTGCTAAATTTGGTTTAGTAGAATTTAAACTATTTAAATTTGAAGTAGACATCAGTGTTTGAATTCAGCTAAATTAATTAAACAATGTTTGAATTTGTGGGCCGCGCGGGAAAAGAGTTTGGGCCCAAATGATTTGAATGAAGGAAACGGCCCAGTAACGGCGCGGCTGGGTTTAAATTCGCGGGCAGCAGGCGAGGCGACGTGGCACAATCTGGTGCGTTCACGAAATCGGGCGACGTACCTTCTCCGGCGAGTCGACGGAACCCTAGGCTGCAGGAGGGTCCGGCGACGGCGATGCAGGGGCTCTCCCAGGCTGGCGACGGGGGCAAACGGTTCTGCAGAGGATGGGGAGTCGAGTGGTGGCCGTGATTGGTCGGGGGAGGCGCGGAGTCGTCGTCTTCGTCGAGCTATGGCAGCGGCGGGCTCCGGCCAAATTCCGGCGATGAAGTGGACAATGTGGGGAGGAGAGAGGAGGAGTCTCAGAGAAGAGAGGGGAAGCAGCTGGTGGGTGGTGATCGTCCAGGAGCGGCCTCCTTTTATAGGGGCGCGAGGTGCTGCGGGTGCCCGTGGAGGGTCACCGGCGTCCATGGCGCTCCAGGGCGCGAAGGGGCACGGTAGGGGGCGCAGGGCGTAGGCGACGTCTAGGGGCGGCTAATGAGCGTGCAGGGACGACAGGGGAAGGACGGGGGCGTGCGGTATCATTGCCGTCCTTGCGGTACCGGCGCGGCAGAGGTGCGATCATGGCGATGGCTACGGTGCTCCGGCGAGCCTAAGCGGTTGTCTAGTAGGGTTTGGGTGTGGTGTAGGGCGCGCGTGTATGCGGGTAAGGCGTGGGGAGGACGAGCGCGATGGGTCGACTGCGTGCTCTGGCGTGTCCAGCGTGGTGCGGGGCACGCTCACCGCGTGCCTGGCACGGTTCGGGCGTGTCTGGGCGCGCTGGTGCTGGCCAGTGTCGTGTAAGATTTGAGCTAGAAATGGTACTGGCGTGTGTAGGAGAATTAGAGCTACCTATTTGACATGGTAGAGCTGGCCAGAGAGAGGTAGAGAGGATGAGTGGCAATGGAGTGGCATGGTACACGGCATGGTGAAGAAATGATGCTCCACTCACTTTAATCGACAAGAGCCAGTACATGCACTGATGCAGGGGTTGTACAAGAGTGTGATGATCACCAAATGAAAGTGGTGGAGGCTTTGGACCAGAGGTTTATAGCATGTTTCACATTTCCAGATTTGTGCACACAAGGTGCTCGACACAATGGCCGCATGAAGCTTTTTGTGGAATTTTGCAATTCTTTTTGGTGCACTTCATTCTTATATTTTAAGTGATGGAATGGTGGTGGTGGTGGTCAATTTGGTCAAGGTTTACAAGAATTCCAAAATGTGCTCATCTTCACATAGTTTCAAGGTCTCCACTTGTCAATCTTATTCTGGTCAACCTAGTCAATATTATCCAAGATGGTCAACATGAAAGTTGTTGACCTTCATGTGGTCTTGGATGACATGGTCATAGTTGACTAAGTTTAGTTGAAGAAAAGTCAAAGCCAGAGGGGTAAAGAGGGGAACATTTTATAAAGTGACAAAATGACCATTATCACATGTATGTTGAATTTGAGTTTTGCTTTGATTTAATTCTTGATCCAATGATGCAATTGTGTTAGTTTATCATATTGAAGTATTTTAGAAGCAATGGGGCAAGCAAATTTGGCCTTGGTGGAGGATTTGCATTTTGGCATATGTGTATGTGAGTGAATTTTGGGAAATCTCTCCCTATTTGATTTCTATCCATTTGATTTGACTTTGGTTGACTCTCATGTGGTTCTTATGAGTTTAGTAACATTTTAAGAGCATTGAAACTAATTCAAATGGTCTTGTTCAAAGATTTGCAAATTTGGCCTTAACACATAAGGAATGAGGTGTCCAATTTTCATAACTTGTACTAGGGTTGTTCTTGCTTCACTTGAACATGGGTTAGGGTCCATTTAGTGTTATAATAGGTTTAGAGAGGGTTTCACACCATTTGGTCAAGGTTTAGAGACATAGGTCAAGGTTTGATGAAATGCCTATGTGTCACATATGCATATGTGGTATTTTATTTTTACTTTGACTTGGTTTGGCCCAATTGGTTTTGTTGAATGTTGAAATGATATATGGAGGTGATCCAACCATTCACACAAGTCCTAGGGTTAGTTTTCTTAATTTCACATATTTGCTATTTAGCTCTCATATGCCTCTATGGCATTTTTAATTTCCTTATATTCTTTGTAGTTTCAACTTGGCAAAGATGTAAGAAGTGCTATTTAAGGTTTACCAAGCTTTTCCAATCTTTTAAATAAAGTGAAAAGGTCTAGGGTAATATTTATAATTATAGCCATAGGCACATATGCCTTTTTCCTATTTAATTTCCTTTTATTTTATTTTCACTAGAATGATGAGAGGAGGGGTGAGTCTTTAGGGTTTAATATTATTTCAAATACTAGGAACAAGCAATCATGGCAATAGCACAAGAATTAAGCAAGATCATTATGTACCAAACTTAATTTAATAAAAGTTTTTGTTGGTTCCAAAATTTGGAACTAGGGAACTTTGTTTGTTTTGTGTTGTATTTTCTGGGATGTTACAAACCCTTCCCCCTTAAACAAATCTCGTCCCGAGATTTTAAGAGGAGTTAGGTTCCTAAGAGAGATTGAGCGATTTGATTAACAGGAAGGCATACTTGTCGAGTCTGGGGTGCTTCCTGGGCTTCAGTGGTAGTCATGTGGTAGAAACGGTGTTGTTATTATTGGTTCCTTCTACCTGCGAAGCGACGCATTTGCTGGACAGGTGCAGCGGTGTTGGCGGCGATCTTGGCAATCTTCTTGGGGCATTCTTTGGAAAAGTGGCCTACAACTCCACATTCATAGCAGTTTACCGTTGATTTGTCCTTCGGGGACGGGGATGGCATTACTTCCAGTTCTCGGGCCAGTGTTGGTGTTGGTGTTGTTCCCACTGTTTGTTGTGGCTGTTGGGGTTGCGGTTGTTATTGTTGTTGCCTCCGGGCGGGGGGTCCTCCGTGGTTGTTGTAGTTGGGGCGATAAGTCTAAGCGGGTGGCTGTTGTTTAGGGGTAAACCCTCCAAGAGTTATTGCGGTGCTTGGGTATGGTGGGGTCCACTCTGGTTCATCATTCTACGCTTGCGGTTCTCATTGGCCTGATGCAGCTTTCCTTCCATCGTATGGCTGAGTCTACGAGGGCTTCGAGGTCGCGAACGGGATATTTACTAACACAGTTTGCATCTCGTCGTGCATCCGTTCAGAAATCTTTCCTTTCTTTTCTCATTTGTGTCGGTCTCATCCGGGGCGTACCTTGAGAGTGAGAAACCTGTCGCGGTATTCCACTACGGACATTCTTCCTTGCTTGAGTTCACGGAACTCGTCTCTCATTTTCTTGATTAATCCTTGGGGCACATGATACTTGCTGAACTTCAGCTTGAAGTCTCCCCATGTCATCGTTTGTCCCGCATTCATTGCACGGGCACTAGTCCACCAGGCTCTTGCAGTCCTGACAGGTAGTGGGTGGCAAACAGTACTTTTTCTGCGGCTTCAACTCCCGCGACTTCAAGGTTGTTTTCTATTGTCTGGAGCCAGTCATCGGCATCGAGGGGTTCTTCGGTTTTGTTGAACATTGGAGGGTTGGTGTTTTGGAAATTCTTCAGTTTTGACCCAGGGTGATCGTGGTTTCCATGGCCTTGATTATTCTGAGCTATTTGTTGCCGAGCAGCAAGGTTTGCCTGGCGTTCCGCTCTTTCGGCTTCCCGGTCTGCCATCATTGTTTGCAGTAGTTGCATCATGGCATCCTGATTTGCGTTGCGGTTTGGTGGGGCCATCTGATTATGTAGAGATATCATGAGGTAAGAGGGAATTTTTCTATGGCTTATTTTGAGTTAAGTTTAAACTTAAACTTAAGATATTTTCAGGATGAACATAACACATATTTTATTTATTCACACAAACATCACACATTACAAGCTAAAGCACTAAGGGTTTTAAGAACCCTTTTTCCACAAACTACGATACATGGTGCGGGGTACAACTCACACCTACGTAAGTGAAGCTAGTGCAACTATTCCTCATTGTCTTCATCCACATCGATGGGAATGATCCCATCCTCTGCAGCCTCCAGAAACTCGTAGTCCTCCTCATCGGTGAACTCGTCATCCTCAAAGTCGTTGTCGTCACTCAGGAAGTCATCGCCTCCTTGGATGTCTTCTCCATCTTCCTCCATCTCCTGGATCTGGTCCTGCTGTGTTCGGACAGTCACCTCTAAAGTGCGAATCTTCTCGCGAAGACGGGTGATAGTAGCGACATTCTTGGCGCGCTGCAGGCGGAGTGACCGGCGGTCCTTGGCGAGTAGCCTGATGGCGTCAGCATGATGAGCCAAAGCCATCTGGGCACGGTGGGAGTGAACACGTGTCAACTCCAGATCCTTCCGGGTCTCATGAAGCATAAAATCCAAATGCTGCACATGGATCTTGAGCACTGGGTGCGAAGAGAGGGCCATGGGTTCCCCCATAGTGTCGTGCCTCGCGAAGTGGGCGAAACGGCTTCCCCGGAGTGCGGCGATGTTCTGTCCACACACCCGAGCAAGTCCCTCCTGAAGGGCGTGAGCAAGACCGTCCACCCAGCTGTATGCCTTGAAGGAGAAAAGGATCCTCTCCGAGATGGGAGGTTCCGAGCTTCCCTTCAAATCAGCGGTGATCATCCACTGCTGTTCCCCAGCCGGGGTGTTGTGGATCCGGACTCCGTGGAACTTGGGAGGTGGGCGTTCGAGCTTCTCGGACACTAGGTACAAGTCGCGCTCAAACACCAAACTTCCTCCGTTTTCCAGATCGTAGGTCTCCGTCTGGACGTAGGGCTCCATCTGAAAGTGAAATGGATGAGTAAGTTAGAGATGTGAACAAGTGTGGCAAAATTTTAAATGGATTTATAAGGAGATGCATAGCTTATTTTTAAGAAGATCTGGTAGAGAAGAAAATGAATAAGTTTTCATAAATACTCACTTTATTTGTTTTTGAAACTAACATTTTTCTGAACGTCCATTCTAACTAGGGTCTCCTAAGGTCAAACAATGGCTCTGATACCAACTTGTCAACACCCGGATTTTTAAGTCCGGATGCCTATTATGCCATTCATCGCAATCCCAGGAATATTGTTTTTGCGAGACATAATAGCTTGATATCACAACACATCATTTATTACAACACGAAATCGTCTTACAACAAAGGATCACCTGATCCAGTCTTAATACACATAGTGGATCTAGAGATCCTATTACAAGACACATAGCGGAAGCGAAGTAACGGTCGTGGTCCATCTGTTCCACAGGCAACTGTTGACGTCAGGAGCGGTCCTAGTTGTCGTAGACGTTCGCTGTCCATCTTCCTCGTACAGCTGTTCACCTTCATAGTCGGCCATTTGAATAGCCAGGGACAAAGCCATGAGTACTTTTAAAGTACTCGCAAACTAATACTAGTGTAAGCACTATTAATTGTGGTAAGGGGGTACTAAGCTCTAGGTTTATTTGCATAAAGCCAAGTTTATTTCATAAATGTCGTGGATGTGACCACGGCAGATGCTACAGGGGGTAGCACTTCGTTGATGCGAGGGGAAGGGAACATCGCCATCTACGGGTCGAGGTGCAAGAGACGCAAGGGTTTTACCCAGGTTCAGCCCCTCCGGAGAGTAAAAGGCCTACGTCCTGCTAGATCTTTATTGCTCAGTGGAGAATTACAATGGGGGGGCTCAGCCGGCGGCTATGCCAGGAGCTTACAAGGGGAGATTAGATCTATCTTGACGTCCCTCTAGGGTTTAAGGTCGGGGGTTTATATAGGCACCCCCGATCTAGGGTTACATGGAGATAACTCCGAATCATATCAGTTGCTATCAATCCGGGATTTGCTAACCCTCTTGCAAGTAATCTTCTCATCTATTCGCACAGGTCTCCTTCTCAAGATCGCAGCCCAATCGCCTTTGGGCCCAGTCGCCCGGGCGACTGGCGACTCGCCCGGGCCTCCATCTTCATGACGAGTGGGACTGGCGACCCCCCCCTATGGGCATATCCCCATCAGTAGTCCCCGAGCGCGGTGGTGACGAAGCGCGGATCTAGAGCAAGTCTTGGAGAGACGCAGCGATGGATCAAGATGAATCGCCGCCGGGCTCCGAAGATAGAATCACGAACTTGGCGCCAGTCTTCAATCGCCATGGTTTGGTTAGCCAGTCGGCGTATGACAGTCGGCGTCCACCAGTCGTCGACTGCCAGTCGGCGTCTGCCAGCCATCTTTTACCATAGAGACACGTGGAGGGGCCAACGGCTAGATTTCACGTTGACCGAGGCATGAACCGTTTGCATGTTGTTGACCGTTGGGCCTGACGTGACTGCTAACGGCTAGTTTAACGGCTATTCAGCCGGAACCGGAGCAAATCTTGACCGTTGATTACGGGCGGCGATTCCGGGTTAACGAACGGATTCCATCCCTGATGGGCGAGTGCGGGCGGTATAAAGGGCTGCCCCCGAGATTAGGGTTCATCACTCCTCCGCCCTCTTATCATATTTCCCTCATCTCATCTTCACTCCCAGCCCCACACGCATCCATGGCGACGAAGGGTTGGGGCAAGTCGAAGGTCACGCGGGAGTCTCTGCTCCCGTACGTCGCCTCCGGAGTCATCCCGGAGTTTAACCGCGAACGATGGCGAGTTCCGCCGGCGGACGAAGTGGAGCCCCTCCCGCGGCCCGGGGAGTTCGTGATCTTCCTGAGCTTCCTCGACCGTGGGTTCGCTCTCCCCACCTCCGATTTCCTCCGACAATTGCTGGCTTTTTACAACATTAAGGTCTCCGACCTGGGGCCGCACAGCGTCCAACAGATTTCACTGTTCGTGGCGCTGTGCGAGTGCTACTTGGCCTGCCCGCCCTACTTCCCACTGTGGGTGTCGATTTTCCATGGGCGGGCGACTCGGGCTAGCAAGGGCAGCGAGGCGCTCATCCCGAACGGCGGGATCACCTTCCAGGTGAAGTCCGGGGAAAGCTTCATCGACATGGCGCTCCCCAAGAAGGCGCAGTCGCAATGGCGCCGCTTCTGGTTTTACGCCAAGGAGTACACTCCCCCTGGCGAGGTCTGCATTCCTCAGTTCAGCCCCGAGCCCAGCATCCCACGGCGCCTCAACGTCCGGTCGCTGCCGCACGAGCAGGAGGAGGTGGTGCAGGAAATGCGCCGGGCGATCCAGGCGCTGAAGGACAACGGCTTGTCGGCGGTTAATGTGTACAACTGCTGGCTCGGCCGACGCCTGATCCCCTTGCGATGCCGAGCTCACCCCATGTGGGAGTACCGGGGGCAAAACGACTGTACCCGGTCGTCGGCGACCGAGTGGGACGAGAGCGAGTACCGGAAGGCGCTGGCCAAGATCACCACAGCCACCTTCTCTTCCTTCGAGGACGGCCTGCAGCCCTACTCCGAGGATACCCCAGCACCTCAGGTAATGCAGCATATGGCGGCTTTGTCTGGTCTAGCCGCATTTCTTCCCTTCTAACTTATTTCCTTGACTGGAATGCAGCGCTGGCAGAAGGTCGCCGACCACCTCCCCCCTCTTGCCGGGAAGGAGCCTCCGGAGATGACCGAAGGTGAAGAGGAGGCGATTGACGACGAGGAGGAGCGCACCGAGTCGGACTCCGAGGCGCGGGACTTCATCAGACTCCCGCGCGGGTCGAAGAGGGGTGCCGGGTCCTCGTCCCAGGACGCGGCCGAAGAGGAAGCGACCTCCCGACCGGAGGGCGAGACGGAGCTTCCCAAGGAGGGAGCCGAGCCGCTGTCGAAGCGACTGCGCCCCACTCTCCTTGAGGGCACTATGAGGCTTCAACGCCCCTTGAAGGCCACGCTCGACGCGGGGGCTCGGGCCGGGCCCGGCGTGAAGGCGATCCCCACGGTGAGGTAAGGACTCCTTGCTAAACTCGTTCTCCCCGAAGTCAGAATCGGGCGTCGGCTCATCTCGCCTCTTTGTAGGTCCAAGAAGAAGACCCTGACAAAGCCGGCCGCGACTGGGGTAGCGGCCACGAGGGCGGCCGAGGCGAAGAAGAAAGCAGCGGAGAAGAAAGCGGCGCCTTCTGACCTCGGGGGCACACGGTCGGCTCCAGGAGAGCCCGCCACCGCGAGCCGAGCCGAGAGGGCGAGCGCCAGCGGTGCGGAGCCCGCCGCCGAAGCTTTTCCTTTGCCCAGCATGGTTCACGGGGGCATGGCGAGTGCGGCGACGGGGCCAGACTTCGTTCCACCCGCGGTGGAGGAGGAGTCGACTGTCGTTGGGTCGACCGAGGGGCAGAAAGCGCCCGAGGCCGAAGAGAACATCGTCGAGGAGGGCTGCCTGTCGGGCCGCTGAAAGAGCGCCGGTCCAAGGCCGCTAGGGACCGAGCCCCACCGAGCGGTGCCGACGCGCGCGCGGGCGAGGCACTGTCGACTGAGGCGGTGATGCAAGCGGAAGGAGTGACAGAGTCACGCCATCCGCCGCCTTCTTCCTCGACTTTCACCGAGCTCCACACGGCGCTTGGTGAAGCACACGTGGTGAGTGTAGTCTAGTCACCCCCAGTCCCCGAGGGTCGACTTGGTCTGAAAGGGCGAGTCGAGTCTCTATTTTGTCCTTCTGTATTTCCTTCGTGTTGACTTTGGCACTGTTTCGGATTTTCGCAGGCGGAGGTGAAGCGACTGACTGCGCTCGTCGAAGAGGCGGCGCAGAAGAACCGGAAGCTGATTGCTCTAGGCAGTAAGTCCTGCCCGCTCGCCTTCCTCACTCGGTGTTATGGTCCTTTGTTCTCACTTTTTTTCTGTAGCAGAGGCGCAGGCGAAGGCTCTTGCCGAGGCTCGGGAAGGATTCGTCAAGGAATCTCTATACCGTGAAGCCGATTTCCGGGCGCAGCAGGCCGAAGAGGCCCGGAAGAAGGCAGCGGCGGAGGTGGTGAACTTGACGAAAGTCCTGGAGAAGAAGGGCCGGGAGCTGGAGGATGTCATCGCCGAGTACAAGGGAAAGCTGGAGACCGTGACCAGTGCGCGGGACTCCGCTCGTGGGGCTGCCGCATCTCTTCGGGAGGAGATTGCGACCTTGAAGCAGCAGCACGCCCAGGAGCTAGCTGCGGAAAAGGAGGCGTCCGAAGGCGTCGTTCTGGCGGTGCAGGCCGAGAAGACCAGTTTCGAGGCCTTCGTCAGGGAGATGTCGCGGCAAATTCTTGGTAAGTTCTTTTTGTCTTTGCGCTTGCTGTTTTTCGCGGACTCGAGTCTCTGAGCGTGGCGAGTCGGTTTCGGGGGCCAGTCCCCGAGCATGGCGAGTCGGCTTCGGGGGCCAGTCCCCGAGCATGGCGAGTCGGCTTCGGGGGCCAGTCCCCGAGCATGGCGAGTCGGCTTCGGGGGCCAGTCCCCGAGCATGGCGAGTCGGCTTCGGGGGCCAGTCCCCGAGCGTGGCGAATCGTCTTTTTGGAGGCGAACTCTTATTTTTACCGTCCTTGTGTTGGTTGTTGTAGGTACGTGCGACTTCGTGGAGACGGCGACTCCACGGGAATGCTTGTCGACCGCGACCACGCGTATCATCGCCTGTGCTGGGGAGATATTGGCGGCGCTCCAGTACCTTAGTCCGCGGGAGGTGATCCCGCGGGACACGCCGTCTGTCTTCAGGGCCGTGTCCAATATTCCGGCCGTTGTCGACTGGCTTCGCCGCTCCTCCTGCCGTGTTGGCATTACCATGGCTTTGAGCATGGTGCTGGCGCACTACTCCGAGGGGTTCGACGTGGAGGAAGTCACCGCTGGCTTCCCCTCGGAGACTGGCGAGTTCGACGTTGCCGAGGTGCTGCGCTTGATGGATGCGGTGCGTCCCTTTGCCGACCGGGTACTGGCGACTGCGGACTTGGAGACTCACATCTCCAGCCAGGCGGCGCCTGGGGACGCGGAGAAGGAGCCGGCCCGGTGGACTACCCTGCGGAGCGTCTCTTCCATGCCGCGGCGGCCGGCTCATTGTCTACTTACCCGGTCGTTCTGTACACGCCGAAGTTTCGTCACGGCGATGACGGCGCCGAACCTGTAGTAGAAGGGGCTCCGGGGCCATCTTCGTAGGTTTCTGAGTCCCTGTGTAAGAAGTAACTTGAATGCCCGCGAGCGGGTGTTAGTTGTAAATAAAGTGATAACTTTTGCTTAACTATGATTCAGTGGTTGCGTTTGGTTTTATGTTATTTCGTGGCGGCGATGCTTTGGAGTTTGTTCCGACTACCCATGGCCTTTGGGCCAGTCGCCTTGCGACCCCGATGAAGGCTATCGACTTGACTGTTTTCCTTTTCGAGCTGGGCGTCCCCAGTCGCAGTACGTAGTCGTTGTAGTGCGAATAGCGGCCTCATGGGTGGAGTAGCGGTGAGTTGTAGTTTGCGCTGTTTGTATGTAGCGCGCCGCTCGTCGTGGCTCGGTGAGCCAGTCGCTAGGCGACTCCAAAGGGGGTCATTGCGGGCGTATTTTCCTTGGCGAGCCGCGGGTCCGTTTTGCGGGGTCCCTAGTCGAAGTACTTAGCCACGCAAGTCGCCAGCCTAAGGTAGAGGAGGGCATTAATGTGCTGTATGGCGTAGCACGAGGCGGTCGCCGTGGCCCGTGGGGGCTGGCCGAGCGTGCGGCCCTGCTGTGGGTTCCAGTCGCCGTTTTCACCCGACGGCGTAAGGGGTGGTGGATGACCGGACCTGGTGTTGCGTCCGGTCACCCCGCCATGCCCTTGTTAGCCCGGCTACTTGGTCGATCGTGGACTTCGCTCTTCCAGCAGCGGCGACCGGAGGTCTCTCAGTATCGAGTCGCTTGTCGTGGCGACTGGGCCGGTATGTACCAGGATGAGAGATGGAGGTGTGTAACCGGAGAGGCGATCGAAATTGGAGACAAATGCGGTCGGCGATTTTTATTAATCTCTGCTTTTGCGGGCTACATTTTCCCCTTAGGTGTAAAACCGTCGGAGGAGATTGATGTTCCAGGGGCGCTCCACTTCTCTGGTGAGCGGTTCGCCTTTGTCGTCCTTGCGGACGTCGATGAGGTAGTAGGAGTCGTTGCCGAGTACGCGGCTGACGGCGAATGGTCCTTCCCAGGGCGGGGACAATTTGTGCATGCCTTTCCTGTCTTGGATTAGCCGAAGCACCAGGTCGCCGATTTGGAAGGAGCGACTCCGGACGCGGCGACTGTGGTAGCGACGGAGATCCTGCTGGTAGATGGCCGTTCTGGCGAGTGCGAGGTCTCTGGCCTCGTCGAGGAGATCGATGTCATCCTGGCGAGCTTGCTCGTTGTCTGCCTCGGCGTAGTTGGCGACCCGAGGTGAGTCGTAGGCGATGTCCGTAGGCATAACGGCTTCGGCGCCGTACACCAGGAAGAAGGGCGTGAAGCCAGTCGACCTGTTTGGCGTTGTGCGGATACCCCACAGTACTGATGGGAGCTCTTCTGCCCAACAACCGGCTGCGCGCTCCAGGGGCACGACCAGGCGTGGTTTGAGTCCGTGGAGGATGCTCTGGTTTGCTCTTTCTGCTTGGCCGTTTGACTCGGGGTGGGCGACTGAAGCGAGGTCGAGTCGGATGCCTTTCTCCTCGCAGAAGTCAGCCATCTCCCCTTTGGCGAAGTTGGTGCCGTTGTCAGTTATGATGCTGTGCGGGTAACCATACCGATAGATAAGCTCGCGTAGGAACTTTGTGGCCGTCTTCCCGTCGCACTTCTTTATGGGCTTTGCTTCTACCCATTTAGTGAACTTGTCCACCGCAACCAGGAGGTGGGTATATCCGCCGGGGGCCGTTTTGAACTTCCCTACCATGTCCATGCCCCAGACGGCGAAGGGCCAGGTGAGGGGGATGGTTTTCAATGCCGACCCTGGCATGTGCGACTGGCTTGCGTACTTTTGGCACCCGGCGCACGAACGGACGAGCGCGACCGCATCCTCGTGGGCTGTCGGCCAGTAGAAGCCGTGGCGGAAGGCCTTGGCGACGATTGAACGCGCGCCTGCGTGGTGGCCGCAGTCCCCTGCGTGGATGTCGCGCAGAATGTTTCGCCCTTCTGCGGGGGCGACGCACCGTTGGAATATTCCTGAGACACTGCGCTTGTATAACTCGTTGTTGATGATGGTGAAGGACTTACACCTGCGCACGATGGCTCGTGCTTTGGCTTCGTCCATCGGCAGTGTTTGGCGCTCGAGGTAGCTTATGTATGGCTCGGTCCAGTCGATGCTGTCGGCGGCGAGTGCGACTAAGGTGGAGTCAGGAGCGGGTGGCTCGGCGATGTCCAGCTCGCGGGGTGCGCGCACCGAGGGGTGGCTGAGGATATCCAGGACGACGCCCGGAGGGGGTTGGAGTCGCTTGGACCCGATTCTGGCCAGCGCGTCGGCTTCCTCATTCTTGCGCCTGTCGACCCACTCGACGATGTGGCCGGCGAAGCTAGCGCCGGCTTGGTCGACGGCGCGCTTGTACGCGATCATGTTGGCGTCGGTGGCGTCACAAGTGCCGGAAGTCTGGCTGGCGACTAGGTCGGAATCGCCGAGGCAGCGCAATCGCGTAGCGCCCATCTCTTTTGCGACTCGCATACCATGTAGGAGTGCCTCGTACTCGGCCATGTTGTTGGTGCAGGGCTCGAATCTGAGCTGCAAGACGTACTTCACTGTGTCGCCCTTCGGTGATGTGAGGACGACTCCCGCGCCTGCCCCTTCGAGGTTTTTAGAACCGTCGAAGTGCAGTGTCCAATGTTTAAGGTCTGCGGGGGAGCTTGGCTGCTGGGCCTCTTCCCAGTCGGCGAGGAAGTCGGCGAGTGCCTGAGACTTGACGGCGTGGCGCGACTCGTAGGTGATGTTGTGGACGCCGAGCTCGACTGCCCACTTGGCGATCCGGCCAGTTGCGTCGCGATTGCGGATTATGTCGGCGAGTGGCGTTGAAGCAACTACCTTGATGGGATGTTCGTGGAAGTAAGGGGCCAGTCGCCTCTGGGCCCTGAGGACTGCGTATACCAGCTTTTGGTAATGCGGGTACCGCTGCTTGGATTCGATCAGAGCTTCGCTGATGTAGTAGACCGGGCGTTGTACCAGTTGCTCCCTTCCTTCTTCCTTCCGTTCGACAACCATGACCGCGCTTATAGCGCGGTTCGACGCGGCGACGTATAGGAGCATAGTCTCTCCTGGCAGCGGGGCCGCAAGGATAGGGGCGTTTGACAGAGCGTGCTGAAGTTCTTCGAGGGCCCGCTGCGCCTCATCTGTCCACCTGAATGATTCCGACTTCTTGAGCAGGCGGTAGAGGGGCATGGCCTTGTCGCCGAGCCGGGGTATGAAGCGACTGAGGGCGGCGACTCGGCCGGCGAGCTTCTGCGCGTCGACTAAGCAGGTCGGCTGCTTGGTACGCATGACCGCTAGTGTCTTCTCCGGGTTGGGCTCAATGCCTCGTTTGGAGACAACGTAGCCTAGCAGTTGTCCGGATGGAACTCCAAAGGTGCACTTCAGAGGGTTGAGCTTGATCTTGTACCGCCGTAAGTTGGCGAACGTTTCGGCGAGGTCGTTGATGAGGTCGGCCTGGTGTGTCGACTTGACCACTACGTCGTCGATGTAGACGTGCACATTGCGGCCGATCTGGCTTTCCAGGCAGCTGTTCATGCACCGCTGGTACGTTGCCCCGGCGTTCTTGAGGCCGAAGGTCATGGACGTGTAGCAGTAGGCGCCCATGGGCGTGATGAATGCTGTCTTTTCTTGGTCTTCCTTGGCCATCTTTATTTGATTGTACCCGGAGTACGCATCAAGGAAGCATAGCGACTCGGACCCGGCGACCGCATCGATAATTTGGTCGATTCGCGGTAGGACGAATGGGTCCTTGGGGCATGCGCTATTGAGGCTTGTGTAGTCGATACACATTCGCCACGTCTTGTTTTTCTTTAGCACCAAGACTGGGTTTGCCAGCCACTTGGGGTGTTTGATTTCGATGATAAAACCGGCGGCGAGTAGCCGGTTTACTTCTTCGGCGATTGCGCGCCGCCGTTCTTCTCCTACAGGGCGCATTGCCTGTCTAGCGGGTCGCGCGGAGGGATCGACGTGTAATTTGTGCTCAGCAAGTTCTCTCGGGACACCTGGCATGTCAGACGGTTTCCATGCGAAGATATCTCGATTCTCACGGAGGAACTTGATGAGCGCGCTTTCCTATTGGGCGGACAGGCCCGTCCCAATGGTAACTTGCCTACTCGGATCGTTTTCTACTAGATCTACTTGGCGAGTGCCTGTTGCAGGTTTGAAGGTTGCTGCGGACGAGTCGAGCTCGGTTGGCTTCTCCAGGATGGCGGGGTCGTTGCGGTCCACTGGGTACTTGGCGAGTTCGGCGGAGTTGTCTTGTTCGTCGGCGATGACGGCGTCGGCGAGCTTGGCGCTGTCGTCCTCGCATTCCAGTGCCATCTCCGGATCCCCGTGTATGGTGATGACGCCTCGAGGCCCTGGCATCTTCATCATGTTGTATGCGTAATGGGGGGTCGCCATGAAGCGGGCGAACGCCTGTCGACCGAGTACGCAGTGGTAGGAGCTGCGGAAGTTTACCACCTCGAACGTTATCCGCTCGGTGCGGTAGTTCACGGGCGTGCCGAAGGTGACTGGCAACGTCACCTTGCCGATCGGGAAGGCCTTCCGCCCAGGGACGATGCCGTGGAACGTAACCTTGGTGCTCTCGAGGCGTGAGTCTGGCAGACCGAGCCGCTGGAAGGTTTCGTAGTACATAATGTTGATGGAGCTCCCCCCGTCCATCAGGGTTTTTGGTAGCCAGTAGTCGGCGACCTTGGGCCTGACGACTAGTGCCACTCGCCCGGGGTACTCGATTCTGGGGGCGTGATCTTCACGGCTCCATGTGATGCTTTGCTCGGACCAGTTGAGCCACCGGGGCACGTCAGAAAGTATGACTGCGTGCACCGCCACTGCCCTTGCGAGGACCTTCCTGTCCCGCCGGTCGCCGACCCCAGTGAAGGTGTGGAGCGAGCCGGCGCTGCGACCGAAGCCTTCCCCCTTGTGCTGGTCCTGGTCTTTTGCGCGATCCTTGTGCTGATCACCGCCGTTGCTTTCCTTGGCGCGGCGTGCCCTTTCTATTTGCTTCAGGGAGTAGCAATTTCCCGTCGTATGATTGGCGGGCTTGCCCTCTTTGCTGTGGTAGATGCATGGTGCATCTAGGAGGCTGCGGGCGTCGAAGCGCTTGGGCTGGGGCCGATCTTCCCGTGGTGCGCGAGGGTCGCGCCGGAACGACTTTGGCTCGCGCTGCTCGTAATCGGTGGTGGCGACCAGCTCGTTGTGTCCTCCCTCTCCACGGCGCTTGCCGCTGTTGGGTCGGCCGGCAAAACGATAGTCGCCGCGCCGGGGCTCCGCGTGCGTGGGGCGGCGATTGCGTCGTTGACCGTACTCGTCATCCGAGTCGACTGTAGGGTCTTCGTCGGCGTAGCGGAGGGCGATGTCGAAGAGCTCGGAGATTGAGATATTATCCCTGCTGACGCGACGGAGCTTGGCGCTTAGCGGTTCGTACCGGCAGCAGCGTCGGAAGCAATAGATTGCCGTGTCCGTGCTGATGCCGCTGGAGGTCGTCCACATATCCTGCCAGCGCTGCACCCACCGGCGGGTCGACTCGCGCGGGCCTTGGACGCAGCGATCCAGGTCTTCTATTGTTGTGGCACGTGTGTACGCGCTGGCGAAGTGTTGGATGAATGCGGCGCGAGCTTCTTCCCAAGAATCGATGCTGTTGGCGGTGAGGGTGTTGAACCAGTGGCGATTGACGCCGTCCATCATGAGGGGTAGGTAGCGCGCAGCGAGTAGCTCGGTGTGGCCCTGGATCCCCATTGCCATGGCGTACGAGTCGATCCAGACCGTGGGGTCGATATGTGTGTCGTACTTCTCGATGTCACGGGGTCCTTTGAACCCCACAGGGTACGGTTCGCCTCTGATCATTGGCCCGAAGCAAGCGGGGCCGATTCGAGTGAACGCGCTCTGGCGCGGGGCTTCATCGGCGTGGCGGTCGTTCAAACGTGTGCGCGCCCGCCATTCTTGGTCGTTGACGATGTGGGTTCGGGCGTCGACCGGCTGTCCATTGGTGGCGATCATCACCCGCGCAGGGCGCGGCTCGATTCGGTTGTTGGTCGAGTGGGCCGCGTGCGGCGCTGGCGGTGGACCGTTGTTGGCGTTGACGACTGCGCGGTTTGCCGCGTCCGACGACGCTGCGCGACTGGCGGATGTGCGCGAATAGAGTCGCCCTTGCGAATCGGCTGCGGCGTGCTGTTGCTCCAACGCCTTGGCGACCAAGGCCTTGGCATGCTGGACGAGGATTGCTCCATCTCCCGTTTCAGGGATTCTTGCGAGGACGGCCTGAGCAGCCGCGACGTTGTCAGCTGGAGACGAATGCAACGGTAGGCCGTTGGCGTCAACTTCTGCTTGAGGAACTTCGGGTGGTGGCGGTGGGGGTGGCGGTGGTGCTCCGCGTGCCGCTCTGTCGGCGGCAGCCCGACTTCCTTCCGGGATGTCAGGGTTTTGGATTCGGGCGACCCGGATTTCTCCGTCTGGGTCGTCGAAGTTAAGGCGCGCGCTGGGGAAGTCGTTCGCGCGGGCGCGCTCCATGCGCCGGCGGTTTCGCTGCTGACGGTAGTGGGATACAGCTCTCACTTCGTCTTGCTCGAGACGAAATTTCTGCCTTTCGGCGAGCTCCTTTTTCCTCTGCTCTTCGAGGGCCGCCCGGTGGGCCTCGACTCCGTTGCGGTGGCGGTTGCAGGTAGGGGGGTGGTGAAGGCGTCGACTGGGAGCTCCTCCCCGCCCCCTGCCATGAAGACCGTGGTCGGGTAGCGGTAGCGTGGGGCCTCGACGGAGTCCGACTCGGAGTCGCTGCCGAAGAGGGAGAGGATGGAGTCGTCCTCGAAGCCACCTTCGAAGTCACTTGGGTGGGAGACCAAGGAGATAGAATCCTTGTCCGACGCCGCGGCAGCAGAGTGGGCAGTCGGGGGCGCAGCGGTGGACTCGGCGATTGATGTTACAGCGATGATGTCGGAGAAGTCGGTGTCGATTGCGGCGATGACGGAGTCAATGGTTGGGGCGTCGTCGACGGAGTCGGTGGTTGGGACGACGACAGCGGAATCAGCGACCGTTGAAGCAACAATGGAGTTGGCGGTCGGTGCTGCGACCGCCGACTCGGCCTCATCTTCCAGGGCCGTCTCTGCTTCTACGTACACCTCGCCGGTGATCGGGCGAGTGGCAGTGAGGGGCTGTCCCGGCGCGTAGGGGTCGTGCGCCCGATCGGGGCGAGGCTCAGTGGGGTCGCTGACGCCGGCGAGCCCGACGAAGAGGTTGATGGAGCCGATCGGCACCATCCAGGCGTGCTTGAGGGGCGACGAGGCGGGCCGGTAGGTGCTTGGCTGGATGTGGAAGAAATTGCCGGTGGCGATCATCCTGCCGGAAGCAACCGACCGCCGCACTGGTGAGTAGGGCCTCGCCGTAGCTCGGAGGCTTGATGTCCCATGCCCCACGGTGGGCGCCACTGTCGTGGATGTGACCACGGCAGATGCTACAGGGGGTAGCACTTCGTTGATGCGAGGGGAAGGGAACATCGCCATCTACGGGTCGAGGTGCAAGAGACGCAAGGGTTTTACCCAGGTTCAGCCCCTCCGGAGAGTAAAAGGCCTACGTCCTGCTAGATCTTTATTGCTCAGTGGAGAATTACAATGGGGGGGCTCAGCCGGCGGCTATGCCAGGAGCTTACAAGGGGAGATTAGATCTATCTTGACGTCCCTCTAGGGTTTAAGGTCGGGGGTTTATATAGGCACCCCCGATCTAGGGTTACATGGAGATAACTCCGAATCATATCAGTTGCTATCAATCCGGGATTTGCTAACCCTCTTGCAAGTAATCTTCTCATCTATTCGCACAGGTCTCCTTCTCAAGATCGCAGCCCAATCGCCTTTGGGCCCAGTCGCCCGGGCGACTGGCGACTCGCCCGGGCCTCCATCTTCATGACGAGTGGGACTGGCGACCCCCCCTATGGGCATATCCCCATCAGTAAAGTAAAGATGCTTGAATCTAGACTAACTCAAGGGGAACATTAGTGTCATTCCCACCACTCTGCTGTGGTCCAACTCAAAGTCACCATTCACCGGTCAACTTCAAGTCACCAGTCATATGTCACATTTTTGAAAATGGTCTGATGACGGAACAGTATGGCCTTTCCAATCGTCCGTAACCGTGGACACGGCTATTCGAATAGTTCTACACTCTGCAGAGGTCGTACACTTGTGCCACAATATTTGCAATAATCCGTCAGGGTTAACTGGCCCTGATTTATCATACTCCGTATGCGGACTACCAACCATAACCTTTCACTTATATACTCTAGTACAGGCACCTCTCCCCATGAGCTTGGCCTCCCGGTGAAAACCAACCTGTTAACCCGGGAACTGCACAGGGCTTGGGCCGGACAATTCACCTCATTCACGTCAATTCGCAATATCTCATATTGCTTCGGAGGCAGCCCTTGGCATAACCCCTATGACGCTTGTTTAGAGGGAACCCATACTAAAGCACATAAATTTCTAGTTAAGCCCGTACCCATTTTGGGTATTGTGGGGGTACTTTCAAAATTGGAATGGTATCGCATCCGAACCCAACCATCAGTTTTATATCAAAAATCACCATCTTCTCATGGTCATATTTACCTTCAAAGTCATTCAATGGAATGAACCATCATTCCAAGGTTTCAACTTCATTTCAAAGTCACCTGTTCCCATCTAGAGTAATCCAATTTTTATTGATTAGCAATAGCAACTATATGAGGGGTGCTATCTAGCTTTGAGGAGTGTCAATCTAAATCAAGTATTGTTCTACTCTAGACCAATTGAATCATAAATCCAAAAGTATTTTGAAATAAATAAGCCAAAGTGAAAGTAGTTCAAAACATGGGATAGGCAATACATAGTAGTAAAGTGTGATGGTGCCTTTGCTCTGGTAGAGCTAAGCATTTGTGTTTAGCAAGGGTTAGCTTGCATTAATACTAGCTTGCAAGAGTATTATCTTGCTTGTGGGGGTAAGGCTAATATCAGCTTGCAAGAATGTTAGCTTGCTTGTAGGGGTAATATTTACTAATAGCTTGCAGTAGACTAGCTTGCAAAGGTATTAGCTTGCAAGAATGTTCGCTTGCTTGTAGGGGTAATATTTACTAATAGCTTGCAGTAGACTAGCTTGCAAAGGTATTAGCTTGCAAGAGTATTATCTTGCCTTGATTGGTGAAGTGATCAAAGTATTCTTCTTCTTCCTCTTGGTAGAATACTTCCTCCTCTTGATAGTCTCCGGTACTAGCGTCTATAAACGAATACGAGGATACAATCACCAAACAATACTTAAGCACTCTTAATTAGCCTTAGTGGCTCACACAATGATCTAGCATCACTACTTAACATTTATTACAAGATTATGCTAGGGTTTCCTTATTTAATAATAGGAAAATAATTTCCTCTTATTGAATCTTCTTAAGATTTAATTTCTCTTATGAATACTATATGACCTAGGTTGACCAAAGTCAACCTCTTCATACTTATCATTTGAGAAAATGATTTAAATGAGGTTCCATACCTCATGTAATTTAATACTAACATGGTAGTGTTTTAATACCACCAAATAATTTAAGGTGAGGTTACTTGAATTATGTTTACTACCTCATATTGAGAACAAGATTTAAATGAGAGGAGTATCTCTCATATGATTTAACACATATTTGTAACTAATTTAAAGGACTATTATTGAGTTGATTTAATATTCTTAAAATAATCAGGGATGATCCCATGTTGACCAAAGTCAACACTTCACACTTAGTATTTTGAGAAAGTGAGTTATATGAGATTCATCATCTCATGTGATTTAATTAATTTAATTATTATTTAGCTTTAAGATTTATAGGGGAGCAAGTATGAGCTTAGGGAATTAAAGGTCAACACATTACTTCCTATTATTTGAGAAAGATAATTTAAATGAGGTGAGCACCTCATACTATTTTAGTAACACCTTGTAATGTTTTAATATTATTAATTAATTAAAGGTGAATTTTAATTGACCATGGGATCTACTTCATATTAATTTGGTTGAGGTAAGATTTAAATGAGACCAAAGTATCTCATATGATTTAATAAATAGGTTTAAAATATTTAAATACTACTTATGAGAATGATTTATTATTTTCAAATAGGAACCTATGGTTCATTAATACATATGTTATTAATTCTTATTGAGATATTTGGACTAATGACTTATGTGAGAAACTATACCTCAATTATGTTAAACTATCCTCTAAATGCTTAACCTCTCTAATTAACCAAGCATGAGATTTATTTGATCAATGTCAGTACCTCTATTTGAATTACTTAAGATCCCAATTTAAATGAGAGAGAAGCCCTCATACTATTTAAATAAGTTTATGTGTGTGTATTAAATATTCTAGAAATGGTTCCATAGCCATTATTTAACTCTAGTTTATGATCATGCAAAACAACCATGCTATATTTTTGCATAATCAATTATATTATGTCAAATGTGATTTATTAGAGTTGGAATCAACTTAAAATCATTTCTAGATAATTTCTAATATTTATTTGAAGTCAGAAAAGTCCCTGCCTTATTATTTTTATCATTTAAATTTTATTTCGAATTTGGACATGAGGCCAGTGCCATTATTTAGACAATTTCATGAGCTTTCTAAATATATAAAATTTGCTAAATTTGGTTTAGTAGAATTTAAACTATTTAAATTTGAAGTAGACATCAGTGTTTGAATTCAGCTAAATTAATTAAACAATGTTTGAATTTGTGGGCCGCGCGGGAAAAGAGTTTGGGCCCAAATGATTTGAATGAAGGAAACGGCCCAGTAACGGCGCGGCTGGGTTTAAATTCGCGGGCAGCAGGCGAGGCGACGTGGCACAATCTGGTGCGTTCACGAAATCGGGCGACGTACCTTCTCCGGCGAGTCGACGGAACCCTAGGCTGCAGGAGGGTCCGGCGACGGCGATGCAGGGGCTCTCCCAGGCTGGCGACGGGGGCAAACGGTTCTGCAGAGGATGGGGAGTCGAGTGGTGGCCGTGATTGGTCGGGGGAGGCGCGGAGTCGTCGTCTTCGTCGAGCTATGGCAGCGGCGGGCTCCGGCCAAATTCCGGCGATGAAGTGGACAATGTGGGGAGGAGAGAGGTCGAGGAGTCTCAGAGAAGAGAGGGGAAGCAGCTGGTGGGTGGTGATCGTCCAGGAGCGGCCCCCTTTTATAGGGGCGCGAGGTGCTGCGGGTGCCCGTGGAGGGTCACCGGCGTCCATGGCGCTCCAGGGCGCGAAGGGGCACGGTAGGGGGCGCAGGGCGTAGGCGACGTCTAGGGGCGGCTAATGAGCGTGCAGGGACGACAGGGGAAGGACGGGGGCGTGCGGTATCATTGCCGTCCTTGCGGTACCGGCGCGGCAGAGGTGCGATCATGGCGATGGCTACGGTGCTCCGGCGAGCCTAAGCGGTTGTCTAGTAGGGTTTGGGTGTGGTGTAGGGCGCGCGTGTATGCGGGTAAGGCGTGGGGAGGACGAGCGCGATGGGTCGACTGCGTGCTCTGGCGTGTCCAGCGTGGTGCTGGGGCACGCTCACCGCGTGCCTGGCACGGTTCGGGCGTGTCTGGGCGCGCTGGTGCTGGCCAGTGTCGTGTAAGATTTGAGCTAGAAATGGTACTGGCGTGTGTAGGAGAATTAGAGCTACCTATTTGACATGGTAGAGCTGGCCAGAGAGAGGTAGAGAGGATGAGTGGCAATGGAGTGGCATGGTACACGGCATGGTGAAGAAATGATGCTCCACTCACTTTAATCGACAAGAGCCAGTACATGCACTGATGCAGGGGTTGTACAAGAGTGTGATGATCACCAAATGAAAGTGGTGGAGGCTTTGGACCAGAGGTTTATAGCATGTTTCACATTTCCAGATTTGTGCACACAAGGTGCTCGACACAATGGCCGCATGAAGCTTTTTGTGGAATTTTGCAATTCTTTTTGGTGCACTTCATTCTTATATTTTAAGTGATGGAATGGTGGTGGTGGTGGTCAATTTGGTCAAGGTTTACAAGAATTCCAAAATGTGCTCATCTTCACATAGTTTCAAGGTCTCCACTTGTCAATCTTATTCTGGTCAACCTAGTCAATATTATCCAAGATGGTCAACATGAAAGTTGTTGACCTTCATGTGGTCTTGGATGACATGGTCATAGTTGACTAAGTTTAGTTGAAGAAAAGTCAAAGCCAGAGGGGTAAAGAGGGGAACATTTTATAAAGTGACAAAATGACCATTATCACATGTATGTTGAATTTGAGTTTTGCTTTGATTTAATTCTTGATCCAATGATGCAATTGTGTTAGTTTATCATATTGAAGTATTTTAGAAGCAATGGGGCAAGCAAATTTGGCCTTGGTGGAGGATTTGCATTTTGGCATATGTGTATGTGAGTGAATTTTGGGAAATCTCTCCCTATTTGATTTCTATCCATTTGATTTGACTTTGGTTGACTCTCATGTGGTTCTTATGAGTTTAGTAACATTTTAAGAGCATTGAAACTAATTCAAATGGTCTTGTTCAAAGATTTGCAAATTTGGCCTTAACACATAAGGAATGAGGTGTCCAATTTTCATAACTTGTACTAGGGTTGTTCTTGCTTCACTTGAACATGGGTTAGGGTCCATTTAGTGTTATAATAGGTTTAGAGAGGGTTTCACACCATTTGGTCAAGGTTTAGAGACATAGGTCAAGGTTTGGTGAAATGCCCATGTGTCACATATGCATATGTGGTATTTTATTTTTACTTTGACTTGGTTTGGCCCAATTGGTTTTGTTGAATGTTGAAATGATATATGGAGGTGATCCAACCATTCACACAAGTCCTAGGGTTAGTTTTCTTAATTTCACATATTTGCTATTTAGCTCTCATATGCCTCTATGGCATTTTTAATTTCCTTATATTCTTTGTAGTTTCAACTTGGCAAAGATGTAAGAAGTGCTATTTAAGGTTTACCAAGCTTTTCCAATCTTTTAAATAAAGTGAAAAGGTCTAGGGTAATATTTATAATTATAGCCATAGGCACATATGCCTTTTTCCTATTTAATTTCCTTTTATTTTATTTTCACTAGAATGATGAGAGGAGGGGTGAGTCTTTAGGGTTTAATATTATTTCAAATACTAGGAACAAGCAATCATGGCAATAGCACAAGAATTAAGCAAGATCATTATGTACCAAACTTAATTTAATAAAAGTTTTTGTTGGTTCCAAAATTTGGAACTAGGGAACTTTGTTTGTTTTGTGTTGTATTTTCTGGGATGTTACAGCTTTTGAACCCAAGGTTCCCTTTCATTACCATGTTTCTTTGTAATAAAATCTTCTTTAGTGTACTTATTATTTTTATCATGCTTTTCAGGTTCTTTTTCAATTTCTTCTTTATCAGGAGTATCATTCTTATTATTATCTTCCTCATGTTCATTACCACTTTCAGTTTCAGCATCAGAAATAGAAATACTATTAGGATCATTAACAGGTTCAGAGGATTCTACAACAGTTTTATGTTTCTTCTTCTTTTTCTTAGAAGGACTACTAATTTCTTTAGTTCGTTGAGAATCTTGTTCAATTCTTTTGGGGTGCCCTTCAGGATATAGAGGATCCTGGGTAGAAACACCGCCTCTAGTTGTTACTTCATAAACTTGTTTCTCTTCATGATTATTTTTTAACAAGTCATTTTGCACTTTAGTAAGTTGATCAATTTGAGTTTGAATCATATTAAAATGTTTAACAAGCATCTTAACATCATTGGAGGTTCTCTCCACAATATCATGCAATTTACCAATAGCTTGAGAATTTTTCATTAGATGATTCTCTACTCTCATATTAAAATTATTTTGCTTAACAATATAATTATCAAATTCATCTAAACATTGATCAGGAGGTTTTGAATATGGAAATATCTCCTCTATCAAAGCGTTGAAGAGAATGTACCTCAATTGTAGATGAAGGGGGAATTATCTTACATAGGTCTTCTATTGGAGGCAAATTCTTCACATCTTCAGATTTAATACCCTTCTCCATAAGAGATTTCTTGGCTTCCCTCATATCTTCATCATTTAATTCAATCATACCCCTCTTCTTCAATATTGGTGTCGGGGTTGGTTCAGGTGTAGACCAATCATCATGATTCTTGCTTATCTTAGCCAATAATTCTTCAGCTTCGTCCGGAGTTCTTTTCCTGAAAACACAATCAGCACAACTATCCAGGTATGCCCTAGACTCAATGGTTAGTCCACTATAAAATATATCAAGTAAATCATGCTTTTCCAAATCATGTTCAGGCCGAGCTCTAATAAGAGAGCAAAATCTTGCCCAAGCTTCAGGCAATTTCTCTCCATCTTCTTGATCAAAGCTATAAATTCTCTGCAGAGCCATATGTTGAGCACTAGCGGGAAAGTATTTCCGAAAGAACACATCAAACAAACAACTTGGACTATTAATAGAATCAGGAGGCAAATTATTATACCAAATCTTAGCATCATCCTTTAATGAGAAAGGGAAAATCTTAGCAACAAAATAAGTACGCATCTTTACATCATCAGAAAACAGGCTACTTAAAGTAGAAAGCTCATTCATATGTTCTACAGCACTCTCTTTTTCAGTACCACAAAAAGGTGTTTTCTCAACAATAGATATACTAGTTGAATGCCCGTGCGTTGCTACGGGCTCTCAAGTTTTATTTACGATGGCCACGCAAATGTCATCTGAATATAAAGAATTTAGAATTTATTTTTACATGCTTGTAGGATACATCCTTTACTACTACACATCTGAATTGTTTTGGAACGTATAAATAGAACTTTTGAAGTTTCTAAATAAAGAGAGCAACAGTTTAAGGGATTTTTGAAAAATATATGATGATAGAAGATTATGACTGAAAGAGATTGGAATGGGATAGAACAAAATTTTCAGTGTTAAGTCGAGGGTGTCGTCCCACGTTCTCGTTTGATAGCACAATGCGGCTTTGCCCGATGAAACTTGTTGGCATTATGGGTGTGTTTGGATTGTGACGAAACTATACCTTACCAATTTATTGGCTATGGCCAAAATGTTGGTGTTTGTTTGGATGGTTGCCATTTTTTTGGCATGACAATACACCACTACCAACTCTAGTTTAAGTTTTTATCCAACATTCGCCAATTCATGGGCAAGCAACATATGAACAAAAATTTTGGTGAGGCAAGGAAAAAACCAAACACACCCTATGCCTTGCGTTGCTGAAGGATGTATCCATCTTTTTGCATGGAGCATATACGAAAACTTTTCCATCAGGCATGGTTGATGATTTGGGCATGCACGCGTATTAGCTGGTTCGCTAGTGCACAGCCCGAAGGTTGTGTCTCGGCCCGCACTATCTGCTACTGCCCTTGAATATACCCGTACGCTGAGATGTGCCTGCATGCCGAGCTGTAAGAGCATCTTCACCGGCGGCCCCTAAATAGGCGCTGGTAGGGGTGCCGGCACTGCCGTATGAGGGGTGCCGGCAGAGCATCCTCTATTTGGGGATGATGTTTCCACACCGGCGCCTCCCAAACGGCAGCTCCAATAGAAATTCAAACTTAAAATGACATTTTGAAAATGATATTCGTATGAAATTCAAACGAAATTTATACAAAACTTACTCAAATTTAAACTAAAAACTAAAAAAAGCTAGCGAAAGCGTGCGTTGAAGATGCTGAAGTCGAGGTTGTTGATGTCGTCGCCGTCGTCGTTGGATGTCCCGAAGGACCAATCGTCGTCGTCCTCCTCCTCCTTTGGCGCAGGCGGCTCGGAATGTCCAGAGAGGTCGACGAAGTTGCCGCCGTGGTTCCTGGCGGACTACACCGGTGCCTGCCGCGGGTCCATCGTAATCTGCCAGTAGTCCTCCTCGACGGAGCGGCCGACGATGAAGTTTTGGCCGGGGAACTCCTCCGGGTCGTCGCCACCACGGTGGGCCGCCTGCTCCTCCGCCTCCTTCTCCCACCATTGCTTCTTCGCCGGCGGAAGTGGTGGCCAGCCTGCGGCGTCCACCTCCTTGAGGCGGCGGCGTTGTCTCGACCCCGTCGTCCGACGGGCCGGAGCCGAAGACACGTGCCTCGCCCCGTCGTGGATGACGACGCCACTCGTAGGAGGCGTGTGCGCGGACGAGCGCTTGCGGTCGCCGGCTGCTGACGATCCGGTGCGCGAGCTCCCGGGCGCCGTCGTCCTTGCCGGCGCGCTCTGTTGTGGCGGCGCCTCCGACGCCATGCACTCCGCCTGCGGGAAGTACAGCGGGACGTGCGGCGGGTCGCCGCGGGCGCGCTGGCGGTAGCCGTACTGCTATAGCGTGGCGTCGATGTCGCGGCCGTGCCACCAGGCACGGCGGCCAACTTTGTTGAAGCGGTCGTTTGCGCGGCCGGCCGCCCATGCGAGCTCGATGGCGCGCTCCTCTTTGAAGCGCCATGGCCACGCCGGGCTGTTGATCGCGTTCGCTAGCAGGTTCCTCTCCGCCGGCGTCATAGCTTCCGCCGCTCGTTGATGAGGGCGCGCATCTCTGGTCCTGCCGGTGGCGGCGGTGGCACGACGAAGCCGGCGTTGGAGACGTGCCACCCGTGTGGCAGCTTGTACTGTACTGGCACGGGGATGCATTGCCAGTACAGTACATCTGCCTCGTCGTAGGTCAGTTGCAGCGAACGGAGCATGCCGCCGCTGCGGCCGGCCTCGTCGTTGTGCGCCATCGCGTCAGTGGAGTGCGTGGGAGAGGTGGGTGTTTGCGTCGCGTCTGCGACAATGGCGGCGGCTAGGGTTGGAAGATGGGGAAGAAGAGAGGTGCGTGCCAGTGAGGTTTCAAGGGAGGCGGCCGACGCACACTGAAGGCGCGTGGGGAAGGTGGGTGGACGTCGCGTGGCCAGTCGCCGCCCTCGTCGCCGCTTCGGTTTCCACGCGGGAGGCCGTTAACGCGGACGACCAACTTTGTCGCGTCGTTTCCGATGAAAACCGTCACGTCCTCTCGTTGCCAAGACGACCCCATCCGTGAAAACCGTCGTGCCGCGAGGCGCCAGCGCACCCGATTCGCGCCCTTTGCGAAGGGACCGGCACGGGATTCCCGACGCTTTTATTGGACTCGAAAAAACGCCGACGCTTTTTAAGGCGCGCCGGTGCAAGCCCATTTTTTATGCCGGCCCCCAAAATGCTATTAGAGCCTGCTATCAAAGCCGCCGATGGAGATGGTCTAAGCTTGTATCTTGTATCTGTAGGCCGATGAAACACATCAGCTGATCAGCCTGACGAGGCGTCCTGACGGCCTGGCTGATCAGAGTGCAGTGTACGCTGGCATTATACCCGTTGATCCGCCTCCACCCTTCAGCCTCCGGCGAGCGACACACAGGCTACGTCATCACCAGCGTAGACAGTGAATTAGCTGTCGAGGTTATGCTGGCGAAGTTGGGGCTGTGCGTCCACATGTTTCCCTGGCTGCGGCCATCTTTTTTTTTTAAAACAAATTGGCTGCGGTCATTTTTAATTATAGGCTAGATGATAATAATTAAACTCCGATTTTGTGACGACGGTCGACGGCAAGTGCGGCGGACAACTCACCGAGCGTAGAACGTGCCGGTAAAGACTCGGATTGGACTTGTATTTGAGTCGTGCCTATCAGCCTATGTACGCTTGAGCAAGGGTCACGTTCTAACTAAAGTTGGATTCAATTAGGGACTTCGGGCCCGAAAAAAACGGATTAGACTTGTATTTGGGTCGTGCCTATCAGCCTATGTATTTGGGTCACGTTATAACTAAACTACGTTGGATTTAATTAGGGACTTCGGGCCCAAAAAAAACTGGCCCATCTGTGACACCAGCCGGTCACCTATTGCAATTTAATAGTAAAGATGAGATAAATCAAGAGAAAAGTCATAATATTTATTCTTAATGTTTATAGAAGATGTGGCAAATTTAGGATCAGGAGACAGTTTATATCTAACAGCATGTTGTGCAATAAGCTTTTTAAGGTTACTTGTACTAGTAGTAGCATTGCATTTATCAATAAAATCATCATCAAGTTCCACATAATCTTCATCAAGATCATCAATCTCAGGTGAATTAACAGGTGTAACAGTATTTTCATTAGGAGTTTCAGTAATTTCAATTTGTCTACACCTAGCAATTGTAGCATCTAGAAAGGGACCTAATGAACCAGCATTATCAAGCATAGTAGAAGCATCATCAAAATTATTAGAGGAATTTTCAGATTCAGCAGAAGTACCAACACGTGAAGTTTGTGGTGGTGAAACAAGTTGACTTATCACAGATGGTGAATCAAGAGCAGCGGAGGTACTCAGAGTTGTACCTTTTCTTGTAGTGGATGGTAATATGGCGACTTTAGTATCGCGAGGTTTACCCATGATGGAGAATTTGCAGCGAACAATATCAATCCAAGTGAACTTGCAAATAAAGCTATGCTCCCCGGCAACGGCGCCAGAAAATAGTCTTGATGACCCACAAGTATAGGGGATCGCAACAGTCTTCGAGGGAAGTATTACCCAATTTATTGATTCGACACAAGGGGAGACAAAGAATACTTGTAAGCCTTAACAGCGGAGTTGTCAATTCAGCTGCACCTAGCAGTAGGAATAGTGAAATAACAGCGACAGTGAAGTAAAGACAGCAGTAGTGATTATAGTAAACAGCAGGATTAAAATACTGTAGGCACAGGGACGGACGGGCGTTGCATGGATGAGAGAATTCATATAACAATCATGGTAGGGCATTTGCAGGTAATAATAAAGCGGTATCCAAGTACTAATCAATCAATAGGCATGTGTTCCATATATAGTCGTACGTGCTCGCAATGAGAAACTTGCACAACATCTTTTGTCCTACCAGCCGGTGGCAGCCGGGCCTCTAGGGAAACTACTGGAAATTAAGGTACTCCTTTTAATAGAGTACCGGAGCAAAGCATTAACACTCCGTGAACACATGTGATCTTCACATCACTACCATCCCCTCCGGTTGTCCCGATTTCTGTCACTTCGGGCCATCGGTTCCGGACAGCGACATGTGTATACAACTTGCAGGTAAGACCATAAACAATGAATATCATGATGAAACAATAACATGTTCAGATCTGAGATCATGGCACTCGGGCCCTAGTGACAAGCATTAAGCATAACAAGTTGCAACAATATCATAAAAGTAACATCTACGGATACTAGGCACCATGCCCTAACAATCTTGTGACTATTACATGATCAATCTCATCCAATCCCTACCATCCCCTTCAGCCTACAGCGGGGGAATTACTCACACATGGATGGGGGAAACATGGCTGGTCGATGGAGAGACGTTGGTGGTGATGGCGGCGATGATCTCCTCCAATTCCCCGTCCCGGCGGAACGGAGACTTCGGCTCCCGAGACGGAGTTTCGCGATGTGGCGGCGTTCGGGAGGGTTTCGGCGACTTCGACTTCTCCGTGCGTTTTTAGGTCGAGGGCGATAAGTAGTCCGAAGGAGGGCGTCGGGGGCCAGCCGAGGCCGCCACACACTAGGGCCGTGCGGGCCCCTCCTGGCCGCGCCGGCCTAGTGTGTGGGGCCCTCGTGCCCCCACCGGCTTGCCCTTTCCGCCAATATTCTGGGAAAATAGGACCTTCGCAAATTCCGAGGATTTTCCTGAAAGTTGGATTTCTGCACAAAAACGAGACACCAGAGCAATTCTGCTGAAAACAGCGTTAGTCCGCGTTAGTTGTATCCAAAATACACAAATTAGAGGCAAAACAATAGCAAAAGTGTTCGGGAAAGTAGATACGTTTTGGACGTATCAAACCTCTAGAGCATAATAGATCGTTGCAATTTAGACCGAGTACTAACATAGCATACACACTGTCACCTTTAAGCTATGAAAGGGGAATAGATCACATCAATACTATCATAGTAATAGTTAACTCCATAATCTACAAGATATTACAATCATAACCTACGCCAAGTACCACATGATGCACACACCGTCACCTTTACATCATGAAGGAGGAATAGACTACTTTAATAACATCACTAGAGTAGCACATAGATTAATAGTGATACAAAGCTCATCATATGGATCTCAATCATGTAAGGCAGCTCATGAGATCATTGTATTGAGGTACATGAGAGAGAGATTAACCACATAGCTACCGGTAGAGCCCTCAGCCTCGAGGGAGAACTACTCCCTCCTCATCATGGGAGACAGCAACGGCGATGAAGATGGCGGTGGTGTTGATGGAGATGAATTCCGGGGGCAATTCCCCGTCCCAGCGGCGTCCCGGAACAGAGACTTATGTCCCTCGAACTTGACTTCGCGATTGCGGCGGCTGCGTAACTTTTCTCGTCCCGTGGCTTATATTTTTAGGGTTTTCGAGTCGGAGAGACTTTATAGGCGGAAGGGCAGCCTCGGAGGAGCCAGGGGTGGCCCCATAGGGGCGCGCCCGGGGGCCAGGCGCGCCGCCGCCTGTGGGGTGGGGCCCCTGGGGCTCCCCTCTGGTCCCTCTCTGGCTCTCTGGAAGCTTCCGTGGAAAATAAGGTCTTGGGCTTTTGTTTCGTCCAATTCGAGAATATTTCTGTGTAGGATTTCTGGAACCAAAAACAGCAGAAAACAGGAACTGACGCTTCGGCATCTTGTTAATAGGTTAGTTCGGAAAATGCATCAAAACATCATAAAGTGTGAACAAAACATGTAGGTATTGTCATAAAACTAGCATGGAACATAAGAAATTATAGATACGTTGGAGACGTATCAAGCATCCCCAAGCTTAGTTCCTACTCGCCCTCGAGTAGGTAAACGATAAAAAGAATAATTTCTGAAGTGACATGCTACCAACATAATCTTTATCATACTATTGTAAAGCATATGAGATGAATGGAGTGATTCGAAGCAATAGATTGCTAACAAAGAGATAATGACTAAACAACTGAATCATATAGCAAAAACTTTTCATGAATAGTACTTTCAAGACAAGTATCAAAAAGACTTGCATAAGAGCTAACTCATAAAGCAATAGATTCAAAGTAAGAGGTTTCAAGCAACACAAAGGATGATTAAGTTTCAGCAATTGCTTTCAACTTGTAACATGTATTTCTCATGGATAATTGTCAACATAAAGTAATATAACAAGTGCAATAAGTAAACATGTAAGAATCAATGCACACAGTTGACACAAGTGTTTGCTTCTAAGATAGAAAGAAGTAGGTAAACTGACTCAACATAAAGTAAAAGAAGGGCCCTTCGCAGAGGGAAGCATGGATTACTATTTTTGTGCTAGAGCTTTTATTTTGAAAACATAGAAACAATTTTGTCAACGGTAGTAATAATTCATATGTGTTATGTATAAAACTTCCTACAAGTTGCAAGCCTCATGCATAGAATACCAATAGTGCCCGCACCTTGTCCTAATTAGCTTGGATTTACATGGATTATCATTGCATAACATATGTTTCAACCAAGTGTCACAAAGGGGTACCTCTATGCCGCCTGTACAAAGGTCCAAGGAGATAAATCACATTTGATTTCTCGTTTTTAATAGATCTCAACTTAGGACATCCATACCGGGACAACATAGAAAACAGATAATGGACTCCTCTTTAATGCATAAGCATTCAACAACAGATAATATTCTCATAAGAGATTGAGGATGAATGTCCAAACTGAGAACTTCCACCATGATACATGGCTTTAGTTAGAGGCCCAATGTTCTTCTCTAACATATGCATACTCAAACCATTTGATCATGATAAATCACCCTTAATTCAGACAAGACGAACATGCATAGCAACTCACATGATATTCAACAAAGGTATAAACAGTTGATGGCGTCCCCAGAAACATGGTTACCGCTCAACAAGCAACTTATAAAAACTAAAACACATAGCTACATATTCATCACCACAATAGTTTTTAAGCTATTTTCCCATGAGCTATATATTGCAAAGACAAAGGAATGAAATTTTAAAGGTAGCACTCAAGTAATTTACTTTGGAATGGCAGAAAAATACCACATAGTAGGTAGATATGGTGGACACAAATGACATGGGTTTTGGCTCAAGGTGTTCGGATGCACGAGAAGCATTTCCTCTCAGTACAAGGCTTTGGCTAGCAAGGTTGTTTGAAGCAAACATAAGTATGAACAGGTACAGCAAAACTTACACAAGAACATATTGCAAGCATTATAAGACTCTACATTGTCTTCCTTGTTGTTCAAACACTTTTACCAGAAAATATCTAGACCTTAGAGATACCAATCATGCAAACCAAATTTCAACAAGCTCTACGGTAGTTCTCCACTAACAGATTTAAACTACATGATGCAAGAGCTTAAACATGATCTATGAGAGCTCAAAACAATTGCCAAGTATCAAATTATTCAAAACCATATGAAGCATTTTCTGATTCCAACAAAATAGCAATCAATGAAGCAATTTTCAGCCTTCGCCATGAACATTAAAGCATAACTAAGAACACAAGTGTTCAAATGAAAAAGCGGAGCGTGTCTCTCTCCCACACAAGGATTGCTAAGATCCGAATTTACTCAAACACAAACAAAAATAAAAGCACACAGACGCTCCAAGTAAAGTACATAAGATGTGACGGAATAAAAATATCGTTTCACTAGAAGTGACCTGATAAGTTGTCGATGAAGAAGGGGATGCCTTGGGCATCCCCAAGCTTAGATGCTTGAGTCTTCTTGAAATATGCAGGGATGAGCCACGGGGGCATCCCCAAGCTTAGACTTTTCACTCTTCTTGATCACATCATATCATCCTCCTCTCTTGATCCTTGAAAACTTCCTCCACACCAAACTTAAAGCAAACTCATTAGAGGGTTAGTGCATAATCAAAAATTCACATGTTCAGAGAGGACATAATCATTCTTAACACTTCTGGACATTGCACAAAGCTACTGAAAGTTAATGGAACAAAGAAATCCATTCAACATAGCAAAAGAGGCAATGCGAAATAAAAGGCAGAATCTGTCAAAACAGAACAGTCCGTAAAGACGAATTTTTCGAGGCACTTAACTTGCTCAGATGGAAAAACTCAAAACTAATGAAAGTTGCGTACATATCTGAGGATCACGCACGTAAATTGGCAGATTTTTTTTTGATTCTTCTACAAAGAGATCTACGCAAATTCGTGACAGACATCAATTCTGTTTCTACGCAGTAATCCAAATCTAGCATCAACTTTACTATAGAGACTTTACTTGGCACAAAAACATGATAAGGAGAGGTTGCTACAGTAGTAACAACTTCCAAAACACAACAAAACAGTAGCAAAATAAAAACATGGGTTATCTCCCAAGAAGTGCTTTCTTTATAGCCATTAAGATGAGCTCAGTAATTTTAATGATGCTCTCATGAAAATAGAAAACGAAGCAAAAGAAGCATCAAGAAGCAAATTCAAAACACATTTAACCCTAACCCACTTCCTATGAAAAGGAATCTTATAAGGGAACAAGTACTGAAAGCACATAGCAACAAGCATAAAAAGGCAGCACAAGTTCAACGTCAAGATTCTCAACATGAAGAGGGGAAACTTAATATTATTAAGATGCATATAACCATGTTTCCCTCTCTCATAATAACTTTCAGTAGCATCATGAACAAACTCAACAATATAACTATCACATAAAGCATTCTTGTCATGAGCCACATGCATAAAATTATTACTCTCCACATAAGCATAATCAATTTTATTAGTTGTAGTGGGAAATTCAATAAAATAGCTATCATTATTATTCTCATCACCATAATCATCATATATAGGAGGCAAAGTATCATCAAAGTAAATTTTCTCCTCCATGCTTGGGGGACTAAAAATATCACAACCAGCTTCCCCAAGCTTAAATTCTTCTTAGCATTAGCAATAATAGTGTTCAAAGAGTTCATACTAATAACATTGCCATTAGCATGCATATAAAGCTCCATAGGTTTTTAAATTTTCTCTTCAAACACCTCATGTCCTAACTCAAGATAAATATTATAAAGATCTCTAATTTTTTTGTTGTTTTCCATTAAGCCTAACTAGTGAAAATAAAAACAAGAAATAAAAAGATATAATTGCAGAATCTAAAGGAGATAGCTTCGAGCACTCACACACCGGCAACAATGCTAGGAAATAGCTTAGTAGTCGGAGGATGTGAATACCTTTTACCTTACCTCCCCGGCAACGGCGCCAGAAAATAGCTTGATGTCTACGTGTGCTTCTATTCTTGTAGACAGTGTTGGGCCTCCAAGAGCAGAGGTTTGTAGAACAGCAGCAAGTTTCCGTTAAGTGAATCACCCAAGGTTTATCGAACTCAGGGAGGTAGAGGTCAAAGATAGTCCTCTCAAGCAACCCTTGTTGGGGGGATGACCCCCGGTATGCCAAAGGTATGCCATACCGGATGGTCTCACCCTTCAAGATACCGGTTTAATGTTCATACCGGAATAAGAAGATAGAGTTTGGCTAAGTAAAGCTAAGCCGGTATCCCCAAGATGGGTATACCGGAACCGGGTAAGTAAGATACCGGAGTACCGGAAAGAAGAGCATGTCGGCTGACTGGTCAAAGACTCTCTCCAGAGCTAGAAGACAAAGATGAGCTAAGCAAAGTGGCTTTAAACGAAGGCATGACGATAAAGAGAAGGATGACGCCCAAAGCAACCGGAGGACATCAGCCTCCCTGATTAAAGAAGATACCGGCGTCATCTATGATTAAAGTAGCTTTGTAAAGTAGCTTTATAAAGTATCTTTGTAAAGTAGTTTGTCTAGTCAAAGATGCCATTAGGGTTTCTTGCCCTGTAAGCCACCCTCTCCCCTATATAAGGAGAGGGGGCAGCCCTCTATACGGGCGCGATCCAGAGAAGAGAAAAAACCTGTAACCTGTTGAGATCAATAAACATGGTGATCTAGAGCGAGTTCATCCTTGTGTCTTTCTTCTTCTACCTCTGGCCTTGGCCAAGTTCTTGAGGAAAGCATCCGGAAGTTCGTCCATCTAGTCACAAACCCTCCCCCGAATCCTCTAGCATCCATTCGGCCCCAAGATAAGCCATCCTATGGCATCTCTGTTCACCACGACGACAGTTGGCGCCCACCGTGGGGCATGAAGTGGCGCTTGCTGGAGTTCATATTCGGGCGGGCATCCTCGACATCAACGGCGAGCGCACGGTGTCCGCGCTCGTGCAACGCATCTACAACATGGACTTCATCAACGATAACGCTGGCTGCTTCGCCAACGGCGGCAAGTTCCCGCAGAATGGCCGCACCATCGAGTTCGGCAACATCCGCGTCTATTTCGGCACCGTCCCTATGCGCCAGCGCCTCTCGCCGGTGCTGGTGGCGCCGGATCCGCCAAGATGGCTGTGTGCTGGCCGCGCCGCCGGCAGCGTGGAGGTCATGATGGCTGGTGCGGTCAACACCGGCAAGGGAGCTGTGGAGGAAGGAGATGAACGTGCGGCATCGACCCGCCCGGCAAAACCACCGCTGGAGCGTGACGCCGGCGTCGCGGGAGCATCATCAGCACTACCGGCAACACCTCTTCAAGCAGCGATGCGCACGCTGGCCACGCCCATCGCGCAGAACATCGACCCGGCAAAGGCTCAGGAGGAGCTGGAGGCCACGCGCAAGGCCCTGCTTACCGGTGGCGCCGACATCATCCGGGCGCAGCGCGAGCTGAACCTAACCCTACGTGAGTACAATGCTGCCCATGGCTTTGCTTCAGTTAGTGCTCATGCTGCTAGGATACCGGAAAACCGGCTTAAGGCTCGCAATCTAGATCAGGATTTGCGCAAAGAAGTTCTTACCGGCAAGAGTGCATCTGTATCTGTGAGCATCGTAGAAAAGCCTAAGTACAGTAGTCCGGATAAAACTATAAAAGCCGCTAAAGCTGCAGTAGAGTTATGTGAGTCGCTTTCCGGTGACGAGTTGGCAAAGCAGCAAGAACGTGTAAAAGAGCTGTTAAAAACTATTGAGCAGCAAAATGCTGAGCAGCTAGCTAAGCTGAACGAGGCAGTGGCCTCAAAGTCCGCGCGTTCAACAAAGAATGCCGGAAGCAAGTCCCAGGGGCAGGCATCGTCCCCTCATCCGGACAAAAGAAGGGAAAGAGAAAAGAACGCAAGGCAGATGACTGTGTATGATCCAGTTCTTGCCGAAAGCAAAAAGCCGGGCAACATGATGCCGGTAGAAAAAGCCAAGGGGCAGATCGGGGCTACGCCAAGGGAGGCTATGCCGGAAACAATCATGCCGGTAGATATGAGACCGGGCAAAATTATCGAGCCGCAAGGGTGGCATATGTGGATGAAGAAATGCCAAATACGATGAGTCAGATTCCGAGGTGGAACGAACAAGAGTCCACCGGAACCCTTTGGGGGAACGCCTGGGGGAAAGATGTTTGCCAGACCGGGATGCGAGGCACAGGTTGGACAGGGTACATCTTTCTGCGATAGTTGAATGTGAGGGACCTCCTGGCCCAAGGTGTTTTGGCCCACGAATCATGAGAGAAGAACCACCGGTACGCAATTTCCAGTTGCCCCGGGACACAAGAACGTATGATGGTACGACCAAGCCGGAAGACTGGCTGGCAGATTATGTCACAGCTGTTTATGTGGCTGGTGGTGGAGTAAACCGGCGTTGGGCGGTAAGAATCATACCGTCCTACCTCGTGGGTCCTGCGAGGATTTGGCTTAACAATTTGCCGGCAGGAAGTATTAACGGATGGTTGGACTTTGAGGAAGCATTTGTGAACAACTTCAGCAGTACCTACAAAAGGCCAAACCGGCCCCAACAGCTTGCGCTGTGCCAACAACGTGCAGGAGAAACAGACCGGGATTATCTCACCCGGTGGAACTCAATGAGAAACACATGTGAAGGAGTGATTGAGGCACAAGCCATTGCTTGGTTCAGTCAAGGATGCCGGAGAGGATCACCCTTATGGCAAAGGCTGCAGAGAAGCATGCCCACAACCTTGGCGGAAATGATACGTGTGGCAGATAGCTATGCATTGGGAGACCCAATGCAACCAGCAGTGCAAGCTGAGCCGGAGCAGTCGAATCCGCATCAACAGCAATACCGGGATAACCGGAACAACAAAAGAAGGGAAGATTTCCCGGATCGAAGATATGCATCACAGCAAGTTGCTGCCGTGCAGAAAATTATGACGCCAGCGGCAGTCAGAGACAAAAACCGGATCGCAGCCATGGGCGGGTCCTAAGAAGCAGTGGGTAGAAAAGAAACCCTGGGGCCAGAAAAAGAACTGGCAGGAACCCGTGAAATACACCATGGAAGCCGCCATGGATCAACCTTGCCGGTGGCACACGCCGAACCCGGATCACCCGTCGAACCACTTGACGAAGGATTGTTCTTGGACCAAGTTCTTGATGCAAAAGGGAGCGGTAAAAGATGCGCAGGCGCCAGGGGGCCCCGTGCAGCAACAACAGCAATTACCACCTCCACCACCACTTACTGGAGCAAACGCCTTACCGGTGCAGCCTCAGCCAAACAGGCAACAGTACCAGCAAGTTAACCGGGTGGAGCAAAACAATGACCAACCACCTCCACCGGCACCTTTAGGCCGGAATGTTTACGAGGACCCGCATCTGTGCTGTGTTGTCTTTGTCACTGAGCCAATGGACAGGCAAAGTGTGCATCGCCGTTCCATGGAAGTAAACGCCGTGATGCCGGCAGTTCCAAAATACATGCTGTGGTCAGATCAGGAAATCACCTGGTCGTTCAAGGATCACCCCAAAATCATGCCGAATCCGGGTGGATATGCCCTAGTTGTGGACCCAATCATGAAGGGGCCGGAAACTCGAGTAAAGTTCAGCAAGGTGCTGATAGACAACGGCAGCAGCATAAACATCATGTACAAGCACTCCATGCGTACGCTGGGCATAACGGAGAATATGCTGCAGCCAACTCACACAACTTTCCATGGGATTGTTCCCGGTTTGTCTTGCGCCCCGATAGGAAAAGTTCGGGTGGATGTGTCATTTGGAGGACGTGACAATTGTCGTGTTGAGAACATTGAGTTTGAGGTGGTGGACTTAGATAGCCCCTACCATGCCTTGTTGGGGAGACCGGCATTGGCAGCTTTCATGGCATCAACCCATACGGCTTACCTCAAGATGAAGATGCCGGCACCTCGTGGACCCTTGACTGTGGTGGGAAACTATAAAGTCTCAATGGAAACCGCTTCCGCCGGATCAAACCTGGCAGAATCACTGGTGATAGCGGAAGAAAAGAAAAGAATGCAAACTGCTGTTGCGCTGGCTCAGTCCTCAAAGTTGAGCTTAGCGGCAATGAGTGGAAACTTGGCTCGCCGGCATTCAAGCCGACAAACGAGACAAAAGACATTGTGCTGGATCCGGCTTACCCGAGCGCACCGTTCGTATCGGTGCCGGCCTCTCAAGCATAGGAAAGCGCGCTCGTCGCCTTCCTCCGTGAGAATCGGAATATCTTTGCCTGGTCTACTGATGACTTGGTGGGTGTTCTGAGGGAGCTGGCTGAGCACTCTCTAAACGTCCGAAAAGATGCTAAGCCGGTGCGGCAACCCTTGCGCCGGTTCGCTGAAGATAGGAGGAAAATCATTGGAGAAGAAGTAACAAAGTTGTTAGTTGCCGGTTTCATCGTGGAGGTCACGCACACAGAGTGGCTGGCTAATCCGGTGATGGTCGAGAAGAAAAAAGATGAGAACCTGGAGGCACAAGCTCCAAAGGTGTGGCGCATGTGCATCGACTACACCAACCTCAACAAAGCTTGCCCAAGAGATCCTTTGCCCCGAATCGATCAAGTGATTGATTCTACTGCTGGGTGTGAGTTGTTGTCGTTCCTGGATGCGTATTCCGGCTTCCACCAAATCCCTCTGAAAAAGAAGATCAAATAAAAACTGCGTTCATTACCCCGCACGGGGCTTATTGCTATGTTACAATGCCTTTTGGTTTGCGCAACGCTGGTGCAACGTACTGTATGCAAAAATGCTTGTTTGATCAAATCGGAAAAAATGTGCAAGTTTATGTGGATGATATTGTGATAAAAACTAAAGTAAAAGATACCTTAATCGATGACATCCGGCAAACATTTGATAACCTAAGGCGGTTCCGGATGAAACTCAATCCGGCAAAGTGCACCTTTGGTGTCCCTGCCGGCAAGCTGCTTGGTTTCCTTGTGTCAAGCCGGGGCATTGAGGTTAATCCGGTAAAAATCCGGGCGATAGAAAGAATGGCTATCCCACGAGAACTGAAAGATGTGCAAAAGTTTACCGGAAGCTTGGCATCGCTAAGCCGGTTCATAAGCAGGCTAGGAGAAAAGGCCTTGCCACTCTATGCTTTGATGAAAAAATCGGATACTTTCGTCTGGACCACACAGGCAGACGCAGCGTTTAAAGAATTGAAAAACATGCTCGTAACGGCCCCAATTTTGGCCTCACCCTTGGAAAGAGAACCTATGTTGCTTTATATAGCGGCAACAAACCGGGTGGTTAGTGTTGTGGTTGTGGTGGAAAGAGAAGAGGAAGGAAAAACCGTCCAGAGGCCGGTATACTACCTGAGCGAGGTGCTCTCCTCATCAAAGCAAAACTACCCACACTTCCAAAAAATGACTTATGGCGTGTTCATGGCCGCCACGAAGCTCAAGCATTACTTTGAGGAGCACCCCATGAAGGTGGTGAGTGAGGCACCCATCTCCGATATCATGGGCAACAAGGATGCCAGCGGCCGGATTGCAAAATGGGCAATTCAGCTATCACCGTATGTACCGGTATAGGAAAGAAGAGATGCCATAAATTCGCAAGCTTTAGCTGATTTCTTGGTCGATTGGGCGGAGATACAATACAAGCCGCCAGAGCACAAAATAGAATATTGGAAGATGCACTTTGACGGATCCAAACTCAAAGAAGGTCTGGGTGCCGGTGTGGTACTCACCTCACCTAAGGGAGATCACCTCCGGTATGTTTTACAAGTGCACTTCAGGGCATCAAACAACGTCGCTGAATATGAGGCTCTGATACATGGGCTTAAGGTTGCAAAAGAAATCGGGGCACTCATGATCATTTGCTATGGTGATTCAGATCTTGTGGTGCAACAGTGTTCCGGAGATTGGGACGCAAAAGATGCCAACATGGCCTCATACCGGTTCCATGTGCAAAAGATTGCCGGCTTCTTCGAAGGATGTGAATTTCACCATGTGCCGCGCGCAGAAAATGAGGCCGCGGATACCTTATCCAAGCTAGGTTCGTCCAGGCAAGAAATTCCTCCCGGAATAGCTCTGGCGCACTTGAGAGTTCCATCAATCAAGCCAAGTCCGGAGTCGGAATCAATTTTCGTACCGGAATCACATGTGGTGCCAATGGAGATTGACGAAGGAAACCCGGGGACTACTCCGGCAAACTCGGGGACTGTACCGGTAAACTCGGGGACTGCGACGCCCATGCCGGAAGAGGCAATGCTTGTGGATAGCATGGATATGTTCATCTTCCTCAATGGGTAACTTGGCTTCTCTGGTGTGATCCCGTGAAAGCGTGTGTCAGTTGGTTTCAAGTTTGCCAGAGATATGTTCATCTTCCTCAATGTGTCTGCATACATGAGGTTTAGACTGCTGCCGCCATCTATGAAAACTCGCGACACGTCGAACCCAGCAATTACTGCGGGTAGAATGAGTGCTGATTGTCCTGGTCGAGGAACTTGCTGCGGATGATCCGCGATTGTGAAGCCTATGTCTTGCCCTGACCAATTTAGATACTCGACTGTTGGTGGAGGCATCTTCTCTGCCATAAACACTTGTCGAGATATGACCTTCTGCGCCCTGTTGGACGGCCTAGCTTTCTGAATCATCAAAACTGCGCCATTGGAATTGGGATCGACATATGGGGGTGGTTGTGGTGCTGCCGCTATTCTGAGCTGGTGTCGATTTTCCTCTGTAATTGCGGGAGGAGGTGGGAGGTGAATTTCGCTCCTTGGCTCCCGAGGATTTCTGTTACTTGCTTGAGCGTTTGCGATTCCTGCGGCTCGCAGCATTGCTTGAAAATTGCGGCAATCTTTCTGTAGATGTCCTGACTGCCTCTTTCCATTGTTGTCGAGGTAAAAGTGCATTTGACACGGACCGTTCATCATCTCCTCGGGAGACACGTAAGGTCTTTGAATCCTTTGTCCACTATTTTGTCTGTTGCCGCGAAAATCACCTCTATTGTCGCCTTGTTGCTCGTTGCTCCTTTGATAATCATCTCGACTATTTCCTCCAGGGTTTCCCCGAAAACCAGCCGATATATGGCCGGGAGCATCGTTGTTGTAGAACTGGCGAGAAAATCGCCTTCTATTTTGATAATTTCGACCACGATCTTCCTCTGGCGACCTGTGTCGCTTGTTGTATATTGCGTCTTCTCCATCTGCCCACTTATTAGCGATTTCCATCAACGCTGAGATTGTCTTGGGATTAGTTCTCCCCAAGTCCTCGACGAAGTCTGCTCGTCGGATTCCTGCCACGAACGCATCTATTGCCCTCTCGTCAGATATGTCTTCTGCCGAGTTTTTGATAATGTTCCACCGCTGTATATATTTTCTCATCGACTCGTCATGTTTTTGTCGACACGCTCGTAATTCTTCCAACGACGCGGGTTTTTTGCAGGTGGATCGGAAGTTCTTCACGAAGATGTCCTCAAAGGTTTCCCAGCTGTCGATGGAGTTCAAAGGGAGCTTCTTTATCCAAGATCTTGCGGCACCACTCAGGTGAACTTGGATACTTTGCATAGCTGTTGCTCTGGTTCCTCCTACCAGTTTTACCATCTCGAGATAATCCACGAGCCAATCCTCGGGATCTTGCAGGCCGTCGAACTTCTTGAAATTCTCGGGTAACTTGAACCCTTTTGGGACTCGAGTTTTTCGCACTCTTCTCGTAAAGCATGGGAGCCCACACATATCTTCGTCGGCAAGCTCTGGCGAGTACTGACGGTCCCTCCTTTCTTGTCGCGCTCTGTCCACCCTTACTTGGACTGCTGTGTCTCTTGCTCCACTTGCTCTTGGTGGGTCTTGAACTGCTGCGGTGTGTCGTGGACTATTTTGTCTGGGATTTTCTTCGGGAGGCGTTGTTGCAAACGCTGTTCCCATAACCCCTACTCCAGCCATTGCCATATTGAACAATGGTTCTCTCGGGTCCCCAGGAGGTGGTCTGGACGCCAAGATGTATGCTTGTGTTGCCATGTAACCTGCCTCTGGCGTTTTCGGGATGATATTTCCTCTTTCGTCGATCGACATAAAGGACATGTCGAGATTTTGGATTATGTTTCCTCTTTCTGCTTCAGGTATGTTTTGCAGCCGAGACATTGCTCTCCTCCGAGCTTCTCTGTGACTATCTCCTGTATTTCCTGAAAGGCGACTTAAATCTGCCCGGCGTCTGCTTGATGCGAAGCTGCTTCTTTTCTCCTATTCAAGGATGCTGTCTGTTTTTCCAACTCTCTGCTTACTCGAGCAAGTCTATATTGATATGCTTGAAGTTCTTGTGCAGTAGCGGTGTTGGTCATGGGTTCTGAACCATCCATGGCTTTCGCGGCCCTATCCCACGCACTTTGCGGGAGCTGTACTCTTGCGCGAGTTGTGGTTCCAGGATATTTGGTGCCTAGACCATGTCTGAGATCAGCGGGATCGACGTATGGATTTCCCAATTCGTCGAAAGCCTCTGATGTTGGCGGGTCTGATGTGCCTGCCCCTTCTACCACATAGATCTGATGATATTTTGTGCATTGATTTTTGTCGGGATTGGTGACACCACCATATAGAGTGGTGAAGACCTTTCCGATGGCAGCAGACTTGTCGATGAAGTTGAAGCTGTCGACGCTGTCGGAGTCGCTGCTTATAAAGGAGTCCGCAGATGACTCGAAGGATGTGTTGCTGAAGATCTTGGCGAGCTTTCCGCTTGCCTTATTGTCGACGAAGTATGTCGACGAAAACTCCTCGTCAGTCGACGAAAAGTTGGAGTCGACCGCTGAAAATTCCGACGAGATCGGAACTTCGAGACGGTAGGATCCTTCCTTGTTGACGCCAAATCGGAATTCTCCGAACGTCATGACGATGGGCTCCTCCAGATAGGCACATGCATCCATACGGGAGGGCGGGTGAGGAATAAAATTGAATAGATCAGTTTTTCCCTTGTTACCTCGATCCATCGCGTTGCTTGCTGTTGATGAAGTCGAAGATCTTGAACGTGCCATCGAGATCAGATCCTTGCAGCCTCTAATTCCCACAGGCGCCAATTGACAAAGGATTAACTTGTCAATGCCTACAGATTGTAGACTAGGGTTTTGCTAGAAGTAGAGGGCAAGTAGATCTCGAAGGTTTAGGCGAAAAGTACTCGACAATTATGAAAACTAGGGTTATGTTGACAGTAGATTCGATTCTTTCTTTGTCCCTCGACTCCCTTATATAGGAGGTGGAGCCGAGGGTTTCGTATTGTACAAGTTACAGAGTCCGGGACGGTTTCTAACTCGTCCCGCCAGATTACAAAATATACTTTCTATTACAACTCTAGCTTTCCTTAATACATCTTGGGCTCCCGAATCTTCTTATTCTTCGGATAGTGGGCCTTCAGTAAATCCCGGGTACTATCTATGGCAGGCCCATTTGGGGTGCCTATGTCACATAGACATGCCGGTATTTGTGGTTAGAGAGGCACCATCTTGGGTCGAACCTATTAAGGAATTCCTGATCAACGGCACCTTGCCGGTTGACGAAAATGAATCAAGAAGGATACAGAGAAGGTCCAAAGCTTACACCATCATCAATGGCGAGGTATACAAGAGAAGTGTTACCGGTGTCCTCCAAAGATGTGTGGAGCCGGAAGAGGAAGAGAAATGCTTGAGGAAATTCATCGAGGAGAATGCGGGCACCACGCTTCTTCAAGGGCGTTGGTAGCAAAGGTGTTCCGGCATGGGTTCTACTGGCCCACAGCCTTAGATAATGCTGAGGATTTGGTAAGGAAATGCAATGGCTGCCAGTACGCTAAGCAAAACCATACCCCAGCATCCGGCTTAAAAACCATACCGCTAACTTGGCCCTTGTTTGGTGCCTGGACATGGTTGGACCGTTCAAAACCGCAAGGGGAAACATGACCCACATCTTAGTAATGGTGGATAAATTCACCAAGTGGCTGGAGGTGAAGCCTATCGCAAAGTGTGATGGCCACACAGCAGTAAAGTTCCTGAAAGATGTAATCCTGCGGTATGGATACCCACATAGTATCATAACCGACAATGGCTCAAACTTTGCTCAAGGAGAATTCAAGCGATTCTGTGAAAGCAAAAACATCCGGCTGGATTTGTGCTCAGTGGCGCACCCGCAAGGCAATGGCCAAGTTGAAAGAACAAACGCTTTGGTACTTTCCGGTATCAAACCGAGACTCATTGATGCAATGGAAAAATCGCCGGGATGTTGGATCGATGAGCTACCATCAGTGCTGTGGAGTTTAAGAACAACTCCTAACCGGTCCACCGGATACACTCCATTCTTTATGGTTTATGGAGCAGAAGCGGTCATACCAACCGACATTCTTCATGACTCACCAAGGGTGCAACTCTATACCGAAGAAGAGGTAAAAGAGGCCCGAGAAAATGATGTGGACTTGCTAGAAGAAGCAAGAGAACTAGCCTTGGCAAGAACAGCCATTTACCAACAAAACCTCAGACGCTATCACAGCCGGAAGGTTAACCCAAGAGTGTTCCGGGAAGGAGACTTGGTACTACGCCTGGTGCAGCGCACCAGGCACAAGCTGTCCCCCCATGGGAAGGACCTTTCATTGTGAGCAAGGCTCTCCACAATGATGCATATTACCTAATTGATGCACAGGAATGGAAGAAAGGAAAGGCGGACAAGTCAGGAGAGGAGACCAAACGCCCATGGAATGTAGCTTTGTTGCGTCCTTTCTACTCTTGAAGTGGTGCTGTAAGAGTTCCTTTTTGTACCTTAATTGCTATGAATAAAAAGATGTCGGAACCTCGAATGAATCTCGGGGACTACCCTTATTGAATTGCATGAAACATGTCTATTTTTTCTGTTTACCGGTTGCTTATTGAACGTTTTTTCTTTCCGGTTTAGTAGTGTGCTAAACCCTACCGGAGTCTTCGACTCTGCTGTCGTCCATAACTTGGCTTCATGGCAAGCAAGATAAACCGGTAGGGGATAAGCACATGAACTGTGGAGAGGGAAACCGGGAAAGAACAATCCGGAAAAATTTAACTAACCCCGGTTATACCGGTTTTTTGCAAAATTTCGAATTGTTTCTAAGTTCAAGAAAATGCTTGTTTGGTGAAAGAACCTTGTGCTCATACGCCAAAGAACGCCCAGAGAAGGCAGGCAGAGCCAAGGCAAAAGAACCAAGTGTGCATCGAATTGGATGCAGAAACAATTTGGAAATCTTTGCACAGGATAAAAGCAGAACCAAAACGCAAAAATGCTAAGGCAAACTTAAGATAATTAGCTACCGGTATAACTTACCGGCACAAAATGTTGTACGTCAACCACAAGCAGACTTAAGGTTTTACATCATAAGCCCCGGCATACCGGGGCAGAATTTAACAGAACATTGTTTTAAGGCACGCAGGGCCAAACAGCACGACAAGGTAAATCTCAAAGCAGGTAATCAGGCAGCAGGGGCTTCCGGAGGAACGTCGCCAGTACCAGCATCGTCTAGAGGCTCCTCCTCGGCTTCATCCTCCGCCTCATCAAGATAATCTTTGACGTCAGGAGGGGGAGGAATGAAGGTGCGCATTTCGGCGTACTCCGCGATACGGTACGCGCGATCCTGCCGCTTAGCGGTAAGAATCGGGTCCAGATCGGTTTCCGCGCCTTCGCGCACTCCGGTGAGGGCATCCAGGTCAAGCTCCGGGTACCAGGAACAAGCGACGCGGAGGGCAGAATCTGCTCCAGCGCGGGCAGCAGAGCACTGCCACTCGCGGATCCTCCTACCGGCGCCCTTGAGACGGTCACGATTAGGGAGAAAGTATCCGGCACCTCCTCGCCAGGCCAAAGGGTCCTAAAGAGCTGGGTAGCTACATCAGGAATGTCAGATAGATTGCGATCTATGGCGCGCATGTGAGACACCCGCGCGTTAAGCGCGACCAGATGGTCATTGGGCGTCCATGGCACGGCAAGATTCGCCTGGCCCTGGACAGTGCGACGCGCATTGACTTTCTTGACAGCGTACGTCTGAGAGTCCGGAAAGAGGCCTGTGCAAAGAAAGAAAAAGGCTGAGGAAAAGAATCCGGAAGAAAAAGAGACCGGAAGGAAAGATAGCGAAAAGAAAATAGGGTCGGAGGAAAAAAGGCTCGTATGCAGTAGTCAAAGAACTCACGGTAGGCAAGTGCATCGGTTTGCAGAATTAGCTGGTTGCACTCCTTGTGCTCCTCCTCCAGCCGCGCGGCTTTCTCCTCGGCACCTTTCCGGGCCTTGGCCAGCTCCTCCAGCTCAGCTCGCAACACCACGGTGGCATTCCTGGCGTCCTCCAGAGCCTCGTCCATCTTGGCCGCTGCATCAGCTTCAGCGGCTTTGAGGACCTTAGCATGGTCAAGACCTAGCTGAATGAGCTGGGACTTGAGCTCCTGGTAGCTGGTCTTGTGGGCGCTCAGCTCCTCCTGATGCTGCTGAATGAGCTGGTCCTTCTCCCCTGCAACACAGAAAAGAAGGTGTAAACAAGATTGTGTTCGTAACGTTGAAAATGAAACCAAGTTAGCAGGAGAAAAGAAAAAGTTGTACGTTGAGCGGCGGCGAGCTGCTCCTTGAGAGCATCAATGGAAGCTTCAGGGATCACTGTTAAGCAGAAATTGCGAATGTTAGAAGGAAAAAAGATTCTGGTAAGAAAGACGCCGGCAGAACAAAAACTTACCTTGGCACTTATCGTGTGCCTCAGCGAGCTCCCGATGCTCCCACAAGAGCTCCTCAAAGAGGGCCTTCCGAGCGTCAGCCGTGAGCTGTTCAAAGAAAAAGAGGTTAATGAAGTTTCGCGCTAAGAACAAAGTTCTTAACCCAAAACTCGGGGCTGCGGTTTCGCGTTCTAAGATAAGTTTCGCGCTAAGAACAAAGTTCTTAACCCAAAACTCGGGGACTGGCAGTGCCGGTTTCGCGCGTTCTAAGATAAGTTTGGCGTTAAGAACAAGGTATTCAACCCGAAACTCGGGGGCTGGCAGTGCCGGTTTCGCGCTAAGTTTTCAAGTTCAAGTTTTGTCCTAAAAGCTGCGCTCTCACCACAAAACTCGGGGACTGGGAAGATAGAGAGAGAAACCGGCATGAAACTAAAAGATAGAACAAATCCGGAAGTAAGGAAACCGGTAACAATTGAGAAAAGTTAGTAGAACGTACCATCAGGTTGTTCGTGGCATCGTACCACGCGCTGTCAAGCTCTTTCACGGCGCCGCGGAGCCGCATGAAGTGCTCTTCGGAAGACCGGTCCCCAACTGGATCAGGTGCCGGCAGCCTGTCCTTGTCATGTCCGCGGCGTTCCACTTCTGGGCGTAGGGCAGAAGATGCCCCAGATCCTGGCCTCTGCGCTGGAACTCAGTGATACGGCCAAGAAGACCGGTGGCCTTAGTGGCAGTATCCCTGGCGGCCTTGGAGAGATGCAGCACCAGAGGCTGCTGGCCGCCAGAAGGGGCGCTGGAGGCCGTCGCCTTCCCCTTGATGGGCTTGGAAGTCCTGGGCGGTGGCGCGGTAGGAGCGGCCACGGAAGGCTTGGCGCGAGGAGCACCTGGCGGCGGCATGAGGATGGTTCGTGGAGAATGGGGAGCGCTAGGCACATCACCCGGATTGGAACTTTCCGGCGCGAAGATTCTGGCGCGGAGGTTGTCGTTTTTTCAGGGACGGGAGGAGCCGGAGGCTCCGTCCGCCCGGCAGCTTCTTCCTCTTCGGCACCGATATTGCTGGCGCCGGTATCCTGGTTCTCCGGGAAGAAGGAAAGATCCTCCTCCGTGCGGTGATCTGACGTTGAAGGGGCCGCACTTGTTGTGCCCCCCGAAAGGGAGGCAGAGGTGTTGCCGGCACCAGATGGTGCCGGGCTTGAGCGAGGAGGAGGGGTTGAGGTCCTTGCGGAACCCTCAGAGCCTGATGGCCTTGGGCCAAGCTTGAGCGCAGGGCTAAGAAAAAGAAAGAAAGATAGTTGGAAAAGAGCAGCCGGAAAAAGAACTTGGCAAAAAAGAGGCAGGCCGAGAAAATGAAAAACTTACCCGGAAGCAGTTGGCATCTGCTTGCGCCCGTAGCGGCGCATGCCCACTTTCTTCTCCCCCAAGGCTCAGTCCGGAAGCGCTTGGAGGGAGGGGCCTGGCTGGAACCGTCATCAGATGCCGGCCGCTTGTTCTTTTGGCCCTGGGCCATGAGTTTGTCCACAAACTCAGAGCCGGCCTCGGCGCGCAGGGGCGGCACGTGCTCGTGGATCTATGAATTGAATAAGGCTAAGAGGCAATTCGGAGGAAAACAATAGTGGAAAAGTAAAAGAAACCGGAAAAAAAATACCTCAAGCATGGTCAGGTCATCAGAGGACCCGGTTGGCTTTGGCGGAGACCGGCCCAGACGCGCAGCCGGAGTCTTGCCCATCTTCAGATCCTTCCAAAAGACGTAGGGATCTGGGTCGAAGGAGTCAAGGGCGCGTTTCCGGCAAGTTCCTCGCCGCTCTGCTTCAATGAGGGGGAAGCGGTCCTTGGCCTAAAACATGAAAAAAGAAGATTAGCAAGAGCAGAAAGTCACCGGCAAAAACAACCCCAATCGCATAATCCCTTACTTCTTGGGTTGGAGGGTTAGTAGTGCTGAAGGGAAGGAGGCCCCATTCCCAGTTAAATGGCATAGCAGTTTGGCAAATCTGCTTAGCCTTGAGAACAACGTCCTTCTTGCTAAGGGGATGGCCTGTGATCTTGGTAGGATCGCCGGGGCCATACATCTCGCTCATCCTATGCGCACGGCGCTTCAGAGGAAGCACCCGGCGCAAAATAAAGGTGCGAACAATATCGTCGGAGCAGATGCCGGTGTCCTTCATCTTCTTTCATGAAGCGTATAATCCGGTTGGTCTCGTTGTGAGACTCCTTCGGATTGTAGCCCCAGTTGGTCTTTGCGGGCGGCGCCGGATCAAAAGGAGGCAGATCAATGAGATCGCGGCGCCGTTGTTCTTCACATAAAAGAACGTCCCTTGCCATAACCGGCAAGACTCGAGGCCGGAGAACTTAAAAAAGGGGCTCCCTTGACGGGAGCTGATTATGCAAGACCCGCATTGCACGGGAGGTTTGGGCTTGGGGATACCTAAGCCCTGAACGGAATTAATCCGAAGAGCAAAGAAGCGGGCAAACGTCTCAAGAGTGGGACGAATGCCGATATAGGCCTCCATGAAGGTGGCATAGCAAGAGAGGTAAAAGATGGAGTTGCCAGGAAGGTAGTGAGGTTGGAGTTTATAGAAATCTAGAAGATCCCGAAAAAAAGGGGAGGGAGGAAGGCCGAAGCCACGCTCAAAGTGAGCAAGAAAAACAACACGTTCACCGGGCTGGGGGTCCGGTACTATTTCGTCATCGGGAATCCGGCAAGTGACTCCTTCCGGAATCCTGCGGGACCGGTACAACCAATCGATCTCATATTCAGTGACATTGGAGCCCATCCAGGCTCCGCGGGTAATTTGGGAAGGCTCTGCGCCGGATGATTGGCTGGAGCTGCTGGATGCTTCACCAGAGTTACTCGCCTCAAGGTGGCTGCCGGATGCTTGGCTAAAGCTACCGGATTCTAAATGGCCGCCGGACTCTTGGTGGCTACCGGATCCCTGCTGATGGCCGGAATCGGTCTCCATCGGATCTGAAGCTGTAGATTCGCCGGGAGATTGTCTACGATGTCTAACGGAAGGAGAAGAAGAAGATGCGGAGGAGGATTCCTCGTCAGACATTGGATGGGAAGGCGAAAGAAACAGAAATCCCACACTTGGACCCCGCGTGAAGATCTACGAGTAAGAAGAAAATCAAAGAAAAAGAGGAAATAAGAACACCGCAGACCCAAGATCTAAAAAAGCAGGCAGATGGCAAGCAAGGAAAGATTGGAACTAACCTTGAGCGTTGCGGTCGCTGAGGAAGACTTCCGCCGGCGAAGGAACAGACCTGCGGTCGCCGACGAGCACCGTCGACGGCGAGGCGATGAAAGTCACGAAGAAGCAAGAATGCAGCGCGCTCGAAGAAGGTGCTGCTGAAGGTTTTTAAATTTTCTCTTCAAACACCTCATGTCCTAACTCAAGATAAATATTATAAAGATCTCTAATTTTGTTGTTGTTTTCCATTAAGCCTAACTAGTGAAAATAAAAACAAGAAATAAAAAGATATAATTGCAGAATCTAAAGGAGATAGCTTCGAGCACTCACACACCGGCAACAATGCTAGGAAATAGCTTAGTAGTCGGAGGATGTGAATACCTTTTACCTTACCTCCCCGACAACGGCGCCAGAAATAGCTTGATGTCTACGTGTGCTTCTATTCTTGTAGACAGTGTTGGGCCTCCAAGAGCAGAGGTTTGTAGAACAGCAAGTTTTCGTTAAGTGAATCACCCAAGGTTTATCGAACTCAGGGAGGTAGAGGTCAAAGATAGTCCTCTCAAGCAACCCTTGTTGGGGGGATGACCCCCGGTATGCCAAAGGTATGCCGGACCGGATGGTCTCACCCTTCAAGATACCGGTTTAATGTTCATACCGGAATAAGAAGATAGAGTTTGGCTAAGTAAAGCTAAGCCGGTATCCCCAAGATGGGTATACCGGAACCGGGTAAGTAAGATACCGGAGTACCGGAAAGAAGAGCATGTCGGCTGACTGGTCAAAGATTCTCTCCAGAGCTAGAAGACAAAGATGAGCTAAGCAAAGTGGCTTTAAACGAAGGCATGACGATAAAGAGAAGGATGACGCCCAAAGCAACCGGAGGACATCAGCCTCCCTGATTAAAGAAGATACCGGCGTCATCTATGATTAAAGTAGCTTTGTAAAGTAGCTTTATAAAGTATCTTTGTAAAGTAGTTTGTCTAGTCAAAGATGCCATTAGGGTTTCTTGCCCTGTAAGCCACCCTCTCCCCTATATAAGGAGAGGGGGCAGCCCTCTATACGGGCGCGATCCAGAGAAGAGAAAAAACCTGTAACCTGTTGAGATCAATAAACATGGTGATCTAGAGCGAGTTCATCCTTGTGTCTTTCTTCTTCTACCTCTGGCCTTGGCCAAGTTCTTGAGGAAAGCATCCGGAAGTTCGTCCATCTAGTCACAAACCCTCCCCCGAATCCTCTAGCGTCCATTCGGCCCCAAGATAAGCCATCCTATGGCATCTGTCTGTTCACCACGACGACAACCCTGCAATTAAGATACAAGAAGTCTCTTGTGTCCCCAACACACCTAATACACTTGTCAGATGTATAGGTGCACTAGTTCAGCGAAGAGATAGTAAAACACAGGTGGTATAGATGGTGGTAATATTGCAGGAAGTAAAGATGCAGTAAAACAGTAAACAAGCTATGTTTGCAGTATTTGGAAACAAGGCCTAGGGATCATACTTTCACTAGTGGACACTCTCAACATTGATCGCATAACAAGTAAATAACTTCTCCTCACTTGTGCTACATACACTCTCTTGTTGGATAACAAACACCATTCATTGTGTAGGGCTACAAGAGCTCCCTCAAGCCGGAGTAAACAAGCTCCACAACATTCGGAGTTCATATTTAAGTAACCTCTAGAGCATAATAGACCGTTGCAATTTAGACCGAGTACTAACATAGCATACACACTGTCACCTTTAAGCTATGAAAGGAGGAATAGATCACATCAATACTATCATAGTAATAGTTAACTCCATAATCTACAAGAGATTACAATCATAACCTACGCCAAGTACAACATGATGCACACACCGTCACCTTTACATCATGAAGGAGGAATAGACTACTTTAATAACATCACTAGAGTAGCACATAGATTAATAGTGATACAAAGCTCATCATATGGATCTCAATCATGTAAGGCAGCTCATGAGATCATTGTATTGAGGTACATGAGAGAGAGATTAACCACATAGCTACCGGTAGAGCCCTCAGCCTCGAGGGAGAACTACTGCCTCCTCATCATGGGAAGGGCAGCCTCGGAGGAGCCAGGGGGTGGCCCCCCATAGGCTGGCACGCACAGGGGCCAGGCCGCGCCGTCCTGTGGGGTGGGCCCCCAGGGCTCCCCTCTGGTCCCTCTCTGGCTCTCTGGAAGCTTCCGTGGAAAATAAGGTCTTGGGCTTTTGTTTCGTCCAATTCCGAGAATATTTCCTGTGTAGGATTTCTGGAACCAAAAACAGCAGAAAACAGGACACTTCGGCATCTTGTTAATAGGTTAGTTCCGGAAAATGCATCAAAACATCATAAAGTGTGAACAAAACATGTAGGTATTGTCATAAAACTAGCATGGAACATAAGAAATTATAGATACGTTGGAGACGTATCGTCGCGACCTCTGCGCGTTGGGCGGCGCGCGACAAACGGACGCGGACGGGGGGCTCCGTCCGCGCGTCCGCACGGCCACGCAAACGGCCCAAAACGGACGGCCCAGCGCGTCCGTTTGGGTCGCTTGGTTGGAGATGCCCTAATTTCCTAGAAGATGCGCTGCCGTTTCACATAATGTCCGGTTGAATAGAAACACAATTCCCGCTCTCTTGTTATTATTTTGGTGATTATGACGGAATCATGGTGGCCAGGACGACGACAAGATGGTGATGGCGACGACGGGCGATGCAGAGGACGTGAAGAGGAGGTGGTAGCGTCAACAGCTCGAGAACAATGAAGAGGAGGAAGCGGCGCCTCTCAGGTATAAGAGAATGAGAGGTGGGGGCGACCTCTCGAGAGCGACAGTCCACATGATGTCATGATTCAGGAAAGCTCCGTCGGCGAATGTAACAGTGCATATTTTGTCTGGAGTTTGCTGGATCGGGTGGTATTCGGTCGCGCGCACCCATGTTTTTATTCCGACCGTTTGGTTCCGGAGGGAGCAGCGTGAAGCTTTATTCTGTGTTTACATCAGGTGACCTTTTTGTCCATCGTGAAGTCAGAAGAAGGAATATCATGAAGGCCGGATTGGTGGAGTGGCTAAAGGAGGTTTGAGTCTTTGTGATGCTGAGGGATTTGCTTGGTGTTGCGGCTCCGCAGCAGTGGTATGCATGTGGGGGTGACAGCATATGTGAAGTTCAGAGTCTTACCTCTCAGGGTGAAAATCCAAGGTCTGGCCTTAACTGGTTGTGCCTGGCAATGACCTTGTTGGAGGCATTGTTTTGAGAGTGGGGACTATCTTCAGGGTGAAAACCTAAGACCTTTGGTCGGGCGATGACGGTGCTGGTGCACTGTTCTCTTCATGGAGGCGCCGCTTTTGGAGAGTCTGTATTTCAGATGTTGTCACGATGGTGGTTGTATTGCTGTTGCTAGGTCTGAAATACTGTAGCGAGATCTTTATTTCTTAGTTTTCTTTACTCTTTTTTAACTGTGTGCATCACTGCCACTAGGGTGGGGCGTTGTTGCAGAAGCTAGGTGGTGTAATTGGTATCTTTTGATATTAATATATTCTCTTTATCAAAAGAAAAATCTTTAAGCTACTGGTGGTGGTGACACATTGACCTAGGTTTCAAGGGCACGTTGGTGGCGACGAGCCGACGACACAGAGAGATCAGGATGTCGTAATGGCGCTAGGACAGGACACAATCTAGGGGCTCCCAGTCACCGGTGAGTACGGCCTGGCAGCGGCTGCTCGTGTAGGTCAGGACCAGGGAGAGAAGAGAAATTGAGTCCTGCAGCATAGGGAAGGGCGGCCACAGGATGCCTTCTCACCTTCGCCAACTTTCTCACTTTCGCGTGCAAGACAGCGTTGGGCCGTTGGCAACAAACAGTGAGATCATGGTGAGCAGGATCATACTACACCCTGTCCTACGTATACTGCATCTGGTTCACCTTTTATTTACTTTGCCTTGCAAGAAACAGTGAGATGATCTTGCATTTCTTTTGTCTTGATTGTGCTCAATTAATTAAGGTTTGGGGTTACCTAGAGCGGTCAGGGTGATTGGATAAGCGACTATCGCACACTCTACTCATACCCTGTGTCCCAGTTGTTACCCAAGATTTGGAGCTACACCATTTGCAATATTGGTTGAAAACGAGTGACCACAACACAACCCTCTTTTTGGTACCCGTTTGTTTATGATGACAATCCATATGATTTGGACTTCTGAAGCATAGTCAGATCGGCTCATTATAGCCAAGGTTGAAGTAGGAGACAAATTAAGTTATGATTCAGGTATATAAAATTATATGGTATCATGGGGGCACAGTGATCATTTTCTAGAAGTTTCCCAACCATCACTTGTTAAACAGGTATTTAATTTCAAAACATTATTCACACTTTTGTAATATTTTGATTGGAAACTAGCCAGGTGGCCCTTGCAAATGCGAGGGAATTTCATGGGCACTCATTTGTCGAAAAACCTCATATTATTTTTAAATGCACGTATTATTCTATAGCCACCATTAATTTTGAGGATAATATCACTGATGCGTATATTAATCATTTTAATTAACCACAAATATTAAGTATGTATTTTCCATAAACAAATTGCCACCCTATTTGACATAATAGTATATTAATCTTTACATCTTTTGTATGCCCTTGGGGTATCCTACATTGTTCGATGCCTTCCTGTCATTAAATATTTTTCTCTCTAAGGGGACAATGCCAAATTGGAACACATTAGCATTGTGGCATGCTTCCCTTACACTTTAGGGAAAATCTTTTGTTTTGATCCCAATATTTTAGGTAAATTTTTTATTCGCACGATTGAAAGGGACATAAATTAATATGAACCATATATGCAATGATATGTTCACTTAAATCGTAAAGAATTAGTTAAGGGTTTACGATCTATCGACTAATAAATGACCTCACTCAACGGGTTCATGTCTGAACGTATTCTACATTTGTTATTATAATTTTGGTTAAGTGGCCGATTATATGTGCAGTCAACTTCATTTGACGGTCCAAAAATTATATGTAATTATATCAATGGTTTCAACTATTCCAATTTTTCTTTGCATCATTCACTTGGTAAGATAGTAGCTGTATTAGAATGCTTGAGTCAATACCAAATTCTACATATATGCACATATATTGAAAAATCATTTCGATTCAAGTAAGTTCATATTCCATATAATTCACATATGCATACATTGACGCCATCTTGTGTTTACGTAATTCCCACTTTTATTGTACATAATCACTAGATCATCATACCTATCTAATTATATACATACAAAAATAGGGGTGCAACACAGAAGGTGAGAAGTGATAGAAATTTCTGCACAATAAATATGAAATATCTGATTATTAATAAAAAATAAATTTTTCTTTCATTTTTATTTGGATCCTTGGGTGAGGACAGGGGGTTTAGTTTATTTCACAATTTTCACACATCATATAAACTTAGATAAGATGCTTCTCCTTAGAGTATCTGCACATAGTTCATGGATTAATATTAATTCATCTTAACATACATTAAACAAATTCATACATCAACCAAGTTGCTTGTACGTTAGGCTAAGACATGACTCACACCTTCCTTTGTAAGAATATATATGTGAATATGAGATCTGCATAAGGAGGGTATGAACACACTTACGAACTTCCGGTGCTAAAGTTTTCATAAAAAAATGAGAATATTTTTAAAAATAAATATAATTTGACAAAGTTTTTTTAAAAAATTGACAAATATTTTAGAACCCATAAAGGTAATAAATGTCATTTGCAATTTTTAAACGAATAACGATCTATTATTAATTTGACAAATATTTTAAAACGGAGCTAGCATACAACCATTGGTGCGAAATGACACCAACGGATTATTACTGTTCCTTTTTAGAATTAGAGAAACTCTTAGTAATAGACAATGACACCGGTAGATTATGAAGAATGACACGAATGGAAATTTTTTCTGGCTTCGCCCCTAGTTGTTCGAAGGATGCAATAAGTAAGTAACTGCTAGCCAACGACAAATTATTTTTCTATATTTCGAAGAGGATCAACTAATTATTTTCTATAAAGATATCCGTTCTTGTGAAGTTTAAGTAGTAGATGTACCGCGGCAGGCGGGAAAGTAGGCTTCGGGGGGGAGCCGCCACCTCCTTGTTGGCGGCACAAACTTCGTCTTCTTTTGACTTTCTTCTATGTGATTGATACACCTTTCCAAGGTGTGTTCTCTAAAAATAAGTTTAAGTATAGCTATTGGTTCTTGTGATTTTCGTTACGCGGGTGGTTTATTCATCTTCTCTAGCATGCATGCATTCATGGATGGATTTGGCTTAGAATTATTCGACACAATAAATTCTGAGCTTAATTCATATTTATATGATAGGAAAATTGGACACATGATCCCAAAATTGTATCCTTGATACATTTATACTCTCTCCATTTCAAATTATTAGCTTTGTCAAGGCACGTATGTCTACTAAAATGCATATTGGACACATGTATGTTCACAAAAGTCGATTTATTTAATTTGGAACGGATGGAATATTTGACATACACATAGCCATGGTAATATATTTGGCATACAATCCTGTAAAAGGTTGATATATAACATGAAATTATTTGTTGTAACGACCGTATGATTTTTTATTTTTATTTGTAGACCACCAGAACCCATTTATAAAAGGATAACCAAGCAAGCGCTTAGTTTTTTAAGTCTTAAAATACGGTATGGAAAAATCTGTGAACGTTGATCATGTCAAACGGATTACCCAATTACCTTACAACTTATCTCTTATTATATCCTAAATGTAAATTTTAGATCCAACCTTTAGAATAATTTAGATGATTTGGCTTAAAGTGGTATCTCTATTCGAGTTACACTTAGGGAGTGGCGTTTTGGCACCCGGGAGCATATGCTCCCGGTTTTTAAACTTCATTTTAAATGCACTTTTAAAATGTTGAAAAATTTGAACACAAAATTTAGTAGATACATCTCGAAATTCTACACGTTCACAAAGTGGTTCCACAGAAAACCGACATTTTGAGTGTCATCTTAAAAAAGACAAATTTTTCTGTAAAAAATGGTTGTGTATGAGACGTTTTGTTTATCTTTTTCGCACAAGTCACAAAAAATATCGGTTTTTCACAAGACTTGGTCTGCGCACCTAAAATGTTGATACGTAAGCAAGAAATTTTTTGTTCGAATTTTTTGAACATTTCAAAATATTTTTTCAGTGGCAGGAGCATATGCTCCCATGTTCCGAATTGAATTTCCGTTACACATATTGCTTTTATCATATAAAAATAATATTATAATAATATGTAGTTTAATAGTAATATAGTGATTTGCTGTCACACATGTCTTGTGAAAAAGTGAAGTCAAATTTTAAAAATATTTGATTTTTAAATTAGGTAAATGTACACTTATTCAAGGGAGTATGCTTATTTTGTTTCCACGTCCAAATCATTATGAGAGTTCTGTACAAAAAAATGGATTGATAGCTGAAGCATACGCCGGTTCCTTTGCATCTAAGCCAATCTATAACGCTGGGAAGTGCTAATTTTTTCCATCGTTTTTTTGCTCTAACACGTTAGTTAGATGAGTCATGTTAGCGACGATCTATACCATGCATCGCTGCTATTTTCTCCTTTGTTTTTTCTTTCTCTCTAACACGTAAGGTATATGAGCCATGTTAGTCCACAATTTATGCCATCGGTGAATCCATACCATGGTTTACAATATGGCTTGGTCCCACCAAAATAAGATATGTAAAATGGAACAAAACGTCTAACGCGCCAGACATGTCATGCGTACACGTTTAATGCTTTACGTAACACCTTTTATTTTTTTAATCTTAGCCGTGAATATTAAGATCAATAGACCATATTTTTTTAGGCTATGTGGATTAACCTGGTATCATTATTTTAAATCTCCGTATTGTGCTTTTAGTATATAATAGATAGATATGGAGTAAGCTGGTTATCTCATGTTTACGCATGAACAATGACACTTGTATTTGATAGATTGCTCTAACTTCTAGGGTGGTCAGCGGGTTTAATAGATATTTTTTCATATTTCCATTGAAATAATAGCCATGAATAAATGGACACTGCCTGACTTTCTATTGCAACGAACAGGTACACGTTGCAATGTCCTTCAATCTCTTCATATTAAGGAAAAAATATATACAAGTTAGAATACACTTTAAATTATGCATATTTTACAAGCATGTATGGTAATACCTTTCTATTCCAGCTAATTATCTTATGCATGGTTGTCCGAAAAGTTCATTTTGTCTGTTCGGTGTTGCATATCGTTGGTTCATCATTTGTCATTGGTTGGATGGGGCGCTATAACGATTAGATTTATGGTGTATCACTGAATTGGTAATTTTGGATAATGCTTGTGAGGATTTCAGCGTAATGGAAAACCAGTTTCCTGTTTTGCTCATTAGTTTTTATGTTTTTTTCAGTAAATTTTAACCCTTGATTTTTTCTTTTTTACAGTCATATCATTTGGAATGTCTTAATCCTGCAAAAAAAAAAAAAACAGGTTCAGTTCAGATAGCTGCCTGGCATGTCACTCCAATCAAATGCTGCCCGCATGTGCACTTGTTCATTAAGTATTGATAGCCTTTATTTGTAACATAGTATCAGTTTAATTACTATGCTTTACTGATTGTGAGCTAATGCTTTTATTTTTGGACACAGAACTAGAAGATGCGAGCTATTAGAGAATAAGATTTGCAATGTTGTGCTCTAACTATTTTCTATTGAAAGAGTAATTGCATAGTAATTCAAATTGTTTGATTTTTGACCAAAAGTCTGTCCACGGTATTTTAAAACATCTCTATGTTCTTTCGTGAAGAGGGGCGGGCGCAACAAAGCGCGCTTTAGTCATCTATTGAATTCATACGATTTGCTATCCATGCGTCAAAAGGAAAGTTTATCTTCCGATATTTTCCACGCATGGAAAAATAGATACTGATGTGGCTAGGTGAGATGACGTGGAAGGCTATGAACTCGTGAAAAATAGTTAGTGGGCTGAGGTGGCATAAAGATGAGGTGGCATAGCTGCATGTTGAGAGAATTTTCTGTAGTGGAGGCTTGATATATATTTAAGGGATTTCTATTTTCGTGCCCTCGGGTCGTTAGTTGTACTCAGTTTTCCCCAGCCCCTTAGTTTTTCTCAGTTTTCCCCTCCCTCTAGTTTGAAACCCGCAGAAGGAGCTCGACGGAAGGAATCCGTTTATTTGGACGTTCTGTGCTGGCGTGTTGCGCCGCGTCGTGTGGGGCCGCGTCGTGTGGGCCGCGTCGCGTGGGGCCGGTCGGGGTAGAAAGGGACCGCGTGGGACAGGACGAGAAGCGTTTGGTTGCACGTGAGCAGCTGGGTTTTGTCTCTCTCGGCCCAAATTGGCATTTTTAAGAGCACCTTTTCCCCTCTTTCTCTCTCTGTCTTTTTCACCAAATTAGTATCAAATCTAGAGAAGCTTCTATTTCTGTCTTTCTTCAATATGGCAGCAAATCTAGTAGCAAATCTCTGGGGTTATTTATGCCTTTTGGCCCTCGTTTTTTGCCCAATATGGCAGCAAATCTAGTACCAAATGTAGAAGCTAGTATATGATAAATTGACAACTGCATAATCAGAAAGCTAAGTATAATACATAGCGAAACTGCATACAGCAGCCAAAAGCAGCCAATAACGTTGTAATATACAAGACGCACGCAATGTATGGACAACAAGAAGATTAGGATGAATGAATTTGTTCTTCATTCCTCCTCATATATTTCGCGTCGGTCCAGCCGTGCATTACCCCAAGGAAATATTGATTGAACTCCTTCCGTCTGCAGTGTGAGGCCAATACATCCTCCAAACGGTATGGCATGTGTTCATTTCTCAGACCGGAGTTTCCTATTCTATCCACACGTTCTGGCCACTCCTCCCAGGCCTTTGTATCATGAGAGTACTCTCATATAACCCAAATCCGTGTAGTAGATGCAGCCAGGTCGAAGTGTCGGGTACACTCTGGTGTCGACGGAGATACACCGGGTATAATTCACAAAGAAGGCATTACTGCCAATGTTACTGACCGGATGGAGAGAGCGGCTCGTAGTGTCCACACGGTACACCAATGGTCTGCCCGCCAAAGCCACGCTGACCAACAACACAAGCAGCAGATCACCATCCGACTTCACGAGGTAGAACTTCTGATGTCCAAGTTCTGGAAATGAAATTAGTGTCTCCATCTTGACAGTGCTCGCGCGCTGCTGCAACTGTACATTGGTGCACACTATTCTTCCATGCTCTAAATTGTCCACAGCTAGTGCATACAGTTCACCATTGAACGGTGTAATGCAACGCAGACAATGGTTCTTGATCGAAAATCTGTTTTCCCAACCTTTATCTATATCCTTAGTTGGAGTGCTCTCATCGACCCAACCAATTTCCGACGGGTAATGTGCGGTAACGAAGACCATAGTCGGGGATTTGATCACATCGACTGATTTCAGGAGAACAGATGGCATCTGCGCCTCAAACATAGTGTATTTCTTTGTGAGTGGATTCAGAAGCCGTATCTTGTGCGGCGGGTACTTCTGGGCAAGCACGATGACGCCACGGCAAAATCCGACGAAGTAGTATCTGGGCAAGCACGATAACATTCAGCACTAATTAAGATGTTTAAGATTGAAAATAAAGAGGTAGATATGGAGGAAGTTGAACCTTGTATGAACTTCGGATAGATCTATGGTGACGTAGCGTGATGTGCCGAGTTGGAGGAAGGTGAACTCAGCGACGTGTGGAAGGGCGTGGTGTAGCATGATCCATTCGTCCAGGTGCACGTCGGGCTCAGGCAAACCTGAGCGCCAATTTCTACAGACTTGCCTCATGGCAGAGTACGTGTCGGCGTACTCCTCGTTCGCCAGCAAGCATTCGCCGATCTGGTGAAGTGGTCCATCAGCCGAGAGAGAGGCCCAGTTCACGGAGGAGCCGCGCTTGGATGCGCCGCCCTCGGAGGCGACGCGCTCGGCGGCGACGCTCGGCGGCGACGGGCTCGGCGGCGACGGGCTCGGCGGCGACGGCTCGGCGGCGACGGGCGCGGAGGCGACGGGCTCGGAGGCGACGGGCTCGGAGGCGACGGCCGCCGGCGCATTCTTCTTCTCCATCGCCGGCAGGGTAGCGTGCGTACGGCGGTTGGGGTTTTTCGATTTGGAGAAGTTGATGGGACGTGAGAGGGGTGGTTTCGTGCGTGAGCGAGAATGAGACGACTGTGTGCAGAGGGAGGGAGGGAGGGGCTTACGCGTCCTAAATGCGACCCGCGTCCTACGCGTCCACTATTTGCACGTCTGCACCGCGACACGCGTCAACAATGGCACGTCTTCCACTTCTGCACCGCAACACGCGTCCTCGAGTCTAACCCTGGAAATTTAGATATACTCAGGTATACCCTCGAGTCATATACTAGCATTTTTTGTGTGCTCAGTTTTCTCCTCGAGTGCTAATACTGGCTAGTGCAATATACTCAGTTTTACCCTCAAGTGGCTGGTCAACAGAGAGTCAACAAATGGGATTAACTAGTTAAATGAGTTATTTAATGTGCAAAAAAATCCGAAAAAGAGTGGCACTTACTCATGGAGTCTTTACCACAAATTGCCACTTCTCAAATCATAGATAAATCATAGATAAATCAAGTTTCACCACAAATTGCCACTTCTCAAATCACCTAGTAGCTATGAAGGTGCATGGTTTTCCATAATAAGCCCTACCCAAAACAGCTTTCCCCAAAACATACTTTGTCTAAATGAGGCCACAATTCTCACACTGATGTATATTGGTATTGCAAATAGTTTGAGGTAGGCCAAGATGGGTTTCATTGTACAAAACACGCATTTTCCATTTTTTAAATCTCATATTTGAATCCCTTAGTCTGTTTACTACTCACTTGCCCTTGGTTTCTTGATACTACTCAGTTTTGCCCTCTCCCTTCACAAACTCTCACAGACGCCCAACATTGCCCTGATTGGTCTAGCCCATGTCACGCGGATCTTGCCCGCCGACCGTTGATCGTATGATCTAACGGGCAGGATAACCCCTATCTCTCTCTGGGGGGCCACCACCCTCTCTCTCTCGTCGGGGCTTCCACACTCTATGTATGCGAAAGGGCGGTTACCTAGTACGCTAAAGTTTGGTTTTCTGCATTATTTTTCACGAGCTAAATTATAAACTCTTTTTAGGCATTACTTTTCACGCAAAAAATGATACACCATCACCCATTTCTTGTAGCCATTACTTTTCACGCAAAAAATGATAACCATCACCGATTTTGTTGTAGCCATTACTTTTCACGCAAAAAATGACACACCATCACCCATTTCTTGTAGCCATTACTTTCAACGCAAAAAACGATAAACCATCACCGATTTTGTTGTAGCCATTACTTATCACGCAAAAATATGATACACCATCACCCATTTCTTGGACCCATTACTTATCACGCAAAAAATGATACACCATCACCCATTTCTTGTACCCATTACCTTCCACGCAAAAAACGATAAACCATCACCGATTTTGTTGTAGCCATTACTTATCACGCAAAAATATGATACACCATCACCCATTTCTTGGACCCATTACTTTTCACGCAAAAAATGATACACCATCACCCATTTCTTGTACCCATTACTTTTCACGCAAAAAACGATAAACCATCACCGATTTCTTGTAGCATGCACATGTTACTACTCTATGTTACTACCTTCATAGTGGGAAGTAACATATGTGTAGTGTCATGCAAAGCCATATTAATTAGGTTGTAGACTCATCTAATCTTGGAAAATGTGATGTTATGGTAACATAGCTAGTTACCACAATGCTCTCTTTCCTCAATTAATGATGTGCCATGTCATCAAATTGCTTAGTTGGCGTTGCATGTAGCTCTATGTTACTACCCAAGTTACTCCCACTATGAGTAGTCTTAGGCATTACTTTTCACGGTAAAATGATAAACTAGTCAACATAGTCCGCATTACTTTTTTTGTTGAGATATATACCCCCACAACGGTCGTCTCCTCCTTTTTTTGTTGACCGGAAGGGGAAGGGGAAGGGGAAGGGGAAGGGGAAGTGGATCATCATCATTGCCACCACCACCGTCAACACTGCCATTGATCATAGAGGAGTTCTTCATCGTCGTCTATGAAGACCCTTTGGTCAAGAAGGTACGTACGCGTTCCCACATATATGATGCATGTGATTAATTATGGGCATGTTCTAAAAAACCTTTAATTTCAAGGGTTCCCTAATTTCAAACGATCGGCGCTCGATCTCTTTGCAGGAACTCCCAAAAAAATTGCGGACTATCTTGACGGCAAGGAGCCAGCTAAGGTGTATCTGCGAGCAGCTGACTGCGGTCCTCGTCTCTGGACCGTGGAGGTCCTATTTGACGGACAAGGCCGGATGTACCTCGACAAGGGCTGGGAGAAATTCGCCATCGCGCACGGTGTGGATTTCGGCTGGTTCGTACACTTCAAATATGAAGGCGATGATGTGCTCACAGTGAAGGTGTTTGACGGAACAATGTGCAGGAGGTACTACTACTCAGACGACGAAGATACTGATGATGAAAGCGACGACGACGTGAAGCCATGCATCCATCCCCTTTAGATAATTAAGGGGATCATGACCAAGAATATATATGTAGCTTCATATGCATCGATTTAGAGATCTAGCTATTTTCTATATATTATGCATGTAAAAAATAATATCGCATTTCCACTATTATTCGAGCACCACATCCTCGCCGCCACTGCTAGGTCAACGCCGGGATGCACAATGTTTAGCATAAAAGTCACTTTAGATTAAGCTGCGAAAATAGTCACCTGCCATGGGCTGAGGCGGCCCCTACAGAGCGGCTCTATATTATATTCTCTAAATAAAATAGACGACCACAGCGGTCATTGACTGCGGAGGCCCCACAGAGCGGCAATATATAATTTAATAGACGACCCACTGGTCATTGGCTGCGGCAGCCCCATAGAGCGGCCCCATTTGTCATTGGCAGCACCGCGTCAGCGGTAGATGGATCCACCCGTCAGCACGAGACGGTCAGCGAGGAACGACCTCACGGTAACGGTAAGGCCTCTGACCTGACGGCAACCCGCGTCTTCGATGGGTTTCAAACTAGAGGGAGGGGAAAACTGAGGAAAAACTAACGAGCTGGGGAAAACTGAGTACAACTAACGAAGCAGGGGCACGAAAATAGAAATCCCTATATTTAAATATAAAAGATAAATCATAATATAAAAGATAATGCATTGTACAACTTGTGCTATATGATATGGAGGGCTAATGGAAGGCATATCGCATTTACCATTTTACATGCCCTTTTAGGTGCCACCGGTTTCACTCCGATTGTGTCACGTGTGCTCTCTAGATTTGCACATTCCTTTGAGTGCGTGTTTTCTATGTTGCACTAGGGAAGACTGGTTTTGAATCTGGTGCAACCTCCTGTACGGCAAGATTGAGTGTGTGATTTTCATTGTCAAAACATCTTAATCATTTCCCTCAAAAAGCATACAATACATCGTAAAAGTAACCTTAGTAAGAGCATCTTCATCGGCGCGCCCCATAGCGACCATAATAGCTATTTAGGGCTCTAGAGACTTTTTTAGATACATTGGGACGTTTAATAAGTAGCCGGCTAGTTTTGGAGCACAATACAATCGCCGACAACCCTATGCCGCGAGGGGTGCCGAACGGGAACACAGGCTCCTCACGCCAGGTTGGATGGAAGCCCTCGGACCTACCTGGCAGCCGCTGAATAAACGGCCAGCGAAATGACCTAGCCATGCGTGCCAAAGATTAATGGCGCCACCGCTCACCTATCTTCGCCTACCTCCGATCAAGCAATAATTGCGGACGACCGCCCCCACGCCTGCCTCCGGGTAAAACGGGGTGCTCGAGCACCGGATCCTCCTCACACAAACCCTAGCATTGCCACCGCTGTTCATCATCTCCCCCAAAGCTCCATGGTCGATTCTACAGTCCACGGTCGTGGCCACCGAGGCAGAGGCCGGGGCGCGGGATCCCCACCCCCTGATGCTCACCGTCGCCGGAATGCTTCGACAAGTTCTTCGAGTTCATCGTCCTCATCAATGAGAAACCTTTCGGTTCAAAAAAGGCTCCTAAAGAAGTTTGCAAAATATCTCGTCGGCGCAGGAGCCGGCTAGAATGCACTTACGGGAAGCCAACTGCGGTTTTTGCCGGTGGCCTGTCGGGGTGACGTTCTAAGGGGAAGACCACATGTTCCTCCACACTAGCTAGGAGAAGTTCTCCCGCGCTCACAACCTCGAGGTCGACTGCTTGGTGAACTTCAAGTGGGAAGGCGACATCGAGCTCAGGGTGAAGGTGTTTGACGACACATCGCATCGTAGGAACTACCATGGCGATCACAGCGACGACGACAATAACGACGAGCAGAAGCCTATAGTTTAGGTTTCCAGATGTTCTTCCTTTGCAGCGGAGATGGCGTATGCCAGTTGAAGCCACTAGTGTAGGTTTCTGGATGGATCTTCCTCTGCAGCAATGCAGACGTGCACCATAACCCTCTAGTTTGGGTGACTAGATGTTCTTTCTTCACAGCAAAGAAGGCGAATGCCATCACTAGCTTCTAGTATAGGTTTCATCAATATTTCACATTTTACAACTATGTAAAATGAAGCTTATGTAATATTTCTATCTTAAAATGAAGCCTATGTAATATTTCTATCTTCATTAGAATTTGTTTTTAGGGTTTCTTATCGCTATTGGGGTTACCGGTGTGTACAACCTCTTTCCAAATTGAGGAGTAGGTGCCGGCGCTTCCTGTAGCACGTTGTCGACGCACTGCCAGTGCCTATTAAGTACACGCCGATGGAGATGCTCTAAACCCGTCTTTCATGAGATTCGAATGGACGACAATTATGCTTTGAAGTGAAAATGGGATCGGAGGAGGTTACACATGTCAGATCAAAAGTAGGGCAAAACATGGTTAACACAAACAAAAGCAGAGTATACTAAAAAATAATCTTGTTGGCAGCGACAGAGACGAAGGTGCGAGGAAACTAAGATTGCATTCTTCGAAAGGACGTCGTCACGGATGACGGATGTATACTGACGATATCAATTTTTCAGGCAAGACAGACGAGACACGAGAGCTTTTCCCCGAAAGAAAAATAAAAAAAAACAAGAGAGAGACAAGCTCGCGTTAAGATTCGTGCAGGCACGCGTACGGTACAGTCGTCGCCTGAGATTCCGTCTCAGGTTTGTCCTCCGTCATCGTCGTCGCCAAACGCAGCAGCCACGCCCGCGAGCCGCCGCACACCACCGGAACTGAACGCCCCTCCCCGTCCTCCTCCGGCGGCCGCGGTCTCCACAACCCCACCATCGCCGCCGTCGATCCTCTCCCTGACCCACGCCCACCTCGCCTGGGGCATCATCGGGCTGGATCCCCGCCCAAAGCCGCCATGAAGCCGGAGCCCGCCGACGAATCGGCGGTCGCCGCCTGCAAGGTAACCCCGCGTACCTACCCACCTACGCCCTTCCACGCATCGTACGCGTGCGGTTCCGTTGGTGCGTGGTCTAAGGCTTCTACTTTTCATCAATCTGGTCTGGCGACGGGTCGGTTCTGATCCTGAAGCCTTCCTCCGGCGACCCCCTCCCGTAACCGGGAGCTTGGGTGCTGCCATTTTGGCTACGTCCCCGCTCCTGCTCCCGAATAGGTTGTTGGTTAGCCGATTAGGGACAGCTAAACTCCCGATCGACCCTGCCAACCCCCAAAATCCGCTTCTTTATGTAACTCGCCATAGCTTTGCTTACCAGGAGTTGCCTAAGTTGGCCACTATGTCCATATATAGCTGTTGCAATTGGGGCGTGGGCGCCTCTAGGTTGTTTTATATAGAGAATTGCCATTTGGGAGGCGGCATTTCTGATGCCCTTCTGCGATTCGAAGCGGACATGCTCCTGTTGTCTGTTTGTCGATTATTGCACGGCTTGTTGCTACTGAACTAGCTCATTTATCGATCGCGTTGTCAATCTTTAGCTCTGCTACTTTATAGATTGCTTTGCAGTTCTGCTTCAGTAGTAAGATTTTTAAGGCTGGCATTTAGTACCCCCAACTTCACTTTAGTTGTACTTAATGTCTGTATATTGTAGTTGAATAGCTATTCGGTGTTTCTGGATTCAAGTGTCCACCATCAGCGTAGAACTGTCCTATATTACACTATGTCATCCTCTCACTTACATTACAGTATAGTGTACATGATAGTGGCGTTGGAAATTCTGCCCTCGGCTTCTCACACTAGTTGAGAAAAACTTGTTTCTTCTTTGCCTCTGTTTATAATTTGCAATGGTCTATATGAAAATTTTCATCCTTTTTTTGTATCATTTTTCATGTTGTTGTTGTTGTTGTTGTTGTCAACATGCTCACTGCTAAACTATTTGTTATAGGACAACCTGAAACTCTTCCGAATAAAAGAGCTAAAGGATGTCCTGCAACAGCTTGGACTTTCAAGGCAAGGAAAGAAGCAGGTTTGTGCACTGCAACTTTTTTATCTACATTTCAATCATTCGACAAATATACATTATAGTTGTTGCTTTACTTAATGGGAGAAAACACATAACCAATTGGGCTGTCAAGCCCTTCCTACCAAAACCTTAAACATGTTCTGAAACTTATTCACTTCTTGTGTATTTTGTACTATATATAGAATGTTTACTTCTAGGCCACTTTGGTTTTATGTTTTTTCTTTACAATTACAGGAACTGGTGGAAAAAATCCTTGCAATACTGTCTGATCAACAAGATCAAGGTACATTACACTTCTGTTCTTTTCAAAGAATTATCTTTTTATACTAGTGTTTTTTCTAAAGGTACACGAGGAATAACTTCCATTTTTTCTTGTAGTATCGAACCTCAATGGGAAACAGATGGTTGGAAAAGAAAAAGTGTTGAAAATAGTTGATGACACTTTTAGGCGAGTCTACATATCTTAATGCATCGACCTTTTGTTTGTATGATTTGGATCTTACTAGGTTTTGTCATACTGTTGATTTTTCCTTACTGTTTCTAGGAAACTGCACGAGCCTGCAAATTCTGTTGCAGCCCCTAAAAACCAGGTTGATCCAGGACACAGCGTGAAGACCAAAAAGAAGTTAAATGAGTCTGCTAAAGTGGAAGTCAAGGTCCGATGTCCTTGTGGTAACTCCATGGCCAATGGACCCATGATTAAGGTATTGCTATGTGATCGTTTGTCTTTTTGATTGTTTCCAATAGATGCGGTAAGATCACATTTTGTTCATTATGCCTGTTAATTATATTTATTGTATGCCGAATCATCGAATCGGTTTATCTAGATTACTAGATTCTGAAACTTCAAAGCAGTTAATTGTTCTTGTATTTGTTCTTGATCACTGAACTTATTTTATTGTGAACATCAAGTGTTGTACGAAATTGGCAATTCTGTTCTAAATAGGTTCTCTTGCTCATGTTTGTTTTCCTTGGTCCTTTTCAGTGTGATGATCCACAATGCAATGTATGGCAACATGTTGGTTGTGCTATTATATCCGAGAAATCTGCAGACAATGTCCCTCCAGAATTACCTCCCAGCTTCTATTGTGACATCTGTCGAATTAATAGGGCTGATCCGTAAGTTCTTTGAAACTTTCACGTGATAGGAAACTCATCCTTGTTCTGTCTGCTTACCTTTCTACATTTTAAGGATGAGTATACTTAATCCGTTCCATTATGCTCCTGTATAGATATTAGACTACCAATTGTTTTAACATACTTTCCTTCTTTAACTCACAGCTTCTGGATCACAATTAATCATCCATTACTTCCAACAGCAATAGTTCCGTCTAAAATAGCAGCTGATGGGTGAGTAATGCATTAGATATTACACCCTCCGTTCCATATTAGTTGTTGCTGCTTTAGTACAACTTTGTACTAAATCAGCGACAGCTAATATGAAACGGAGGGAGTACCAAAGTTCACTTGATTGTTGTTGAATTACTATTTAGAATCGGACCATGATACTTATGTGATTTGCATAATTTTGGTGTGTGATTCATGCTTATTTCCAGGTCATATACTGTACAGCATCTCGAGAAAACCTTTCCATTATCAAGAGCTAACTGGGAAATGCTACAGAAAGCAGAATATGACATTCAGGTTAATTACGTTTGCTTCTTCATTTCCTTCAGTTAATAGGTTTGTCCAGGGTCATCTTCCGCTAACCATTTCTTTTGCCATACATTATTATGAATTGTCAAATTGCAATTTCAAAGATTTCTCTGTAACTTCTGAGAATGCAGTTTATAGTCATCTCATGCCATATCAGAGAATATTGGCCTAATGTGTATACATTTTGACAATGGGTTTCTTTGTACCATTTATGTTCCTGCAGGTTTGGTGTATCCTTCTCGATGACCGAGTTCCGTTTAGGATCCACTGGCCTTTACACTCTGATGTGCAAGTTAATGGTAACATGAGTGGCCTACTAGATAATATTCTCTGATATAGTTCTATAAAAAATGTTTATTCAGTTCAAAGGACACTCCTTCAAGTTCACTGCATTGGTTTACTGCTGGTTTTGTATCTTATCAGTCATGTGGTTTAATCCATGCATCTTTATGTATTGTCTTTATTATTAGTGTATTATATTTTGTTGCACACATTTCATTATGTTCTCCCATGTGCCTGATTGAACGGCTTGGCTTCATATTCGCTTGCCAAACCAATTTTCCGCTGTTAGGATGTTTTGAGTAAGTTTTGCATGGTATTTTACGTTTTCAAGCTTTATATATGGTGGTAGTCTGACATAGCTTGTGATCGGTTGCTGCACTGAATACCATTTGTCATCCTTAGATCATCATGTATTGCACTCACTTGCCTAATTACACGTCTGTATGCATTTATGGCTTCTTACGCTTGTGCCTGCTCTCATATTGGCAATTAAGGAATTTAGTATCATGCATTCTTCTAGCTATAGATTTAATCTGGCATTTGTTACATGAAATTTGCTGTGCCAGATAGCCATGTGAAATCATCATAGGTTTGAGCTATTCATGTTGGCAGTTCTTTTTTCTTTCCTTCAGGTGTTCATGTCAGGGTTGTCAACCGGCAAGTTACACAGCAGTTAGGTGCCAATGGTAGAGATGATGGTCCAGTAGTAAGTATCATGTTGCCATGGAGCATGCTCTCTCTCTCTCTTACGTTATAGCTTCAGAATGATTTGCCTCACGAATTATTGTGTTACTAGTTAGTTACATTTCCTGTTTAGTTGTTTGTTGATCTACTCTTTTTTTTTTTTTCTCTTCCCAGTTAACTGAATATTGCAAAGAAGGACCAAACAAAATTGTTCTATCTAGAAGTGACTCCCGCATGTTTTCTTTGGGTGTCCGAATCACCAAGAGGAAATCTCTGCAAGAGGTAACTGTTTTTCTTTGTATATTGAGTCACAGGGACCGCCCCCCCCGCCTGTTGTACAAATAGTATACATGATCTGAATGTTTAGGACACCTCTATTTGGTGATCTTTCATGCACAATGCAGTATGATCGTTTCCTACTGGGCTCCCCCCTGCCATAACATGGATCTGACCCCCACGTGACTAAAACATCTGTAACTTTCCTCCGTCACTATCGTTCCATCCTCGATCCCCTTCCGCCTGCTGTGCTGGCACTAGAAAAGACAAAAAGAATCAAGTTTTGACTAGGTGATTTACGCCTTTCAACTATCAAAGCGCAAACTTTCAACTCAAATGAACATTAACTTACAACTTCGAAAATCAAAGCTTTCAACTCAATGAACACCAACTTCTGATGGAGGCCAGCACTCGGTTTGGGCGGGAGTGGCAAGCCATAGCCTTCATGTGTGGTGCTCGTAAATGAAGGAATGTGTTGTTGGCTGGGGATAAGTAAAAGAGAAATGTGGTGCTTGTTTCTGGCTGGGTGCAGTCGGAATTGATCACCAATGAAGCTCGTAATTTTTAATGTTGTCTAGATTGTCTCCCCAAGTGAACTCCATTGTAAGTCCTCAGTCGATTATTCATCTATGTGATCAAAGATGGTACAAAAGTATAATACTAATAATGTATGTCATGGAATGTTCCAAATTCTAGTATGTTTCTGTCCAGGATTTCTGGTTTTACATCAAACTACGCTGTTAAAAATGTATTTTCTTTCGACACTCTGGTATAAGGCCAGAAAGCAAGCTGATATCTGTGAAGTGTGAACCATCACCACCTGAGATTGGACCGTGCTTTATGGTCTCAGTTCCTTTCTTATAGTTTGATAATGGACAGGTTCTGAGTTTGGTGCCAAAGGAAGATGATGGTGAGAAGTTTGATTATGCCCTTGCTCGTGTGCGCCGCTGTGTTGGTGGTGGAGCTGAGGCAGATAAAGCAGACAGTGATAGTGATATTGAGGTTGTGGCTGACACAGTCTCTGTGAATCTCCGATGCCCGGTAATTACTCTGGCCTTTACTCAGAATGATTAGATCTGGCATGATATTGCTGATATTCTGCTACCTGACCTCATGTTCATTGGAGTACCGAACTTTGCAATTGCCACCTGATGGCCTGACATTGTTCTCTCTGCGATCCATGAACCCAGTGCTTAAATTTACTCTTCTAGAATCATCGTACTTTTTAATTACAATTGTTAACAAAATGCATTCCTAAAAATCCCATATTGTAAATATGATATTATCTGGCTCGTAGTTTATTTTGCTCTCCTTCACACAATGTTAGCCATCATGACTTTGTATGCCAGGTTCTGTAATACTTGGCTTTCTGAAAGCTAATTTATCTTTACAGATGACTGGTTCAAGGATTAAGATAGCTGGTAGGTTCAAATCCTGTGTTCACATGGGTTGCTTTGACTTGGAAGCTTTTGTGGAACTTAATCAACGTTCACGGAAGGTTTGATTATTTTTCTTGAAATTAATTAATTAGCCTTTTTCCGTTCTTTGCCTAATAAAGCTTTATTTCCCTCTCTGCAGTGGCAATGCCCAATTTGCCTGAAGAACTATTCTTTGGACAATATAATCATTGATCCGTATTTCAATAGGATCGCTTCGCTGGTGAGTTCATAGTGGAACAATGTACTTTTGAAGTCTACATTAGTCCGTTATGCATCATTTTGCCGATATCATTGCATTTCTTTGACCCAGATCCAAAGCTGTGAAGATGATGTATCTGAAATTGATGTCAAGCCTGATGGTTCTTGGAGAGTTAAGGGCGGAGCTAAACTGAAGGATCTTGCACGGTGGCATTTACCAGATGGTACTCTCTCTGTGGCCACCAGCATAGGCTCTAAGCCCAACACGGATGTCGTAAAGGAGGAGATTAAAGAAGTGTCTCCATCTGAACAGCTGGGCTGTCGTATTAAGTTGGGAATTAGGAAAAACAACAGTGGCAAGTGGGAAATTACCAAGAGAGGGGATGCTAACTCGATGCCATCTTCTGATAATGATCAGCCAGAGAACTTGGAAAATGGAAACTGTGTCAGTTCTACAAGCAACATTGATCTTGAGAACACTGAAGATTCAGAACCAGGACAATATGTACATGATCTTGATTCTTCTCCTGTAGATGAACATGTGCCTCCAGTACCAAGAGAGCAAGATATAATAGTTCTGAGTGATTCTGACGATGATGATAATGTCATGGTATTGTCTCCTAATGCTTTGAATTGCAACTCGGCAGATGATACTGGAGATCCATTTCCACCGAATCCACCGAAAACTTCAGGAACAAGTGAGGAACAACCTGTTGGAGCTCCAGTCGAAGCTTCGTTTCTTATGTTAACTGAAGATTTTGGTGAGTTGGGACTGCCATTCTGGGGGTATCCTTCAAATCCCCAAGATGACCCTGCCATAGAGTCAACAAATGGTCTAGGTGAAGTGCAAAACTTAGCTGCCAACCATCAATCTCTGCATGAGCCAGTCTCTGGGGTTAACTCGGTAGTAACGCCAGCAGCAAATCCACTGGAAGATGGACATGGTAGTTCGTTGCAAGCACCACTTGACCATATTTGCGCTGGCAGAAGTCTAAATACTGCCAATAATGTGTCCCGGAAAAGGACGAACCCTGGGGATGAAATAACAGCTTTAGATGGTATGACAGAAGCCACTAGCTCATTCCGATTTTTGTTGTTTTGTTTGTGTGTGATTTCTATGTGCATTACAGTTCAGTCTAGACCTTCAGCAAACTAGAATTGAAGTGTGCATGCTATCACTTTACTGCCTCCTTGCTTACTGCCATTCGTGTTAGATCATTAAACTGTCTTTGCAGAATGTTTCTGGATACAATCCCTTATATAACATTTTATTCCTCGTGTGCAGCTCTGGACGATAATTTTGCCGGTGAGAGACCTGGTGTTCCTTTATCACCACCTCGGCAAGCACGTTCAGTTCGACCAAGATTTGTACTAACAATCGACTCGGACTCTGACTAGCAGTCTGCCGTGCATTTCTGGTGCGAGCTGTACAATTTATTCCCATCTCCTCCGTGGAATGATCACTCAAGTTTTGTTTGTGATCCATTCGTCCAATCCTGCCTGCTTTTGGAAAGGACGCTACCTGATGTTGGAGCATGAATGCAGTGCTCTCGTGATCATTGTTCTGGAAGGCGCAAGCAGGAAGCGGTTTTTCTTTCTCTGGAGCTGATCTTGTAGGCCCTAGAACATAGCAGGAGTACAGTATTGCAGTGTATAGAGCTCAACTGTGTAGGCAATTTTGGTTTTATAGCATAGCAGGAACCGCAAGTAGCAGTCAATGTACATATGGCTGGTGGTTAGTTATCCATTCATTAGAGTTAGGTTTCGAAGAAAGGGATAGTGGCCTGAGCTCATGTTTTTAACTTTAATTATATATCATCACCATATTAGTAAAGAAGAAAGGGATAATGTCCCGTGTCTTTAGTTGTGTAAAGGATTCTTGTTAAGGTGCATTTCATTGTGTTAAATCATCGTCATAGCATTGGCCCATGCTGAAGATCTTGCTTTGGACAGGATTTCGCCCATGAAGGTAGAGCTTCAAATTTGGAGCATACAATCTAGCCAGGTAGAGCTTCAAATTTGGAGCACACAATCTAGCTAGGTATATGATTTCGCATGGAGCTAGTAAGACGCCACCTGTGGCTTAGTATTGCTTACTCTGAAACTATACCTGTAAACATTGTCTTTGATTAACAAAAGCCTAGCAGATTGTCCTAAAAAAAGAGAGAGCAGGAAAGGGCCTGAGATTCGTGGCATTAAAATGCTTGTGTTCCAATAGCTGCTACGAATGTGCCTGAAACAAGGCGGTTGATAAGATTGTGTATGTTGTCCTAATCTCTCACGTTTTGGGTCTTAAGAGATAACCTCAATTCGTTTCTCACAATAATGAATACAAGTGGTAAATACTAGTGGTAACACTAATTGGTAAAGGGACCTATTGCATGCTAAAGAAAGACACTACTAGCAACAACAATCAGTGTACCATAGCAAGTAACTGCGCGTGGGAATTGACGTACATATGGCTGGTTTGTTCCCATTCATTCAAGAGTTACTTGAGTTACCTGAATGAAGAAAGTGATACTGTACCCTGACTTTTAAGGAATATATTTCATCTTTGTCAATCTGAAGCTAGTTTGTGTGGTTACCTGAATGCACCTACAACTGCTACTCAGATGTCTTTGTATAACAGAGAAACAGATCATGTCAAATCATGCCGAAGAAGATTGCTGACCACGCCAGTCTAGAGTTACAGGGGTAGATTGTCAAAGATACCATGCCAAACTAGCAGTGTTTTTCCAGCTAAACTAGCAGAATTTTTACCGGATGTAACTTGAGACATATCAAGCGTGACAACAACACCTCCTGCGAATCATCCTTTCCCTACCCAGACAACACCTGCACACCTCTCCAAAATCTGCATGAAGCAGCTATCCATCTTTCCACTTCTCAGTCGAGACCTTCAGAGCTCATCAAAATCAACATGTGAAGCTCCTATCAGTGATGGCTCTGTGGTTATTTCCTCGTAGAGAGTCACCCTCCTTTGAAGCTCCGCAATAGTATCTTCAATGAACTCTAGAAGACGAGGGTCGTCATCAATCAGCTGCATCTTATCACGCCAATGCGACGAGGAGACTTCAGCAAGGATCAGTCTGTATATCTTATCAGACACTTCATCCTCTTCCACTAGATCGAGATCCTCAAGATATAACTCAGAGAGATCACTGGCGACTTCCAGTATCCTTTCCTGTCCAAATTCAGCAGCATTACCTTCGATTCCAGGCACACCAGCGAGCAAGCTCTTAGCTGTGTCGATGTCACCTGCATGTTGAGGCGCACTGAGGGTTAATTAACACCAACTAGACGCAATACAATTCGTTCAGAGAGTGATGTCTAGACACAAAAGGAATCCTGGAAGTACAACATCATTCGAGGAAAAGCACTCAGGGCTGCCTAGTACAGAAGGGAGGATGAAGGACAACAGGTTTCAGTAGCACAGTCTCTATCTACTTATGTGACAGGGACTGTCAGAACGTCAGCGGGGTTTTGTGATGATTACATGAAGATGACCAGAACATGGTAAAACCCTTAAACGCTTGGTGGCCTAGGTTTTAGAGATGTGGGAATGTTAGATAAGGCTCTCTTGGCTAGACAAGCCCAAGAGGATTTCATAGCCTGGCATTTTGAAAATTCAGGCTATTTCACTGTAACGAGTGCTTACAAACCAGCTCTTCATATATGAAGGTATGAGTAAGGGTAAAGGAGGCGAGACTCAGAAAATGAAACTAGGACGGTTTGGATTGGATTTTGATGTGGAAAGCAAACGTTCCCCAGAGGTATTTGCATGAAATGTAGCAACAGGTTTTCTGCCTACCAAAAGAAATAAGTGGTGTAACTGGAAAATGTTTGCAGCATCTACGCCTAGATATTACGAGGAATGCGCGCGCTCACCAGATCGTATTTTGCAGAGAACGTAGCGTATCTTGAGGGCGAAGAGACGCTGCTTGGCATTGGCGGCGGGGTTCTGGTGCCGAAGCAAGAGCCGAGCGGCGAGGTCCCGGAGCATGCCGACGAGCTCCTCCACGGCCGCGATCCTCCGGGTTATCTGACCCAGGGCCTCCTCCTTGGCCTCCAGAACGCCCATGTTCCGCACGGTGACGTAAGGCGCGCCGTCCAGGAGCTCGCGGAGCGCCGGGGCTTCCCTGGGCGGCGAGTAGGGGACGACGTAGCAGTCCGTGGCGGCAGGAGGCCGAGGAGGAGCGTCGCCGAAGGAGGCCGCGGTTTCCAGAATGAGGTCGACGGCTTCTTGCAGCTGCTGGGCGGTGGCGACGCGGACGCGGAGCGGCTCGCCGAATATTATCTGCTCGTCGGGGGCGCTCTGCAGCGGGCCGGGAAGCTCCTCGCGGAGGACCTCCGGCGAGATGCCGTACTTCTCCGCCATCTCCGCGTCCCGCTGGGGCTCGGGAGGCATGGCGGCGTGCCGGAGCAGGAGGCGGGAGGTGGGGCGCCGCGGCGGGGATTTGTTGCGGGGGTTTGGTCTTTCTTGGCAGCGAAGAAATTGAGCCGAGAGCGGGAGCAGGAGGATGGCAAGGTTGTGATCTCGCTCCCCATATGAATACATCGTTCCTATGATGAGGACTAGGCGCTGTCCTGGATTTTCCGGTTCATTTCTGTGCTGGTGGAGTTCCGGCGACCAGTGCACGCTGTGTGTTCGACTCTTGGTTGACATGGCGGACGGTGAACTGGGGAAACTGATGAGTAGTTTGCAAATTGCGCTAGCGAATAAATCGGCGGCGGAGAAGAAGAACATCAAGGTGGTGTGCAAGAAAAAAAAAAGGAAAAGAGGCAAGGGGGCTGCCGGCCGTCGATCAGGCCGGTGGAACCAATCCTTGCCGTGTAGCATCCCTTGGGGACTTTGCTGCGGTGCCGTGTCTTCTTCGCCAGTTCTGAGGTGCGTGCGCTTGGACGCTGGGGCAACGGCCCTCGAAGGAGGTGGGAGCTTGCTGGTTGGCGAGCGTGCCAGAGGCTCGGGTGCTGGCCAGTGTCGACGGCCGTGAGGGCGGCGTGGCGTCGGCGAGCAGCATGCTGCGGTGGTGGGTCGGCCGTTTGGTTGGTCCCATCTGTAGAAGGAGGATATATTTTGCCGAGGGGAAAGCCTTACCTACTTGGGCCAGTACGGCGACGTTCGTGGACACCGTGACCTTCTTGAAGGCGTCGTTGTGGTTTCTCTCTGTCCCTCTACGGGCTCCGGGTGAAAACCCTAGATCCTCGATCGGGCGGTGGCAACGCTCTTGTGTCGTACTCTTCTTGAAGCTCACAACATGCGGCTCTCCAATAGTCGGGTGACGGAGGGGCGTTATCTTCGGATGGATGGTGGGTCTTCGTTTTGCGCTCTTCGGCATGGCTTGCTTCATGCCATGCTCCCTCATTGTGCTACCCTGGAGCTGCTTGTTGGTTGTGGGCAGCCGTGGCCGGTTCCCGGTGGTGCTCGGCCTCTGGGGGCGTTGTCTGCGGTGGTGGAGGGCGTTTGACGGTGCGCGTGTTTGTTGGTTCGCTCTTTAGGTGAGCTCCGGCTCACCGACACTGTTGTTGTCCTGCTCTGTTCCGATTCAGCGTAGTCTGCGTATTAGCCGTTCCTATTGTTCGCGCGTCCGAAAGTAGCTTCCTTATTAGTCCGTGTGAGTGTGTGCATCCATCTTGTAAGTTAGGTTCAAGATCATGTATCTTTCCGTTATTGAAGGCGGTATTAATTAACATTGGGCCTTTTGGCCTTTTATCTAAAAAACAGGGGCCTATTTTGCTCAGTAAATAGAATACAAGAAACACTCATCGTTGCTAGCAGTGGTAAAGATGATATCATTTACTATATTTTATATCTACATCCTAGTTCCATAACATGCTGAGATGATGACCATATTACATCGATAATAGGTAGTAATTAACTACAAGTTCACTAGACAAGCTGCGTGCACTAGCTACCAAAATTATATCCTGAGGTCCTGCATGCCAAGATCAAGCATAGCGACGCCGGCATATAGACGCGCGAGCACGCGTTGATCCTCAAGCAGGTCCGGCGTGAAGAGCTTCCTCCAGCCCGCACACCACGCGAGGGCTTCCTCCAGCGGTGGCCTCGCGGCGCACTGCAGCCAGTGACGCATGGCGCTTTCCCACTTCTCGAAAAACCGCTCTTTTTCTAGGATCGACACCATGTCCTGCGCGCTCACGAGGGGCGCCCAGAACATCGCGATCCGGAAGGAGGGGTCGATCTGCTTTGGCGGGGTGATCCTCAGCTTTCGTACAAGCAATGCTAGCCTGGGCACGACGTGGCGCCGGGCGAACCTGTCCCATTGGATGGGATCTAGGTAGTGCTTCCACGGAGAGACGGCGTCGTAGAAGTCGGTGATTATCTTGCTTTCCACGGTGTCGTAGAGGCTTTCCGGCAGGTGGCCGATGAGCGGGATCCATGGGCGTAGCCAGTTGTGGCAGGTCGGGTCCCACGACGGCTCCCACTCTCGCGCGCCCGCCGCCACCGTCGGCATGATCACCTCCTCGACGATGTACCGCGTGACGGAGGACGGCAGCGTGGCTTTCCACTTGCCTAGCTTGCGCTTCTCCCCGCGCTTCCCCCGGAACACCTTCCGGGACTTGACGATCGCGGCCAGCGCTTCCGCTGTCTCCTTGGATGTGTCGCCCTGTTTCACCATGCCACGCAGCAGCACGAGAGTCTTCTGGCAGCAGTCCTCTTCGAGCTTCATGGCTCGTGCCCGTTCCTCCTGCCGAAGGATCCACTCTTCTTGGACCACCTGCGGCTTCATGTCCTCGAGGCCGTTATTGTCCTCATGTCCCATTCGCACGCGCCTGCCGCAACTCTGGGCATGATGTACCGCGGAACACCTTCATTCTGTTGGACCACCTGCCGCACCGGACCGCGTACCGACTGAAGTGGGTCGGGTTAATCGATCTGGGAGCCCGATTGAAGGCTGCTCGAGCGAAGGGGACGCGAAGCGAGGAGCCAGCCGGGCATCATTAATTAATTAATTAATTAATTAATTAACGGCCGATGAATGAAGGGCGCGATCGAACCGTGTTTCGTGCGCGTGAGTTCCACTTCCATTCGGAGATTCATTAGCGCGCTACGCAAAGCCGAGCCAGCTAGCAACTTAAAATCCATCGGCATGGATGGATGTGGATTATTCACGGGTGCACGTGCTAGCTAGGAATCCTTAAAGAGCACTAAGCTCCCAGGGTTGGGGGCTTCCCTGGTTGAGCCTCACGTCATTTTCGCGGGCCCCACCGCGCTCGTTTGCGTGTCATCATGTTTCGACATCTGCGGCGGATGTGCGCGACGTGTATGACCGAAGAAGCATCGCGGGGTCGGTTTCAGATTGCTTTGACGAAGCGGTTCTCTTCGTGGCGCCCTCTCCCAGTCCCAGATCACGTCTTCCTCCTCAAACTGAAGACCAGATCCCCCCCTCCGGGCCGGACTGCAGCGGCGCTGTTGGATCTCTGCAGCAGTGCAGATTTGGCGGCGGCTGGCAGTGGCACCTCTTGGCAGATTCATGAGGAGGGCGCGGCAGCGGATGCCGATGACGGGGGTGGTGCATCTGGACCAGGTGTCGCCCGGCTCCAGCTTCCGCTAGCTCGATGATGCCTTCCTGCAGGTCAGATAGCCGCCAACCAACCATCATCTCGCCAAGCTCTCTTTTTGTTGGGTCCTAGGGACGAGTTATGCGGTTCAATCGAACAGTACATAAGGCCGCTCTAAATTTTTCGGCCACAGTGGAGTACTTAAGTCGATGCATAAGAAAAGAACAGATTTAACATGAGGTTCTGGATTACCTGCTACTGATAGCATGTAAATCTTGGTCTACCAATACACCTGTTGACCTATGTCAGCCTGACAATATTTGGAGTATTACCATTCGGTTTCCTGCTAACATGAGGTTCAGGAACTGCACTTACAAGCAAATCATTTGTTTTTTCCTTACAAACAAATTATTTCTACTCTTGCTGAGTGCATGATTAACTTAGAAGCAATGATCTTGACTTGTTAGAATTTACCAATGAACTATTGTCAGTTTCATTACCGGAACTGCACTTGTTTGAATTACTGAAATTTTCTAAATGGACTGGACTTGTTTGCATTACTGGACTGAAATACAGCGTGCATCTACACAAAGATAAACTGTTGTTGCATGTCTACTGTTATATTTCAGTTAGTGCTTTATCAATATTGTCAATGCTGTAAATTATTTCTTACAAGTACCAGAAGTGTGTTCACTATACTGATTAGTTTTGCTCGTGTAGTACTCCATTGTTAGCATTGATTTGCTCTTATAAATTGCAAGCTAATTAGTACTCCATGGTTAGCTTGGATTTGCTTTGTAAGTTACAGAGTTCCATACCCTACTGTGTAAGTTTGTTATATGAAACATGCTGATTTATGTAACTTTCAGTTTGTCCTCCTTACCCCAAAATTATGTTACTTACTTATCCTTCTGCTGGAACATAGTTTTAGCTGGAGTATTTTTTTTGTAGTTACTATGGGCAAGCACAAACAAGGTGTTGATTAATGGTTGGATATATGAATCTAAATAATTATTTTGGATGGATTGTGAGTGATTTGGTCTGTCTAGAGTTTGAGTTCATATTTGTGCTAATGCTACATGAGGAGAATACATGATTTGGTCTAATTTGATAGGATGTATACATGCCCAGTAGTTTCACCAAACATAGAACTTGTGCACTGCATTAGATATCTTCCATTAGACAGCTTGAATGTACTGCAATGATAGCTCATTTATATGTAGTACTCTATGGCCCGAAGAGTAATCTGCTACTCTTTGCCGGGTTGAAGCCCAGCAGACCTTCGTCGATATTCAAAAAACTTAGAATTTTCCCTTTTCTTTTCTTCTCAATTGTTTAGTGGGATTGCAACAACATAAAATTTCCCAACAGAAGGTTTGGGTTCTTTGAGCTACATATCAGGGCCTTGACCCAGTTTACTGGATGTTTACAGCGGCTATGAAGAATTGAAAATTTCCAGTAGTTGTGAGTTCTGGATTGTTGCTGCTGTACCTTGCAGAGGTATTGTGTTTATTGTTGGGTCCAGAATACTCTACACTGGCATATTGAGAACATAACTTCAGATTTCAGGTACCAACACTACAAGATAGGCATGCAGGGTTTCAACCTTAGGTTTCAGGTTTGTTTGTGGCCTTTAAACATTTTCCAGAAAGAATTATTGTACTCTTATTGTGGTGGTTGTACTGAGCCATGCATGTGTGTCCTCCATTTGCATGTCAGTTGTTACACCTTGCTGGTGGGGCAGAAGCACACAGAAGAGATGTGTGATACGTCGTATTCTTCATGGCAAGAACCAAAGGAAATTTTGTAACTCAAGGTGCTTTAGTTCAATACCGTTCTTTCATCTGTGAACTGATTTACTGAAGTCGACTATGTATATTTATTTTGTAGAATTGCTACTTTCTTTTCGGCCTCTGATTTTCATCTTGAGGTAAGGTATTGTTATCAGAATAATACTTAACATATGTACACAAGGAAGCCTGATTTTGTGCATGAATATTTAGCACCAATTAAATACCGTATTTGCATAATATGAAAATCATATTGATAATTACGTACACAAATTTTTAGTCCTTATGTAGTATTATTGCAAGTGGAAAGTAGACATTATCAAACGTGAATCTGAACTTTTATTCTTGATAATAACTTTGAGGTCTTAGGACTGTGTCCTGATTAATGAATTTTTAGAAGTGTTGCTCTATTACCTTTATTCTTTCTCAGTAGGCTATATCCTGATTGGATATTTGTTGAAGGTTTTCTTTTGGTAAGAACTGAGAGGTCTTAGTACTGTATATTTCATATTTATAGATTTATGGTTAAGGCTTTAGACTGCACCGTTTTTGAAAATCTTGAGTAAATGTTTCATGTAGTTCAACAGCCAATTGCTCCACTCCTGGCGCTGACCTGGATGTTTAGGACATACTCGATGCGCTGCAACCAGACAATTTTAGTACCTCACATTTTTCTTTAATCGTCTAAATGGAGTTTTAGATCGGAGGCCTTGTTCGATACAGATATTGAAGTTCACGTGCTCAAATTTGTAATCTGAAAACATCACTGAGTGCTAAAGTAGTTCTGTCAGCTTGTTGATTTCTTGATCGGTGCTTGGCAAGTGCCTGTGAAAATGCTTTACTTAGCTGATGATATGTTTAATTTGCAAGGACTGCTGCGAGGGGGGATGTGATAATGTAAATTTTGGAGATTGATGGTGTTTTCCTTGATATCGATTCTACTTCAACGTAATTGTGGTGTAATGGTTTCACGGTATAACTAGACAGGACATGACTTTTAGATTAACCATAGCTCCTCTCCCTACTCAACTACCAGGGAGCACTCAGCTATTTTGATATATACATGTACATGTACATTTAAATTTAAAACTCTGCTGCAGGCTGAGAGCTTTCCTATTATTAGTTTGTTTGTTTTTTTGTTAATTTCATAAAAAAATATCTAGGACTGTTGATATGAATATATTTTATGTCACTCCAACCAGTTTTGGACTTTTTGTATAGATTACAACAACACCATATGAAGAAGTTGATTACCAGAACACAGAGAAGAATGGCTCCATTTGTTCACTGCTTGTGCTTGTATTGGTTTTCTCATTAGAACCACAGATGGGAGGTTATACGGTGTTCTGCAGATTTGTCACTTTGAAAGTGAGAGGAAGCACTGCCCAGTTGTAGTTCGTGTGTGAAGATAGCTTGTTGTATTTTCTTTTTGCAACAAATACCATTGCAGTTAAGTGTGAAATAAATGTTGGTCTATGCTAGCAAAATGTTATAAGATCTTAGATAATAAACCATAATAAGTATCAGGAATTTAGTTTAATTTTATTTAAATTTGAACAAAATCTCAATAATTATTATGGATCGAAGGGAGTAACAACCATAACATAAAAAATAATACCATGAAATTGATAAAGCGTCATGGCAAAGTGTATGAAATCCTCCTAATTTCTTAACCACAACGAGCATAACAAAGAATGGCGCGGCAAGACGCGCTAGGTCCATCTAGTCAAATCAAAAACAGCAGCTCCTGCCCGGCAGATCGATCATCCATGGAATAAAAACACCTCCTCCTGCGTATACCCCACCTACATCTTGTTCAACCGTTTCGCACAAACAGAAAAAGAAATCATGTACGCTTGCCGGTTTCTGGCTTCCGACTTTTCGGTCCAAAATTAATGGAAACAAGAGAAAAGAAAGACCTACTGTACCATGCATCCCTTTGTTCCCAAAAAAAAAAAAATCTCCATTGTAAACAATGACGCTCTAATCTAAAAATTCTAGCCTAACCTCTTCATAGAAAAGAATAATGAAAACCAAATCGGATGAGCTCAACCTGGACGCGGTGAGCTTAATATATATCACCACAATTATGAATAATGATTTTGCTAATTCTTAGTAAACTGAGATTTAGATTAGAGCTCATTAGAATATGCAGCCGTTTAATCGTGCCAAGACTCGTGCGTCTTCTTCTGCCTTGAGCACTTCGAGCCGGAGGAGGGAGGGGCAGGGGAACACCCGCCGAGGCAGAGCCAGTGATAGCGCAGTTGGTCGCGTCGAAGATGGCGAAAACAAGGATGGACCTTAGGGTTTAGGGTGCGGCTACAGAAAAGAAGGTAGCGGGGCTTAGAGGGATGGTCGGTGCGGCGGTGGACCAACGAAGGGGGGATATTGGGGCGAGGCGGCGAGGTGCACGGCAGCGCGCCAACCGCGGGTGGGGTGGACGGCGATCCGGCCAGCGGTGGACCTGCGGAGGGGGCAAGCTTGGGGCAGGGCGGCGAGGTGCACCAACCACATGCTGGGTGGACGACGGTATAGCCGGCGGTGGCTGCGGGGGAAGCCGGAAGGGGAGAAGAAGGTCAATCTACTGAAAGTTAACTAACTCTCAGTTAACTGCTGAGCCCTGGACAGACCCATAATTTTGTGGTATATGTCTCATATACCACGAATTTTTTTTGATTTTGGCGCCGGAGTTTTCGTTCGAGACAAATATGTGGCCTACCTCTAGACTACACCCTCCCGTCCTTCCCCATCCCTCCAGCTAGAGAATAAATTGATCAATCGATTCTTTTTCTTCCTTGCCCAGACTCGCACAGGTGCACGCCAAACTGCACGCACGCATCTAGAGAAATGTCAACCAAAACCAGAGCCTTTTTTTTCTGTACGAAAAAATAATAAAAGTAGCTGATTAATTAAACGGTTAATTAATTCGCCATGACTGTGCCTAAATTTGTGGACATCCACAACATAGTCAGCAAGCTACAAGTTTAATTCAATACATTATAAATGATGCAAGTTAGTCCGATTGTTACAAACCTAACTAGTATTACAACTCGTGACTAAATATTACTGCAATCAAACAGTAGTACGAGTATTACATAAACAACGCAGCACCTCCGCAGCCGCGCCACCGGTGCTCCCGCGTTGCACTTGTAGGAGCATAAACACACAGCACCAGAACACGGCGCTGCCGGAGCCAGAACAAACAAACCAGAGAAGCGGCGGGGGCGGCGGAAACGGCCAACACTCAGCTCCTTCTAGAAAACAGCAGCTTTACCATCTCAACTTCCCCTTCCCTGGATAAGAAATAGGAAAGCTCAAGATCAGCATGATACACCAAACAGACCATCTTAATTTGGCCAAGCAAATATTCAATATAAAACGTTCAACACACAAACAAGACTAAATAACCTATGCCAAGCACCAACAAGTACTCATGCAGCAAGCAATGTTCAGTAACTCAAAAATCATGAGGTGTTCATAGCTTCATGCATGTACTAGTAGTAAAACATGATGGCTGCAAGTGAAGCTTGGCTTTCGTCAGCATGTTAGATCTTACAAATCATACCAATATGGATGGCAAGAGCCAGAATAAACAAGACCAAGAGCCGGCAAGGGACACGGACGGCCGGCAACTCCTCTAGAAAGCACAAGGTTTACCATCTCACGCTTCCCCTTCCCTGGACAAGTAGATGGGAAAGATTTAGATCAGGATAATACACCAAACAAACCATCTTAATTTGCCCAAGCAACTAATGACAGCAAAACAACTTCTTCAGCTCGAGAAATCATATTGAGTAGCACAATGATGAACAAGATACAACCTGCACGCATGAATATACAACTTTCAATACCACACACATAAGATTAACTAAGCTAGACGCGTACAGCAAGTGATAATCATCAGGTCTTCATGTACCAGCAGTAACACCTGATGGGTGTAACTGAAAGTAACCTGGTGAGGTTCAACTCAAGAGAAGAAAGTAACCTTCATGTAACTGAAAGTAACCTGGTAATTCATTTGGTGAAGTTCAACTCAAGAGAAGAAATTAACCAAGCAACAATTCCTAGCTAAGGACCTCAAGGTGAATCACAAGTTTATAATACGCAGAGTCTCAGATTACACCAGGACAAACAACATAAATTCAAGCTTTTTCTCTTGCAGCAATCTACAAAGTTTCAGCTATGGCACCCAGGAAAATTCGAAATTCAGATCAGCAACTACCGAAACTGATGAATCAAATAATCTGCTTCAAACGAAGTCAACTTGTTATGTTGCAGAAGATTCAATCATGAATTGTACTACCAGTGTATTGCTTGCATTGCGCAGAAAACAGTTCTACCTCCATTTGCAATGTCATGTAGCAAACTGACCATCATCAACATACCATCTGAGCATGCACTACATGTGTCATACTCAATCTGAACTCGGTCTTGAAATTACTAGAAGCGCTAATAATTTGATGTTTTACGTCAGACCAGAACTCCATACTGTGCATGTGCATCAGAACCAAGCTGTCCTGGAATTTCGTTTAAAGCTCTATCTATTTCTGAAACCAAAGCTGCAAAAAGCTAGAGATGGACATGACTAGAACCCTAGGTAAAATATTTCCACACAAGAGGAACGGGACAGCAGCATCACACCTTGATGACGATTGCTGCTGGACTGTCAGGCGTACTGCTCCGAGAATTCTCCGCCGATTTGCCCATCCACTCCTCCAGCTGCTCAAGAACACTTCGATTTTTCAGATTGGGGAGAAGAGGATTGGGGGATGGGGTTTGGGCACATCATACCTTCATCCGCTAGAGACGGGTGAACGGCAAGGCGGGTTGCACCGTCCAGTCGTGTGGTGTGGGAGACGAGGCAGTGACAGAGGGGACATGCCGGCGGCCGGCGCCGGAGGGGACAAGCCGGGATCTTGGGCAACTAGGGTTTGTGGTGGGGCAGCGATTCAGCGGTTCCTCGGCGTGCAACAGATAGAGGGGGAGGATACAGTGCCGAGGCGATAGTCGGCGGCGTGAGAGCTCGCCGGAGTCGGCCAGGGACTCCCGGCGACGGAGGAGGCGCAAATGGGGTTGGGTAGAGGCGCAAGTGCAATGATAGGCCTAAATTTGGTCTCGTTATTTCGGGCCAAAGTTCCTGCTGGGCTCTCAAAGAAAATGTTGGACCGAAAATCAAATTTGGCCTCTCTAGTCATCGTGTCAAATTTCGTTTGGCGCCTATTTTGGGAGTGCATACCTTCATACATACTACGTACGAACATGTGCTAGGAGGTAGCTCAACTGTCCCAAAAAAGTAGCTAGCTTAATCTGTCTATGTATGTACGTGCGGTTCTACAAATGCAACACATGATGAAAAAAGTCCACGCATTCGCAATCTTACTACGTTGTTATTGCACTTGTCACGCTAGGAATAGCTTCCAGTTGATTGTTTCCGGATAAGATCCCTCGAAATAATTATGTCAAGGCACAACGAGTCCGAGGATAAAACCGATCATAGGGTAGGCGTGGACACCTTGAGGGAAGAAATCGTGGCCCAAGGATGATGAAGGACCTATGGGCCTGAGACAGCGCCACATGCATCAGGCTGATGTCCATGTCACACACTAAAAGGCAATGTTGAGTCAGCGCATTCCAAGAATCCATGGACCAAGACGACGCCTCGAGAAATCACGAGCCGAAATGCTAGACTCTGTAAGCTTCGTCGAGGACCTCACGACACCGAAGACAATAATACCACCGTAAGAACCTATGGGATTGTGCATATGCTAATCAAGAACACCGAGGTTCTTCTCCAACAAGATGGAGAGGCATTCCATATCCGAGACTATGGGGTAGCAAAGAAGTGTTGTTGGCAAAGCCGAAATAATAACGCACGTATGAGACCATGCATGCAGCACCAAAGCATCGTCACCATGCATGGACAAGCCACATGGTTGCGGTGAAGCTTAGAGCGATGGTCGGGGCGGCGGATCAGCGGATGGGGAGATTGAGGTAAGGTGAGGCGTTGGCGCGTCGCGGAATCATGTTGGCTGCGAGCGGGGATGCCGGTGGACGTGCCAGAGGAATGGAGGTGGTTTTGATGGTACATCGGCTTCTCCCTCTTCTCCCTGACGAATGACTATGGTGCTCCCCTCCCCCTGTTCTTCTTATTCTTCTTCCTCTTGTACCCCACCTTTGTTATGACGGCTATAGGTCAAAACCATGTGTCAAAATTTTACACATCGCAATAGATAACCGTAAGCTAGCAGGGACCGTTGAAGTTGCACTATGGGGATACCTAGCGTTGTTTTGTTGGAACTAGACATAGTCGTTAATCCCCGCTAGCACCCAAGCCTCGTTTTACCTCATATGATTGTGTGCATGTGAGCGAAACAGAATTAGCTTGTGTCCTACCTCAGTAGATCAATCCTGGAAATTATTTGCTCCTCGAAAAATTTGCGACAATTATTTTCGAACGGAGGGAATATTACGTGGTAGCATGCATGCAATATCGTCTGAATTACTAGATAAATTAGTCCTTTGGATTAATAGCTAAATGGCTACCTTAGGGTATAACACCTTTGGTTGTATCGCCTTGATATGTTCAGTCAACAAAACTCCCTTAATCAAGCTAGATGGCTAGTTGCATGATAGTAAGGCTAGACACACGCATGATAGATGATATTGTACATGCTTGATGAAAGCTCAAGCATGTGGGTGGGCTCTGCTAAGAAAGTAAAGAGTCAAAGCGCAGAATTTGCAAATGCTTCTTGTTTTCATCTTGCTACGTGGACCATAAAGAAACACTAATCATCTATGCCGAGTCTCTAGTATTTTCCCGAGTGTAAAATTGTGGGCATGACGAGTACAGCTAGAAACAAGCACAATGACAAAAAAAAAATCTATAATATTGCAGACAAGATGATGAGTATTTTCTAAAACAGGCCCTGCAAACATGTGATGCTCGACGAATAAGGAAAACAAAACTCGACAAAAAATGACATGCTCGACAAAGTACAAGTCAAGTGTCCTATCTATCGTGGTTCCTTGACGGTGTACCATGTTTGTCGAGTGTGTCCTAATGGGATGCTCCACAGATATTTAGCTATTTCTTAAAAAAACATTTAAATGTTTGACTAGTGCCGATAACAAAGACTAGATAAGCCACTTTTACCTATTTATTATATTTCCCTTATCTTTCTTCTTTCTTTATACAATTATTCTTTTTTTTTCTTCTATTTTTTCCACTTTACACCACCCTAATTATATGCATATATTAAGGCCTTATGCAAATTGATGTGGCTTTTCTAACCTTTCCTCACACTAATTGAGGAGAAACCTAATTCATGGGCCCCCACATCATCTACCCCTAGATCTGGTTAAAAAGGGAATATACCATGTGAATTTTTCTTTGTTTATGTATATAGGTCATAGGAGCATGATGAACCCAAAAATAGCCCATGTTCTAACAAGCGTTGGGCTAGAAGCCCCAATCGTGGGGGTTCACACTATAAATTGAGAATCTTCATCCGGATGGGAACTACTAGGAGATATGTTAACAATGTTTTTGATGTGCTACCAGCGTCTATTGCTTAATATGACCACCACGATGTGGATCGTGATGTCAGGTGCACATAAAATAATACTCCCTCTGATACCAAAAGAGTGTCGAAAAGGTAATTTTGCAACCACACCCTCGAGCTCTTTTTTTCGTCAACCTGCACTCTCCTACGCAATCAACCCAAACAAGGTAGCGTGTGTCAACGCTAGCATTATGGTAGCGCCCGACCCCCAATACCCCATCGTAAGCCAGGTCGACGAGCACCCTCGGATCTCAACCCCCCTCAGATCTCGACCAACTCGGTGGTAGCACGCGGACGCAACTGTAGCCCTCCTCCCTTTAGGGTTTCGGTCTTCTGTGATTGGGGAGTGCCATGGATCTGAGTCGGCGGTCGGTGGAGTCCTACTGACGGTTGTCAATGGTGGACGGCATCACCGCGGAGGACGACAAGGTCGCCCCCCATGTACAAGCTTGAGGATGTATGTGAGCTACTTCGCGCCTCCAACGCTAGCACCGTCAAGGATATCGCCAACTTCATCCTCAATGAGAGCCCAATTTCGCTATGTATTTATTGGTTAATTTAGAAGGGCTTTATTGTAAAACATAATTAGCTATGGCTTTCGAAACTTTTTTTTTTGGATCGGATGGAGTAGGTAATATATATTTCCCAACAAAAATAATAATATGAATTGAAGTATCATGTATAGGTGATAAGTGATATGTGCATCATATATGAAGGTGGTAGGGGTCCTTCATGCTTGATGGTTGTGGTGGTCGGCTCGTATGTGGTAACGGTGCCTGGGAAGAGGATGCCAAGGTGGCAGCCCTAAAGTGTGGTGCTATCACCGAGATGTGGAGGATTTGGTTGACGACGCCTATCCCAGGTAGCCATCGGCGACATGCATGCATGCTCGTTAGATTGCTACTACCTCCGTCCCAAATATAAGCCTTTTAGTTATAAACTACTAAAGCTTTTGAAACGAAGGTAAATACTACAGTAGCTCACGTTAATTACATGTAAAAGAATAACTCATTGAGTCACGAGCCATCGTGTATGTAATGGCTTATTTCAAGTTCAAAAAAACTAGTGTTTATTTCTATCTTTTGGAACTAAACATAGTACAGCGCGTGTCTCCATCCTAGAGTCAAAAACTGCATTATGTGAACCGTCCAACTCCCAAAAAGTAAATTAAATAGCGATGTGAATTGGAGTCTCTTGCTCCTGAGTCCCGAGGCAAGTCTCCTCGATTCCCCTTTCTTCCTCGCAGCAGCCGCCGCCGCTCCTAGATTCCCCGCCCAACTAATTCGTTGTCTCTCACTCACCTCTCACTGCCCATCACACGAAAATGTGTGCAGCCACCGTCCCTCTGCTCTACTCCGCGAACCCTAGCAGCAGCTATGACGCCTTACGTCACAGCGTCTTCTCCCCGGACAACACACTGCGCGACTTGGGCTCCCGCTGCCTCCCCGGCTCGATGCGGATCCGTACGGAGACAGACGTGGCTGAAGCCAGTGCTGGACCGCCGCCGCCATCCCGAGGGTGGAGTGGCTAGTACAACAGGGCATGGACGCCGACGACGAAGCACAAGGCGAGGAGGGGGTGACCTGGACATGCTCGAGCAGGAAAAGCTCATCCACGACCACGGCGGCGCCCAACGTACAAAAGGTCCTTCTTTTCCTCATCTTCTGTTGTGCTCTGGCCACGATTGATCCGGCTGCAACGCTCCATCATTTTTTCGACCTAGATTTTGCCTTCTTTGCTACATCACGTTCAACTGAATGCTTAAGATATACATTGGCAGATAACTGACGAAGGAGAAACGGAGGCATCCTGCTGGATCAAAACTCGGCAGGCATGTGTTATGCTCGTGGTGTGTTGACATTCGACAAGCCTCAACCATTCCGCTGCTGCTGGAGATGACAGGTGACCTTCAGCAAGCGCCAGGGCAGGCTACTGAAGAAGGCGCTACGACACACACCTTGGCGTCGTCATCTTCTCCAGCCGTGGCAAGCTCATCGAATACTGCAGCCCACATACCAGGTATATGTTCCTAGCTGTTATTACCCATGAAAGTTCACTACAATTTTTTGAATCTAGGTTCGTCGAGAAATCCTGATATTAAGATCGTCAAATGGATGGTCCTAGCCGTTGTGTTGGGAAGTTCTCAATGTGTTTCATGTTCAAGTTAATCATTGGTCAAATTATGTTTACACCCTTACATTTAGCTCTGATTTTAATTATGCGGCGTCTTCAAGTTAGTATATTCACAATCGGATTCAGATGCACTTAGCTATATATTGTTTCTTTAGCTGAACCTGCTAAAGTTCAACAAGTGCTATAGTCGATGGCATTCCATTTACAGCTTACAAATGTAAAATCCTAGCATAATTTAACAATACAGAATGACTGGAAGTTAGCTACTTACATATACTCAGTGTACGGACAGTAGTCATGTGATTTGTTAAGCCGGAGTAAGCTGATTCAGCGTTAGGACAGCATCAACAACACCCAGCTTCATGAGACAAATCATGATGACGATCAGGTTAACATATAAGTACACATATTGTCTGCATTTCTACACAGAACTCACATTTAACTGCATTCTTACTCATCTATATGATGCATACGTGATCCGAATGCATCTGCAAATCTTGCCACACAGCAAACTTTGTGGAGGCCGCAAGGCTGAGGCGAGAGCGTGACCAACTCAAGACATACATATGGAGGCAGACCAAAGAAGACCTATCATCCGTCAGTACCGAGGAACTTGAATATCTCGCGAAGAAGCTCGAGTCGGCACTGGGCAAAGCATGTGAAACGAAAAATCGAGTTGGAGGGTTCTTGTCTAGAAAGTCTGCATTTTTATTACAATATAGCAGGCTTCTAGTGATTGGCAAAATATATCAAGTTCGGCATAATGGATTCAATTAAAGTAACCATATAAACATTTTTCTCAGTTTATATACTTTGTAATATCTTTATTTATAAAGTAAAACATGTTGCTTTGATTAACAACTTAATGTCTCTATAGGTCACTTATGAAGCATGTAGCTTTTAAATGCATTGAGTTACTTCCTTTAAACTTTACCTGTATATAGGTGCGGACATCCATTTGTTCATTCATCTATCTTACATATATGGAAAATATATGATTCAAGGTAAAAAATCATTTAACTCTTGACCATTTTCATCCATAGGTGTGGCTTTCCCCCTCAAGTAACACAGTGGAATCTACTTGGTGCATGATCTTATGTCCATGGTTTACTCACACAAAGGTGCAAATATGTAAATTTTCTGTGATAACATGCCATCCATCTTTTTATGTTTGATTTTGTGATATAATGCTATCAAGTTTTCATACTTCTAGTATTATAAAGTAAAGATTGTTTCCTACAACTAAAAATTTGGCTGTGCATGTTTAATATCTCAAGTCGATTGCCGCAGCTTATTTTTGGAGAAAAATGGTTTCAGTATGGCGGCGGCCTAGGAATGGATCCCCATGGAACTGGGATGGCGATGGGGAGGCATGGAGGAAAGAGCTTGTGGTTGCTTGCCCAGGCTGATGCTGCTGGAAGTCATATCAGAGCTGATGCCTGGGTGACCATGTGCCTAAGGTGCTGCTGCCATCCATGTCCCCAAGCTGCTGCTACTTCTGGCCGCCACTCCGAGCTTCTACTATGTGTGAGGTACTGAGGTATATCTTCTTCCCCCTTCGTGTATTTAAAGTTTATATCTTTTTTCCTTTAGAATGTATGGAGTGGGTGTATGCCTTCACCGGTGGATAGAAATTTTGTTATGCAATACGTAGACAGCAAATTAGTGTCAAGTGCTATCATATATCGGTTTTTCCTTATCGTGTTTTGGTTTGAAATTGTTGCCAAATTGTACCTGGGAAGTCATATTCATTGTGACTGACATACACATGTCAAGTTGACGTGCAACAGTTTCCCAAATGTTAACTATACTTAGCTTGTGTCTTTTGTTAGTTTCGAGGTGTAGGTACTGTTTGCTATTTTGATTAGAACATGTGATCAATCTAGTTTTAATATATTGCGCTTGATACTACCTTACGTGTGTCAGTAACACAAGGAACAAGGACGGACATAAGAGTACTTTTTAATTTAAATAATTTTCAGTTTTGATCTTTTTAAAGTTTGAACAATTTTTAGTCTTGAACATTTTTCGAACCTGGACGTTTTTCAATCTGAACAACTTAATTTTTTTTCTTAAAAGCCTGAAGTTTTCTTACATAAAAAATTAAAAATGAAATATGAGGGAAAGATGAAACTAGGAAAAGAAACCTTACCTGGGCCGGCAACCAGTGGAGCTGATGCAGGCAGACGAGGGGACGCTCTGCTTCCGTAGCACGCAGGCAGGCGGGTAATAGGGGCACGCTGGCTGGTAAAAACTGTTCTCCGCTTATAGCGGGAGCTAACTGGTGCTCTGTCTACGTCGGTCGGCATGCTGGATCTGCCCAAAAACTTACGAGATAAATCAGTGTATGTATCATTTAATTATGGCGGTAGAACTGAAAAGAAAAGAGCAACATATGCACGTCATTTAGTAGTATCTTAATGTATGTATCGCGCTTTAGTGTGGATCATTTCCTGGTTGCTCTTATGTTATTTTCCATGAATATATCCTATACTAGAATATGTGTGTCATGCTTTAGTGGGAGAACTTAAGCCGCTCATGCAATTTATAGATCTTAGATGCTTTGAGTTACTGTCTTTATTCTTCTGTAGTTTGTTTCCAACCATATAAAATCTCTTTTCCATCTTTACAGTGTCTCTACTTCTCACATTCTATTTATTTTAATGTGATAATTATTGGCTTTTTACCATTGCGATTTCTCTAGGATGGTTTTGTTGCTAATGAGGCTGTGACGGGCTTATGCTCGGCCCCCCTACTTGGACTAGCTTGACTACCTCCTTGGCTCCCACTCGCGACCGCGGTGGTGGTGACATTTGATCTTGGTTACAACTCCCTGTTGAGCTCCACGGTTCCCCCCTTTGTTCTCCTTGTGCCAGGTGAAACCACAGCCACAGAACCATGGCGGTATTGTGCTCCATCCACCGAGCCGATGACCCACTGGTTTAGGTTAGTGGTGGATTTGGTCATGCCACTGGCGAGTTCTATTCTACCTCATCTTCTGTGATGTTTAGAATAAGGGATTGTTTGCTTGTACCCGCAATAAGAATTTTTAGCTGTTGGAGGTTTCTTATCTAGAAAGTTTGTAGTTTTATTACAATGCAACGGGCTTCTTATGGCTAGCAAAATATATCAAATTCAGGATAATTGATTCAATTCAAGTAACCATATAAATATTTTTTTCTCAGCTATATACTTTGCAATTTCAAATTTCTGTATTGGTGAAGTAAAACCTGTTGCTTTGTGAGATCAACAACTTAATGTCTCTAGAGAGGTTAAGTCACTTATGTAGCTAACAACTTTTAAATGCATTGAGTTACTTCCTGTAAACTTTACCTGTATATAGGTGCGGGCATCCATTTGTGCATTCATCTATCTTACATACATGGAAAACATATATTGGCTGGCAAAATATATCAAATTCAGGATAATGGATTCAATTCAAGTAACCACGTAAATATTTTTTTCTCAGCTATATACTTTGTAATTTCTGTATTCATGAAGTAAAACATGTTGCTTTGTGAGATCAACAACTCAATGTCTCTAGAGAGGTTAAGTCACTTATGAAGCTTGCAACTTTTAAATGCATTGAGTTACTTCCTGTAAACTTTACCTGTATATAGGTGTTGGCATCCATTTGTGCATTGATCTATCTTACATATATGGAAACGTATGATTCAAGATCAAAAACATGTAACTCTTGAGCACTTGCATACATAGGCGGCTTTACCCCTCAAGTAACACTGTACAATCTACTAGGAGCATGATCTGATGTCCAAGGTTTATTCACACGAAGGTGCAATTATATAAATTTTATGTGATAACATTCTATCTATCTTCTTATGTTTGATTATGTGATAAACTTCAATAAGTTTTTGATACTTCTAGTATTATTAAAGTCAAGATTGTTTTCTAACTCAAGTCAATTGTTGCTGCCTATTGTTGGAGCAAAATGGATTCAGTATGGTGTGTGACCGCTGTGGTTGGGAATGGATCGCCATGGAACAGGGATGGCCATGTGGAGGCACGGAGGAATAAGATTGTGTTTGCTTGCCTAGGCTATTGCTGCTGGTAGTCCAACCAGAGCTGCATGGGTGACCATGTGCCCAAGGTGCTGCTGCCAGCCATGTCCCCAAGCTGCTGCTACTTCTGGCCGCCACTCTGAGCTTCTAGTATTTGTGAGGTCTATCTTCTTCCCCTTCATGTGTTTCGGCTAAAGTTTATATCTTTTTTCCTATATAATGTATGCAGTGGACGTATGCTTTCACCGATGGATAGAATTTTTGTGATGCATTTCATAGACAGTAAATTAGTATGAAGTGTTGTTATATACCGGTTTTTCCTGATGTGCTTTGGTTTCCAATTGGTTGCCAAATTGCACGTGGGAAGTCATATTCATTGTGACTGACATACACATGTCTAGTTGGGGTGCAACAGTTTCCCAAATGTTAATTATACTCACTCTGTATCCTTTGTTAGTTCGCATTTTCAGAGGTGTAGGTACTGTTTGCTATCTTTATTAGAACATGCTATCAATCTAGTTTTAATATATTAACAGTGTAGTCTGGTGATAGTAAGTGTTATCTCAATTCTTGTAAACATCTGAGAAATTGAGCATATAATGTGCCTTGTTATTCCTTGTAGTCTCATTGATTTTGCAATGTCTAGTTCTATGCAAGAAAAAACGGGTATTAGCATCAATGAGTGAGCTATTTTAGTATCAGTTCTCACCATACCCCTCAAACCTTTTCTTTCTTTGATCAGCAATGCAAGTTTCACCACAAGCTTATAGATGATTTCACATAAATTCAAAATCTCCAAACTGGCACCTAATTTAAATTTTGAACTCATCCAAACTAGCACAAATAATATTTTCCTGCTGGTGCTCATTCTTGAACTACAGGGCGTGGAGGTTCGGAATGTCGCTAGATCTACAAGTGGCAGCCACCATAAACTGTGTTGGTAAGACTGGAGCAATGGACATGTACATCATTTCAGCGAAGGGAATCAATGGACGCCTTAAGAGGCTTCCTTCTGCCTATGTTGGTGACATGGTTTTGTCCATTGTGAAGAAAGGAAAGCCCCAGGAAGGTCATGCTAGATGTTGTTATGATGTGGTCCAATCTATATGGCACCGAAAGGATGGTGTCTTCATATATTTGAAGGTACTGCTAAGTTCCGTCATTGTAATATTTAGATATTTAATCATTGTAGTAGTGGAGTGCTTCTACAACTGCATTTTTGTAGAAGCGCCTGGTGCTATGAAAATAAACCTGCAGATCTTGGGTTTTTTCTATATATGTGATGCTTTGCAAATTGGAGTGTACTGGTATTAATCTAGGAGTGAGCCTAGATAATTTGGCTGGGGAAGTGTATGTACCACCCCACTAACTAGGTTCAGGTCCTAGTGGAAGCAAATTTAGTTCTTACTTTTTCAAAATAAAAAGTTATTGGAGGTGTAGATATGGGTTTGTGGCGGTGGGATGGTCCCATATTGTTACTGCAATGTAAGTTGTATTAGCATGTAATGATTTAGGTCCAAATATACGACTACATGGTTAATCCTTTTACATGTCCATGGATGTTATCAGACCTGGAAAGTTTTAGGGGGTTGGTCATGGTAGCTAGCTAGTTTGTGTGTGTGCTTACCGTCATCTCTCCGTGAAATTATATTTTTGATTGCCTCTTGGCTAGCTCATGTATACTCTTGTTTCCATGTGTTACCAGTTAATTTCAAAATCAGTTGTATGCCATTGTCTCTCTTCATTAAAGCATAAGCACTATTTTGAATCATTTATACTTCAGTGGTGCTGCTAGTTAGTTCTTCCGAATTCTGGATTGCATTCCAAACAAATAATTGAATCATGGTGTCTTGAGTAATTGGGTAAATGTGTGACTCAATTGTTCATTAAATGGCCTCTACTACTGGAAGGGCCGTTGCTGCGCTGAGTCAGGTTTCAGTGTATTCCATATAGCACCAAGTGTCATGACACAGATGATGTGGTTAATTGTGTATGTTTTGGGAAAAGTTTTTCTACGCAAATAGCTAGTTGGTTAAAATTATGAATGGGAAAAAACATGTGGGTTATAAATTACTAATTGTTGGTTTACTTGAGATTGTTGTGTTTGGAAAAATGTAGTTTGAAAGAACTCTTCTGATATTTTCTACGGAAACCAATAGAATCTCATATAAATTATTAATATCTATTTTACCTGATATTTGGTATGAAAAACTTTGAATTGCCCTCCTTGCATAATAGAAAAAGCAAGAGAAAGGCTGCCCAATACTCTTCCCCAAACACCATAATGTGTGGGAACTTTTAGCGCTAGGTACGCCCTGTTGGCTACACATCCATGGCCTCCTGGTGGAATCCTCTTTAGGTATTTGCTTGCTGCTACTTCTCTTGGATAAAAAAAACCATGTCAGCCTTATTCTTCTGAGTAACAGAAGTCATGTCTTCCTAACGTCATTTTTAAGGCAAGCAGCTCACATGTATGCAGTTTTTTTGTGCTGCCTGGAGAGTCATATCAAAGGAGCTGTTATATTATTCAGTTCATTCCATAGTTTCAAATACGTAAGATGTCCAAAACGTTGCAGTCCATTATTGCATTAGCTCCATATACAATCACCTAACTGAGCTAAGCAGAGGGGCAACTCACATTTGTCTTGGTGCTTTTTTTTTATACCCATGTCATGTACTGTTCATCGTCTGAATTCTTCTTGCATGGTGGTGGTATGATTTGGTCATGGTATTATCTTGTTGTTCTTCTGACATGTTCTGTCCATGAAAAATCTCTATAATCTGGCTTTAGTACATACGGATTGATATCTCAATGTCCACAGTATGAATGCCTTTGGTACACTTGTTCTGAACCTCTGATCCTGAAACTGATTGTTATTTGTCTTGAGGGCATTATAGGATTTGGTCATGGTATTATCTTGTTGTTCTGCTGACATGTCTTGTCCACGAAAAACCTCTATAATCTATCTATTTTGGGTTGTTTGCTGCCATAGCATAACGTAGTGAAAAAGTGAACATGTGTTTATTAAAAACTCAAAATCTTAGTACTGCCAGTAGATTCTATTTAGACCTGATGGTCCTTGTTACTTCACCAAATGTTCTAGCTTGAAGTTATTCTTTGGTAAAAGTAACATCAAATCGTAGAATTACTTTTACTTTGGATGCTTAGAGCTTAGTATACTACATACGGATTGATATCTCACCGTTCATAGTATGAATGCCTTTGGTATCCTTTTTCTGAACCTCTGATCCGGATACTGATTAGAGGTGAAACAGTATGAATGCCTTTGGTAGCCTTTGGTATCTCACCTTTCACAGTATGAATGCCTTTTCTATCCTCTTAGAGGTGAAACAAGACTGGCATATTAATTTTGGTGCTTGGTTCCCATATGCAACATCAGATGAGTTAACTAGATGTGTACATCTAGCAAAGAAATCTGAACCATATGCTTTCTTGATATTGATAGAAATTCATCTTCCACATATTTGAAATATAGTTGAGACCTTGTGCTGATAGAATGCACTAATTTGAAAGATGCACAACACAATATTGTTTTAGGTGAATAGTAGATGTGGCTTCTGCGATTTATATAGTTGGCAGTTCATGGTAATTGGTCAATAGACTTTGCTTTTTTATGTACTACTATTGGCTGTGTTGCTCATCAGACATGAACAATAAAAAGTTATCTAATCTTCGTGTACTTAACTAGCTAAGCCATGTTCTCTTTGTATGGCGAAACTTACAGTTCTTTGCAATGATTACTTGCAGGTTCAACATGGAGAACAAATTGAGTCTGATGGTATGGTATTTGGCGCAATGAAGAACATGAAATGCAAAATTAAATCTAATTGCAGAGTGCAAAGAACAACTTGTGATAATTTTACAAGGGCATTTGTCATGTGAGTAGCCAAGAAGAGGCAATATTGGTCATTGTGCGTGCGGTCCAGCTAGGTGTGCAACAAGTGCTTGTTTGCACAAGAAGTTGTGTTGAGATATATAATTTTCTCTTGTTTCCAGTCTATGCTTGTTTTCATCAATGTTAAGGAATCAATGATGTTGTATTAGCAAGAGGCATCCTGCTTGTAGTTCCAGTTTCAAGTGTATTTGGAGTTGTACATGTTGCTGTTGAAGCCTTGAAGGTGGATGATGGTGCTTCAGAGGTTGGATTGCGTGGGAAGATTGAAGAAACTTCATCTGCTATTAGTTTGAGTCACTCTTTTCCTGATGATATTGTCCAACTCTGTATAAATATGTATATGCTTTCTTAAGTTAGTCTAGAGTGAAATTTTGTCCAGGTTTAGTTGATGCACTTGGTATTGCTAGCGTGGATATGAAATTCGAAATGAATTATGCTGGTTCTAGTTCCACTACATATTAAGAAGTAATATACCTAAATATAGCTGCTACGGGTTGCTCGGAATTTTGAGAATGAATTTGGCTACATATTTGTATGCTGATGCACTTGGCTCCTACTATTGTGCATGCAACTCCTTGATTTTTTTTTCCTGAGATCAGCTCCTTGAGTATTGATAAGGCTATTTGAGTCATGGAGGGAATGACGAACATACTTTGAATCCACATTGGATCAGAACATAATCAAATGCATCAAAAACTATTAATTTGCATAAAGCAAACAAGCAAACATACTTTGAATCCACATTGGATCGGAACATTCAGTACGACGGTAGGAACAGAAATGCCCCAAAGAACTCTTGTGTTTGTGTTGATATCTTGAAGGATGTTGCATTTTTACCGGATCGCAAAACCACGACAAATAATATAAGAGGTACATGGTTGTCATTCTTGGCGTCCCATGTTCTTTGTGGTCGAATGCATTCTCATCGTCGAGGTCTTGTTTGTGGAAGATGTATTCTCATAATTGCATGCTCCTGTCATATGGCCCGTCATATGAGTTGGAGAAAGTATCAAGATTCGGTTGTACCTTCCTGTCATATGAGAGGAGCATCCAAACAGGGCACGTAAAATTAGTAGGAGAAATCAAAGGTACGCAGAAATTGAGGCATCTACAATCAATCAATTGCTACAACCGGTGCGTGCATGCAGTCAAATAATTAATAGCCCTTTTGGTTCCCTAGACATACCACTCCCTCTCCTTCTCATCAAACAACACGAGATAAAACAGAACTGAAAATCTTGTCTCATTCCCGCTCATAATTTTCCCACAGAATTCAAACATGGCTAGGCATCTCTATATACACAAGCCCGTCATAACACACCGCGTGCGGATTGCGCGTGTGACTATGACTTAGACTTTGACTTTTACTTGTCGAGGAGAGGTGAGGAGTCATGCTGCGAGCGAGCGCCATGGCCGACCACCGGAGGTGGGGATGCCATGTCCCGGCGGCGATGCGGATCTCTTGGCGAAGGCGAGGGCATATGTCCCTCCGTCTGTCCTCGTTGTGGAGATACAACAGGTAAATCATCGATCAGTCCTCTTGTTTTTTCCCTTGGTTCTATGAATTGGTCCGGTTCTCTCGGTTGGATGAATAAAGATCCTCGGATCAGGCAGTGGTGGCCCTCTTGTGTCGTACTCTTATTGAAGACACCGTCTTGGAGCTCATATCAGGCGGCCCTCCGATGGTCGGGTGATGGAGGGGCGTTATCTTCGGATGGATGGTGGGTCTTCGTTTGGCAATCTTTGGCATGGCTTGCTTCGTGCCTTGCTCCCTCGTTGTGCTACTCTGGAGTTGCTTGTTGGTTGTGGGCAGCTGTGGCCGGTTCCCGGTGGTGCTCGGCCTCTGGGGGCGTCGTCTATTCTGGTTCTGCATTTGTTTGAATAAAATGTTTCGCCAATTGCATGCGTCTAATCAAAAAAAATCTTACTCCTCTTTTTCTATCTTTCTAGTCATCTCCACTATACCCCTCGTCTTCTAATTCCTTCCGTTCGACCAAGGAATTCTCTATAATAATTCGCAAATCTAAATCTGCTAATTGTTCTCTAATAGCACTTGCTCCTGTTGCAATTTCCCGATTTCAAAATGTTGCAAAGCCTGGGTAGAAAAAATAAGGAGAAATGTTGTGGTTACAGGATGATATTTCCTCTTTGATAATGTCATGGTATTGTCTCCTAATGCTTTGAATTGCAACTCGGCAGATAATACTGGAGATCCATTTCCACCGAAAACTTCAGGAACAAGTGAGGAACAACCTGTTGGAGCTCCAGTCGAAGCTTCGTTTCTTATGTTAACTGAAGATTTTGGTGAGTTGGGACTGCCATTCTGGGGGTATCCTTCAAATCCCCAAGATGACCCTGCCATAGAGTCAACAAATGGTCTAGGTGAAGTGCAAAACTTAGCTGCCAACCATCAATCTCTGCATGAGCCAGTCTCTGGGGTTAACTCGGTAGTAACGCCAGCAGCAAATCCACTGGAAGATGGACATGGTAGTTCGTTGCAAGCACCACTTGACCATACTTGCGCTGGCAGAAGTCTAAATACTGCCAATAATGTGTCCCGGAAAAGGACGAACCCTGGGGATCAAATAACAGCTTTAGATGGTATGACAGAAGCCACTAGCTCATTCCGATTTTTGTTGTTTTGTTTGTGTGTGATTTCTATGTGCATTACAGTTCAGTCTAGACCTTCAGCAAACTAGGATTGAAGTGTGCATGCTATCACTTTACTGCCTCCTTGCTTACTGCCATTCGTGTTAGATCATTAAACTGTCTTTGCAGAATGTTTCTGAATACAATCCCTTATATAACATTTTATTCCTCGTGTGCAGCTCTGGACGATAATTTTGCCGGGGAGAGACCTGGTGTTCCTTTATCACCACCTCGGCAAGCACGTTCAGTTCGACCGAGATTTGTACTAACAATCGACTCGGACTCTGACTAGCAGTCTGCCGTGCATTTCTGGTGCGAGCTGTACAATTTAATCCCGTCTCCTCCGTGGAATGATCACTCAAGTTTTGTTTGTGATCCATTCGTCCTATCCTGCCTGCTTTTGGAAAGGACGCTACCTGATGTTGGAGCATGAATGCAGTGCTCTCGTGATCATTGTTCTGGAAAGCGCAAGCAGGAAGCGGTTTTTCTTTCTCTGGAGCTGATCTTGTAGGCCCTAGAACATAGCAGGAGTACAGTATTGCGGTGTATAGAGCTCAACTGTGTAGGCAATTTTGGTTTTATAGCATAGCAGGAACCGCAAGTAGCAGTCAATGTACATATGGCTGGTGGTTAGTTATCCATTCATTAGAGTTAGGTTTCGAAGAAAGGGATAGTGGCCCGAGCTCATGTTTTTAACTTTAATTATATCATCACCATATTAGTAAAGAAGAAAGGGATAATGTCCCGTGTCTTTAGTTGTGTAAAGGATTCTTGTTAAGGTGCATTTCATTGTGTTAAATCATCGTCATAGCATTGGCCCGTGCTGAAGATCTTGCTTTGGACAGGATTTCGCCCATGAAGGTCGCATGGAGCTAGTAAGACGCCACCTGTGGCTTAGTATTCCTTACTCTGAAACTATACCTGTAAACATTGTCTTTGATTAACAAAAGCCTAGCAGATTGTCCTAAAAAAAGAGAGAGCAGGAAAGGGCCTGAGATTCGTGGCATTAAAATGAATGATAGTTACTTTTTTCTCTATAACAGGATTCCTAGTTTCTCGCTAGGCTTCTTCGGGACATTTTTCATTAAGTAATTTATATGAGTCGTTGATCTTCCTTTCATGGGCTCTGTATATTCTTCATACCATTCCTAAGATACAGAACTCTAAAAATGATTTAAGCACAATAACAACGCCAAGTACTATTTTAACGCAAGGCTTTTTGCCACATCGGGTCTTTTAATTGAAATGCATCAATCCACAATACTAGTACCCGCTCTTCAATCTCAGTTCCAATAGCTGCTACGAATGTGCCTGAAACAAGGCGGTTGATAAGATTGTGTATGTTGTCCTAATCTCTCACGTTTTGGGTCTCAAGAGATAACCTCAATTCGTTTCTCACAATAATGAATACAAGTGGTAAATACTAATTGGTAAAGGGACCTATTGCATGCTAAAGAAAGACACTACTAGCAACAACAATCAGTGTACCATAGCAAGTAACTGCGCGTGGGAATTGACGTACATATGGCTGGTTTGTTCCCATTCATTCAAGAGTTACTTGAGTTACCTGAATGAAGAAAGTGATACTGTACCCTGACTTTTAAGGAAGAAAGTGATGCTTGTGTTCCAATAGCTGCTACGAATGTGCCTGAAACAAGGCGGTTGATAAGACTGTGTCTGTTGTCCTAATCTCTCACGTTTTGGGTCTCAAGAGGTAATCTCAATTCGTTTCTCGCAATAATAAATACAAGTGGTAAATACTAGTGGTAACACTAATTGGTAAAAGGACCTATAGCAAGTAACTGCGCGTGGTAATTGACGTACATATGGCTGGTTTGTTCCCATTCATTCAAGAGTTACTTGAGATACCTGAATGAAGAAAGTGATACTGTACCCTGACTTTTAAGGAATATATTTCATCTCTGTCAATCTGAAACAGCTGCTGATCAGGTGCCCTCTGATTTTTCTCAAGCGCCTCCACCCTAGTCCTCAATTCTGCTAACTCGTCGGCGTCCTTCTTCTTCTTTCGCGAACGGCTTCTATAAGTGTCAGCGCTGTCCGGCCACCTTCCTTCATGGTGAGACCTGGGCGAGCTCGTACCCGTCCAACATGTTCAGGGTTCAGAGCGAGTGTCAGCTCGTCATTCTCTCGATCGGGAATGTACTCTCCCTTTCTGACCTTTTCAATTGCATCTACAAGCATCGGTACGATATCCTCAATTTTTTCCTTCCATTTTCCCTTCGCAACGATCAGCCCTGTCTTTGGGTCCAACCCTGCCCCATGAGCGAACAACCAGAACTTGGACCGTTCGGGCCAGTCCCATGTCTGTGGAACGATTCCATGATCCATCAGTTTATTCTCAAACGCTGTCCACTTCGGAATGGCACTCTTGCCACCTGACCCCAAATGATGCGGAAGTTTCTTCTTTGCAGCATTTTCGGTATTTTTCTTCGATCGGGACACAAAAGTAGACGATTTCTTATAGTCCTTAAATGCGGCCCAGTGATCTTTTATCTTCACTAGATTATCATCGAATACTGGATCTTCATTCTTATATTTGTCCCATAAATTTTTCTTGAAGGTCTGGAATTGTATGGCCATCTTCTTCCATGTCCATTCCTTGACTTTATTCTTCTGGCCTTCCGTCATGTCTTCCGGTAGGCTGAACTTTGTCATGAGCGTGTCCCAAAGAAATTTTTTCATCGCGTCGTTGACATAACTAGCACCACTCTCCGGGTTCTTCGGCTTATGCCACTCTTGAATGCTGATCGGTACATGGTCCCTAACAATAACTCCGGATTGACTTGTAAATTTGCGGCAAAACTCCTTGGGCTCCACTGGTTCACCATTATCCTTGAATGCCGTGAGGGCTAACCTGCCCTCGCCCTTTAGCACCCGCGTCGGGCCTCGTTTTGATCTAACAGACTTGCTCGATGATCCAGAAGGCTAAAAGAAAAAATTATTCGTTAATAAGTGCAATACAAATAAATGAATGCATCTAGGGATGAACATATAGACTAATTGATACATAGATATCACTGGCGACTTCCAGTATCCTTTCCTGTCCAAATTCAGCAGCATTACCTTCGATTCCAGGCACACCAGCGAGCAAGCTCTTAGCTGTGTCGATGTCACCTGCATGTTGAGGCGCGCTGAGGGTTAATTAACACCAACATGACGCAATACAATTTGTTCAGAGAGTGATGTTTAGACACAAAAGGAATCCTGGAAATACAACATCATTCGAGGAAAAGCACTCAGGGCTGCCTAGTACAGAAGGGAGGATGAAGGACAACAGGTTTCAGTAGCATAGTCTCTATCTACTTATGTGACAGGGACTGTCAGAACGTCAGCGGGGTTTTGTGATGATTACATGAAGATGATCAGAACATGGTAAAACCCATAAACGCTTGGCGGCCTAGGTTTTAGAGATGTGGGAATGTCTCTCTTGGCTAGACAAGCCCAAGAGGATTTCATAGACTGGCATTTTGAAAATTCAGGCTATTTCACTGTAACAAGTGCTTACAAACCAGCTCTGCACGAAGGTATGAGTAAGGGTAATTAAAGGAGGCCAGACTCAGAAAATGAAAGTAGGACAGTTTGGTTTGGAATTTGATCTGGAAAGCATGGAATGTAGCATTGTAGCAACAGTTTTCTGCCTACCAAAAGGAATAATAAGTGGTGTAACTGGAAAATGTTTGCAGCATCTACAGCCTAGGGCCAGAGAGTTGTTATCATGCGATTGTCAAATGCTGTGGTTCTAAGAGCATGTCTAACAAGCCCCGTATTTCGCTGCCCCGTGTAAGTCTCTTTTTTCGCCCCGTATCGAAAAACTGCTCCATTTCGAGCCATTCCGTCTAGCAGACCCCGTATTTCGCCCCGTATTTTCAAAAATAAAAACCCCGGGAAGTTCATCTTCATTGATCATACTAGGGATCATACATACATATTGATCATACTACGGATCATACTACATCTAACTAAGCAATAACCTCGTCTACTCGTCAAGGATGACGTAGGGGATGAAGTCCTCGCCGCCTCCTCGCCTCCCGCGCCTGGAACTCCTCGACGGCGGCGATGGCCGCCGCCTCCTCTGCCTCCGCCGAGCTTTCTCGGCGGCATCCGCCTCGGATAAGGCGACCGCACGGCGGTAGGCCGCCTCCTCTTCCGCCGCCTCCTCTTCCTCCTCGCCGCCTCCGCTTCTCCGCCGCCCCGATGGTCGCCCTCCATGCCGCCAACGCCGCGCGGTCGCGCTGCGCCATTTCTCGAACGCTTCGCCGCTCATCGGCTTGAGCGGCGGGTCCTGCTGTACCATCGCCCACCCGCGGCGTACTCCCGGAGCGGTTCCGGCACGTCTGCGCGGCGTGCTTGCAGGCCGCGCGACGGCTCCGGCGGCGGAATACTTGCACTTCAGCCGCCACTTCCTCTACGGTGTCCGGCGAGCGGGATCGCTTCGATCCGCTCGGCGGGAGGCCTCTGCGGCGGCGGGAGTCCATCCTAGCTTGGGGTGGAATGCGGCGCGGGAGGCGGCTAATTGCTCGCCGAGAGAGGAGGAGGAGGCGGCGGCGGCGGAGCTAGGGTTGCGAGTGAGGGTTAACCCTCACTCGCACTTGCGCCACTATATGTACGGGGCGACGGGGCCGATTTCTGGGCCCCGTATTCCGCCGAACGGGCGGCCCGAATACGGGGCCTGCTAGACGGCCCAAACCGCGCCTGCCCCGTATGTCGCCGGAATTTTACGGGTGGGCGGGTTATACGGGGCCTGTTAGACCTGCTCTAAGTGGTGTAACAGGAACTGCAGCATCTACGGCCTAGACTAGAGCCACATCATCCTTGGCCCAATTCAGTGATATGTCCGGTGGCTAAAAATGTGGAAGGCATGGCATGCGTTGCAAGGTGTAAAGCATGCTGTAGAGCAAAGTGAACTTATCCATTATCCTTGAAAAAGACTATGCCACATTTGCCACAAATTTGGCCTCGAATTAAGAAAGGAAAACGCTAGCAATCACCCGGGGGATCGCTCGCTTCCTTCCTCCGCATCGCGAGCGTGACACGCGTCCGCCTGCGTGGTCAACGTTGGTGGGTCCCACCCAAAGCTTATCCTGACGTTCTCTTCTACCTAGCGTCGTCTAGTACTACTACTACTTCCGATTCCTCAACCAAAATACGCCGCTCCTCTCAATCGCACCGGCACAGCCACCCACCGCCGATATACCGTGTCCTCTTCTCTCCCGCGAGCGCGCCGTCGGCCTCCAGCACCTCGAGCGCGCCGCCCCCAATCCCTACCTCTCCTTCCTCCTCAAATGTTGCTGCAAGCGGCGGCGCCATTGATGTATGTCGGGCCGTCGGCCTTTTGCTGCGAATCCCGCCGCTTCCCCGCGCTCATCTCGTCGAGATAGTCGCCGCCATGGAAAAGCTGCGGAGATGGGCGGTTGGAAGAGGCTCTTGCTGCAAGGGGCGGCCGACCTTGCCCTGCTGCAAAGGATTGGCTGCGCGGATCCTGTGTCCCGCCGCCGAGGGCACATGAGGCTCCTACCTTTGTGGCGCCACTGGCGGCGGCCGTTCGCAGCAACTGCGGAGGCCGTTGGTAGCAGCGGTGGTCGCTGTTTGTAGCAGACGCGGAGGCCGTGGTTAGCAGCGGCGGCGGCGTCCGGCCGTGCTACAATTGGCGGCCGGTAGTAGCAACCACGGAGGCCATGGGTAGCGGCGGCGGCGGCCATTCGCAGCAACGGCGGCGGCCGTGGGTAGCAGCGCCGGCGACGCCCGACCTTGCTACAATCGACGGTTGATAGTAGCAGCGGCGACGACCGTTCGCAGCAACGGCGGCGGCCGTGGGTAGCAACGATGGACGCCGTTTGCAGCAACGGCGGAGGCTATGGATAGCTGCGGCGGCGGCCATTTGCAGCAACGGCAGTGGCCGTGGGTAGCAGCAGCGGCAGCCATGGGTAGCAGCAGTGGGCGACGTTTGCAGCAGCGGTGGAGGCTGTGGGTAGCAGCTGCGGCGGCGACGGCCTTGACTGGGCGTTGCTCCAATGGCACGGCCTCCTTTGTGCCAGTGGTCGCCGTGGTTGCTCCCAGGCACATCGGGGCGGCTACCAGCGGCGGAGGACCGCCGGCGTGCACGGATGGGGGAGGCAGAGCGGTGGAGAGGGCTTCTGCATCGACGACGACACTTTCAAAGTTCTCCGGCGACTCACTCCCGGCTTCTCCGGCGAATCCGCTTTGTGCTTCTCCGACGACGCCGCCACCAGCAGTGGACCAGTTGCGGGCAGCAGAGTCCAGTTCGTGGACGAAGGCCACGAGTGTTTTTTCTTTATTTTTCTACTGGTGGAAGCGGTGCCCACGTCGTGCGGTTCTGATGGCTCGTATCGTACGGCCGACGACCCGGGGGATCGGAGGATTTGATCCCCCGGGGACGCTCAGCACTGTCCATTAAGAAAACGAATCTCTCTGTGGTGCTCTGTTTACAACTAGCCAATTAAAGTGCATGCATATGATAGGCAATTGATCCACATGGACTAAATTACGAGGAATGCGCGCGCTCACCAGATCGTATTTTGCAGAGAACGTAGCGTATCTTGAGGGCGAAGAGACGCTGCGTGGCATTGCCGGCGGGGTTCTGGTGCCGAAGCAAGAGCCGAGCGGCGAGGTCCCGGAGCATGCCGACGAGCTCCTCCACGGCCGCGATCCTCCGGGCTATCTGACCCAGGGCCTCCTCCTTGGCCTCCAGAACGCCCATGTTCTGCACGGTGACGTAAGGCGCGCCGTCCAGGAGCTCGCGGAGCGCCGGGGCTTCCCTGGGCGGCGAGTAGGGGACGACGTAGCAGTCCGTGGCGGCAGGAGGCCGAGGAGGGGTGTCGCCGAAGGAGGCTGCGGTTTCCAGAATGAGGTCGACGGCTTCTTGCAGCTGCTGGGCGGTGGCGACGCGGACGCGGAGCGGGTCGCCGAATATTATCTGCCCGTCGGGGGCGCTCTGCAGCGGGCCGGGAAGCTCCTCGCGGAGGACCTCCGGCGAGATGCCGTACTTCGCCGCCATCTCCGCGTCCCGCTGGGGCTCGGGCGGCATGGCGGCGTGCCGGAGCAGGAGCAGGAGGTGGGGCGCCGCGGCGGGGATTTGTTGCGGGGGTTTGGTCTTTCTTGGCAGCGAAGAAATTGAGGCGAGAGCGAGAGCGAGAGGTAGCGGGAGGCTGGCAAGGAGGCGGTTGTGATCTCGCTCCCCATATGAATACATCATTCCTATGATGAGGACTAGGCGCTGTCCTGGATTTTCCGGTTCATTTCTGTGCTGGTGGAGTTCCGGCGACCAGTGCACGCTGTGTGTTCGACTCTTGGTTGACATGGCGGACGGTGAACTGGGGAAACTGATGAGTAGTTTGCAAATTGCGCTAGCGAATAAATCGGCGGCGGAGAAGAAGAACATCAAGGTGGTGTGCAAGAAAAAAAAAAGGAAAAGAGGCAAGGGGGCTGCCGGCCGTCGATCAGGCCGGTGGAACCAATCCTTGCCGTGTAGCATCCCTTGGGGACTTTGCTGCGGTGCCGTGTCTTCTTCGCCAGTTCTGAGGTGCGTGCGCTTGGACGCTGGGGCAACGGCCCTCGAAGGAGGTGGGAGCTTGCTGGTTGGCGAGCGTGCCAGAGGCTCGGGTGCTGGCCAGTGTCGACGGCCGTGAGGGCGGCGTGGCGTCGGCGAGCAGCATGCTGCGGTGGTGGGTCGGCCGTTTGGTTGGTCCCATCTGTAGAAGGAGGATATATTTTGCCGAGGGGAAAGCCTTACCTACTTGGGCCAGTACGGCGACGTTCGTGGACACCGTGACCTTCTTGAAGGCGTCGTTGTGGTTTCTCTCTGTCCCTCTACGGGCTCCGGGTGAAAACCCTAGATCCTCGATCGGGCGGTGGCAACGCTCTTGTGTCGTACTCTTCTTGAAGCTCACAACATGCGGCTCTCCAATAGTCGGGTGACGGAGGGGCGTTATCTTCGGATGGATGGTGGGTCTTCGTTTTGCGCTCTTCGGCATGGCTTGCTTCATGCCATGCTCCCTCATTGTGCTACCCTGGAGCTGCTTGTTGGTTGTGGGCAGCCGTGGCCGGTTCCCGGTGGTGCTCGGCCTCTGGGGGCGTTGTCTGCGGTGGTGGAGGGCGTTTGACGGTGCGCGTGTTTGTTGGTTCGCTCTTTAGGTGAGCTCCGGCTCACCGACACTGTTGTTGTCCTGCTCTGTTCCGATTCAGCGTAGTCTGCGTATTAGCCGTTCCTATTGTTCGCGCGTCCGAAAGTAGCTTCCTTATTAGTCCGTGTGAGTGTGTGCATCCATCTTGTAAGTTAGGTTCAAGATCATGTATCTTTCCGTTATTGAAGGCGGTATTAATTAACATTGGGCCTTTTGGCCTTTTATCTAAAAAACAGGGGCCTATTTTGCTCAGTAAATAGAATACAAGAAACACTCATCGTTGCTAGCAGTGGTAAAGATGATATCATTTACTATATTTTATATCTACATCCTAGTTCCATAACATGCTGAGATGATGACCATATTACATCGATAATAGGTAGTAATTAACTACAAGTTCACTAGACAAGCTGCGTGCACTAGCTACCAAAATTATATCCTGAGGTCCTGCATGCCAAGATCAAGCATAGCGACGCCGGCATATAGACGCGCGAGCACGCGTTGATCCTCAAGCAGGTCCGGCGTGAAGAGCTTCCTCCAGCCCGCACACCACGCGAGGGCTTCCTCCAGCGGTGGCCTCGCGGCGCACTGCAGCCAGTGACGCATGGCGCTTTCCCACTTCTCGAAAAACCGCTCTTTTTCTAGGATCGACACCATGTCCTGCGCGCTCACGAGGGGCGCCCAGAACATCGCGATCCGGAAGGAGGGGTCGATCTGCTTTGGCGGGGTGATCCTCAGCTTTCGTACAAGCAATGCTAGCCTGGGCACGACGTGGCGCCGGGCGAACCTGTCCCATTGGATGGGATCTAGGTAGTGCTTCCACGGAGAGACGGCGTCGTAGAAGTCGGTGATTATCTTGCTTTCCACGGTGTCGTAGAGGCTTTCCGGCAGGTGGCCGATGAGCGGGATCCATGGGCGTAGCCAGTTGTGGCAGGTCGGGTCCCACGACGGCTCCCACTCTCGCGCGCCCGCCGCCACCGTCGGCATGATCACCTCCTCGACGATGTACCGCGTGACGGAGGACGGCAGCGTGGCTTTCCACTTGCCTAGCTTGCGCTTCTCCCCGCGCTTCCCCCGGAACACCTTCCGGGACTTGACGATCGCGGCCAGCGCTTCCGCTGTCTCCTTGGATGTGTCGCCCTGTTTCACCATGCCACGCAGCAGCACGAGAGTCTTCTGGCAGCAGTCCTCTTCGAGCTTCATGGCTCGTGCCCGTTCCTCCTGCCGAAGGATCCACTCTTCTTGGACCACCTGCGGCTTCATGTCCTCGAGGCCGTTATTGTCCTCATGTCCCATTCGCACGCGCCTGCCGCAACTCTGGGCATGATGTACCGCGGAACACCTTCATTCTGTTGGACCACCTGCCGCACCGGACCGCGTACCGACTGAAGTGGGTCGGGTTAATCGATCTGGGAGCCCGATTGAAGGCTGCTCGAGCGAAGGGGACGCGAAGCGAGGAGCCAGCCGGGCATCATTAATTAATTAATTAATTAATTAATTAACGGCCGATGAATGAAGGGCGCGATCGAACCGTGTTTCGTGCGCGTGAGTTCCACTTCCATTCGGAGATTCATTAGCGCGCTACGCAAAGCCGAGCCAGCTAGCAACTTAAAATCCATCGGCATGGATGGATGTGGATTATTCACGGGTGCACGTGCTAGCTAGGAATCAAATCAAAAACAGCAGCTCCTGCCCGGCAGATCGATCATCCATGGAATAAAAACACCTCCTCCTGCGTATACCCCACCTACATCTTGTTCAACCGTTTCGCACAAACAGAAAAAGAAATCATGTACGCTTGCCGGTTTCTGGCTTCCGACTTTTCGGTCCAAAATTAATGGAAACAAGAGAAAAGAAAGACCTACTGTACCATGCATCCCTTTGTTCCCAAAAAAAAAAAAATCTCCATTGTAAACAATGACGCTCTAATCTAAAAATTCTAGCCTAACCTCTTCATAGAAAAGAATAATGAAAACCAAATCGGATGAGCTCAACCTGGACGCGGTGAGCTTAATATATATCACCACAATTATGAATAATGATTTTGCTAATTCTTAGTAAACTGAGATTTAGATTAGAGCTCATTAGAATATGCAGCCGTTTAATCGTGCCAAGACTCGTGCGTCTTCTTCTGCCTTGAGCACTTCGAGCCGGAGGAGGGAGGGGCAGGGGAACACCCGCCGAGGCAGAGCCAGTGATAGCGCAGTTGGTCGCGTCGAAGATGGCGAAAACAAGGATGGACCTTAGGGTTTAGGGTGCGGCTGCAGAAAAGAAGGTAGCGGGGCTTAGAGGGATGGTCGGTGCGGCGGTGGACCAACGAAGGGGGGATATTGGGGCGAGGCGGCGAGGTGCACGGCAGCGCGCCAACCGCGGGTGGGGTGGACGGCGATCCGGCCAGCGGTGGACCTGCGGAGGGGGCAAGCTTGGGGCAGGGCGGCGAGGTGCACCAACCACATGCTGGGTGGACGACGGTATAGCCGGCGGTGGCTGCGGGGGAAGCCGGAAGGGGAGAAGAAGGTCAATCTACTGAAAGTTAACTAACTCTCAGTTAACTGCTGAGCCCTGGACAGACCCATAATTTTGTGGTATATGTCTCATATACCACGAATTTTTTTTGATTTTGGCGCCGGAGTTTTCGTTCGAGACAAATATGTGGCCTACCTCTAGACTACACCCTCCCGTCCTTCCCCATCCCTCCAGCTAGAGAATAAATTGATCAATCGATTCTTTTTCTTCCTTGCCCAGACTCGCACAGGTGCACGCCAAACTGCACGCACGCATCTAGAGAAATGTCAACCAAAACCAGAGCCTTTTTTTTCTGTACGAAAAAATAATAAAAGTAGCTGATTAATTAAACGGTTAATTAATTCGCCATGACTGTGCCTAAATTTGTGGACATCCACAACATAGTCAGCAAGCTACAAGTTTAATTCAATACATTATAAATGATGCAAGTTAGTCCGATTGTTACAAACCTAACTAGTATTACAACTCGTGACTAAATATTACTGCAATCAAACAGTAGTACGAGTATTACATAAACAACGCAGCACCTCCGCAGCCGCGCCACCGGTGCTCCCGCGTTGCACTTGTAGGAGCATAAACACACAGCACCAGAACACGGCGCTGCCGGAGCCAGAACAAACAAACCAGAGAAGCGGCGGGGGCGGCGGAAACGGCCAACACTCAGCTCCTTCTAGAAAACAGCAGCTTTACCATCTCAACTTCCCCTTCCCTGGATAAGAAATAGGAAAGCTCAAGATCAGCATGATACACCAAACAGACCATCTTAATTTGGCCAAGCAAATATTCAATATAAAACGTTCAACACACAAACAAGACTAAATAACCTATGCCAAGCACCAACAAGTACTCATGCAGCAAGCAATGTTCAGTAACTCAAAAATCATGAGGTGTTCATAGCTTCATGCATGTACTAGTAGTAAAACATGATGGCTGCAAGTGAAGCTTGGCTTTCGTCAGCATGTTAGATCTTACAAATCATACCAATATGGATGGCAAGAGCCAGAATAAACAAGACCAAGAGCCGGCAAGGGACACGGACGGCCGGCAACTCCTCTAGAAAGCACAAGGTTTACCATCTCACGCTTCCCCTTCCCTGGACAAGTAGATGGGAAAGATTTAGATCAGGATAATACACCAAACAAACCATCTTAATTTGCCCAAGCAACTAATGACAGCAAAACAACTTCTTCAGCTCGAGAAATCATATTGAGTAGCACAATGATGAACAAGATACAACCTGCACGCATGAATATACAACTTTCAATACCACACACATAAGATTAACTAAGCTAGACGCGTACAGCAAGTGATAATCATCAGGTCTTCATGTACCAGCAGTAACACCTGATGGGTGTAACTGAAAGTAACCTGGTGAGGTTCAACTCAAGAGAAGAAAGTAACCTTCATGTAACTGAAAGTAACCTGGTAATTCATTTGGTGAAGTTCAACTCAAGAGAAGAAATTAACCAAGCAACAATTCCTAGCTAAGGACCTCAAGGTGAATCACAAGTTTATAATACGCAGAGTCTCAGATTACACCAGGACAAACAACATAAATTCAAGCTTTTTCTCTTGCAGCAATCTACAAAGTTTCAGCTATGGCACCCAGGAAAATTCGAAATTCAGATCAGCAACTACCGAAACTGATGAATCAAATAATCTGCTTCAAACGAAGTCAACTTGTTATGTTGCAGAAGATTCAATCATGAATTGTACTACCAGTGTATTGCTTGCATTGCGCAGAAAACAGTTCTACCTCCATTTGCAATGTCATGTAGCAAACTGACCATCATCAACATACCATCTGAGCATGCACTACATGTGTCATACTCAATCTGAACTCGGTCTTGAAATTACTAGAAGCGCTAATAATTTGATGTTTTACGTCAGACCAGAACTCCATACTGTGCATGTGCATCAGAACCAAGCTGTCCTGGAATTTCGTTTAAAGCTCTATCTATTTCTGAAACCAAAGCTGCAAAAAGCTAGAGATGGACATGACTAGAACCCTAGGTAAAATATTTCCACACAAGAGGAACGGGACAGCAGCATCACACCTTGATGACGATTGCTGCTGGACTGTCAGGCGTACTGCTCCGAGAATTCTCCGCCGATTTGCCCATCCACTCCTCCAGCTGCTCAAGAACACTTCGATTTTTCAGATTGGGGAGAAGAGGATTGGGGGATGGGGTTTGGGCACATCATACCTTCATCCGCTAGAGACGGGTGAACGGCAAGGCGGGTTGCACCGTCCAGTCGTGTGGTGTGGGAGACGAGGCAGTGACAGAGGGGACATGCCGGCGGCCGGCGCCGGAGGGGACAAGCCGGGATCTTGGGCAACTAGGGTTTGTGGTGGGGCAGCGATTCAGCGGTTCCTCGGCGTGCAACAGATAGAGGGGGAGGATACAGTGCCGAGGCGATAGTCGGCGGCGTGAGAGCTCGCCGGAGTCGGCCAGGGACTCCCGGCGACGGAGGAGGCGCAAATGGGGTTGGGTAGAGGCGCAAGTGCAATGATAGGCCTAAATTTGGTCTCGTTATTTCGGGCCAAAGTTCCTGCTGGGCTCTCAAAGAAAATGTTGGACCGAAAATCAAATTTGGCCTCTCTAGTCATCGTGTCAAATTTCGTTTGGCGCCTATTTTGGGAGTGCATACCTTCATACATACTACGTACGAACATGTGCTAGGAGGTAGCTCAACTGTCCCAAAAAAGTAGCTAGCTTAATCTGTCTATGTATGTACGTGCGGTTCTACAAATGCAACACATGATGAAAAAAGTCCACGCATTCGCAATCTTACTACGTTGTTATTGCACTTGTCACGCTAGGAATAGCTTCCAGTTGATTGTTTCCGGATAAGATCCCTCGAAATAATTATGTCAAGGCACAACGAGTCCGAGGATAAAACCGATCATAGGGTAGGCGTGGACACCTTGAGGGAAGAAATCGTGGCCCAAGGATGATGAAGGACCTATGGGCCTGAGACAGCGCCACATGCATCAGGCTGATGTCCATGTCACACACTAAAAGGCAATGTTGAGTCAGCGCATTCCAAGAATCCATGGACCAAGACGACGCCTCGAGAAATCACGAGCCGAAATGTTAGACTCTGTAAGCTTCGTCGAGGACCTCACGACACCGAAGACAATAATACCACCGTAAGAACCTATGGGATTGTGCATATGCTAATCAAGAACACCGAGGTTCTTCTCCAACAAGATGGAGAGGCATTCCATATCCGAGACTATGGGGTAGCAAAGAAGTGTTGTTGGCAAAGCCGAAATAATAACGCACGTATGAGACCATGCATGCAGCACCAAAGCATCGTCACCATGCATGGACAAGCCACATGGTTGCGGTGAAGCTTAGAGCGATGGTCGGGGCGGCGGATCAGCGGATGGGGAGATTGAGGTAAGGTGAGGCGTTGGCGCGTCGCGGAATCATGTTGGCTGCGAGCGGGGATGCCGGTGGACGTGCCAGAGGAATGGAGGTGGTTTTGATGGTACATCGGCTTCTCCCTCTTCTCCCTGACGAATGACTATGGTGCTCCCCTCCCCCTGTTCTTCTTATTCTTCTTCCTCTTGTACCCCACCTTTGTTATGACGGCTATAGGTCAAAACCATGTGTCAAAATTTTACACATCGCAATAGATAACCGTAAGCTAGCAGGGACCGTTGAAGTTGCACTATGGGGATACCTAGCGTTGTTTTGTTGGAACTAGACATAGTCGTTAATCCCCGCTAGCACCCAAGCCTCGTTTTACCTCATATGATTGTGTGCATGTGAGCGAAACAGAATTAGCTTGTGTCCTACCTCAGTAGATCAATCCTGGAAATTATTTGCTCCTCGAAAAATTTGCGACAATTATTTTCGAACGGAGGGAATATTACGTGGTAGCATGCATGCAATATCGTCTGAATTACTAGATAAATTAGTCCTTTGGATTAATAGCTAAATGGCTACCTTAGGGTATAACACCTTTGGTTGTATCGCCTTGATATGTTCAGTCAACAAAACTCCCTTAATCAAGCTAGATGGCTAGTTGCATGATAGTAAGGCTAGACACACGCATGATAGATGATATTGTACATGCTTGATGAAAGCTCAAGCATGTGGGTGGGCTCTGCTAAGAAAGTAAAGAGTCAAAGCGCAGAATTTGCAAATGCTTCTTGTTTTCATCTTGCTACGTGGACCATAAAGAAACACTAATCATCTATGCCGAGTCTCTAGTATTTTCCCGAGTGTAAAATTGTGGGCATGACGAGTACAGCTAGAAACAAGCACAATGACAAAAAAAAAATCTATAATATTGCAGACAAGATGATGAGTATTTTCTAAAACAGGCCCTGCAAACATGTGATGCTCGACGAATAAGGAAAACAAAACTCGACAAAAAATGACATGCTCGACAAAGTACAAGTCAAGTGTCCTATCTATCGTGGTTCCTTGACGGTGTACCATGTTTGTCGAGTGTGTCCTAATGGGATGCTCCACAGATATTTAGCTATTTCTTAAAAAAACATTTAAATGTTTGACTAGTGCCGATAACAAAGACTAGATAAGCCACTTTTACCTATTTATTATATTTCCCTTATCTTTCTTCTTTCTTTATACAATTATTCTTTTTTTTTCTTCTATTTTTTCCACTTTACACCACCCTAATTATATGCATATATTAAGGCCTTATGCAAATTGATGTGGCTTTTCTAACCTTTCCTCACACTAATTGAGGAGAAACCTAATTCATGGGCCCCCACATCATCTACCCCTAGATCTGGTTAAAAAGGGAATATACCATGTGAATTTTTCTTTGTTTATGTATATAGGTCATAGGAGCATGATGAACCCAAAAATAGCCCATGTTCTAACAAGCGTTGGGCTAGAAGCCCCAATCGTGGGGGTTCACACTATAAATTGAGAATCTTCATCCGGATGGGAACTACTAGGAGATATGTTAACAATGTTTTTGATGTGCTACCAGCGTCTATTGCTTAATATGACCACCACGATGTGGATCGTGATGTCAGGTGCACATAAAATAATACTCCCTCTGATACCAAAAGAGTGTCGAAAAGGTAATTTTGCAACCACACCCTCGAGCTCTTTTTTTCGTCAACCTGCACTCTCCTACGCAATCAACCCAAACAAGGTAGCGTGTGTCAACGCTAGCATTATGGTAGCGCCCGACCCCCAATACCCCATCGTAAGCCAGGTCGACGAGCACCCTCGGATCTCAACCCCCCTCAGATCTCGACCAACTCGGTGGTAGCACGCGGACGCAACTGTAGCCCTCCTCCCTTTAGGGTTTCGGTCTTCTGTGATTGGGGAGTGCCATGGATCTGAGTCGGCGGTCGGTGGAGTCCTACTGACGGTTGTCAATGGTGGACGGCATCACCGCGGAGGACGACAAGGTCGCCCCCCATGTACAAGCTTGAGGATGTATGTGAGCTACTTCGCGCCTCCAACGCTAGCACCGTCAAGGATATCGCCAACTTCATCCTCAATGAGAGCCCAATTTCGCTATGTATTTATTGGTTAATTTAGAAGGGCTTTATTGTAAAACATAATTAGCTATGGCTTTCGAAACTTTTTTTTTTGGATCGGATGGAGTAGGTAATATATATTTCCCAACAAAAATAATAATATGAATTGAAGTATCATGTATAGGTGATAAGTGATATGTGCATCATATATGAAGGTGGTAGGGGTCCTTCATGCTTGATGGTTGTGGTGGTCGGCTCGTATGTGGTAACGGTGCCTGGGAAGAGGATGCCAAGGTGGCAGCCCTAAAGTGTGGTGCTATCACCGAGATGTGGAGGATTTGGTTGACGACGCCTATCCCAGGTAGCCATCGGCGACATGCATGCATGCTCGTTAGATTGCTACTACCTCCGTCCCAAATATAAGCCTTTTAGTTATAAACTACTAAAGCTTTTGAAACGAAGGTAAATACTACAGTAGCTCACGTTAATTACATGTAAAAGAATAACTCATTGAGTCACGAGCCATCGTGTATGTAATGGCTTATTTCAAGTTCAAAAAAACTAGTGTTTATTTCTATCTTTTGGAACTAAACATAGTACAGCGCGTGTCTCCATCCTAGAGTCAAAAACTGCATTATGTGAACCGTCCAACTCCCAAAAAGTAAATTAAATAGCGATGTGAATTGGAGTCTCTTGCTCCTGAGTCCCGAGGCAAGTCTCCTCGATTCCCCTTTCTTCCTCGCAGCAGCCGCCGCCGCTCCTAGATTCCCCGCCCAACTAATTCGTTGTCTCTCACTCACCTCTCACTGCCCATCACACGAAAATGTGTGCAGCCACCGTCCCTCTGCTCTACTCCGCGAACCCTAGCAGCAGCTATGACGCCTTACGTCACAGCGTCTTCTCCCCGGACAACACACTGCGCGACTTGGGCTCCCGCTGCCTCCCCGGCTCGATGCGGATCCGTACGGAGACAGACGTGGCTGAAGCCAGTGCTGGACCGCCGCCGCCATCCCGAGGGTGGAGTGGCTAGTACAACAGGGCATGGACGCCGACGACGAAGCACAAGGCGAGGAGGGGGTGACCTGGACATGCTCGAGCAGGAAAAGCTCATCCACGACCACGGCGGCGCCCAACGTACAAAAGGTCCTTCTTTTCCTCATCTTCTGTTGTGCTCTGGCCACGATTGATCCGGCTGCAACGCTCCATCATTTTTTCGACCTAGATTTTGCCTTCTTTGCTACATCACGTTCAACTGAATGCTTAAGATATACATTGGCAGATAACTGACGAAGGAGAAACGGAGGCATCCTGCTGGATCAAAACTCGGCAGGCATGTGTTATGCTCGTGGTGTGTTGACATTCGACAAGCCTCAACCATTCCGCTGCTGCTGGAGATGACAGGTGACCTTCAGCAAGCGCCAGGGCAGGCTACTGAAGAAGGCGCTACGACACACACCTTGGCGTCGTCATCTTCTCCAGCCGTGGCAAGCTCATCGAATACTGCAGCCCACATACCAGGTATATGTTCCTAGCTGTTATTACCCATGAAAGTTCACTACAATTTTTTGAATCTAGGTTCGTCGAGAAATCCTGATATTAAGATCGTCAAATGGATGGTCCTAGCCGTTGTGTTGGGAAGTTCTCAATGTGTTTCATGTTCAAGTTAATCATTGGTCAAATTATGTTTACACCCTTACATTTAGCTCTGATTTTAATTATGCGGCGTCTTCAAGTTAGTATATTCACAATCGGATTCAGATGCACTTAGCTATATATTGTTTCTTTAGCTGAACCTGCTAAAGTTCAACAAGTGCTATAGTCGATGGCATTCCATTTACAGCTTACAAATGTAAAATCCTAGCATAATTTAACAATACAGAATGACTGGAAGTTAGCTACTTACATATACTCAGTGTACGGACAGTAGTCATGTGATTTGTTAAGCCGGAGTAAGCTGATTCAGCGTTAGGACAGCATCAACAACACCCAGCTTCATGAGACAAATCATGATGACGATCAGGTTAACATATAAGTACACATATTGTCTGCATTTCTACACAGAACTCACATTTAACTGCATTCTTACTCATCTATATGATGCATACGTGATCCGAATGCATCTGCAAATCTTGCCACACAGCAAACTTTGTGGAGGCCGCAAGGCTGAGGCGAGAGCGTGACCAACTCAAGACATACATATGGAGGCAGACCAAAGAAGACCTATCATCCGTCAGTACCGAGGAACTTGAATATCTCGCGAAGAAGCTCGAGTCGGCACTGGGCAAAGCATGTGAAACGAAAAATCGAGTTGGAGGGTTCTTGTCTAGAAAGTCTGCATTTTTATTACAATATAGCAGGCTTCTAGTGATTGGCAAAATATATCAAGTTCGGCATAATGGATTCAATTAAAGTAACCATATAAACATTTTTCTCAGTTTATATACTTTGTAATATCTTTATTTATAAAGTAAAACATGTTGCTTTGATTAACAACTTAATGTCTCTATAGGTCACTTATGAAGCATGTAGCTTTTAAATGCATTGAGTTACTTCCTTTAAACTTTACCTGTATATAGGTGCGGACATCCATTTGTTCATTCATCTATCTTACATATATGGAAAATATATGATTCAAGGTAAAAAATCATTTAACTCTTGACCATTTTCATCCATAGGTGTGGCTTTCCCCCTCAAGTAACACAGTGGAATCTACTTGGTGCATGATCTTATGTCCATGGTTTACTCACACAAAGGTGCAAATATGTAAATTTTCTGTGATAACATGCCATCCATCTTTTTATGTTTGATTTTGTGATATAATGCTATCAAGTTTTCATACTTCTAGTATTATAAAGTAAAGATTGTTTCCTACAACTAAAAATTTGGCTGTGCATGTTTAATATCTCAAGTCGATTGCCGCAGCTTATTTTTGGAGAAAAATGGTTTCAGTATGGCGGCGGCCTAGGAATGGATCCCCATGGAACTGGGATGGCGATGGGGAGGCATGGAGGAAAGAGCTTGTGGTTGCTTGCCCAGGCTGATGCTGCTGGAAGTCATATCAGAGCTGATGCCTGGGTGACCATGTGCCTAAGGTGCTGCTGCCATCCATGTCCCCAAGCTGCTGCTACTTCTGGCCGCCACTCCGAGCTTCTACTATGTGTGAGGTACTGAGGTATATCTTCTTCCCCCTTCGTGTATTTAAAGTTTATATCTTTTTTCCTTTAGAATGTATGGAGTGGGTGTATGCCTTCACCGGTGGATAGAAATTTTGTTATGCAATACGTAGACAGCAAATTAGTGTCAAGTGCTATCATATATCGGTTTTTCCTTATCGTGTTTTGGTTTGAAATTGTTGCCAAATTGTACCTGGGAAGTCATATTCATTGTGACTGACATACACATGTCAAGTTGACGTGCAACAGTTTCCCAAATGTTAACTATACTTAGCTTGTGTCTTTTGTTAGTTTCGAGGTGTAGGTACTGTTTGCTATTTTGATTAGAACATGTGATCAATCTAGTTTTAATATATTGCGCTTGATACTACCTTACGTGTGTCAGTAACACAAGGAACAAGGACGGACATAAGAGTACTTTTTAATTTAAATAATTTTCAGTTTTGATCTTTTTAAAGTTTGAACAATTTTTAGTCTTGAACATTTTTCGAACCTGGACGTTTTTCAATCTGAACAACTTAATTTTTTTTCTTAAAAGCCTGAAGTTTTCTTACATAAAAAATTAAAAATGAAATATGAGGGAAAGATGAAACTAGGAAAAGAAACCTTACCTGGGCCGGCAACCAGTGGAGCTGATGCAGGCAGACGAGGGGACGCTCTGCTTCCGTAGCACGCAGGCAGGCGGGTAATAGGGGCACGCTGGCTGGTAAAAACTGTTCTCCGCTTATAGCGGGAGCTAACTGGTGCTCTGTCTACGTCGGTCGGCATGCTGGATCTGCCCAAAAACTTACGAGATAAATCAGTGTATGTATCATTTAATTATGGCGGTAGAACTGAAAAGAAAAGAGCAACATATGCACGTCATTTAGTAGTATCTTAATGTATGTATCGCGCTTTAGTGTGGATCATTTCCTGGTTGCTCTTATGTTATTTTCCATGAATATATCCTATACTAGAATATGTGTGTCATGCTTTAGTGGGAGAACTTAAGCCGCTCATGCAATTTATAGATCTTAGATGCTTTGAGTTACTGTCTTTATTCTTCTGTAGTTTGTTTCCAACCATATAAAATCTCTTTTCCATCTTTACAGTGTCTCTACTTCTCACATTCTATTTATTTTAATGTGATAATTATTGGCTTTTTACCATTGCGATTTCTCTAGGATGGTTTTGTTGCTAATGAGGCTGTGACGGGCTTATGCTCGGCCCCCCTACTTGGACTAGCTTGACTACCTCCTTGGCTCCCACTCGCGACCGCGGTGGTGGTGACATTTGATCTTGGTTACAACTCCCTGTTGAGCTCCACGGTTCCCCCCTTTGTTCTCCTTGTGCCAGGTGAAACCACAGCCACAGAACCATGGCGGTATTGTGCTCCATCCACCGAGCCGATGACCCACTGGTTTAGGTTAGTGGTGGATTTGGTCATGCCACTGGCGAGTTCTATTCTACCTCATCTTCTGTGATGTTTAGAATAAGGGATTGTTTGCTTGTACCCGCAATAAGAATTTTTAGCTGTTGGAGGTTTCTTATCTAGAAAGTTTGTAGTTTTATTACAATGCAACGGGCTTCTTATGGCTAGCAAAATATATCAAATTCAGGATAATTGATTCAATTCAAGTAACCATATAAATATTTTTTTCTCAGCTATATACTTTGCAATTTCAAATTTCTGTATTGGTGAAGTAAAACCTGTTGCTTTGTGAGATCAACAACTTAATGTCTCTAGAGAGGTTAAGTCACTTATGTAGCTAACAACTTTTAAATGCATTGAGTTACTTCCTGTAAACTTTACCTGTATATAGGTGCGGGCATCCATTTGTGCATTCATCTATCTTACATAAATGGAAAACATATATTGGCTGGCAAAATATATCAAATTCAGGATAATGGATTCAATTCAAGTAACCACGTAAATATTTTTTTCTCAGCTATATACTTTGTAATTTCTGTATTCATGAAGTAAAACATGTTGCTTTGTGAGATCAACAACTCAATGTCTCTAGAGAGGTTAAGTCACTTATGAAGCTTGCAACTTTTAAATGCATTGAGTTACTTCCTGTAAACTTTACCTGTATATAGGTGTTGGCATCCATTTGTGCATTGATCTATCTTACATATATGGAAACGTATGATTCAAGATCAAAAACATGTAACTCTTGAGCACTTGCATACATAGGCGGCTTTACCCCTCAAGTAACACTGTACAATCTACTAGGAGCATGATCTGATGTCCAAGGTTTATTCACACGAAGGTGCAATTATATAAATTTTATGTGATAACATTCTATCTATCTTCTTATGTTTGATTATGTGATAAACTTCAATAAGTTTTTGATACTTCTAGTATTATTAAAGTCAAGATTGTTTTCTAACTCAAGTCAATTGTTGCTGCCTATTGTTGGAGCAAAATGGATTCAGTATGGTGTGTGACCGCTGTGGTTGGGAATGGATCGCCATGGAACAGGGATGGCCATGTGGAGGCACGGAGGAATAAGATTGTGTTTGCTTGCCTAGGCTATTGCTGCTGGTAGTCCAACCAGAGCTGCATGGGTGACCATGTGCCCAAGGTGCTGCTGCCAGCCATGTCCCCAAGCTGCTGCTACTTCTGGCCGCCACTCTGAGCTTCTAGTATTTGTGAGGTCTATCTTCTTCCCCTTCATGTGTTTCGGCTAAAGTTTATATCTTTTTTCCTATATAATGTATGCAGTGGACGTATGCTTTCACCGATGGATAGAATTTTTGTGATGCATTTCATAGACAGTAAATTAGTATGAAGTGTTGTTATATACCGGTTTTTCCTGATGTGCTTTGGTTTCCAATTGGTTGCCAAATTGCACGTGGGAAGTCATATTCATTGTGACTGACATACACATGTCTAGTTGGGGTGCAACAGTTTCCCAAATGTTAATTATACTCACTCTGTATCCTTTGTTAGTTCGCATTTTCAGAGGTGTAGGTACTGTTTGCTATCTTTATTAGAACATGCTATCAATCTAGTTTTAATATATTAACAGTGTAGTCTGGTGATAGTAAGTGTTATCTCAATTCTTGTAAACATCTGAGAAATTGAGCATATAATGTGCCTTGTTATTCCTTGTAGTCTCATTGATTTTGCAATGTCTAGTTCTATGCAAGAAAAAACGGGTATTAGCATCAATGAGTGAGCTATTTTAGTATCAGTTCTCACCATACCCCTCAAACCTTTTCTTTCTTTGATCAGCAATGCAAGTTTCACCACAAGCTTATAGATGATTTCACATAAATTCAAAATCTCCAAACTGGCACCTAATTTAAATTTTGAACTCATCCAAACTAGCACAAATAATATTTTCCTGCTGGTGCTCATTCTTGAACTACAGGGCGTGGAGGTTCGGAATGTCGCTAGATCTACAAGTGGCAGCCACCATAAACTGTGTTGGTAAGACTGGAGCAATGGACATGTACATCATTTCAGCGAAGGGAATCAATGGACGCCTTAAGAGGCTTCCTTCTGCCTATGTTGGTGACATGGTTTTGTCCATTGTGAAGAAAGGAAAGCCCCAGGAAGGTCATGCTAGATGTTGTTATGATGTGGTCCAATCTATATGGCACCGAAAGGATGGTGTCTTCATATATTTGAAGGTACTGCTAAGTTCCGTCATTGTAATATTTAGATATTTAATCATTGTAGTAGTGGAGTGCTTCTACAACTGCATTTTTGTAGAAGCGCCTGGTGCTATGAAAATAAACCTGCAGATCTTGGGTTTTTTCTATATATGTGATGCTTTGCAAATTGGAGTGTACTGGTATTAATCTAGGAGTGAGCCTAGATAATTTGGCTGGGGAAGTGTATGTACCACCCCACTAACTAGGTTCAGGTCCTAGTGGAAGCAAATTTAGTTCTTACTTTTTCAAAATAAAAAGTTATTGGAGGTGTAGATATGGGTTTGTGGCGGTGGGATGGTCCCATATTGTTACTGCAATGTAAGTTGTATTAGCATGTAATGATTTAGGTCCAAATATACGACTACATGGTTAATCCTTTTACATGTCCATGGATGTTATCAGACCTGGAAAGTTTTAGGGGGTTGGTCATGGTAGCTAGCTAGTTTGTGTGTGTGCTTACCGTCATCTCTCCGTGAAATTATATTTTTGATTGCCTCTTGGCTAGCTCATGTATACTCTTGTTTCCATGTGTTACCAGTTAATTTCAAAATCAGTTGTATGCCATTGTCTCTCTTCATTAAAGCATAAGCACTATTTTGAATCATTTATACTTCAGTGGTGCTGCTAGTTAGTTCTTCCGAATTCTGGATTGCATTCCAAACAAATAATTGAATCATGGTGTCTTGAGTAATTGGGTAAATGTGTGACTCAATTGTTCATTAAATGGCCTCTACTACTGGAAGGGCCGTTGCTGCGCTGAGTCAGGTTTCAGTGTATTCCATATAGCACCAAGTGTCATGACACAGATGATGTGGTTAATTGTGTATGTTTTGGGAAAAGTTTTTCTACGCAAATAGCTAGTTGGTTAAAATTATGAATGGGAAAAAACATGTGGGTTATAAATTACTAATTGTTGGTTTACTTGAGATTGTTGTGTTTGGAAAAATGTAGTTTGAAAGAACTCTTCTGATATTTTCTACGGAAACCAATAGAATCTCATATAAATTATTAATATCTATTTTACCTGATATTTGGTATGAAAAACTTTGAATTGCCCTCCTTGCATAATAGAAAAAGCAAGAGAAAGGCTGCCCAATACTCTTCCCCAAACACCATAATGTGTGGGAACTTTTAGCGCTAGGTACGCCCTGTTGGCTACACATCCATGGCCTCCTGGTGGAATCCTCTTTAGGTATTTGCTTGCTGCTACTTCTCTTGGATAAAAAAAACCATGTCAGCCTTATTCTTCTGAGTAACAGAAGTCATGTCTTCCTAACGTCATTTTTAAGGCAAGCAGCTCACATGTATGCAGTTTTTTTGTGCTGCCTGGAGAGTCATATCAAAGGAGCTGTTATATTATTCAGTTCATTCCATAGTTTCAAATACGTAAGATGTCCAAAACGTTGCAGTCCATTATTGCATTAGCTCCATATACAATCACCTAACTGAGCTAAGCAGAGGGGCAACTCACATTTGTCTTGGTGCTTTTTTTTTATACCCATGTCATGTACTGTTCATCGTCTGAATTCTTCTTGCATGGTGGTGGTATGATTTGGTCATGGTATTATCTTGTTGTTCTTCTGACATGTTCTGTCCATGAAAAATCTCTATAATCTGGCTTTAGTACATACGGATTGATATCTCAATGTCCACAGTATGAATGCCTTTGGTACACTTGTTCTGAACCTCTGATCCTGAAACTGATTGTTATTTGTCTTGAGGGCATTATAGGATTTGGTCATGGTATTATCTTGTTGTTCTGCTGACATGTCTTGTCCACGAAAAACCTCTATAATCTATCTATTTTGGGTTGTTTGCTGCCATAGCATAACGTAGTGAAAAAGTGAACATGTGTTTATTAAAAACTCAAAATCTTAGTACTGCCAGTAGATTCTATTTAGACCTGATGGTCCTTGTTACTTCACCAAATGTTCTAGCTTGAAGTTATTCTTTGGTAAAAGTAACATCAAATCGTAGAATTACTTTTACTTTGGATGCTTAGAGCTTAGTATACTACATACGGATTGATATCTCACCGTTCATAGTATGAATGCCTTTGGTATCCTTTTTCTGAACCTCTGATCCGGATACTGATTAGAGGTGAAACAGTATGAATGCCTTTGGTAGCCTTTGGTATCTCACCTTTCACAGTATGAATGCCTTTTCTATCCTCTTAGAGGTGAAACAAGACTGGCATATTAATTTTGGTGCTTGGTTCCCATATGCAACATCAGATGAGTTAACTAGATGTGTACATCTAGCAAAGAAATCTGAACCATATGCTTTCTTGATATTGATAGAAATTCATCTTCCACATATTTGAAATATAGTTGAGACCTTGTGCTGATAGAATGCACTAATTTGAAAGATGCACAACACAATATTGTTTTAGGTGAATAGTAGATGTGGCTTCTGCGATTTATATAGTTGGCAGTTCATGGTAATTGGTCAATAGACTTTGCTTTTTTATGTACTACTATTGGCTGTGTTGCTCATCAGACATGAACAATAAAAAGTTATCTAATCTTCGTGTACTTAACTAGCTAAGCCATGTTCTCTTTGTATGGCGAAACTTACAGTTCTTTGCAATGATTACTTGCAGGTTCAACATGGAGAACAAATTGAGTCTGATGGTATGGTATTTGGCGCAATGAAGAACATGAAATGCAAAATTAAATCTAATTGCAGAGTGCAAAGAACAACTTGTGATAATTTTACAAGGGCATTTGTCATGTGAGTAGCCAAGAAGAGGCAATATTGGTCATTGTGCGTGCGGTCCAGCTAGGTGTGCAACAAGTGCTTGTTTGCACAAGAAGTTGTGTTGAGATATATAATTTTCTCTTGTTTCCAGTCTATGCTTGTTTTCATCAATGTTAAGGAATCAATGATGTTGTATTAGCAAGAGGCATCCTGCTTGTAGTTCCAGTTTCAAGTGTATTTGGAGTTGTACATGTTGCTGTTGAAGCCTTGAAGGTGGATGATGGTGCTTCAGAGGTTGGATTGCGTGGGAAGATTGAAGAAACTTCATCTGCTATTAGTTTGAGTCACTCTTTTCCTGATGATATTGTCCAACTCTGTATAAATATGTATATGCTTTCTTAAGTTAGTCTAGAGTGAAATTTTGTCCAGGTTTAGTTGATGCACTTGGTATTGCTAGCGTGGATATGAAATTCGAAATGAATTATGCTGGTTCTAGTTCCACTACATATTAAGAAGTAATATACCTAAATATAGCTGCTACGGGTTGCTCGGAATTTTGAGAATGAATTTGGCTACATATTTGTATGCTGATGCACTTGGCTCCTACTATTGTGCATGCAACTCCTTGATTTTTTTTTCCTGAGATCAGCTCCTTGAGTATTGATAAGGCTATTTGAGTCATGGAGGGAATGACGAACATACTTTGAATCCACATTGGATCAGAACATAATCAAATGCATCAAAAACTATTAATTTGCATAAAGCAAACAAGCAAACATACTTTGAATCCACATTGGATCGGAACATTCAGTACGACGGTAGGAACAGAAATGCCCCAAAGAACTCTTGTGTTTGTGTTGATATCTTGAAGGATGTTGCATTTTTACCGGATCGCAAAACCACGACAAATAATATAAGAGGTACATGGTTGTCATTCTTGGCGTCCCATGTTCTTTGTGGTCGAATGCATTCTCATCGTCGAGGTCTTGTTTGTGGAAGATGTATTCTCATAATTGCATGCTCCTGTCATATGGCCCGTCATATGAGTTGGAGAAAGTATCAAGATTCGGTTGTACCTTCCTGTCATATGAGAGGAGCATCCAAACAGGGCACGTAAAATTAGTAGGAGAAATCAAAGGTACGCAGAAATTGAGGCATCTACAATCAATCAATTGCTACAACCGGTGCGTGCATGCAGTCAAATAATTAATAGCCCTTTTGGTTCCCTAGACATACCACTCCCTCTCCTTCTCATCAAACAACACGAGATAAAACAGAACTGAAAATCTTGTCTCATTCCCGCTCATAATTTTCCCACAGAATTCAAACATGGCTAGGCATCTCTATATACACAAGCCCGTCATAACACACCGCGTGCGGATTGCGCGTGTGACTATGACTTAGACTTTGACTTTTACTTGTCGAGGAGAGGTGAGGAGTCATGCTGCGAGCGAGCGCCATGGCCGACCACCGGAGGTGGGGATGCCATGTCCCGGCGGCGATGCGGATCTCTTGGCGAAGGCGAGGGCATATGTCCCTCCGTCTGTCCTCGTTGTGGAGATACAACAGGTAAATCATCGATCAGTCCTCTTGTTTTTTCCCTTGGTTCTATGAATTGGTCCGGTTCTCTCGGTTGGATGAATAAAGATCCTCGGATCAGGCAGTGGTGGCCCTCTTGTGTCGTACTCTTATTGAAGACACCGTCTTGGAGCTCATATCAGGCGGCCCTCCGATGGTCGGGTGATGGAGGGGCGTTATCTTCGGATGGATGGTGGGTCTTCGTTTGGCAATCTTTGGCATGGCTTGCTTCGTGCCTTGCTCCCTCGTTGTGCTACTCTGGAGTTGCTTGTTGGTTGTGGGCAGCTGTGGCCGGTTCCCGGTGGTGCTCGGCCTCTGGGGGCGTCGTCTATTCTGGTTCTGCATTTGTTTGAATAAAATGTTTCGCCAATTGCATGCGTCTAATCAAAAAAAATCTTACTCCTCTTTTTCTATCTTTCTAGTCATCTCCACTATACCCCTCGTCTTCTAATTCCTTCCGTTCGACCAAGGAATTCTCTATAATAATTCGCAAATCTAAATCTGCTAATTGTTCTCTAATAGCACTTGCTCCTGTTGCAATTTCCCGATTTCAAAATGTTGCAAAGCCTGGGTAGAAAAAATAAGGAGAAATGTTGTGGTTACAGGATGATATTTCCTCTTTGATAATGTCATGGTATTGTCTCCTAATGCTTTGAATTGCAACTCGGCAGATAATACTGGAGATCCATTTCCACCGAAAACTTCAGGAACAAGTGAGGAACAACCTGTTGGAGCTCCAGTCGAAGCTTCGTTTCTTATGTTAACTGAAGATTTTGGTGAGTTGGGACTGCCATTCTGGGGGTATCCTTCAAATCCCCAAGATGACCCTGCCATAGAGTCAACAAATGGTCTAGGTGAAGTGCAAAACTTAGCTGCCAACCATCAATCTCTGCATGAGCCAGTCTCTGGGGTTAACTCGGTAGTAACGCCAGCAGCAAATCCACTGGAAGATGGACATGGTAGTTCGTTGCAAGCACCACTTGACCATACTTGCGCTGGCAGAAGTCTAAATACTGCCAATAATGTGTCCCGGAAAAGGACGAACCCTGGGGATCAAATAACAGCTTTAGATGGTATGACAGAAGCCACTAGCTCATTCCGATTTTTGTTGTTTTGTTTGTGTGTGATTTCTATGTGCATTACAGTTCAGTCTAGACCTTCAGCAAACTAGAATTGAAGTGTGCATGCTATCACTTTACTGCCTCCTTGCTTACTGCCATTCGTGTTAGATCATTAAACTGTCTTTGCAGAATGTTTCTGAATACAATCCCTTATATAACATTTTATTCCTCGTGTGCAGCTCTGGACGATAATTTTGCCGGGGAGAGACCTGGTGTTCCTTTATCACCACCTCGGCAAGCACGTTCAGTTCGACCGAGATTTGTACTAACAATCGACTCGGACTCTGACTAGCAGTCTGCCGTGCATTTCTGGTGCGAGCTGTACAATTTAATCCCGTCTCCTCCGTGGAATGATCACTCAAGTTTTGTTTGTGATCCATTCGTCCTATCCTGCCTGCTTTTGGAAAGGACGCTACCTGATGTTGGAGCATGAATGCAGTGCTCTCGTGATCATTGTTCTGGAAAGCGCAAGCAGGAAGCGGTTTTTCTTTCTCTGGAGCTGATCTTGTAGGCCCTAGAACATAGCAGGAGTACAGTATTGCGGTGTATAGAGCTCAACTGTGTAGGCAATTTTGGTTTTATAGCATAGCAGGAACCGCAAGTAGCAGTCAATGTACATATGGCTGGTGGTTAGTTATCCATTCATTAGAGTTAGGTTTCGAAGAAAGGGATAGTGGCCCGAGCTCATGTTTTTAACTTTAATTATATCATCACCATATTAGTAAAGAAGAAAGGGATAATGTCCCGTGTCTTTAGTTGTGTAAAGGATTCTTGTTAAGGTGCATTTCATTGTGTTAAATCATCGTCATAGCATTGGCCCGTGCTGAAGATCTTGCTTTGGACAGGATTTCGCCCATGAAGGTCGCATGGAGCTAGTAAGACGCCACCTGTGGCTTAGTATTCCTTACTCTGAAACTATACCTGTAAACATTGTCTTTGATTAACAAAAGCCTAGCAGATTGTCCTAAAAAAAGAGAGAGCAGGAAAGGGCCTGAGATTCGTGGCATTAAAATGAATGATAGTTACTTTTTTCTCTATAACAGGATTCCTAGTTTCTCGCTAGGCTTCTTCGGGACATTTTTCATTAAGTAATTTATATGAGTCGTTGATCTTCCTTTCATGGGCTCTGTATATTCTTCATACCATTCCTAAGATACAGAACTCTAAAAATGATTTAAGCACAATAACAACGCCAAGTACTATTTTAACGCAAGGCTTTTTGCCACATCGGGTCTTTTAATTGAAATGCATCAATCCACAATACTAGTACCCGCTCTTCAATCTCAGTTCCAATAGCTGCTACGAATGTGCCTGAAACAAGGCGGTTGATAAGATTGTGTATGTTGTCCTAATCTCTCACGTTTTGGGTCTCAAGAGATAACCTCAATTCGTTTCTCACAATAATGAATACAAGTGGTAAATACTAATTGGTAAAGGGACCTATTGCATGCTAAAGAAAGACACTACTAGCAACAACAATCAGTGTACCATAGCAAGTAACTGCGCGTGGGAATTGACGTACATATGGCTGGTTTGTTCCCATTCATTCAAGAGTTACTTGAGTTACCTGAATGAAGAAAGTGATACTGTACCCTGACTTTTAAGGAAGAAAGTGATGCTTGTGTTCCAATAGCTGCTACGAATGTGCCTGAAACAAGGCGGTTGATAAGACTGTGTCTGTTGTCCTAATCTCTCACGTTTTGGGTCTCAAGAGGTAATCTCAATTCGTTTCTCGCAATAATAAATACAAGTGGTAAATACTAGTGGTAACACTAATTGGTAAAAGGACCTATAGCAAGTAACTGCGCGTGGTAATTGACGTACATATGGCTGGTTTGTTCCCATTCATTCAAGAGTTACTTGAGATACCTGAATGAAGAAAGTGATACTGTACCCTGACTTTTAAGGAATATATTTCATCTCTGTCAATCTGAAACAGCTGCTGATCAGGTGCCCTCTGATTTTTCTCAAGCGCCTCCACCCTAGTCCTCAATTCTGCTAACTCGTCGGCGTCCTTCTTCTTCTTTCGCGAACGGCTTCTATAAGTGTCAGCGCTGTCCGGCCACGCTTCCTTCATGGTGAGACCTGGGCGAGCTCGTACCCGTCCAACATGTTCAGGGTTCAGAGCGAGTGTCAGCTCGTCATTCTCTCGATCGGGAATGTACTCTCCCTTTCTGACCTTTTCAATTGCATCTACAAGCATCGGTACGATATCCTCAATTTTTCCTTCCATTTTCCCTTCGCAACGATCAGCCCTGTCTTTGGGTCCAACCCTGCCCCATGAGCGAACAACCAGAACTTGGACCGTTCGGGCCAGTCCCATGTCTGTGGAACGATTCCATGATCCATCAGTTTATTCTCAAACGCTGTCCACTTCGGAATGGCACTCTTGTAGCCACCTGACCCCAAATGATGCGGAAGTTTCTTCTTTGCAGCATTTTCGGTATTTTTCTTCGATCGGGACACAAAAGTAGACGATTTCTTATAGTCCTTAAATGCGGCCCAGTGATCTTTTATCTTCACTAGATTATCATCGAATACTGGATCTTCATTCTTATATTTGTCCCATAAATTTTTCTTGAAGGTCTGGAATTGTATGGCCATCTTCTTCCATGTCCATTCCTTGACTTTATTCTTCTGGCCTTCCGTCATGTCTTCCGGTAGGCTGAACTTTGTCATGAGCGTGTCCCAAAGAAATTTTTTCATCGCGTCGTTGACATAACTAGCACCACTCTCCGGGTTCTTCGGCTGATGCCACTCTTGAATGCTGATCGGTACATGGTCCCTAACAATAACTCCGGATTGACTTGTAAATTTGCGGCAAAACTCCTTGGGCTCCACTGGTTCACCATTATCCTTGAATGCCGTGAGGGCTAACCTGCCCTCGCCCTTTAGCACCCGCGTCGGGCCTCGTTTTGATCTAACAGACTTGCTCGATGATCCAGAAGGCTAAAAGAAAAAATTATTCGTTAATAAGTGCAATACAAATAAATGAATGCATCTAGGGATGAACATATAGACTAATTGATACATAGATATCACTGGCGACTTCCAGTATCCTTTCCTGTCCAAATTCAGCAGCATTACCTTCGATTCCAGGCACACCAGCGAGCAAGCTCTTAGCTGTGTCGATGTCACCTGCATGTTGAGGCGCGCTGAGGGTTAATTAACACCAACATGACGCAATACAATTTGTTCAGAGAGTGATGTTTAGACACAAAAGGAATCCTGGAAATACAACATCATTCGAGGAAAAGCACTCAGGGCTGCCTAGTACAGAAGGGAGGATGAAGGACAACAGGTTTCAGTAGCATAGTCTCTATCTACTTATGTGACAGGGACTGTCAGAACGTCAGCGGGGTTTTGTGATGATTACATGAAGATGATCAGAACATGGTAAAACCCATAAACGCTTGGCGGCCTAGGTTTTAGAGATGTGGGAATGTCTCTCTTGGCTAGACAAGCCCAAGAGGATTTCATAGACTGGCATTTTGAAAATTCAGGCTATTTCACTGTAACAAGTGCTTACAAACCAGCTCTGCACGAAGGTATGAGTAAGGGTAATTAAAGGAGGCCAGACTCAGAAAATGAAAGTAGGACAGTTTGGTTTGGAATTTGATCTGGAAAGCATGGAATGTAGCATTGTAGCAACAGTTTTCTGCCTACCAAAAGGAATAATAAGTGGTGTAACTGGAAAATGTTTGCAGCATCTACAGCCTAGGGCCAGAGAGTTGTTATCATGCGATTGTCAAATGCTGTGGTTCTAAGAGCATGTCTAACAAGCCCCGTATTTCGCTGCCCCGTGTAAGTCTCTTTTTTCGCCCCGTATCGAAAAACTGCTCCATTTCGAGCCATTCCGTCTAGCAGACCCCGTATTTCGCCCCGTATTTTCAAAAATAAAAACCCCGGGAAGTTCATCTTCATTGATCATACTAGGGATCATACATACATATTGATCATACTACGGATCATACTACATCTAACTAAGCAATAACCTACGTCTACTCGTCAAGGATGACGTAGGGGATGAAGGCGATCCTCGCCGCCTCCTCCCGCGCCTCCCGCGCCTGGAACTCCTCGACGGCGGCGATGGCCGCCGCCTCCTCCTCTGCCTCCGCCCGAGCTTTCTCGGCGGCATCCGCCTCGGATAAGGCGACCGCACGGCGGTAGGCCGCCTCCTCTTCCGCCGCCTCCTCTTCCTCCTCGCCGCCTCCGCTTCCTCCGCCGCTTGCTGCCGATGGTCGCCCTCCATGCCGCCAACGCCGCGCGGTCGCGCTGCCACTGCGCGCGCCATTTCTCGAACGCCGCTCATCGGCTTGAGCGGCGGGTCTGCTGTACCATCGCCCACCCGCGGCGTACTCCCGGAGCGGTTCCGGCACGTACGCGCGCGGCGTACTTGCAGCGCGGCGGCTCCGGCGGCGGAATACTTGCCAGCCGCCACGCTTCCTCTACGGTGTCCGGCGAGCGGGATCGCTTCGATCCGCTCGCCGGCGAGGCCCTGCGGCGGCGGGAGTCCATCCTAGCTTGGGGGTGGAATGCGGCGCGGGGGGCGGCTAATTGCTCGCCGAGGAGGAGGAGGCGGCGGCGGCGGAGCTAGGGTTGCGAGTGAGGGTTAACCCCTCACTCGCACCTGCGCCCACTATATGTACGGGGCGACGGGATTGGGCCCGTATTCCGCCGAAACGGGCGGCCCGAATACGGGGCCTGCTAGACGGCCCAAACCGCGCCTGCCCCGTATGTCGCCGGAATTTTACGGGGTGGGCGGGTTATACGGGGCCTGTTAGACCTGCTCTAAGTGGTGTAACAGGAACTGCAGCATCTACGGCCTAGACTAGAGCCACATCATCCTTGGCCCAATTCAGTGATATGTCCGGTGGCTAAAAATGTGGAAGGCATGGCATGCGTTGCAAGGTGTAAAGCATGCTGTAGAGCAAAGTGAACTTATCCATTATCCTTGAAAAAGACTATGCCACATTTGCCACAAATTTGGCCTCGAATTAAGAAAGGAAAACGCTAGCAATCACCCGGGGGATCGCTCGCTTCCTTCCTCCGCATCGCGAGCGTGACACGCGTCCGCCTGCGTGGTCAACGTTGGTGGGTCCCACCCAAAGCTTATCCTGACGTTCTCTTCTACCTAGCGTCGTCTAGTACTACTACTACTTCCGATTCCTCAACCAAAATACGCCGCTCCTCTCAATCGCACCGGCACAGCCACCCACCGCCGATATACCGTGTCCTCTTCTCTCCCGCGAGCGCGCCGTCGGCCTCCAGCACCTCGAGCGCGCCGCCCCCAATCCCTACCTCTCCTTCCTCCTCAAATGTTGCTGCAAGCGGCGGCGCCATTGATGTATGTCGGGCCGTCGGCCTTTTGCTGCGAATCCCGCCGCTTCCCCGCGCTCATCTCGTCGAGATAGTCGCCGCCATGGAAAAGCTGCGGAGATGGGCGGTTGGAAGAGGCTCTTGCTGCAAGGGGCGGCCGACCTTGCCCTGCTGCAAAGGATTGGCTGCGCGGATCCTGTGTCCCGCCGCCGAGGGCACATGAGGCTCCTACCTTTGTGGCGCCACTGGCGGCGGCCGTTCGCAGCAACTGCGGAGGCCGTTGGTAGCAGCGGTGGTCGCTGTTTGTAGCAGACGCGGAGGCCGTGGTTAGCAGCGGCGGCGGCGTCCGGCCGTGCTACAATTGGCGGCCGGTAGTAGCAACCACGGAGGCCATGGGTAGCGGCGGCGGCGGCCATTCGCAGCAACGGCGGCGGCCGTGGGTAGCAGCGCCGGCGACGCCCGACCTTGCTACAATCGACGGTTGATAGTAGCAGCGGCGACGACCGTTCGCAGCAACGGCGGCGGCCGTGGGTAGCAACGATGGACGCCGTTTGCAGCAACGGCGGAGGCTATGGATAGCTGCGGCGGCGGCCATTTGCAGCAACGGCAGTGGCCGTGGGTAGCAGCAGCGGCAGCCATGGGTAGCAGCAGTGGGCGACGTTTGCAGCAGCGGTGGAGGCTGTGGGTAGCAGCTGCGGCGGCGACGGCCTTGACTGGGCGTTGCTCCAATGGCACGGCCTCCTTTGTGCCAGTGGTCGCCGTGGTTGCTCCCAGGCACATCGGGGCGGCTACCAGCGGCGGAGGACCGCCGGCGTGCACGGATGGGGGAGGCAGAGCGGTGGAGAGGGCTTCTGCATCGACGACGACACTTTCAAAGTTCTCCGGCGACTCACTCCCGGCTTCTCCGGCGAATCCGCTTTGTGCTTCTCCGACGACGCCGCCACCAGCAGTGGACCAGTTGCGGGCAGCAGAGTCCAGTTCGTGGACGAAGGCCACGAGTGTTTTTTCTTTATTTTTCTACTGGTGGAAGCGGTGCCCACGTCGTGCGGTTCTGATGGCTCGTATCGTACGGCCGACGACCCGGGGGATCGGAGGATTTGATCCCCCGGGGACGCTCAGCACTGTCCATTAAGAAAACGAATCTCTCTGTGGTGCTCTGTTTACAACTAGCCAATTAAAGTGCATGCATATGATAGGCAATTGATCCACATGGACTAAATTACGAGGAATGCGCGCGCTCACCAGATCGTATTTTGCAGAGAACGTAGCGTATCTTGAGGGCGAAGAGACGCTGCGTGGCATTGCCGGCGGGGTTCTGGTGCCGAAGCAAGAGCCGAGCGGCGAGGTCCCGGAGCATGCCGACGAGCTCCTCCACGGCCGCGATCCTCCGGGCTATCTGACCCAGGGCCTCCTCCTTGGCCTCCAGAACGCCCATGTTCTGCACGGTGACGTAAGGCGCGCCGTCCAGGAGCTCGCGGAGCGCCGGGGCTTCCCTGGGCGGCGAGTAGGGGACGACGTAGCAGTCCGTGGCGGCAGGAGGCCGAGGAGGGGTGTCGCCGAAGGAGGCTGCGGTTTCCAGAATGAGGTCGACGGCTTCTTGCAGCTGCTGGGCGGTGGCGACGCGGACGCGGAGCGGGTCGCCGAATATTATCTGCCCGTCGGGGGCGCTCTGCAGCGGGCCGGGAAGCTCCTCGCGGAGGACCTCCGGCGAGATGCCGTACTTCGCCGCCATCTCCGCGTCCCGCTGGGGCTCGGGCGGCATGGCGGCGTGCCGGAGCAGGAGCAGGAGGTGGGGCGCCGCGGCGGGGATTTGTTGCGGGGGTTTGGTCTTTCTTGGCAGCGAAGAAATTGAGGCGAGAGCGAGAGCGAGAGGTAGCGGGAGGCTGGCAAGGAGGCGGTTGTGATCTCGCTCCCCATATGAATACATCATTCCTATGATGAGGACTAGGCGCTGTCCTGGATTTTCCGGTTCATTTCTGTGCTGGTGGAGTTCCGGCGACCAGTGCACGCTGTGTGTTCGACTCTTGGTTGACATGGCGGACGGTGAACTGGGGAAACTGATGAGTAGTTTGCAAATTGCGCTAGCGAATAAATCGGCGGCGGAGAAGAAGAACATCAAGGTGGTGTGCAAGAAAAAAAAAAGGAAAAGAGGCAAGGGGGCTGCCGGCCGTCGATCAGGCCGGTGGAACCAATCCTTGCCGTGTAGCATCCCTTGGGGACTTTGCTGCGGTGCCGTGTCTTCTTCGCCAGTTCTGAGGTGCGTGCGCTTGGACGCTGGGGCAACGGCCCTCGAAGGAGGTGGGAGCTTGCTGGTTGGCGAGCGTGCCAGAGGCTCGGGTGCTGGCCAGTGTCGACGGCCGTGAGGGCGGCGTGGCGTCGGCGAGCAGCATGCTGCGGTGGTGGGTCGGCCGTTTGGTTGGTCCCATCTGTAGAAGGAGGATATATTTTGCCGAGGGGAAAGCCTTACCTACTTGGGCCAGTACGGCGACGTTCGTGGACACCGTGACCTTCTTGAAGGCGTCGTTGTGGTTTCTCTCTGTCCCTCTACGGGCTCCGGGTGAAAACCCTAGATCCTCGATCGGGCGGTGGCAACGCTCTTGTGTCGTACTCTTCTTGAAGCTCACAACATGCAGCTCTCCAATAGTCGGGTGACGGAGGGGCGTTATCTTCGGATGGATGGTGGGTCTTCGTTTTGCGCTCTTCGGCATGGCTTGCTTCATGCCATGCTCCCTCATTGTGCTACCCTGGAGCTGCTTGTTGGTTGTGGGCAGCCGTGGCCGGTTCCCGGTGGTGCTCGGCCTCTGGGGGCGTTGTCTGCGGTGGTGGAGGGCGTTTGACGGTGCGCGTGTTTGTTGGTTCGCTCTTTAGGTGAGCTCCGGCTCACCGACACTGTTGTTGTCCTGCTCTGTTCCGATTCAGCGTAGTCTGCGTATTAGCCGTTCCTATTGTTCGCGCGTCCGAAAGTAGCTTCCTTATTAGTCCGTGTGAGTGTGTGCATCCATCTTGTAAGTTAGGTTCAAGATCATGTATCTTTCCGTTATTGAAGGCGGTATTAATTAACATTGGGCCTTTTGGCCTTTTATCTAAAAAACAGGGGCCTATTTTGCTCAGTAAATAGAATACAAGAAACACTCATCGTTGCTAGCAGTGGTAAAGATGATATCATTTACTATATTTTATATCTACATCCTAGTTCCATAACATGCTGAGATGATGACCATATTACATCGATAATAGGTAGTAATTAACTACAAGTTCACTAGACAAGCTGCGTGCACTAGCTACCAAAATTATATCCTGAGGTCCTGCATGCCAAGATCAAGCATAGCGACGCCGGCATATAGACGCGCGAGCACGCGTTGATCCTCAAGCAGGTCCGGCGTGAAGAGCTTCCTCCAGCCCGCACACCACGCGAGGGCTTCCTCCAGCGGTGGCCTCGCGGCGCACTGCAGCCAGTGACGCATGGCGCTTTCCCACTTCTCGAAAAACCGCTCTTTTTCTAGGATCGACACCATGTCCTGCGCGCTCACGAGGGGCGCCCAGAACATCGCGATCCGGAAGGAGGGGTCGATCTGCTTTGGCGGGGTGATCCTCAGCTTTCGTACAAGCAATGCTAGCCTGGGCACGACGTGGCGCCGGGCGAACCTGTCCCATTGGATGGGATCTAGGTAGTGCTTCCACGGAGAGACGGCGTCGTAGAAGTCGGTGATTATCTTGCTTTCCACGGTGTCGTAGAGGCTTTCCGGCAGGTGGCCGATGAGCGGGATCCATGGGCGTAGCCAGTTGTGGCAGGTCGGGTCCCACGACGGCTCCCACTCTCGCGCGCCCGCCGCCACCGTCGGCATGATCACCTCCTCGACGATGTACCGCGTGACGGAGGACGGCAGCGTGGCTTTCCACTTGCCTAGCTTGCGCTTCTCCCCGCGCTTCCCCCGGAACACCTTCCGGGACTTGACGATCGCGGCCAGCGCTTCCGCTGTCTCCTTGGATGTGTCGCCCTGTTTCACCATGCCACGCAGCAACACGAGAGTCTTCTGGCAGCAGTCTTCTTCGAGCTTCATGGCTCGTGCCCGTTCCTCCAGCCGAAGGATCCACTCTTCTTGGACCACATGCGGCGTCATGTCCTCGAGGCCGTTGTTGTACGGTTTCTTGCGGTAGCCGATGCCGGCTTGCTGTGCCTTGGGCTTTACGGGGGCGATGATCCCTTGCCCGCGCGCGCCAAGGCCCGAGCCCTCCTTGTAGCCCCACCTCCGCATCATCCTCGCCACCGCATCTGTGGTGCACGCTAGGCTTCCTGGCAGGTTCGATGGATATGGTGTGTGGGTTTGGTTCATGCTCGGCTCTAAAACCGCCATGCCAGCCAGTCGACGGTGGCAAGTGTTGGCGCTTTCCGGCGAGGTGTTCCGCTGTATACAAGCTAACCCTGTTTGCAAGATCGGTTGGTCTAATCAGCGGGGCCGCGGGGTAGAACCTAGGTAGCTCGTTACCAAGTAGGATTAGAAGCACAGGCCGTGCTTAATTACAACAGCGAGCAAACACTGTCCCTGCAGAAATCGGACGGTGAGGTAATTCAAACCCCAAAAAGGAACGGTAAATTCTAATTTCGCTAGACGTTAAAACCGATCGGTCGCGACTTCGTGTTTTATGCGGGAAAAAAGAGATGAGAATTCAGAAGTCATCCTCGTTTTCAGTTTGAACTCTGAACAAAGCCACGGCCCTCGCAACCCCTTGGATTGGGACGGTCGAATTAGTCAGGCCTCTTACCTCCCCCTCCGGTTTCAAATGTCCAAATCCTGTGATTGCTCGATCCCGCCACCGTCACCTCCCGCTTCTCAAGGCTGGAGATCTTAACCTCTTTTTTAAAAAATCATCGATTTTTTACTTTAATTTTTGCTTATATTCTAAAACAAACACCCAGTAACCCATTGAACATATCATAGGAAAATAATTACACACGCAAAAATTATGACATTTTTGTAGATGATTTCATAGGGTGCAATGTGCATATATTTTTTAGCATCCCATACATATTTTTTATGTAATAAACAATCACATGACAAGAATTTCATAAACTGTCTATCCAAGAGTATTTTTTCCAACTTTTGGATGAGCAATTAATGTTCAAAATGAGGTTTATTATACCATATAAAGAATCAACAAAAAAATCGGGATTTTTGTATGGATAACTATTTTTTATGATTTGTTTAGTGTGTCGCAAGTATTTGATTTGTAAACTATATATATATACTAAGTTTTTCAGTAACCATAGATACTTCATATAAAACCCCTTGGTTAAATCCTATTGTGCGACCACAAAGAGTTCATATTTTTTGGACGAATAATCATATTTATATTTTCAAAGGTTCTAATTTTTTACTATAATTAAAGCATTTAATACTTGATTAGATTACCAATGGTGGAAACAACAATAAATTACTCCTCCAGTCCCGGTTTACAGGGCCTACGCGTATCGCAACATCATCAGTTTGACCAGTATAATATAAGTTTTGTACTATAAAAATTAAACTATTAGAAAGTAGAACATGTAAACTTTCTAATGATATATATTTTGTAGTATATATATTATATATAGTTGGTTAAATTATGACTTAGGAATACGTGGAGAACCTATAAACCGGAACGGAGGTAGTAGATGAACAACCGTGGAAACTTGCGTGGCTTGTGCAACATGTGAAGTAAGACATGGTAAAAAGCGATGTTAAGGAAATCGGTAATCGTTAACTGCTCGGTCGGCTTGGGAGTAGTGATTAATCGGAATTCGGACGATTAACCGATTTAATCGGTCGGCTATTAATCAGTGCAACATACAAAAATTATCACTTAAAATAGTTTATTTAAGAAAAACTCTATATGTCTGTCCCTACATCTCTAGAGCCTAAAATCCTAGAAAAACATGTACGTTTCTCCTCCGTGACCTAATATTCAAAGTCATGAGCGAATCAGGATCCACTAGCCGAAGCCGCGTTCCTTCCTTCCACTTCTTCTCCTCACACCTCTGCAGTTTATCTTCTCCCACCACCTACCTAGGGTACAACCCGTCTTACACCTCAACCACCTAACCTATTGAAGGCTTTCTCGAGCTCCTATATCTGAGGTCTAGGCAACTGTGAGTAATTGGTCTAGGAGGGCAAGGAACTATTTGGTGACAGTGGAAATCAAGCTACTAGAGGTTGCAATCAAGCGGGAGCTTCACAAAACCTACTTTATTGGGGAGGGGTAGCGCCTGTATTAGCGATATGCATTGAAAATTTTGTAACTTTTTTAACCAAGTGTAGTAGTTAATCGGGAATATACCTTGTAATCGGACTTTTAGACTGATTAGTCGGTCTAAAGGATTAACACAAGCGATTAATGGTAATCGACACGGTCAGGCCCCTAGTAGTGATTAATCGGCATAGTAATCGTTAAATCGGCCTAGTTTTGGAATAGTGGTAAAAAATGCAATTGATACTCTCAAAACAAGAAAAAATATAGTAGGGAAAATATATTTATTTATTTTGAATAGAGAAAGCTCCAGAAGGACCCTATAGTTGCATTCATTAAAGCAATGGGCATACAATTACAACGACGACTCCAAAGAAAAAGTAGGTTACAACCTGATCCTCACTATTTGCAATAAGGACCCTAGAACAAAAAAGGAAAAAAGCGATCAAGCCCTTCTTCTCCACTGCAGATATGGGACTTCCAGGAACGGCCACCCGCCTCGCCGCCGGGGACTACACCACTTGGAGCAAGGTGGATGTGCGGCGCCGTACCGAAGTCGAGGAAGCTCCTCCCAAATGGCAAGCCGGCCAGGAGGATGAAGATACTCAGGTGCATCAAGCGCCAGTGCATGGAGTGGCCTTCCTTTTGGCCGAAGGTAGCGGTGGCTCGAGCTTTCCGTCACCGATGAACTCTGCCAAGCACAGTAGCACCACGAACATCCCAAGGCGCTCTAGATCTTATGGCCTCACCATTCCTTCCGCCATCGAGGCGGCCAGATCTAGCGAGATCTACAACAACATGAGCTTCAACGCAGTTATTGAAGAAGTTTTCTTGAGATCTGCCTCCCACTCGCAGCCACCACCATGGTGACTCACTAGCGAGCAGATCCACCAACCTCGCAACACTGCATCATAGCACCGATGAGGGGAACCTCTAGGGCATAGCGCCATTCTCCACAGGGGTGAACGCCTACAACTACACATGCCACTAACGCTATCAACACGAGGAGGCCGACCTCCCCTCCCTCACCACTTCGGCCGATGAGGCCGCCGGAGGATAGGGGAAGAGGAGCCGGAACACGGAGACGACTCTCAAGAAGAGGAGGGGTGGAGAGAGAAAGGGGAGAGGGAAATGGCACTCGGGTGAAATATAATTGGAGGCGCCAACACCCCCTCTCTCCCATGTGGCGCCAAGTTGTCTGTGCCTTTTCCCTATAAGAGGGAGCATATGCTTGCACGAGTCTACGCCTCATGATGGCATCATCATATTTATTGTGTTTATTCAAAAATTCAAAATATCCTAAACCATTAATTTTATTAGCAATCCATTTAAATTGCTGAATTTGTCTCGACGAGGGCTTCAAAGCTAGATCACGTGTTGTTAATGTTTCGATAATTTTTTCTTTCGCTAGTTACAAGATTATGTTGCCATGATAATCAGATTAGCAACAGACAGTTACCAGGATATTTGTACATAGTTCTAGGTAACATTGTACATATTTTTGGACATTGCAATGATCTCCATAGTTAGAGAGCACTTTTTTTTGAACAGGGGTTCGGTCTCGAAGGACCGAGAAGCTCTATTGATTAAAAGCAGTGGAAGTACATTTTACAAAGTAGACTAAAAGGGAAAGGTAAATTATAAACCACTCCACACTTTTTGCACTAAGGACCCTAGATATAAGATAGAAAGCACAAGCCGGTCTAGCTCCATCTCCACCGCCTCGCCGCCACATACCATGTAACATCCCAAGTTTCAATAAAAGGAACAAGAGAGGAATTCAAGTATCCAAAAATCAGAGCTAACAAAAACTTTTCTCATCATATAGGACTATGCATGTAGATCACTTTCTTATTTATTTTGAGTGTGCAATTGCCATGATGTTTGCTTATGTGTTCTCTCTCAATCTAAAACCCTAGTAATAATCACTTGATCATCCAAGGTCAAATAAAAATAAAATAGAAAAGAAATTATAAAAATCCATTTCACACACACATAAGGCTTAGGCCATTTTTACAAATCTTTGATCTAGACCTTTTTGATTGGCACCATTGTGTGTAAATGGATACTAAATATTAACAACTTTGGAAACAATCAAACACATTTCAATTCAAATTTGAAACAAATATGAGCTCACATGTGATTATGGTCATATGGGACACTTTTAGTCTGATGCTCACTTTGAGCCCATGGCTTTTGAGTTTTCACTTCTACACTTGACCATTTCTTTACACCTCATCCAAAACCACAACATGGTGAACAACTTTGCTCAAGACCACACCCCAAAATTTCATCTCTATTTCAAATGGCAAGCAAGCAAAGTGGGAACTTTTTATCAAAATGAAGATCATATGCAAAATGAATTTTTGCATTTCAATTCCAAATTGAACCAAACCAACACCATTCTACTACATTTAATATATGATTTCAACTCACCAAAAAGAATTGCAAAATTCGAAAATAATTTTCTTTCGGGCATTACCACAAACACCTTGCAGGCAGAGTAAAAATTGAAGCCCATGCTGAGAATTTACTTTGGACTTGGTCCAACCTGAGCCACCACTGCATCCCTGGCACCTCCTCTCACATCCCTGCATCCATGCCACCACTTGCCCAGTACTGGATGTTGGTCACCATGACCAAAACCCACCCATGCCGTGGCATGCCATGCACCACCATGCCCCCTCCTCTCTGGTCACCTCCAGCCTGCTCCACCATGTCTGGCCGCTCCCTCTCAGTCTCCTGAACCTGCCCAACCTTTGACTCGACGAATTCGTGCGCTGCATTGATCGGAACGAGTCGCGCCCAGACGTGCCAGTGACGCGCACGCACGCGACGGAGCGCGCACGGTGAACGCCACGGGCACGCCAGAGCATGACGACGCCCCGAAGCTCCACGCCTCCACTTGCCACCACCGCTCGCCAGTAGACGCGCCAGGCCACCAGGAGGCGCCAGGACATGGCCGATGGACCGCGGGAGGGCTGTGGCCGTCGTCACCGTCGACGTGACCCGCCACAGACCTGCAAGCTCCCGTCAAGCTCCCAGTCGCGTCCGTCCCTCTTTTTCCCCGCAGTCAAGCTCTACAGCACCGCCGTGACCTCACATGCACTCGAGCGTCATCGCCAGTACCCCTGCGCCACCCTACCGTCGACGCCATGGCTGACCTCACCCCAGACCCGCGGCACTGCCTCGCAGCTATAAAAGGAGCTCTCCCTTCTTTAAATTCGTCACACCATCAGTCTTTCCTCTCACCTCTGAGCCTCTCTAGCCTCTCCCTTCTCCACATTCGCCGCTGCCTCGCCGAAATTTGGAGCTCGGTGCCCGCGGAGGTGCTGAGAAGGGCGCCGCCGTTGTGCACCCCAGCGCCGCGCTTCCATCGGCTTTCACCATCATCGACAACCTCTCCGCAACCCCTCTCCGATCATCGCCGCGCCTCCGTGAGTCTCCGACCCCCGTCGGCGCGCCGGTAGCCATCTCTCGTCGGAGACGACGACGCTCGTCGTCCGTCCGATCTCGCCTAATCCTACACGAGACAGGCGCGTACCGCTTCGCTGTTAAGTCCCGCTGCGCCTTGTCGGCTGGCCCGCTGCTGGCGACTGGGGCCGGCCCATTCTCTCTTTCCCTGTTTAGCCTAGTAACTTTTCCCGCCTAAGCCCATCCGATTCAAATCTAGTTTTCGAATTATTTCAAATACTCTCAGATGCTGTATTCAAAATTAAATAGGATAAAATCCACCAGACCAAATTTTACAAATTTTATATATTTGGAAACCTTATGAAATTATCTACACAATGCCACTGGTTTGAACCCTAGATCTATTATAGAATTAAGGTGAGAAAATAAACAAGGCAGGGACTTTTCTGCATTAGAATAATTATTAAAAATCAACCAAAAATGATTGTTAGTTAATTCCAACTCCTATAAATCACATTACACTTATACTAATTGTTTTTACAAAAATATGCCATGCTTACTTTGAATGATCATGGCCTAGTTTAATTAAAGGACTATATGGCTAATTCTAGTCAAAGATATTGTCCAAAAATATTGATAAATCATATGGGATTATTTCTCTCATTTAAATCTTGTCATGAACAATCCAAAATGAGGTAGAGACTCTGGTAATATAGGTCTCACATGGATTGTTGATGATATTAAATATTTACCATGCTAGGATTAAATTGTATGAGGTGCTACACCTCATTTAAATCATTTTCTTAAATGATAAGTATGAAGAGGTTGACTTTGGTCAACCTAGGTCATATATTATTCAGGAGAGAAATTAAATATTAATAAGATAATGAGAGGAAATTATTTCTCTACATAAATAAAAATAACACCTAAGTTAGTATGAGAGGAAATTATTTTTCTTAAATAAGAAAACACATCCACCAACTTACTAGTAATGTGTGATGCTAGTTTAGGTTGTGTAAATCATGTGTGTTAGTTTAGTAAATAAGTTTGGTGTGATGATTGTGTATCCCGTACTCGTATTTTAGACGCTAGTACCGAGGAGTATCAAGAGGAGGAGGAGGTCTACTGTCAAGGAGAAGAACACCACTTTGACCAATTCCCCAACCAAGGCAAGATAATACTCTTGCAAAGTGCAAGCTCATCATGAGCAAAGCATTACCCATTTACTTTATGTTTATGAGCCTACCTCCCAGCTTTATTTCCAAGCTTTACTTACTGTTGCTTTATCCATGTACTTTTTGATTCATGATTCAATGGGGTTAATGTTAGATTAGTACAAGAGTATCAAAGTTAGCCTAGAAGCAAAGCAAAGTACTTAGCACCCCTCATACCTAGATGCTAGTGCTAAATTAAAAATGACTACTCTAGATGGGAACATGTGTGGTGAAATAATGATGATGATGAAAGTTATGAAATGAATTTTGAAGGTGAATATGACCAAGAGAAGATAGTGATTTTTGATCAAAAGCTAATATTGGTTTGGATGCGATACCTTTCCACTTTTTGAGTACCCCCACAATACCTGATTATGGGTAAGGGCTTAACTAGAAGTTTATGTACCTTAGTATGAGTTTCCTCTAAACACACATCATAGGGGTTATGCCGAGGCTGCCTCCGTTGTTGAGAAATGATGTGAATTGAAGTGAATTGTATGGCCAAGCCCTGTGCAGTTCCCAGGTTGAGTTGGCCTTCAGGGAGGCCAAGGTCATGGGGAGAGGTGCTCATACTAGGGTTAGTAAATGAAAGGTTATGGTTGATGATCCGCGTACTGTGTTACGATGATTCGGGGTAATCCCGAGATGAAATCAAATGTTGTGGCACAAGTGTGCAACCTCTGCAGTGTAAATCTATTCGAATAGCCGTGTCCACGGTTACGGACGGTTGGAAAGGCCATACGTTTCCAGTGTTAGAATTTGAACATGTTGATGAAACGAATGGTGAATGGTAACTGGTCTATATTGAAACACAACAGAATTGTGGGAATGACACTAATGTTCCCACTTGAGTTAGTTAGCACATGAATAAGTCTTTAGCAACTATTTGCAAACTAAAATTGGCTTTATGCAAAGAAACTAGAGCTTAGCACCCTCTTACTAGAATTGTTAGCACTTACACTAGTATTAGTTTGCGAGTACTAAAGTACTCATGTGTCCCGGCTATTCAAATGGCAGACTATGAAGAGCAGCAGTCGAGAGGACGATCAGCGAAGTCTACAACAACTAGAGTCTGCTAACGTCAAGCGTTGGCTTTGTGGACTATAGAGTCCTTGTATCTTACTTCCGCTATGAACTTATGTTTGTTCGTTGATCAGTTCGTTGATCACTAGATCAGCTATTTGTGTAATATGGATCATGTGATTCCACTTTGTAAGACTTTATGGGTTGTAATGAATGATGACTGTGATACTTAACTATTATGCCTCACAACAACAATATTCCTGGGATTGACATAATAGGCATCCGGACTTAAAATCCGGGTGTTGACAAGTTGGTATCAGAGCCATTGTTTGACCTTAGGAGACCCTAGTTTAGAATGGACGTTCTGAAAATTTTAGTTTCTAAAACCAAGAAAGTAAATATTTGTGAAAAACTTACTCATTTTCTTCTCTATAAGATCTTTTCAAAAATGATAAGCCATGCTCCTCCTTATAAATCCATCTAAAATTTTGCCACACATGTTCACATCTCTAACTTACTTATCCATTTCACTTTCAGATGGAGCATTACGCCCAGACGGAGTCCTACGAGCTGGGAAATGGAGGAAGTTTGGTGTTCGAGTGGGACCTGTTCTTGGTGTCCGAGAAGCTTGAACGCCCACCTCCCCAGTTCCACGGAGTCCGGAACCACAACACCCCCGAAGGGAACAGCAGTGGATGATCACCGCTGACTTGAAGGGAAGTCCGGAGCCTCCCATATCGGAGAGGATCCTTTTCTCCTTCAAGGCATGCAACTGGGTGGACGGGCTTGCTCACGCCCTTCGGGAGGGACTTGCCGGGTGTGCGGACAGAACATCGCCGCACTCCGGGGAACCCGCTTCGCCCACTTCGCGAGGCATGACACCATGGGAGAGCCCATGGCACTCTCTTCGCACCCGGTGCTCAAGCATCATGTGGAGCATCCGGACTTTATGCTTCATGAGACCGGAAGGACTGGAGCGACGCGTGTCCACGCCCCGTGCAGATGGCTTTGGCTCAACATGCCGACGCCATCAGGCTACTCGCCACGGACCGCAGTCACTCCGCTGCAGCGCGCCAAGAAGGATGCTACTATCGCACGTCTTCGCGAGAAGATACGCACCTTGGAGATAACGTCCGGACCCAATAGGACCAGATCCAGGAGATGGAGGAGGATGGAGAGGACATAGGGAGGCGATGACTTCTGAGCGACGACAACGACTTTGAGGAGGATGAGTTCACGATGAGGAGGACTACGAGTTTGGAGTGCGGAGGATGGGATCATTCCCATCGATGTGGATGAAGACGATGAGGAGTAGTTGCACTAGCTTCACTTATGTAGGTGTGAGTTGTATCCCGCACCATGTATCGTAGCTTGGAGAAAAAGGGTTCTTAAAACCCTTAGTGTGTCAGCTTGTAATGTGTGTTGTTACCATGAATGAATGTTTGTGTGTTATGTGCATCATCAAAAGACTTTAAGTTTAAGTTTTAAAACTTACCCAAAATAAGCCATAAAAAAATTCCCTCTCGTCTCATGATCTATCTACCTGTTCAGATGGCTCGTCCGCATTGCAACGCGAACCCGGATGCAATGATGCAACTGCTGACCACGATGACGAACAGTAAGAGCGAACGCCAAGCAACCATAGCAGCCTTGCAGTTGGCCAACAACCAGCATGGCCATGGGAACCATGATCACCCAGGGTCCAAACTCAAGAATTTCCAAAACACCAACCCACCTGTCTTTAGCAAGACCAAAAGCCCTTAGATGCGGATGATTGGCTGCAAACCGTGAAAACAACCGGAAGTAGCTGGAGTTGAGGAGAATGAGAAGGTCTTGTTTGCTACGCACTATCTCGCAGGACCAGCAAGAGCATGGTGGACCAGCACCCGTGCCATGAACGCAGGACAAATGATGACTTGGGCTGACTTCAAGCTCAAGTTCAGAAGTACCATGTACCACCAGGTTTAATCAAGAAGATGAGGGATGAATTCCGTGAATTAAAGCAAGGCCGGATGTCGGTGGTAGAATACGCGATAGGTTCCTCACCCTGTCAAGGTACGCCCCGATGAAACCGACACCAATGAGAAAAGGAAGGAGAGATTCTGAACGGCCTGCGACGAGATGCATACCGTATTAGTCAACATTCCCTTTGCCGACCTCGAAGCCCTAGTGGATTCTGCCATCCAGATGGAAGGCAAACTGCACCAGGCCAATGAGAACCGCAAGCACCGCATGATGAATCAGAGTGGGCCCAACAATGCCCCAAGATATCGCCCTAGCCCAAAGTGGTGGTTTTGCCCCAGAAACAACAAGCCCCAGAACCAGATATCGCGCCCCAGTTTTCAGAAACGGAGCGGAAGAAACCCAAGGCCAGGAGGCCCCCACCACAACAACAACCACAGTAACTCCTATGTGCACCACAACAGCAACTTCAACCGCGCTCCGCCGCGAGCCCCCAACAACAACAACAACAACACCAACACTGCGCCAAGGACCGGAAGCAATGCCATCCCTGTTGCCACCAAGGACAAGTCCACAATCACCTGCTATGAATGTGGAGTTGTGGGACACTTCTCCATGAGTGCCCCAAAAGGCTGGCCAAGCTCGCCGGCAACACCGCTGCACCTGCTCAGCAGCAACGCCGTGTCTCCACCGGCAAGAAGTTCGCTCCCAACAACCCGAACAACCGCGGAGGTCGCCTCTACCACATGAACGCCGAGGAAGCCCATGAAGCCCCAGATGTGGTGCTGGGTATGTTCTCTGTTAACTCAATACCAAGAAGTCTTTGTTCGATTCAGAGCATCGCATTCATTTGTTCTGAAGACTTTGTGCATGGTAAGATTCAACCAATCAGCTTGAAACATGTCATGATAGTTCAAATACGGATCAACAACTAAAGCTAGAAAATTTTGCAAAGATGTACCCATCAGAATTCATGAAATAGAATTTTATGCAAACTTGATTGTTCTGGGAACAAAAGGATTGAAAGTAGTACTGGGTATGGATTGGATGGCGAAACATCATGGATTGATAGACTAAGAAGGCCATCACCATGACTAGTAGCACCGGAATAATAATAGAACATGTAAGAAACTACCAGAAATTTCACTTGCAACCAAGGTGTAGCCAAACCAACTCTGGATCAGATCAGGGTCGTCTGTCGATACCGATGTGTTTGGATGATCTACCAGTATGCCCCGGATCGGGATATCGAGTTTATCATCGAGTTAATTCGGAACGGAACTATAGCCAGAGCCTATAGTATGAACCCAGCAGAATTAGTGGAGTGAAGAAAGCTGGATGACATGTTACACAAAGGTCTGATTCGACCAAGTGCGTCGCCTTGGAGATCACCAGTTTTATTTGTGGATAAGAAAGATGGTGCCAATCGGTTATGTACGGATTATCGTAAACTTAACGATGTTACCATCAAAAACAAATACCCCTGCCAAAGATAGAAGACTGTTTGACCAGCTGGCCGGTGCCACCGTATTCTCCAAGATTGACCTTAGGACTGGTTACCATCGTGAAGATCCGTGCAACGGATATCCCAAAGATTTCACCACCAGATATGGATTGTATGAGTACAATGTCATGTCATTTGGATTAACCAATGCCCCTGCCTATTTCATGAACCTCATGAACAAGGTGTTCATGAACTTTTTGGATAAGTTTGTCGTTGTCTTCATCGACGACATCCTTATCTACTCCAAAACCGAAGAGGAACATGAGCAACACCTGGAAGTTATCCTAGAAACCCTTAGGCAACACAAGTTGTATGCCAAGTTCAGCAAGTGTGAGTTTTGGTTGAAGGAGGTAGGATTCCTGGGACATATCTTGTCTGCAGGAGGAATTGCCGTAGATCCCGCCAAGATCAAGACCGTCACCGAATGGAAAGCCCCAACCACTCAGACTGAGGTCCGCGCATTTCTTGGATTGGCGGGATATTACCGCCGATTCGTTGAAGGATTTTCCAGCATAGCCCGACCCATGACTCAACTGAAGAAGGATAAGAAGTTTGAATGGACGCTAAAATGTGAAGAAAGTTTCCAACAGCTCAAGAGCAGATTGACCACAACCCCAATATTGATCATGCCAGATATCACCAAGCCATTTGACGTCTATTGTGATGCATCCAAGATTGGTCTTGGATGTGTGTTGATGCAAGAAGGCAAAGTGATATCATATCCCCGGCACTGAAGCAGCATGAACAGAACTACCCAACCCATGACCTCGAACTTGCAGCCGTAGTGTTAGCCCTGAAAGTTTGGCATCATTACCTCATGGGTAATCGATGCGAGATCTATTCGGATCACAAGAGCCTGAAGTATATCTTCACCTAGAAGGAGCTGAATATGAGGCAGCGCAGATGGTTAGAGCTAATTAAGGATTACGATATGGAAATCCACTATCACCCCGGCAAGGCCAATGTAGTAGCGAGATGCCACTGAGTAGCTGCCTTGTCGGTTAAACTCCATGATAGCAGAAGAACACCTAGCCTATACCAAGAATTTGAACAATTTAGAATGGAGCTAGTTAGTGAAGGATACCTAGCGCATAGCTGCAGCCTACTTTGATTGGACAGATCAAAGAAGCCGAAGGAAAGGCCATCATTGACGGAATCAAGAGTGGATAGCTACAGGAAAGGCACCAGGATTCACCATGAAGAAGGAGTACTTTGGTACAACGGTCGCTTTGTGTACCGTCGATTCGAGTTGAAGCAAGTCATATTGAAGGAGGCTCACGACACCTGTATTCCATTCACCCCGGAGGGACCAAGATGTACCAAGACCGAAGGAACAATTCGTGGCACGGAATGAAGCGAGAGATAGGAAGTTACATCGCCAAGTGTGACATCTCGAGTCAAGGCGAACACCAACGACCCGCTGTTGCAACCTTTACTGATTCCGAGTGGAAATGGGATTCGTCGGTATGGACTTTATCACAGGATTGCCCAAATCTAGCCGAGGAAATGACTCCATCTGGGTAGTCATCGATAGGTTGACCAAGGTTGCACATTTCATCCCTGTCAAGACCACTTACCAAGGACCAAAGTTGGCTGAATTATACATCTCAAGGATAGTCACCCTGCACGGAACCCCGAAGTCAATTGTGTCAGATAGGGGATTGATGTCTACGTGTGCTTCTATTCTTGTAGACAGTGTTGGGCCTCCAAGAGCAGAGGTTTGTAGAACAGCAGCAAGTTTTCCCTTACGTGGATCACCCAAGGTTTATCGAACTCGGGGAAGAGGTCAAAGATATCCCTCTCAAGCAACCACGCGATCACAATGCAAGAAGTCTCTTGTGTCCCAACACACCTAATACACTTGTCGGATGTATAGGTGCACTAGTTCGGCGAAGAGATAGTGAAATACAAGTGGTATAGATGGTGGTAATATTGAAAGTAAAGATGCGGTAAACAGTAAACAAGCGGCGCCAGAAAATACCTTGCTGGCGTGGAAAGCAATTCTTTGTGGTGGAAACAAGACCTAGGGATCATACTTTCACTAGTGGACACTCTCAACATTGATCACATAATAAATAAGTTCTCTTTCCTTTGTGCTACATATACTCTTGTTGGATGATGAACACCACTAATTGTGTAGGATTACACGAACCCAATGCCGGAGTTAACAAGCTCCACAACATTCGATATTCATGTTTAAGTAACCTTAGAGTATAATAGATCTTTGCAAAATAGACCAAGTACTAACATAGCATGCACTGTCACCATCACACTATGAAGGAGGAATAAATCACATCAATACTATCATAGCAATAATCAACTCCATAACCTACAAGAGATTATGATCATAGCCTATGACAAGAACTACACAATGCACACACTGTCACCATTACACCATGCAGGAGGAATAGACTACTTTAATAACATCACATGAGTAGCACATAGATAAATAGTGATACAAAACACATTGCAATCATAAAGGGATATAAATAAGCACTTCACTATGCCATTCATAACAGTGAATAAGTATTATGTGAAATATAGCCTAAGAGACCCACACGGTGCACACACTGTCACCTTTACGTGGGACAAGGAGTCTCCGGAGATCACATAAGTAAAACCCACTTGACTAGCATAATGACATCTAGATTACAAGCATCATCATATGAATCTCAATCATGTAAGGCAGCTCATGAGATTATTGTATTGAAGTACATAGGAGAGATTAACCACATAGCTACCGGTAGCCCCGAGCCTCGATGGAGAACTACTCCCTCTCATGGGAGGCAGCGGTGATGAAGATGGCGGTGGTGTCGATGGAGGAGCCTTCAGGGCACTTCCGTCCGGCGGCGTGCCGGAACGAGACTCTGTCCCCGGATCTTGGCTTCGCGATGGCGGCGGCTGGAAGGTTTCACGTACCATGGCTTATTCGTCTCGGGGTTTTAGGTCAGGGAGCTTATATAGGCGAAAGGGCAGCCTCGGAGGGGCCTGGTGGGGCAGACAGCGCGCCCCCCCTCAGGCCGCGCCGCAGTGTGTGGGGCCCTGTGGCCCCCTCGGGTCCCTCTCGGTGTTGAAAGCTTAGGTGAAAATAGGCTGGGCGTTGATTTCGTCCGATTCCGAGAATATTTCCTTACTAGGATTTAAAACCAAAAACAAAACAGGAACTGCATGGCATCTCGTCAATAGGTTAGTTCGGAAACGCATCAAAACATCATAAAGTGTGAACAAAACATGTAGGTATTGTCATAAAACAAGCATGGAACATCGAAATTATGGATACGTTGGAGACGTATCAGCATCCCCAAGCTTAGTTCCTACTCGTCCTCGAGTAGGTAAACGATAACACAAATAATTTCGAGGTGACATGCTACCATCATAATCTTGATCAACATTATTGTAAAGCATATGACATGAATGGAGTGATTCAAAGCAATGATCTATAGGTTGCTAACATATAGATAACATATAGCAAAACTTTTCATGAATAGTACTTTCAAGACAAGCATCAAAGAGTCTTGCATAAGAGTTAACTCATAAAGCAATAAATTCAAAGTAAAGGCATCGAAGCAACACAAAGGAAGATATAAGTTTTAGCAGTTGCTTTCAACTTTCACATGCATATCCCATGGATAATTGTCAACATAGAGTAATATGATGAATGCAAATAAGCAAGTATGTAAGAATCAATGCACAGTTGACACAAGTGTTTGCTTCTAAGATGAAAGGAAATAGGTAAACTGACTCAGCATAAAGTAAAAGATAGGCCCTTCGCAGAGGGGCATAAAATCATGTGCTAGAGCTTTTCAAGTTTTGAAATCATATAGAGAGCATAAAAGTAAAATTTTGAGACGTGTTTGTTGTTGTCAACGAATGGTAATGGGTACTCTAACTACCTTATCAACCAGACTTTCAAGAGCGGCTCCCATGAAGGACGTTATCTCTACCAGCAAGGTAGATCATCCCTCTTCTCTTTTGTTTACACATGTACTTTAGTTTTATTTATTAGATGACACTCCCCCAACCTTTTCTTTCACAAGCCATGGCTAACCGAATCCTCGGGTGCCTTCCAACATTCACATACCATGGAGGAGTGTCTATTTGCAAATTTAAGTTGCTTGATAGATCAGAGCAAAACATGTGAAGAGAATTATTAATGCAAGTTACTTAATTGGGGGAACCCCATTGCCGCTCTTTTTGCAAAATTATTGGATAAGCGGATGAGGCCACTAGTCCATTGTGAAAGTTTGTCAGAAGTAAATGACAAGATCGAAAGATAAAACACCACATACTTCCTCATGAGCTATAAAACATTGACACAAATAAGAGATAATAGATTTTGAATTGTTTAAAGGTAGCACATGAAGTATTTACTTGGAATGGCATACCACATAGTAGGTAGATATGGTGGACACAAATGGCATGGGTTTTGGCTCAAGGTGTTTGGATGCACGAGAAGCATTTCCTCTCAGTACAAGGCTTAGGCTAGCAAGGTTGTTTGAAGCAAACACAGGTATGAACCGGTACAACAAAACTTACATAAGAACTTATTGCAAGCATTATAAGACTCTACTGTCTTCCTTGTTGCTCAAACACTTTTACCAGAAAATATCTAGACCTTAGAGAGACCAATCATGCAAACCAATTTTCAACAAGCTCTACAGTAGTTCTTCACTACTAGATTTAAACTACATGATGCAAGAGCTTAAACATGATATATGAGAGCTCAAAACAATTGCCAAGTATCAAATTATCCAAGACCATATGAAGCATTTTCTGATTCCAACAAAATATCAACAAGTGAAACGATCAACTTTCGCCCTTGAACATTAAAAGCATGAATGAAGAACACTAGTGTTCATATGAAAAAGCGGAGCGTGTCTCTCTCCCACACAAGGATGAACTTATTCAGAGAATGAAAATAACAAAATGAAAATAAAAGCACACACGGACGCTCCAAGTAAAATGCATAAGATGTGATGGAATAAAAATATAGTTTCACTAGAAGAAACCTGATAAGTTGTCGATGAAGAAGGGGATGCCTTAGGCATCCCCAAGCTTAGATGCTTGAGTCTTTTAAAATATGCAGGGATGAACCACCGGGGCATCCCCAAGCTTAGACCTTTCACTCTTCTCGATCACATTATATCACCCTCTTCTATTGACCCTTGAAAACTTTTGTCACACCAAACTTCAAGCAAACACATTAGAGGGTTAGTGCATAATCAAAATTCACATGTTCAGAGGTGACACAATCATTCTTAACACTTCTGGACATTGCACAAAACTTCTGAAAGTTAATGGAACAAAGAAACTCATTCAACTCAACAAAAGCGGCAATGCGAAATAAAAGGCAGAATCTGTCAAAAACAGAACAGTCCGTAAAGACGAACTTGAAAGGGGCACTTAACTTGCTCAAACGGAAAAACTCAAAACTAATGAAAGTTGCGTACATATCTGAGGATCACACACGTAAATTTGCAGATTTTTTTGATTTTTTACAGAGACTTCTGCTCAAATTCGTGACAGACAGCAAATCTGTTTCTGCGCAGCAATCCAAATCTAGCATCAACTTACCATAGAGACTTTACTTGGCACAAAAACATGATAAGGAGAGGTTGCTACAGTAATAAACAACTTCCAAGACTCAACAAAACAAAAATTGCTGTAGTAAAATAAACACATGGGTTATCTCCAAAGAAGTTCTTTTTTTATAGCCATTAAGATGGGCTTAGCAGTTTTAATGATGCTCTCATGAAAATAGACAATGAAGCAAAAGAGAACATCAAGAAGCAATTTCAAAACACATTTAAGCCTAACCCATTTCCTATAAAAAGTAATCTTGTACACAAATAAATTCATGAAGAACAAAGTGGCAAGCATAGAAAAGCAACACAAGCGCAATTTCAAGATTCTCAACATAAAGAGGGGAAACTTAATATTATTAAGATGCATATAACCATATTTCTCTCTCTCATAATAACTTTCAGTAGCATCATGAACAAACTCAACAATATAACTATCACATAAAACATTCTTGTCATGAGCTTCATACAAAAAATTATTACTCTCCACATAAGCATAATCAATTTTATCAGTTGTAGTGGGAGCAAATTCAACAAAGTAGCTATCATTATTATTCTCATCAAGTGTAGGAGGCATAGTATAGTCATAATAAAATTTACTCTCCATAGTAGGCGGCACCAAAAGACCACTATCATTATAATCATCATAAATAGGAGGCAAAGTATCATCAAAGAAAATTTTCTCCTCAATGCTTGGGGGACTAAAATTATCATGCTCATCAAAACCAGCTTCCCCAAGCTTAGAATTTTCCATATCATTAACAACAATGGTGTTCAAAGCGTTCATACTAATATCATTGTTACCAGCATGCAAATAAGATTCCATAGGTTTTTTAATTTTCACAGCAAACAATCCATGTCTTAACTCAGGAAATAGAATAAGAAGCTCATGGTTACTTTCCATTATGCCTAACTAGTGTAAACAAGAAACCAAAAGATGCAATTGCAGGATCTAAAGGAAATAGCTTCGAGTACTTACAACGCCGGAAAATAGCTTAGTAGCCGAGATCCGGAGTGTGAGTACCTTTTACCTTTCCTCCCGGCAACGGCGCCGAAAATAGCTTGATGTCTACGTGTGCTTCTATTCTTGTAGACAGTGTTGGGCCTCCAAGAGCAGAGGTTTGTAGAACAGCAGCAAGTTTTCCCTTAAGTGGATCACCCAAGGTTTATCGAACTCAGGGAGGAAGAGGTCAAAGATATCCTCTCAAGCAACCCTGCGATCACAATGCAAGAAGTCTCTTGTGTCCCCAACACACCTAATACACTTGTCAGATGTATAGGTGCACTAGTTCGGCGAAGAGGTAGTGAAATACAAGTGGTATAGATGGTGGTAATATTGTAGAAAGTAAATATGCAGTAAAACAGTAAACAAGCGGCGCCAGAAAATAGCTTGCTGGCGTGGAAAGCAATTCTTTGTGGTGGAAACAAGACCTAGGGATCATACTTTCACTAGTGGACACTCTCAACATTGATCACATAATAAATAAGTTCTCTTTCCTTTGTGCTACATATACTCTTGTTGGATGATGAACACCACTAATTGTGTAGGATTACACGAACCCTCAATGCCGGAGTTAACAAGCTCCACAACATTCGATATTCATGTTTAAGTAACCTTAGAGTATAATAGATCTTTGCAAAATAGACCAAGTACTAACATAGCATGCACACTGTCACCATCACACTATGAAGGAGGAATAAATCACATCAATACTATCATAGCGATAATCAACTCCATAACCTACAAGAGATTATGATCATAGCCTATGACAAGAACTACACAATGCACACACTGTCACCATTACACCATGCAGGAGGAATAGACTACTTTAATAACATCACATGAGTAGCACATAGATAAATAGTGATACAAAACACATTGCAATCATAAAGGGATATAAATAAGCACTTCACTATGCCATTCATAACAGTGAATAAGTATTATGTGAAATATAGCCTAAGAGACCCACACGGTGCACACACTGTCACCTTTACACACGTGGGACAAGGAGTCTCCGGAGATCACATAAGTAAAACCCACTTGACTAGCATAATGACATCTAGATTACAAGCATCATCATATGAATCTCAATCATGTAAGACAGCTCAGGAGATTATTGTATTGAAGTACATAGGAGAGAGATGAACCACATAGCTACCGGTATAGCCCCGAGCCTCGATGGAGAACTACTCCCTCCTCATGGGAGACAGCAGCGGTGATGAAGATGGCGGTGGTGTCGATGGAGGAGCCTTCGGGGCACTTCCCGTCCCGGCGGCGTGCGGAACAGAGACTCTGTCCCCGGATCTTGGCTTCGCGATGGCGGCGGCTCGGAAGGTTTCATGTACCGTGGCTTATTCGTCTCGGGGTTTTAGGTCAGGGAGCTTATATAGGCGAAAGGGCAGCCTCGGAGGGGCCCTGGTGGGGCCAGACACCAGGCCGGCGCGCCGCCCCCCTCAGGTCGCGCAGCCTTAGTGTGTGGGGCCCCTGGCCCCTCTGTCCCCTCTCGGGTGTTCGGAAGCTTCCGGTGAAAATAGGGTACTGGCGTTGATTTCGTCCGATTCCGAGAATATTTCCTTACTAGGATTTCAAAAAAAAAAAAGAAACAGGCGGCACTTCGGCATCTCGTCAATAGGTTAGTTCAAACGCATCAAAACATCATAAAGTGTGAACAAAACATGTAGGTATTGTCATAAAACAAGCATGGAACATCAGAAATTATGGATACGTTGGAGACGTATCAGGGATCACAGTTCACCTCAAGATTCTGGCAGAAGGTGCATGAAGGACTCGGAACCCGTCTGAACTTCAGCACAGCCTATCACCCCCAAACGACGGACAAACCGAGAGAGTCAACCGATCGGAAGATATGTTGAGAGCCGTGTCTGAATATGGATCCAAGTGGGAAGACCTTGCCGTATGCACTCGTACAACAACAGTTATCAAGCCAGCTACGATGGCCCCCTTTGAAGCCATGTACGGAAGGAAATGCCGTACCCCTGAACTGGTCAAGTCGGAGAAAGCCAAGTTTTTGGACCAGATGTTCTTCGAGAAGCCGAAGAGAAGGTGCACAAGATCCGCGAGTACCTCAAGACGGCGCAATCCAGACAGAAGAGCTACGCTGACAAGAGACGCCGAGAGATGACCTTCGAGATTGGAGATTTTGTCTACCTCAAGGTATCACCCCTCAAAGGAATGCTAAGATTCCAGCTGAAAGGAAAGCTCGCGCCCCGATATGTCGGACCCTTCAAAGTTCTGAGTCGCCGAGCTGAAGTGTCCTATCAACTGGAACTACCTGAAGAAATGGCAGCTGTGCACAATGTGTTTCACATCTCACTGCTCCGGAAATGCTGGAAGTACCGGAGAAGACCGAAGTATTCAAGAATATAGATCACCGTTCGGTGGATATCAACACGGACTTGACTTACCGCGAAGTGCCTATTCGCATCCTGGAAGAAGCATAAACCACCCGCACCAGGAGTATCAAGTTCTTGAAGATTCAATGGAGCAATCACAGAAGAAGAAGCCACTTGGGAACGAAGAAGACATGAAGAAAGAATACCCCGATCTCTTTAGTACCTAGTTTTCTCTCGATCTCGGGACGAGATCTTTTGTAAGGGGGAAGGGTTTGTAACATCCCAAGTTTCAATAAAAGGAACAAGAGAGGAATTCAAGTATCCAAAAATCAGAGCCAACAAAAACTTTTCTCATCATATAGGACTATGCATGTAGATCACTTTCTTATTTATTTTGAGTGTGCAATTGCCATGATGTTTGCTTATGTGTTCTCTCTCAATCTAAAACCCTAGTAATAATCACTTGATCATCCAAGGTCAAATAAAAATAAAATAGAAAAGAAATTATAAAAATCCATTTCACACACACATAAGGCTTAGGCCATTTTTACAAATCTTTGATCTAGACCTTTTTGGTTGGCACCATTGTGTGTAAATGGATACTAAACACATATTAACAACTTTGGAAACAATCAAACACATTTCAATTCAAATTTGAAACAAATATGAGCTCACATGTGATTATGGTCATATGGGACACTTTTAGTCTGATGCTCACTTTGAGCCCCTGGCTTTTGAGTTTTCACTTCTACACTTGACCATTTCTTTACACCTCATCCAAGACCACAACATGGTGAACAACTTTGCTCAAGACCACACCCCAAAATTTCATCTCTATTTCAAATGGCAAGCAAGCAAAGTGGGAACTTTTTATCAAAATGAAGATCATATGCAAAATGAATTTTTGCATTTCAATTCCAAATTGAACCAAACCAACACCATTCTACTACATTTAATATATGATTTCAACTCACCAAAAAGAATTGCAAAATTCGAAAATAATTTTCTTTCGGGCATTACCACAAACACCTTGCAGGCAGAGTAAAAATTGAAGCCCATGCTGAGAATTTACTTTGGACTTGGTCCAACCTGAGCCACCACTGCATCCCTGGCACCTCCTCTCACATCCCTGCATCCATGCCACCACTTGGCCAGTACTGGATGTTGGTCACCATGACCAAAACCCACCCATGCCGTGGCATGCCATGCACCACCATGCCCCCCTCCTCTCTGGTCACCTCCAGCCTGCTCCACCATGTCTAGCCGCTCCCTCTCAGTCTCCTGAACATGCCCAGCCTTTGACTCGACGAATTCGTGCGCTGCATTGATCGAAAGGAGTCGCGCCCAGACGTGCCAGTGACGCGCACGCACGCGACGGAGCGCGCACGGTGAACGCCACGGGCACGCCAGAGCATGACGACGCCCCGAAGCTCCACGCCTCCACTTGCCACCACCGCTCGCCAGTAGACGCGCCAGGCCACCAGGAGGTGCCAGGACATGGCCGATGGACCGCGGGAGGGCTGTGGCCGTCGTCACCGTCGACGCGACCCGCCACAGACCTGCAAGCTCCCGTCAAGCTCCCAGTCGCGTCCGTCCCTCTTTTTCCCCGCAGTCAAGCTCTACAGCACCGCCGTGACCTCGCCTGCACTCGAGCGTCATCGCCAGTACCCCTGCGCCACCCTACCGTCGACGCCATGCCTGACCTCACCCCAGACCCGCGGCATTGCCTCGCAGCTATAAAAGGAGCTCTCCCTTCTTCAAATTCGTCACACCATTAGTCTTCCCTCTCACCTCTGAGCCTCTCTAGCCTCTCCCTTCTCCACATTCGCCACTGCCTCGCCGGAATTTGGAGCTCGGTGCCCACGGAGGTGCTGAGAAGGGCGCCGCCGTTGCAGTGCACCCCAGACGCCGCCGCTGCTTCCATCGGCTTCACCATCATCGACAACCTCTCCGCAACCCCTCTCCGATCATCGCCGCGCCTCAGGTGAGTCTCCGACCCCCCACCGTCGCCGCGCCATCTCTCGTCGGAGACGACGACGCTCGTCGTCCGTCCGATCCTCGCCTAATCCTACGGCACAGACAGGCGCGTACCGCTTCGCCTGTTAAGTCCCGCTGATGCGTGGCCCCCACCTTGTCAGCTGGCCCGCTGTGCTGGACGCAGTACTGGGCCGGCCCATTCTCTCTTTCCCTGTTTAGCCCAGTAACTTTTCCCGCCTAAGCCCATCCGATTCAAATCTAGTTTTCGAATTATTTCAAATACTCTCAGATGCTGTATTCAAAATTAAATAGGATAAAATCCACCAAACCAAATTTTACAAATTTTATATATTTGGAAACCTTATGAAATTATCTACACAATGCCACTGGTTTGAACCCTAGATCTATTATAGAATTAAGGTGAGAAAATAAACAAGGCAGGGACTTTTCTGCCTTAGAATAATTATTAAAAATCAACCAAAAATGATTGTTAGTTAATTCCAACTCCTATAAATCACATTACACTTATACTAATTGTTTTTACAAAAATATGCCATGCTTACTTTGAATGATCATGGCCTAGTTTAATTAAAGGACTATATGGCTAATTCTAGTCAAAGATATTGTCCAAAAATATTGATAAATCATATGGGATTATTTCTCTCATTTAAATCTTGTCATGAACAATCCAAAATGAGGTAGAGACTCTGGTAATATAGGTCTCACATGGATTGTTGATGATATTAAATATTTACCATGTTAGGATTAAATTGTATGAGGTGCTACACCTCATTTAAATCATTTTCTTAAATGATAAGTATGAAGAGGTTGTCATATATTATTCAGGAGAGAAATTAAATCTTAATAAGATAATGAGAGGAAATTCTTTCTCTACATAAATAAAAATAACACCTAAGTTAGTATGAGAGGAAATTATTTTTCTTAAATAAGAAAACACATCCACCAACTTACTAGTAATGTGTGATGCTAGTTTAGGTTGTGTAAATCATGTGTGTGCTTAGTTTAGTAAATAAGTTTGGTGTGATGATTGTGTATCCCGTACTCGTATTTTAGACGCTAGTACCGAGGAGTATCAAGAGGAGGAGGAGGTCTACTGTCAAGGAGAAGAAGACCACTTTGACCAATTACCCAACCAAGGCAAGATAATACTCTTGCAAAGTGCAAGCTCATCATGAGCAAAGCATTACCCATTTACTTTATGTTTATGAGCCTACCTCCCAGCTTTATTTCCAAGCTTTACTTACCGTTGCTTTATCCATGTACTTTTTGATTCATGATTCAATGGGGTTAATGTTAGATTAGTACAAGAGTATCAAAGTTAGCCTAGAAGCAAAGCAAAGTACTTAGCACCCCTCATACCTAGATGCTAGTGCTAAATTAAAAATGACTACTCTAGATGGGAACATGTGTGGTGAAATAATGATGATGATGAAAGTTATGAAATGAATTTTGAAGGTGAATATGACCAAGAGAAGATAGTGATTTTTGATCAAAAGCTAATATTGGTTTGGATGCGATACTTTTCCACTTTTTGAGTACCCCCACAATACCTGATTATGGGTAAGGGCTTAACTAGAAGTTTATGTACCTTAGTATGAGTTCCCTCTAAACACACATCATAGGGGTTATGCCGAGGCTGCCCCGTTGTTGAGAAATGATGTGAATTGAAGTGAATTGTACGGCCAAGCCCTGTGCAGTTCCCAGGTTGACAGTTGGTCTTCACTGGGAGGACAAGGTCATGGGGAGAGGTGCTCATACTAGGGTTAGTAAATGAAAGGTTATGGTTGATGATCCGCGTACTGTGTTACGATGATTCGGGGTAATCCCGACGGATGAAATCAAATGTTGTGGCACAAGTGTGCAACCTCTGCAGAGTGTAAATCTATTCGAATAGCCTTGTCCACGGTTACGGACGGTTGGAAAGGCCATACAGTTTCCAGTGTTAGAATTTGAACATGTTGATGAAACGAATGGTGAATGGTGACTGGTCTATATTGAAACACAACAGAGTTGTGGGAATGACACTAATGTTCCCACTTGAGTTAGTTAGCACATGAATAAGTCTTTAGCAACTATTTGCAAACTAAATTTGGCTTTATGCAAAGAAACTAGAGCTTAGCACCCTCTTACTAGAATTGTTAGCACTTACACTAGTATTAGTTTGCGAGTACGTAAAGTACTTGTCTCTCTGCTATTCAAATGGCCGACTATGAAGAGGAACGATACGAGGAGGACGATCAGCAGAAGTCTACAACAACTAGGAGTCTGCTAATGTCAAGCGTTGGCCTGTGGACTATAGAGTCCTTGTATCTTACGCTTCCGCTATGAACTTATGTTTGTTCGTTGATCAGTTCGTTGATCACTAGATCAACTATTTGTGTAATATGGATCATGTGATTCCAATTTGTAAGACTTTATGGGTTGTAATGAATGATGACTGTGATACTTAACTATTATGCCTCGCAACAACAATATTCCTGGGATTGCGATGTATGACATAATAGGCATCCGGACTTAAAAATCCGGGTGTTGACATACCATAACCAAGAACACCGCCATCGGGGACGATACCACTTGGGACGGAGCTCCGGGAGCTTGTTGTGATGGAGCTAAGAGGCCTCCTTGATGGCATGCCAGCCTAGAGGTTGTTGAACACCTACATCCACCGGTCGGAAGAAACCGTCGCTGGTGACCGAGGGCGGAGGGGTCTCCCTTCAACCATCAAAGGCGACAACCAAGCCATGACCGCCACGGATGCCCTCTAGAGAGAAGCTTCGGAGCTCCCCTGCCACTGGTCCGCCGCCCAACAACGAAAGAAGACAAGCACCCGGCCTTCAACGTCACCATGACGAGAAAGACAAAGCTTGGATTCTTGGCTGTGATCTGAGGCAGCAACACCATCAGGAACCCCATCCAGATCTTGCACCTCCTCCCTCCCTCCACCACCTTGATGACCAGGACGAATCAGGGCAAGAGAATTTGGAGGCTTGTTCTTTATTCAGAGAAGAGAAACGAGGGGGGAAGGGAGCAAGGAGAGCTGATGCTACTCCTCGCCATGGATCCGACCGGGAGGTGTCAGCATAGGATTCAACCGCTTCCTCTCCCAACCAAGAAAGGCAGGAGGAAGAAGAAGAGAAGCGCCAGATCTGACTGCCAGATTATTCGCCGGGGAGAAACTAATACTAAAGAACCTACAACTACTAGGAGCCAGACCCCTCTCCCACCCAGAGCCGTCCACCATGGCCACCGGCGGCAAGGGGGAGAGAGGCCGACGATGGAAGCAGAGGAAGGGGTCAAGGAAGAGAAGCTCCACGGCTGGTATTCTCCATGCGGGTAAGAGGGGTTCCGAAACAACTTAGCGAGAAACTATAAGACTACTCATAGTGGAAATAACATTGCTAGTAACATCACACACTCCAAAGTATTTTGGTGACATGGCATGATAATAAATGAAGAAAGAGGGTGAAATGGTAACTAGCTATGTTACCATAACATCACACTTCTCAAGACAAGATGAGTCTACAATCTAATAAATATAGCATGCATGATACCACATATAAGTAACTATCCACTATGAAGGTAGTAACATAGGGTAGTAACTTGCACCATGTTACCACTCTATGTTACTCTCCACTATGACTAGTCTAATGATATGGTGCACAATAGTGAGCAGTTATTACCTCGTTTCGATAGCTCACCAAACATGCATGTGAAGACCGAGATAGTGACATGGAAAGGTGCAAAGCTCAGCCACGTGGAAGGTCAATATTATTTTTTTTGAAGGGCCGAAGGTCAATGTTATCACAACAGCTGGGTAAGAGCAAGAACAATAGTGTAGCCGGCAGTCGGCTAAAACAATTTGCCATATCATCTATAGTTAACTTATAGCTAGCATGTACAATAGTAAGCTATAAAAGTGTAGTACTTTTACAATACATGGCCCACCTTTTAGTCTCACATAGTGCCTAGGAGCACGTGCTAGAGCTGGCTATTAGATAGTAGCCCACTTCTCTTCTCTCTCCTAATCTCTCTCCTCCAACTAAGCAAACATATAATATTTTATCTTTTATAGCCAGCTGACTGTACCTTATTGTACTTGCTCTAAATCATGGTTTTGCCAAGATTTATGACCAACCCCGAGGCCTTTCCAAAAGGGGTAAGTATGCGATGCATAACATGGATTTCTTTAGGCACTGGGTTAACAAAGATCGTAGAATCGTCTACATAGAGAGAGGTGCACAAACGAGCCAACGCACGAGCGAATGAGAGAGAGCACCTCGTGCAGAGTAGGCACGTCGAGAATTTTTAGAAGAGGTTCGATCTCAAGAATGAAAAGCATTATAGAAAACGGGTTGCCATGACAGACGCCTTCCGTGGGCAAAACGAGCCCCAGGCTTGACTTGAACTGCACTAATATAATGCCAGTATGGTATCCTCAAATGTCGCTGGTCAACGACTTTTACAACTTTGACAATGATTTTTGTGCTTATAATATATTCACAAAATTTGTTCAAATATATATGAAATAAAAGAGAACCGCAAGATCGATGCAACAGTAAAATTTCTACATTTCCAATATTGGTGATCAAATTTGTGTATTAAAGAGAGTGCAAAAATATTCGTGCCTTATATTTTAAGACAGAAAGACCAGTTAATTAAAGTAGATGCTGCTCTTTTGTAAAGGTGGAGGACGAGTTAGAGTTAGTCATGTCCTTGTAAATTTTGCTAGGACTGAGCGTAGGATAGAGATTTGGTGTACATGACCACTAGTGATCCTTTTTCAGAAAAGTAATTAAAAATTATATTTTTAAGTTTTAGAAAAATATGAAAATAAATCATAATGTAGTCAATATTGTATTCCACAAAAGTGTAAATTTTCAACTGAAAATAATATGTATTTTAGGTTGCGCAAAAATAATAAATATGTAGATCTAAGTATAGTGATTCAAATCTCCAAAAAAATCAGACTTTGTTATTTTTGTGTAGCTCAGAAAACAAAACATTTATAATTGAGATATTTTACATTAGTGGTTACATCATTAACTGCTTTTTTAAAAAAATTAAATAATTTTTTCAAATATATAAATAAAATATTTTTTTAATACAATAAGAGCACGGGTGCCCATGATTCAAAAGGACTTTTCGCTGAGCGTAATACCATTTTGGCTTGGCTCAGGCCCGGAAGTAGTTATTCGGAAAGTTGAGCATGAGCTTATTTCAAATCCTACCGTTTAATAAAGATTCAGTTTTTGCCGACAAAAAGATCAGTTTGTAGATCGGTGAAACTTTTGAGAGGGAAACTTGTTCGAGCAGTGGCAGAAAAGAAGCGATAAAATGGCTGAAAAACTTGGAAATTGGGCAGTAGCATTACCTGTAAATCTGTAATCTATTCCACAGACAGGTGGGATCCAGCTCTCCTTCCCAGTTCCCATCCACCCGCTCTTGTTAGCTCGAGATCCAGCTGCGACTCTACTAGTCCAGAGACACTTTTCCCCACACACGCGCGCAAACGATCCGTCGGCGGCGGCGCAACCAGAGTCCAAGATGGCCCGCACCTCCTCGCAGTCGCAGTCCTCCGTCGGCGGCGGCGGCGGCGCCTCCCGCCCGGCCACCGTCGGGCCCCGCGGCACGGCCGCCGCCACGGCCGGCATGCGTCGCCGCCCAGGCCGCACCTCCTCCTCGTCCGGCGCGGGCGGCGGCGGCTTCTCCGGCGGGGGCAGCAACATGCTGCGCTTCTACACCGACGAGGCCCCCGGGCTGCGCCTCTCCCCCACCATGGTGCTCGTCATGTCCGTCTGCTTCATCGGCTTCGTCACCGCGCTCCACGTCTTCGGCAAGCTCTACCGCTCCCGCACCGCCGCCTCCTCCGCCTCCGCCTGATCCCCCTGCCCCGTCCGCTCGCGCCCTTCCTGCTTCCTCCTCCTCCTCCTCCTCAATCCAGATCAGATCAGATCAGGTGGTTTTGGTGTGTAACAAGGATGTTTAGTTTTTGTTGTTGCTGATCCTTTCTGAGTTAGATCTGCCAAATATGGTGTTTCCTGTGTAACAGATCCAAGAGGCTAGGCTTGATTCCTCTTTACTCCCTCAGATAGATCTGCCAAGCAGCAGCTTATACTAGTTTAAATTATGGTGCCCTTTCTGTTTCTGTTTACCTTGTTCGGGTCATGAATTCTGGCTAATCACCTGTGAATTTGCAATCACCGTATTTGATGTATGTGCCATGTTGAGATTGGGGATACAGTTTTGCAGCTTGTGAGCATCCCTAGTACGGTTTTGCATCATGCTAGCTCCATCTTTTACTTAATAGTCTGTATGTATAGTTACTGCATTTTATAGAACTGAGCGTTCCTTTCGGGTTATTATTATTTTTGCTGACTAGAATTATAAATCTATGCCGTGCTTTTCAATGTTGTGATCATTTTTATACTGCCGATAGGCAGGCTGGTACCTTTTGCCAAGTATACTTGCTTGGTGATCACAGAAACACTTAAAGAGAGCTTTAATTTTAGTTTACTCCTTACCTAGGGATTTTTAAGTTATTCATAATTTCTTAACAGTTTAATCTCATGGAAGATGTATGTCAACATGATATCTGCCTTAAAGGATTCTGTGACCTCTAGCTTACTTATAGTTGGAACCCAGCATGTCAGGTGTTTCTCATGATGCCACAGTATGCACAAACTACTCCATGCTAATACAATTTATATGCAAGTTCTCATGGTTTTTTTTTACTCTTGTATGTTTGGTTACCTGTGATGACAGTTGCTAATCTTTCCTGCAATAAATATACTCTCTATATTTACAGTTCATAATGGCCGTAGTGGTATCTGCTTATCATTCATGGAGTAATAAATGGTCACAGTTAATTAGAGTTGCCCCTGAATCTAGTTACTGCTCTTTGAGTGTTGTAGTACCTTTTTATTTTGTTGTCTTTATTTAATCATTCATGCAATTTTCGCTGTTTGTCTTGACCTTGACGGTAGTTTGGGTAAAATTGTGTGTTTATACTATAGTGGCTTGTCTATTGTCTGATTCTTGGTTCGTTAATTTTTTTTGTTTGACCTGTTGCAAAACATTGGTTTACACTCTTGAGTTCTGGAAGATGTATGTCAACATGCTTAACAGTTTTATTTCATGGAAGATGTATGTCAACATGATATCTGCCTTGAAGGATTCTGTGACCTCTAGTGTTCCTCATGGTGCCACAGTATGCAAACTACATGCTGATACAATTTATATGCAAGTTCTCAGGGAGTTTTTTTTTTTTACTCGCGTATGTTTGGTTACCTGTGCTAACAGTTGCTAATCTTTCCTGCAATAAATATACTCTCTATATTTACAGTTAATATCTGCTTATCATTGACGGAGTAATAAATGGTCACAGTTAATTAGAGTTGCCCCTGAATCTATTTACTCCTCTATGAGTGTTATACCTCTTAAGAGGTTTTATTTTGTCTTTATTTGATCATTCATGCAATTTTTGCTGTTTGCTTTGACGGTGACGGTACTTTCGCTAAAATTGCGTGTGTATACTATAGTGGCTTATCTATTGTCCGATTCTTGGTTTGTTGTTTAATTTGTTTGATCTGCTGCAAAACATTGGTTACACTCTTGAGTTCTGTTCTGTATAATTCTGAAGAAGAGAAAACTGAGTTTGTGCAACCTAACTGGTAATTATCAAGTTATGTGACAATTTTGAGTGTTATGAATCTGTATGCGTGCATTTCCTTCTAATGAAGAAAAGGTAGTCAAAAATAAGGCATGCTAACTTTTTTTTTCTCGTGAAAACAAGAAAGACTTTTGCATTTCATTTCATCGAAAAGACAGAATTTTACAATCCTCCTAGGAGGCATGTTACAACAGAGTTACATTTATTTAGTGGACATCCCAGGTTAATGGCAGAACTACCCGTAGACCCTTGGCGCCAGACCTAGCCCAAAGGGCAGCCTGATCCCTGATTCTGGCTACCAGGTTTTGTACAGACATGCTAAGTTGCAATACCAAAATTGTGATGCCACAGATCGTACCGTGATATTCATGTTGTTTTATATATGGAAAGATTATGTATTCTATTATTGGTGGTATATGTATACTGTGGACACAGCTACCAAATGGATTAGCTGATTTAGTTGTTCAGGACTCCTTGTCAGTTCCTATGTGTGACTGGGCACAATGCTCTATTACCTTTTGGACCCGTCCTAATTTTTGATTGGTGTCTATGTTTATAGCTGTATTAAGCATTTTTCCTCTTTTGTTTTTGTATGACATGCCAATGATATGTGAAGTGGAATACTGATTGTTTTTTCTTGAGTATTTTGTAACATCCTATGATTCTGCAGGTTGTCGTTTCTTTGTTAATGACAAGTTATGCAAAGCTTTGCACTTTTTCGAGAGAATAAATGGCGCTGAAGTTTCTGATCTCGATTAATGATCAGCTTGTGTTTGTGAGCTGTGACTAGTTCCAAGTGATTGGTCAGGACTACAAATCAATGCATGTACACATCTGCACTCGTTTTGTCTTTAGGACTAGAAATCATGTTTGCTGAGCATCCTTATGTCAATTGTGGTGAAAATTTGGAAAGGATGGGAAGTGTAGCTACGCTTAGAATTGTCATCGTAGTCGAGAGCACAACATGCAACCTAGGCCATGGTCACTATGAACGCGTTTGGTAGCATGCTCCAATTTCCGCGTTTGGTAGCATGCTCCAATTTCTGGTTTACTGCGTTAATAAGATGGGCTCACCTACGTTACCTGAAGGCTGCTTTTACGGTACCTTTTACCACTCTTAACAGAGGGTGTGGTATGAATTGCTCTGACGGCTCAGATTAAACGGTTCAGCTTAGGCCCAAGAGGCCCAGGAAGCCGTAATCATCAAGGAAAAAAAGAGGGTTCAAGGAAAAAAGATATGACGATGCATCCAGACGCCGCCGCCACCGCCTGCACTTGGCACACGCCGCCGCCACCTCCACGCCTCCGCCAGCCCCACCTGACCTGCGGCCACCGCCTCCAGATGGCACACGCCGCCGCCACCACCTCCAGCTGGCACATGCCGCGGCCACCTCCATTCCATGCCCCGTGTCGACCCGTTTGTTCTGAAGACCGCCGGCCCAATCTACGCGTGAGGCAGGAGGTACGTGTTCCCCTCCCTCATGCCTGCTCCCTCCCTCTCACACACACATAGGAACCCCATGGATCTTCTCTGTGCTATGATTTTCCCCTTTTTGTTGTTAGTTTGTGTGGTTATTACCCATGGTGAGAACTGAATAAGTTTAGTTGTACATCTTGCAGTAAAACCCAATCTTCATAACCTGCATGTTGGGATGATCAGTTTAAAATGACTGAAAAAATCTGAGTCGCTCCCTAAGTGCTTGTCATCACATATGGCAACATTTACTCAATTTTATGTGCATGTATCCATGCACATTTGCTTGGAGGCAACATTTACTCAATTTTATGTGCATGTATCCATGCACATTTGCTTGGAGGAGTACAGTGATGACTCGAGACTGCTTGCATTGTGAGTCAGGTTTAGCTAGAACAAGTTTGAAAGTACTTTGCACTGAAGAGATATGGTATGAATTTAATACTACTGCTACATAGTGTTGGTTTATGGTGGTTTGCTGAGCTAAATGAGTAGTGTTGTTTTTCTGATTACCATACAGATAGATATTTAGTGTTCAATATGATTGCACTGTTAGGAAGCTAGGACCAAAGCTTCTGGTAAATGGAGGGTAGTATCTTGGCTCATTTTAGGTGGACTGACGTCTTGTCAATTTGGAGAATGTTGTACGAGCAACACCGACTCTATCTTCAATGAAATTCTATTGTACTATGTATGCATTATATAGTTGATCATTTTAGCCTAGTACTCTGGCTATTTCTGAGTTAAGTTATTGGACTGAAATTTTAAATCTGCTTTGGCCGTATGAACTACTACTTATTTAGTTCAGTTTAGGAACTTTCTCTCTAGCACTGCCTACTGATTTATGATTCGAAATGCGTTGTTATCACTCTGTGATCCTTATGGTAAACTTTTTATTAGATTATTAGGCCAAAGCGATATCTTCCTTAATTACCTATGAACGCACATAAAATTTGTAATAAGCAGTCATTATCATAAGCCAGTTTTTCGTTATGTGAAGTTGTTTACATTTTTTATTGTTCTATTCTACCCAAGAGTCCTTGTATTTGTTACTGCTAGGGATATGAATGGCATGCTTATGTCTGAATTCTAGTTATTTTGTCTCGAATGATGATGTTGTCTGAATGCGGTTCAGATCCAAAGCCTACTATCACCCTGGGACAAAATTATAATCTGTCTAGGGTTTATCATATTGACTAAGTTATTGGCCAATTTATTCTGCTATAGTGAAAATATGGCATCTAGATGTAAGGCTTGAGGAAATGTACAGTCTATTTATAAACTTTAATTTGCTTATCAACTGTGTTGGTATAGTCTGATGGAAATACGAATATGTGTACTATGGTTATTTTGCTAGGCAATTAGAATTGTTTTTACAATGAGAACTAAGTATTTACTCACAGCTGCTATGTTGGGGACTTTATTGAAAATAAGCAATGATATTCATTTCGGCAAGTTTGGTCTTGAATGCAGGTTCTTTGGCAAAGATTGTGAGCTAGGAAAGATGGAGATAATGGACATGCTAGATGCGAATTCTTGAGAAGTGCCTATAACTATGATGAGGAGGCGAATGAAGATGTTGTTTGGAGACTTGGTTGTCAACCTGAGTGAAGCTGTAGTTGGCGAGACTTTTTATGCTCCGTAGAGCTTCTTTCGCTGGGAGATGTAATAGTTAATAGAATATATATTTCTCAAGTATTGTTACCTAAACAACTTTGAGCTTCTAGAACCCATTGTCGTTCCATAAGTTCTTGAAGAGATTTTTATCAGCTGGTGACTATTCTGAGTTTTGATTTGAGGTATCTATTCATATTTGAATACAAAATAGATTAAATGTCTCACATAGAAAAGCATGTTGTGTTATCTAACAGAGGAAACGAGAGGCATAGGACGCTGATGGAACATCCTTGTGGCAGTCTGATGAAGAAACTTAGGTGTGTAGTATCAATCACTTGCAATATGAGTCTGATCGGACTATGGTGTATTTCTTAGAGGAGTTGCATTCATCAAGTGTGAGTATCGCCCAAAAAGTGTTTCCTTGCAATTCGTGTTGGATTAAGACTGTGCACTACTCTTGTTTCCTTGCAATTCGTGTTGGATTAAGTGACTATGCACTATTCTTCTGTGAATGCCCTACTATATTGTTTTTGTATTTCTTAGCAGATCAGTCATGTGTTGTAATGAACTTGTACCTTATATTATTCTTATATTATTGTTTCTTACTCATTTCTGAAACTGCCATAGTGTGTACTTTTCGAAAGTATTTCAAAATTAGCTAGATTGTGCATTTACTTTGTGTGACTGATATCAGCCGTACAGAGTGAGAACGTCCTCAAACAAGAGAAAATGATTGCTGCAAGGAACCGCAACATCCACTAAACTAGCTAGACGATAAACCAGGGTAAATGACAGAACTGAAAATCCTCTAAACTAGACAGAGAGCACCTGAACCAAAACTGAAAATCCTCGCAACTGGGCTCCATGCACGAACGCCCCTATCATGTATCTTACATAATGATTATGACATCCTTGTAAACGCTACTGAAACTATGAGAGGAAGCTTCCTTGTTGCAGGCAAACACACGGATTTCCAGATAAATATTCAAACAAACTAAAATCACTGCTTCGAACTTACGTACTCGAGAAACAAGAAGACTACAGAGTTTCCTGGTTTATTGAACTTTACCTCTCCATCACCATGGTTCACAACAGGAGGATTCCCTATTTCTTGAATACTTGGGCCGATTCCATCCGTTCCATATACACCCAACTTCTCTCTCAACTGAGGATCAATCACACATGAAGCACGCTGAAAAAATGGATTTGTATATGTAGGATATTCTATGTTGTCCGTGAGGTGCGCCATGGTTTTCCAAAGAAAAAGTAAAGAAGCACCCGGCCCAGATCCTATGTTCTACTAGAGGAAAGAGAGAAGAGGTATCACAGGGGCAATCCAGGAAAACCCCCCCAAAGTTGGTGATACCACACACATAAGCGGAGGAGGCGCCATCTCTGCAAAACAATGAATGACTGTAGCATTAATTAGTTTGCTGAACCCATGGGTGCCTTACTTCACGTTTGGGCCTGCTGCACATCACACGGTGGAGCTGCATCTGATCAAACGGCTTTGGAGTTTTCAATGTTTTCTTGTAGCAGAAAAACACAGATTTTATGTCTTTCTTTTTGAACCACATCTTGAATTAACTATACTAGCAATGAAAGGGCGCGGCGGCACGCCGCGCCATATACTGAGTGACTGGTGGTAATTTTTTGCAATGTAGGCAGTTTAGTGGAAGGTGTAAAGATAATGTGTGACAAATAATGAGTTAACGGGGCGCTGTAGTAAATCTACCCCATGTGTTTAATCTTGATACTGTAATGTGTGACATTATCTTTACGTTTGTCACACAGAACCTACCTCAGAAGATGGAAAGGAATAGATCTAACGGGACGCTGTAGTAAATCTAGAACATGTGTGCTGGCTAGGTTAGCGAAATAGTCGTTCCGCCTCATACGTAACTGTTCAGCTTTCAGTGTCTTCGTCTTCTCCTGGCTGGGGGGACTGAAGAAAAGAGGCGTCGAAGGCCAAGGGAATGAAGAAAGATCAAACTGACAGCAACTGGTGCGTTATTCTGCACTGTACAATTCGTTTGAGGTATCTGTTGGAGAATAATAAGTGGCATTTTTACAGTGGTTGGATATTTTTGATTGAATGCTAGTACATTGCTTTCAACATTATTTGGTCCTAATTGTCAGATACATCATCTATCGAGCAACCATGTACATGCATATGGTATATGTATGGAATCCCGTCGCAAATTTCATTACACCATCGAAGATAAAGCAGACTGTGCAAACTGTGCAATCCCTGTATTTCATACTATTCACAACACACTTGGTAACCGGGGCCTAAAAACATAGAATATCATTCTTGGACAACCTTCTTGATTATTTGTACTTGCAGGGAAATCAGTATTTACCAAAGTCGCCTCTTCTTTTTCACGGGGAAGGAGGATGATTTCCATGCCTAGGCTACCATAGGTGGCTCGAATGGTTTCGATGTTGAGTTCGATTAAAATGACTCCTCAGTGGCACGCCTGATATGTGCATTTTCTTTGATATTTGGCCTGAACTCTAGTAAGAATGTGTTTTTTGAAACTACTTTAGAGGTCATAAAGCTGCATATATTTATAGATGAAAAATAGAGAACTTACAAATATTGAATTGTAAGAAATCAATAATACATCCTTTGATAAGTAACAAAACAAGACAACTTTCTACGCTAAAACTCAGATGTCTTGCACGTTTTAGAAGCAGACAACTTGCCCTGTATCCTCAAGAAAAGAGTATTCAGTAAACCAATATAAGGGCACGTGCTTTAAAAAAGGAAGTAAACATCTGAGGTAACAGTTGCCTTAGAAATGGTAGCATGTTGCATGGAAAAAAATATATGTTGAATGCATTGACTAAGACACATCTAGATGACTACATGAGATACTTAGTATGCATGATTCTATCAAACTATATTGAATAGGTCAACCAACATGGAAATGTAGATTGAATTTTGCATCGACATCCTCAAGTCATTCTAAGACTTATGCTTAAATGACTGAAAAAAGCTCTGGATTTAGAGTCTATCAAGTAATGTCCTCCAACTCGGTAAACTGACCTTGAACAAAACATCTTCGAGAGCCTCCGGTGTCTGTGTGCGACAAAGCAAGCAAGCGTGAAGGGAAAAAGAAAAATGTAACCCAGAGAAGCATGTAGGAGGGGTGCGGGACACAAGACATGGACAATATATATGAAATGTCTAACATGTCTATTGCATATTTAATTAGCCAACCTTAACTGCAAAAAAAGTACAAACCTAGGCCTTAAGTATTGAACACAAATGATAAAATAGGAAGACAGTAAGGTAGGAACCCAAAAGTACCAAATAACTCTTTAAAGCAGCAACCACTTAAGCATTTAGAAGGTACGCACTCAAATCCTTTTTTACATACAGTTAAATATTGTAGTTCAGTATGCACTACATATAACAGATAAAAAAAGAAAATATCATAACATTCATGTGAGCATACATACTAAGGATCCTGAATTTTCCCGTGATAAAAGTTGCCAGTCTACTCGAAAAAGTATGTCCGTTGGATACTGAAAGTTTGACCAACCTAGCAACGATAATGCACTGAATGTCCATGCTTACACATGAAAATATGTACTTTCAACCTCCATGGTTGATCGAATAAAAGAGTATATGCGGTGATATTTGCTGAATAGTACTATGCTACTACATGTTAAGAGAATAAATCAATTTTTGGGAGCATCAAACAACAAAATGGCGTAACAATTCATCTGTCCGATTCTACGTATAAGAAACACACATTTAATTTTAGTGCAAATTGTAAAATTCGTACATTGAATTATATATGCCAAACATTTAGTGGTCTACAGGCATATGGGAATCTTCTTTTGGAGTGACACAAAATGTCCAAGGTTGAATAGTCAAATCAGCGAAAAGTTTTGAAACAAGTATATCTTCACTTTCCTGACATATTAAGGAAAGTTAAGACAAAGCCGATGATCTGAAATAAAAATTGTCCTGGATGCGATATTTGAGATGAAAATACACTTTCCTGTCAAATTAAGGAAGTATAAGACAAAGCAGATGGTTTGAAAAAAATATTGTTTTATTTCAGAAGAAAGTGGATAACTATTAATTCAACATATCAGAAGATTTCTTAAATATTAATCCAATACCCAGAGCACTAAGTATAGACCAAAAAAAGGCTAAGAGTTATCAGATCCAAACTCTTGCTATCCTTAGCATGACTTACCATCTGAAAGATAACCGCTCAACTCAAAAAGGTAATATGAGGTAAAATTTATAGGCGGTATAAGGATCCATAGCACGAAGTCCCATTTAGATTCAAATCTGAACAACCAATGGAGTAAGAAAGGAAAGAAAGCGAATTGTAAAAGGTGAAGATGTCGGAAAGTTTACCTGATTTGTAGGGGAGTCTAGGCTGCAAGTATCTCTTTAGTCGGAGAAGAGGAGAACATGGTTGTCGATAGAGAAAATTGTAGGGAAAGAGGGCCTGCAAGGGGGATTGGTAGGTGTTGACAAAGAGATCTAGATTAACTGAGCTGGAGAACTTTCTTATGACCATAAAGGAATGATGACTTGAAATAGTGATATTGACAGGAAATGCAAGAAGGTAGAGCACATAAAGCTCTAAAATACTTCATCCCTTCATGCTTACAAAAAGATGGGCAAGCTATCAAAACCTGTCGAACAAAACTCTGAAATAACATATGTATAACACAACCTGCATCTGCAAAATTGACAGTTTAACATCAGACCAAAAAATGTGCGCATTGTATTTCAAAGTGAGGTACTCAAGTACTGATCATAGCGTAGAATGTGTACAGATGTTAGGGCCGAGGCCATAGAAAACAGGGCATGCTTGAGCAGCCTGGACGATGGGTGGCCGTCGCCACAAATTTCCTATCTCTCAAAACTTATCATTAGGAAAATCCATTTTGTCATGCAAAAGCTTCAGAAACTTATGTGTAGGTATCTAGAAGTATACATTCCTTCTTAGGAACTGTCTGCAACTGTAATTGTATGAAACAAATAGGATCCAACCAGCATGTGTAGTAAGATTATTTAGTGCCTAGAACTTCAAAAACATGAAAGGTTCGCAACAAAAGATTAAGAATTGCAGACAAACTATATGTACGCAATGTTAACTAAATTATAGAATTGAGCGGCTTGCTTGCTCTATGCATTGAACTTTAAACCTGTACCTGATGGATGTACACGTATAGCTGATGCTGCATCCGAATATTCAATATGAGAGAGAGAGAGGCTTCAAGCTGTATCAGGTGTTGTACACCAGCCCCACCATGTTGAACCGAAGATCCCAATTAATTTATCACCTTCTCCATTACTGTTGATATTTCATTCCTGGCAAGCAGAAAAGTTGTTAGCTATCAGTAGATGCACAATTGAAAATGACAATAATAAATATTAAGCATGATGAGACAGAGAGAAGGACCTGTCAGAATATGGTGTGTAGAACTGTTGTTACCCGTAAGTTTTTTTATCAAGCAGGACTCTGTGATTAAACAGGAAAAATAGTATGGTTCTGTCAACAACAGTAGCAAGAACTTGATTTCATTGGCAAGCGCTACCTCACTGATCATTTATACATATTATTTTGCAAAGAAGAACAAATACTTTGTTTTCCCCTGTCAAGTGAAGGAGCTTGCTGGTTTGCCGGTGCAGTTTCAGGTTGCATTGGTCACTTTGTTTGTTGGCTCACCGGAGTAAACCTAGAAGAAGTATATTTACTTAATTCGTGGTAAGCTAAACGACCCTAGACTCGCCCACAAGGACCGAGTCTTCTTCGCCAGTAATAGCTTCGCCTTATGCACGGGAACTGTAAACCCTACAAACTGAGTTTCATCTGTAAAAAAGTTCAATGAATAAGGAGAAATTAATGTCCAACCATTGAAAGAGAAGTGAAGTAAAATATAGCTATACTGCAACTTTTGATCACAGTCGCCAGAGTAGTGAAGTAAAATATAGCTATATTGCAACTTTAATTAGAATCGCAATTAGCATAGTAAGCAGACATAGCAAATAGGAAGAGTACACTCAAATATGGAATTAATGATGACATGTGAAGGCTTAGAATTCAGGTATGGAACACGAAAATTCTCGCGCACCGAGGAGGCATTTGTGCAGGCTGACTATCACACAACTCAAAGTACACATACAGGTCTTACTTGCAGCATTCTTGAAAAGGATTCTCCAGTCTATAATAAACTTAAAATCTATTCTGTTGCCGCCTACTTGAATTTGATGTGGTGCTATAATACTGCAACAGACCAATACATATTTATTTGGAACATAAATCTGCCCTCCAAGTCAGTTAGTTGGCTGCATTATGCCCTTATGCTATGATTCTGAATATAAAAGCAGGGGGGAAATAACCTTACCAAACAATAAGTAGGAAAGGAATAGAGGTAGAGGTAAATACTGTAGCAATATTCAGTCCATGCACACTATTAGCTACTCGCTCTCAAGCTATTGGATATAAACAAAGGAGAGGAAAAGAGTCAAACCAGGCCTGGTCACCCAACTCCTTGCCGTTACCCTGCAGTCCTGCACACGCAGACAAGATCAAATGGTGAGGGTTAACATACTAAGGTTTGAACAATATTGGCAAATGAAAAAGTAATACCGTCACACAAGCATGAGCCTTGAGCATACCAGGGGTAGTCTCGCGCCCAGACTTTGGCCTGCCAACCCGTGCGTGCGGCCTCTTCTTCGTCGACATCGCCGGTGTTGTGCTTGGACCCTTGGAGCGTGTTCAGGCCAAGCAACTTGGAGATCTTGTCCTTGGCCACCTCGTCCACGACTCTCCATCTTTGCCTGGACAGGTTAGAAAGAGAAAGAGGACCAGCAGCGCCCGCGTGTGACTGGGATGTGACCAGGCGTCGCCCAGGTCGGCATCCGACAGCGGAGAAGGGCCACCGCAGTGCGTGGCGGTAGGACGGGAAACCAGTGGAGGCGGCGGCCGTGCCTGTGGGGTAGTCGTCGGGCGTCGGCCGGGCTAGGGCGGGAACGGCCATCTGGGAACGCGGAGACGATGCACCTGCCGTGGCGCGCGTACCCAGGCCGTTGGCGGAGAGAACCGGCGAGAATCCGTAGGTATGGGCCGGAAGAAAAGAAGGCCGGCGACCACAGGGATCTCGGAAGGGAAGCCCTCAGGACACCTTGGAAGGCGGGGAGCTCGGCCGGAGAAGAACTCAGGGTAGGGCCGAGACTGTGCGTTGGTTGCTGCTGCAGTCCGAGCCAGACTCGTCCCCACCACCACCGTCGAGGCGTCGACGGGTTCTCTCGATCCCCACCCAGTCCTTGCCCTCTGCTTCTTCATCCTCCGATGTCCTCGATGCCAGAGGAAGCCTCCACCGCAAGCTGCAGCCCCCGCGCCGGATCCATGGTCCCAGCCACCACCGCAACTATCCCCATGCCCCGCCTTCTTGAGCTCGACGAAGGCGTCCTGGGCCGACGGGCCTCATCGCGTGAAGAGGCTCATCCTCCTCATAAGGCTAGGGTTCCGCGAGCGCGCGCCTAGGGGTCCGGCCGAGCACCTCAGTAGTGCGAAAACGGAAGAGGATGAGTCGACGCCGTCGGACGTGTCAGGGAGGGGGAGGAGGGCGGCGGCCCTGGGCAAGGATGCCGCTGGCAGCTGCAGAGAGAAGCTCGAGGCGGTGGAGATAATGGGAGAGAGGGAGCGCGGGGAGGAAATCGAGGAGGCCATGGGGCGGTTGGTCAAAGCGGTCCACTGAAAACGCTAGGTGCACCCATGCTAATGGAAAGCCCACCTCAAACCAAAGGAAAAGGACCACGAAAATTCCTAGAGGACATTGAAAGAGCACGCAGATGGAAATAAACCACAAAGTTATATACGTGTCAGCTTCACGTTAACCTCCAAAAAAATTCAAAACTCTTACAAAAATGATGTCAGTTCCCAAATAGTATAGTACTTATGCCTTCTTAATTATTTACTTTTTGCGTGTGCACGTCTTACTAGTCTTTTCTAAGCCCTAGCCCACCACCGTCCCCCGCCGCCGCCGTGCCGTACTTCTGCCGCCGCCGCCGCCGCCGCCGCTCAATCCCCCGGACCGCCCCTCCCACGGAAACACTCACGCGCGCCTCCGCCCCCACCGTCCCCGTTCTTCCCTCCGCGGGGACGTCTCCCTGCCGTCTCCTCTCCACCCCGCCCGCAGCTCCGGCGGCCATCGAGTTCAGAGGTATGGGCTAGGCTGTTCAGCGATTAGCGCCCCGCCCCTGCGAATCGCGCCTCCCATGCTCCTGCGGCGGCTGCAGCACCGCAAATGCGTCGCCGAATGCTGCAGGCACGTCAGGGCTCCACCCGCCCGCCGCCGCTTCTCCGTGCTCGCTGCTGCCGACTACACCTCCAGCAGCGACGACGCCGACGAGAGGCCTAGCTGCGCTCCCGCTGAAACCGTGCAGAGAAGCAGAGGCCGCGGTCTGAGCTCTGCCACAGTCGTCCAGAACCTCCGGCTCCTCAAGAGGAGGCCCGATGTCGCCTTGGCCTACTTCAAGGACACCCAGAGCGTCGGCTTCAGCCACGACCTGTCCACCTACGCGGAGATCGTCGACATCCTGTCCAGCTCGGGCCAGTCCAGGATGCTCTTCTCCCTATTCCGCGAGATGATCATCTCGCACGGCGGCGGCGGTCCCGAAATCCTGCCGCTCATGGATCATCTTAGAAGAACAGGCGCCGCTTCGGATTCGCTCGTGTCCGCGACCAATTGCTTGGTCACGGCGTACATCACTTGCTATGATGCGCAGGATACGATTGGGTTGTTTGGTGAGCTCTGCAGGCGTGGAGGAGTTGTGCCGTCGGTTTGGGCTTGCAACGTGCTTCTCAAGTTTGCAGCGGACAGTGGTGGCTCGGAGGTTGTTTTATCGGCTTATGATCAGATGAAGCTCCTTCGGCTGACTTTGGATGCTCATGCGTTGGGCATTATCACTAGGTCTCTTTTTCAAGAGAAGAAGGCAGACAAGGCGTTTCAAGTGTGGGTCGAGATGATTGGATCGGGAGCGAAGCCGGATATAGGTGGATACTCGTCGTTTTTAACTGGTCTGTGTGATTGCGGAAAGGTTGATTTGGCTTATGCTATTCTGCAAGAGATCATCAGGGAGGGCATTCAAGTTGACGCCATGGCCTATAACAAGGTAATGGATGGGCTATGCAAGGAGATGAGACTGGAGGAGGCTGAAAAGCTCTTGGAGAGCAAGATCAGACTAGGATTCAGTCCTGATATATATGGCTATAGCTATCTCATCCGGAGTTACTGCAAAAAGGGAGACATACTTAAGGTGCTGGATCATTATCAAGCAATGGAATCCCATGGTCTCGGAACAAACTGCCACATTGTGAGTTATCTTCTACAATGCTTTACAAAGGTAGGCATGGCATCTCAAGTTACGGAGTATTTCCAGAAATTTAGGGATTCTGGAGTCCATCTTGATGGGGTTCTGTATAACATTGCTATGGAAGCCTATTGCAAGCTCGGGAACGTGGATGACGCGGTTAAGCTACTGGCAGAAATGAAGACTGACGGCCTGGCTCCTGACAGAATCCACTATACATGCCTGATCAAGGGTTATTGTTCGAAGGGAGATATACCAAATGCACAGCAAGTGTTTGAAGAGATGCTGAAGGACAATGTAAAGCCAGATGTGGTTACATATAACATTCTGGCCAGTGGATTTTGCAGGAGTGGTCTTGTTACGGAGGTGTTTGACCTTCTAGACCATATGCAGGATCAAGGGTTAGAGCCTAATTCACTTACTTATGGTGTAGCAATTGATGGATTTTGTAGAAGAGGCAACCTTAGTGAAGCGGAGGTGTTATTTAATATAGTAGAAGAGAGAGGAATTGATCACATTGAAGTACTGTACAGTTCGATGGTTTGTGGCTATTTAAATTCAGGATGGACTGATCATGCTTACGTGCTCTTTCTTAGGGTTGCTAATCAAGGAAAACTTGTGGATCATTTCTCATGTTCTAAGTTGATAAATGACCTTTGTAGGGATGGAAATGCCCAGGGAGCTTCAAATGTATGTAGCACCATGTTAGAAAAGAATGCTGTTCCTGATCTAATTTCATATAGCAAGCTCATAGCAGCCTATTGTCAGACAGGAGATATGCACAATGCTCGTTTATGGTTCCATGATATGATTCAGCGAGGCCTTTCTGCGGATGTTATTGTATACACTGTACTAATGAATGGTTACTGCAAGGTTGGTCGGATGCAAGAAGCTTGCACATTATTTGTTCAGATGACAAGTTTAGGTATTAAGCCTGACGTAGTTGCATATACAGTGCTACTCGATGGTAACCTAAAAGAGTACCTGCAGAAATGCTGGCAGGGCATTAGTAAGGAGACAAGGAGCGTTCTTCTTAGAGCAAAGCAGAACCAGTTGCTCAGCTCTATGAAAGAATTGGAAATTGAACCTGATGTACCCTGTTACACTGTATTGATTCATGGGCAGTGCAAAGCAGATTATTTAGAGGGAGCACGGGGACTATTTGATGAAATGTTGCAGAAAGGACTTGCTCCTGATCTTCATGCATACACGGCTCTTACAAATGGATATTGCAGCCAGGGAGAAATAGCGAAGGCGGAAGATCTTTTTCAAGAAATGGTAGATAGGGGAATAAAGCCAGATGTACTGACCTTTTCTGTCTTGAATCAGAAGTCCTGAGTCATAGGCGGGATCAGCCATATGTATGATTTTCCTGCAGTTATGTCAACTGAAATCCGTCAATAGCAAGGTAATGTATATTTTAAGGCACCCGAGAGAAACCCTCGCAGCAGCAGCGGCGGCGCAGGAGCACACCAGCGAGCGAGCTCAGCGGCGGCGGCGCGAAGGGGGAAGCGGAGGCGAGATGCCGCGGCCGGAGGTGCAGGCGCCGCCGGAGATATTCTACAACGAGTCGGAGGCGCGCAAGTACACCACCTCCTCCCGCATCATCGAAATCCAGGCGAGGATTTCCGAGAGGGCGCTGGAGCTGCTCGCCCTCCCCAACGATGGCGTCCCCAGGATGCTCCTCGACATCGGTCAGCTTCTGTCCTACGCTCTCTCACAGCCCAATTATATGTTATGTTTCCTTTGGAGAATCCTTTGTTTGAACTGTGGTACGTGAATCGCAGGGTGCGGCTCTGGACTTAGCGGTGAGACCTTGACTGAACATGGCCACCACTGGATTGGCTGCGATATTTCAGAGTCCATGCTTGGTGAGGAACTCCACTCACGTTGTTTGTTGCTAGCTACTATGGGCATGTCGGTGAGTTGCTTAAGTTTCTGTTCTGTAGCTTCACTTTTGTTTTCCCTTGCAGACGTTGCTCTAGAGCGGGAAGCAGAGGGTGACCTCCTACTCGCGGACATGGGCGAGGTAAATTACACGTTATGTTGTTGGCTTAGTGGAGAAATTTTAGTTCCAGGTGCCATGTTTATGTCATGACTTGGTAAAAAAATGTTCATGTCATGACTTTAGTTCTAGATGTCATGTAGGCTTGTCTTGTGTGATTCTTAGTGTTACACTTGAGTTGTATGTGTGATTCTTAGTTGTCATGTGGACATCCTTATTTTTATAGATAATGGGTACCCTTTGGTTCATTCATGAACATGTTCATTACAGATAAAGGTCCTGATTACATCAGGGGACTCATTAAAACAACGGATAGAAAGCATTCTTGGTATGATAATAGTGAACACGACTTCTGTTTAACATGATCTAAAAATCAGTTGACACCATAAAATTAGATGGGGGCCTTCAAAACTTTGTGTGGTAGCAAAACAGTAGAATGAATCCGAAGAACCTAAACATTGCAGTACTGCCTTTTCTCTGTAACCGTATGGTTGCCAAAGTGGTTTTGCCCGTGCGAGATTACCATGATTTCACATCTTTGCTTTACATACACAACTACATCAAGCTCTTCACAGCTGTGTAACCACAAGTTGTGGTACTTTGAGCTACTATTATGCTTACAATAACTCATCTTCCAGGGCTTAGGCCTGCGCCCAGGAGTTATTGATGGTGCAATCAGTATTTCAGCAGTTCAGGTTAACCTTTTAAGTTGTTGTTTTGTTTCTGCAACTAACTTGCCTTGTTTATTTCATCATTTCTAATTGTTCCGCTACTCTTCTTTGTCGACTGTGTACAGTGGTTGTGCAATGCTGACAAGTCATCTCATGAACCAAGATTGCGGTTAAAGTACGTGAAGTTATATTGCAGTCTATCTCTTGTGTTATCTGCAACCAGTTCTTAACCTTGACATGTTCATGCTTTTTCAGGGCTTTCTTTGGATCACTATATAGATGCCTAGCAAGGGGAGCAAGAGCCGTTCTACAATTTTATGCTGATAATGTGAAGCAAACTGAAATGCTCGTGTCTTTTGCCATGAATGCTGGTTTTGCTGGTGGAGTGGTTATTGACTGGCCTCATAGGTAAGAATTTCATTGCCTTGAAGCCATGGTGTGCGAACAGTCTTATGAATTTCATGCTGTAGACTTCTGCTGATGCCTTTCCTCTGACAGTTCGAAAGCAAAGAAATCCTACCTTGTCCTCACTTGTGGTTCACCTTCTGTTGCCACATCTCTCCCAAAGGCGAAAGGTCAAGATGGTGAGATGTGCAGCAGTGATGATGATGATGATGATGACGATGATGATGAGAGCAATGATGACCAAACAGTAAGCTCACCCTTAACAAGACAATTTTCTGTTTTATACATTTTGAACTTATTTACTGCTCTTAATCTCTATCCTTTGTCTGCTGCTTTATTCCATGATGTTTTTCTAGTCTTAAGCTTCTTTTTACAAGCAAGGTTTTAAATAACTGTGCTATAGCATTTTGGGAAGTCTAAAATCTAACCTAAGGGACCTTTTATCGCTGTCCTAGTTACAGTTAAGGCCGCTATCTCTTTTTTTTGCGGTGTAATTTTATCAAGTTCAACTCTACACTGGAGCGAAAGAAAAAGAACCAAAACCGAGATCCCATTGTGATACTATTTTTGTTGATGTTCTTGAGGATGATGATAATGATCGACTTTGCGAAAATGCAAGAGATGAACCAATCAAGAACCAAGCAATGAATTCTGATCATGGATCCGCACATGGAACAAGCAAGAGGAAAAGTGTTACCAGGAGTAATAAGCAACCCAAAAGGACTAAGCTCAATCCAGATGAAGATGAAGAAGTGATTTCATCTTCCTCGTCAGATGAGGACACTCAATTACCAATTGATCATTGAGAGCCCATAACTCTCTCTACTGACTGTGAAGAAGAATAGGTTCCAGTTTTCAAGTCATCATTGCCAGCTAGCTCCTTGTTAAGACTTAAAAGATTTTACTTTCAATCGTTTCGACATGTTGTTTACGTTACTTGATTGGTCCAGTGGTTTGTGATCTCAAAAATGGTGCCATGGACATGTATTAGTACTTCTAAATTAACATGTCTTCTTTCTTCTCTTTATTGTGATTTATTTATTTTAAATCTTTTATCGTAAATTCCCTGATAGCTGACATAGACCTTGCTGCGTAGCTTAGAAAAAACATGATTTAAAGCCTTGTTTACGAGTATCATAATGTATGTCATCTTAATCAACGAATGTCAGATTCATTTAATCCAATTGTATGTATCGGTTATGCAACAAAATATTCCTGTGCAAACTTTCAGTTCTACCCAGTAATTCATGTATGTTCAATTACTCTTGAAACTGCTACTGCTGCTATCTTGGGCTGTGAGCTAACTGGCTGTGCTTGATCAAGAATCAACTTAGACCATACTTCTCTTTTTCTGCTCTCTAATTTGCAGGCCCTGAACAGATGATGGTCTACCTACCATTTATGATAAAATGTATTTTTTCCAATGCAGGTTGGCACATATGGACGGAACCGTTCAAACAAGAGGCGGAAGGTGAACAACAACAAGAACGGTCGAGGCAGGGATTGGCTCCTGAGGAAAAAGGAGCAGATGAGAAAAAGAGGACGTGAGGTTCCCGCTGACACGAAATACACAGGGCGGAAGCGCAAGACCCGCTTCTAGTTCGGTAGCTTATGGAGTGCCTATGCGCCCAGTGCCCGTTGTTTGCCAGTCATTTAGTTGTAGCTCATCAGATGCAGTGAGGATTTTATGCTTGAGAGTTGAGAGTTTGCTGGATTGTGCTTACTTTTGTGTACCAACAATAGAGAGATGTTCTTAAGCTGCATCAGTTTTGACAGTGCTATCATGTTTGTAGTACCCTCATAACGATATATAGTGACATGGTTGTTTCATGTTTGCATGGATTTGTGCTGAGTTACGCAATCTGTATTCAGACTCCAGAGTGCACTCAAGTAATGCGTTTTCTTGAAGAAAAGAATGTGCGGGCAGTATTCAGTTCATTGTGATGCTGGGGGAGAAAGAACAAGCTTGCATGCTCTCCTGTAGTAAATATTTGTAGGTTTATTAACTCCGTACGTATCACTGCTCAAGGTATAAAAGTGAGAATCTTACTTGCAAGCACTACAATAACTGAAATTCAAGCATGAATATCTCTGGTGCATAGCATTTTAACCATTTTCAAATTCTTAAATTGAAACACAACAGTTCAAACATAGAAATGAAAGAACATAGTAATTAAATGTCATGCAAAGAGTTCATAAAAACCATAACCAAGCTCACCATTTGGCTAATGCCGGCGCCACTACCATCTCCACCACCGAAGTCACCTCCAAAGCCAGCACTACCAGTCTACCGCCATCAAATTGACCTCTGTTACTGCCACTAGTACTAGCAAACCTGCCACTGAGCAAGTTTTGTGGAAGCAACATGTGACCTCCTAGCCAGTGTTAGGATTATATCTTTCCATATATGTAAGGAAATATGCTAGGCACATCACTGAAGCTAGGATAGGGTGGGAGGACCTTATTCTGCCATCAAAGATGTACCTGCCACCTCATCATCCCGAACAAGACACTGAAAACAACCTAAAAAAGAACGAGAACCCTCCCGCCGGCGAGGGGCCGTGGTCTACCACGCCTCCAAGGCCCTAAGGCCACCGGAGGCGGAGCAGACTGGCGGCATCGCCGGTGAGGGGACGGAACCATACATAGGTTTCGCAGTCGCATCTCTCTTGGGTACACGCTCTTACCGGTCTGTGTGTGAACTAAACTAAATTCATCATGTTGGTCTCTTCTTAGGATTTAAACCTATGAGATCAGGACTTGGAATATTGTTTCCAGCCATACCTTGTACTCAATCTAGCATGGCAACTTTGTTGGTTGTGGGTCTCTTCATGATTTGGGTAATGCCATGTCACTTCTGACTTCTCACAATGCTATCATGTTTGTAATACCTTTTTATTAAGGATATAGTGACATGGTGGTTTCATGTTTGCATGGATTTGTGCAAGTTCCTTCTGCTCCGTTGGTGGACACGCCTTCTGATCCTGGGGGTGACGCTTACAGCGGAATCGAGGCTTGGTGCAGCGAGTCAAAGGAGATGGCCTGACAAGCGCATGGCAGGGCTGCGGTGTAGGTACCCAATGACGGCATGTTTCCTGTGGCAACGACATAAGGATAACTACAGCTAAACAAGGGTGTACAAATGTACACCCATTATCTGATCGAACTCCATTCTAAAACAACTAGCTCACTCGGTGTTAGCCAAACCAATAAGCAAAATCAATAGTAATTTTGCTTTACACACCCATTCCAGTAAATCTGGCTCCGTCGATGGAGAATGGCATGTAGATTAGGCGTGTGACGGTGGGGCAGCCCATCTAGATACGACAATTAAGGCTCGCTTTGCATGTCAGGTCACCAGTGTGTCCTAGAATCTACGCTAGAGCACCATTGGTTGGGAGGAATGAGCGTCGGGCTCGGGACATGTCAGATGGCAGCAAGTTGCTCACTATTTTGTCGTGGATCACATATGAACTTTTTGCAATGCATGATCTGTGTGGTGTCGGTCGTTCCTTATATTTTATGTGCATTATCCCCAATTGATGGGTTTGGTGGCTCTTCTTCTACACGAGACATGTCAGTCACCGCACACTAGTGAAGAGTTCCGGCGGTGTCCACGAGTGGCTAGCTCCGGATGGCAGCAAAGATATTTCAAGCACCGACATAGGTGGCACAATTGAGATGATGATTGAAACAATGCTTTTGTCTAGGGTGAAACCAGTGATCTAGCCTTCAGTGATTGGATCCGGTAGAGACACACATGTGTCGTCTCCTTGTTGAAGGTGTTGTCTTTCTTCCGACGATGTGGCCTTGATTGGTTTGACCCGACTATAGGATGAAAATCGACGTTAGTTATTGGTTCATACAATGTCTACGTATGTAATCTCCTTCTTGGAGGCGTTGTTAAGAATGACGTTGCTCGCTCGTAGTTGTTCTTTTTGTTATCTTTACTCGCCACTTTGTGTAACATGTTTGTTCTTCGATGTTTTGGCCTATTTTCCTAACATCTTCTTTAGTAAAATTGGCGGTGGGCATGTGGGAATGCAGAGGCTAGTAGAAAATATCTTAATTTTTGGGAATAAAACTAGCTTTGCTCGGCCGCAATAAACATTTGTAGATTTACATATATTTACCACCCCTGAAGGTGTATGAAGTAGCACATATGATACAAGTACAAAATAGTGACACCATATCTCCACCTTATGATCCCACGTGCAACATTATTGCAACCAATTGAATATACCCCTTGAATCATACAAACAAAATTCATTGCAATATTTTTCTGTAGGTACATAGAAAAACCATACACACTTTGCAGTGTTGTGAAGAAACACCCTTCACAACATCAAAAATATCTTAACGATCACCAATCTCTGCAATCAACATTGGTGCCACTAACACATCGATCTTCATCGATTCGAGCTTGTTGGCGTGCAATCTGTAACGTCAGAGATCCACCAGAGATAGATCTGACAATCATTGACCCATTCCCTGCCGTCCTAATGTTGGTAGGGGCTCGACAAATTCAACTTCCACCTCAACATATCCATGGTGGTTGGAAGGAGCATGTGTCGAGGAATTAAAATTATTGGAAACCGATGATCTCGAGAGGAAGAAAAGAAAAGAAAAGTAGTGTTGGGAGTTGGTGCTCCAGGTGATAAGGGGTGAAAGGAGAAGGATGCCCGTATGATAAAAGAGGAGAGAAACACAAAAGTGCAGGAACATGACTTGACAAACCGTTTATCTTCCCCGACAATGGCTGATTTCCCCTTCCATCGGCCGCCACATGTGAACCATTTGCCTATACTTTTTGTGTGTGTATAACAACAAGGTATGTGAAATAGATCTTAATTGTATCATGTTTTATCGAATACACCGTATTTAGTTTCATAGGGTTTATGTGTTTTGAACGAACAAAAAACAAACGGTCTTCCCTGATTTTGTGTCATTGTATGCACAAAGTAACATAGTGCATTGGTGAGAATGTTTGAAGGAGAGCCTCGATAACGAATTAACAAGTTTTTTTTGTGAACAAGTAATTAACAAGTAAAAAAGCTAAGGATTGGCTTTGAAATTTGATCGAAATGGCTTTTGCTAGGGGTTAGTTAGTTTTGTTGTTGTTGTTGTTGCTGTTGTTGCTGCTGTTGTTGCTGTTGCTGTTGTTGTTGCTGTTGTTGCTGTTGTTGTTGTTGTTGCTGCTGTTGTTGTTGCTGCTGTTGCTGCTGTTGCTGCTGCTGCTGCTGTTGCTGCTGTTGCTGCTGCTGCTGCTGTTGCTGCTGCTGCTGCTGCTGCTGCTGCTGCTGCTGCTGTTGTGGGTAAACAACCATGACCATCTTGCAACAACAACATGACACATATGATACCTACGAGTAATGAACTTTCACCATAACTCCTAGGATACATGACATCATTGCACTTTCCATCATCTTGTCATCTCGATTCATCTCTTCATCAGCAGCGAAGACATCCAGCTTCAACCATCTAGGATACGCACAACTCCTAACCATACACGTCCTCAACAACCCCGGCTGCCTCACCACACAAGTTCCGCAGAACCATCCACACTCGCCTTAATGTCCTCAGCCTCTCTTCTCCACTCTGCCCGGCCACTGACCTCTTCCGTCTCTCCCACAAACCCCCAGCCAACTCCTGCCTCAACCATCCACTCCTCAAGCACCCATGCCTATCCCCGGTCAGGCCTCAACCAGTCTCACCTCAGGCATGCATGCCTTTTCCCTGGACAAATCCACAACCATCACCATCACCACTAAACCGCAGCCTCATCAACTCCATCACGACTCAACCGCAGCCTCATCAACTCCATCACGACTCAACCGCAGCCTCATCAACTCCATCACAACATATCCTCACAGCCTCACATCTTCATTTTCTCCTCACTTCCACTCGGATGGCGCCGCCCTGGCCAACCTGGCATACCGCACTTGGCCACATCGACCGGCTCGCGCTGGTCAACGTCCAGCACCAACCTCCGGCTCCGCCCTACGCTCAAAGGCTCGGCCCACTCCGCACGCCTCCAACATCTCCACCTCGCACGGATCTAGATCTCTCTGCCACGGATTAACTTCCTCTTCTCTCCTTTCTAAACCAAAACGATCTTCACCCTCTTCTTTGTCCCCGCGCGAGCAGCCGCCGATCTCACACAACTCTCATCGTTGTGTGTGATAGCCGCAACCCACGCAGAGCACCTGATGCGGCCTCCCGCCGCCTGGATTTCTACATCTCAACGGTGGTTTTTGTGGTCAAAGGAAGAACTTGTATGGTACTGTTTGGGGCGGCTAGCACTAGCAGGAAGGAAACCTAGGCTCTGATACCATGTAGAGTTTCAGCAAATGGGTGGGTTAGGTCAGGGAAAAAAAACTTATGCGTCGTGTTTAAATCTAAAGGATGAGGTGGTTACCAACGCAAGCACTTGTAAGTTAAAAATATAGCACGAATTCAGAAATACAGTCAGCTGCAATACTCCTAAACAGAACAAAACGCGCAGGGATGTCTGGTTACCTATTTCTGGGCGGCGTTTAGACGTTTTCCGCGTTCTTACGGGTGACGTGGAGGTCGGCGATGGGGCTGCTGTTGCGGTGGGTGCCGGGGAAGCAGATCTTGGTGGGTCGGAGAAGGACATGCTGGGCGGTCGATGAAGTGTTCAGCGCGCCGGCCGAACTAGAAGGTCGGTGAAGCAGATGATGTGCAGTGCACGGGGCGTCGGTGTCGGCGAAGCTGGTCAGGTGCGGTGGTCGATAGAGTCGGCGAACGAGATACGGTGCGGTTGACGCCTGAGTAGGTGCGGATCAAGCGGACAGGACAACCTCGGGGTTTGAAGCCGTGGCAGCTTGAACGACGAAGTGCGGCGGTGATTTTCCGGTGCGGCGGCCGTGAAGGTCTGGAGGTAGGTAAGAGGGGCGGTTTCTCTGAGGGCTTGCGGGCGAAACTAGGGCGAAACTGAGCGATAGAGGAGTCGAAGGGAATTTCGCAGTCCTTCTTTTGAGGGAAAAAATATTCGCAGATCTGAAACTTTGCGGCGCAAGATATTTGGGCGTTGGCGGGGAATTTTACAGCTCGATGGTATTAAATTTTGGCTGCAGTAGGTAATAATAATAATAAATAGTAGGCCCTACTAGTACTATACGTCTGTTCAAGAATCCAAGGGGGTAGAGGTAGAGGTATAGATATATAGACAATATAGAGATATAAGGATGCTTTATTACTTTTAGAAGCAATTACATCCAGCCTCTGCATAACCAGGATGCACACAGCCGTTTTGTTGTCTCAAGTCCAAAAGGAGCATATGCTCCCATTATGTGAATCCATATTTCAAAGTGTTAAAAAATTCTAAACTAAAATTTTACATGTATATCTAGACATTTTATGTTGGTACACAAGTTTTCTCAAAAAAAAGGTGGCTCCTGAAAAAAGACAAATTTTGATGTTGTAACACGACTACGTACAGTACATTTTTTGCCTTTTTTGTACACGCCACACAATATGTCGTTTTTCCACGAAAACTTATGAACGAACATAGGATGTTACAACGTATACCAAAAAAAATTAACATTTATATAATTGTTTTATTATTATTTTATATAATGGGTGCATATGCACGCGTGTGCCAAAACGACACCTCCAGGGGCTAGGAGTTTCTAAACTTCTTATGGCACATCAAATAAAATGTTGTTCAATCAATAATAATAATGTGCTTATGATTATTACTCCCTTCCACCATGAATAAAGTCCACATCGGTTTCGTGTCAAACTTTGACTCGATATTTAGGTACCCACATGATAGTGCTAGTATCATACACATTGGTCCCAAAAAATGTTGATGTGGCAGCTAATTAAGTAGGAGAGAGAAGATTAGTGTAACATAGGTAGATACTGTATCATAGCGCAAACAACGAGAAAGATTAATGCTAAACAAATTTTGTACACAAATTTGCATTGAGATTCTAAAAAATAATAAATGTAGCACGACTATGATACTACTCCATGATACTACCCACTATAGAAATAGTATGACCAGCCTAATTTTATGACATCCGCAAAATATACCATTGGAAAGTTCATCGAAACAAGCACCCGATGGTATAGTTCTGAATGACATGCAACTCATAATTGGCGGGCCCAAGTATTAGTCTAAGTTTGCCTCTGAAAACAAATTGGCATTGTACTCTAGGACAAAGGGAGACTACTCACAATGGCAATATCATAAGTAGTATCATGAACTACATGCATGCAAAATGTTGATGTGTCATATCAATTAATGATGAAAGAGACGATAGTGGTATCATAGGTAGATATCGTATCATAGCATGTAGAACTAGAAAAATTACTGCCAAACAAATCTTGTACACACTTTTGTATTGAGATTCTACAAATCACTAAATACATGTAACATATTATACTACTACATGATGATACTATGGATTGTTAAAATAATATCGTACACTAGTATCATATGCATGATACTTTATATGATACTCCCCATTGTGACTAGTCTAACAATAATAATAGTACTCAACTTTGTCTTGTTCCTCAGGTGTTTAGAAGTCTATGTTCGGTCCCTCAAGTATTTAAGAATTATGTTTGGCCCCTCAACTCTAATGTGGTCAAAATCGAACACTTGAACACTTAGTTAGGTCTAGCAATGATTAAAACTTGATTGGTCTGTTTATTACTTGTTCTGTGGCACGACGGCAAAGCATTTTGCCAAATCTCAAGCATACATAGTTGGGGTCCATTAGAGGGACTAATTAAATCAAAGTACAATGGATGTATAAAAGCAGGTTTTATTATTGATTAGCTTTTCAACAGCCTATCAACTGTAAGTGTTGCATGTGTTCTAAAGAACTATGTTCATCATCAGAGATCAAGATGAGTACGCGGTGGATGACGCACAAAACAACCGTAGGCCGGGTGGGCACACCTTACTATTTTTTTGCACTTTATATGTGATAATTTTTTACATAAATAACTAACTAAACATTTTTAAATAGGGTGGGCCATCCAACCCAAACACCATGTTGCGTACCTCGCTGAGGGTAAGGGGTTTCATCTTCGTTCTATGGTATGAGTATGTAATGAGTGTGCTACTCATCGAAGACAATATATATAGCAGACATCACATCAGATGAGCCTATGGATAAAAATGGGCCAAATCATATCTACTAGTGCACAAATGAAGTTAAAAATAGGTCAACCATCATTAAACTGATACTACTTAAAAGACCATTGTTTGACCTAAGGATGCTTTATTACTTCTCTTCGTGCTTGACATCATAAGATCGAGTTTAAGGTTAGGGGGTAGATACATGATTTTTCTGGTTTGAATATGTCTAGACCTTGTTTATCAACTTGAATGATTGCTACATGACATCAGAAGACTATGTGTTTGGTTTTTTTTTTGAATTTGTTATGCCCATTTGAATCTTGGTCAAATCCTAGGTTTGACCAAGATTTAAACCAGTTTAAAACATGAAAATGAAAAGTGACGTGGGCATTACCCTTCGGGTAACCGATATTGCCCTACCCTGTATTTCCTAGTTGGAGGCCCATGAAGGCACTCGACAGCAAGATGGGCCGCTAGGACGGTGCAACGGAAGATTCCTTGAAGTACAAGACACGGGAGGAGCCGAACAAGGAAAGCCTAGAGATAGATCTACTGTAAACCTAGTTGTACTCGATTAGACCTCTTGAGACCTGGCCTCCTATATAAAGGCCAGGAGAGGGGCTGTCGAGGGACACAATCAATCTTAGCGATCTTAGCCAGCTGAAGCTTAAAGCTAGGTCACCTTAGCGCTTAGCCATCTCGAAGAGATCCCAGCCAAACTATTCGGCACCCCATTGTAACCCATTATCATCATAATCAAGAACAGGCAGGACGTAAGGGTTTTACCTCATCGAGTGCCCCGAACCAGGTAAATCGCTCTCCCCGCTTGTCTGTGAACCGATGTCTCGTGTCAGCTTGCAGGATTCCATCAACCCTAAGCCCCTATCGGAGGGCATTGCCGAGGAGCACCCTCGACAATTGGCGCCGTCTGTGGGAAGCCTGTCGGCACAAGGCAGGTCATCGGCAGTACCAGTCACGTCCGCGGCGTTCTTACTCGAATCACCGACACCAGCAGAGCCAAGAGACTCGATCCGCTGTGGGTCCTTCGAGTTCGTGCCGCATCGCGAAACACTTCACCCGATCCATGCGAGATCATCCCGCGATATGGATGCTACTTTCGGTGGTGTCCACTTCGTCATCGACTCTGGAGGTTTTCTTCGCCTCCCTAGGGACAGCGCATCTGACCCGAAGGTCGCGGTTTCGGAAGGCGTTCCTCAAACAGCAACCCTAAAAGTTCCACCCAGGAGCATACAAGAGAGCAATCGAGGAAGTTTTGACGTCATGACAGGACAGAGGAAAAAGCGAAAGGGCTCACACCGCGAGGAGGAAGGGAGAACAGCAGCTCATCTTCGCCAGTTCGAACAAGGATGCCACGGTACATCATCAATCAGGGGCCACACCCGTTCCCCGTACCTTTAGGCTACAGAGCAACTCGAGGCACCATGTTACCTCCACTCCTACATTGATCCAAAGGATGGTCGAGAGAAATCCAGTCACCTGCTGAGGAACTGTCGACACTTCCTGGAGATTCGGCAGTTCTGTGATGATCTTAGAGCCGAAGCTATATCAAGAGTTCACATGATGGAGAAGAGGGCAAGGTCCTACGGCCATTCGCCAGAACCGTATGTACCGGAACCATACGAACCAATGGAAAAAGACGAGTATGTACCGGCCGAAGTATTCCCAGAGCCACGCGGGCAGGTCAACATGATCCATAAAACCAGCTTTTCAAAGAGGGAAATCAAGAAGTTCTCGCGAGAAGTGAAGTATGCAGAAGTGGCTATGGTTGACACACCCGAATTCATCGACTGGTCGGAGCAAAGCATCTCCTTCGGCAGGACAGACCACCCGAAAGCCGTCCCTAGACCAGGTCATGCAGCCCTTGTCCCCGAGGCGCAGATCGGAGGGTACAATATGAGCAAAGTATTCATGGATGGATGAAGTGGATTGAACCTATTATTCGCCAACACAATGAGAGCAATGGGTCTAACAGTCGACATGCTAAGAGAGTCTGACACAGGGTTCCATGGCATCATACCGACTCGACCCGCTTATTCTCTTGGTAAAACATCATTGGATGTAGTCTTTGGTACGCCCAGCAATTTCAGGAAGGAGAAGATCGAGTTCGAAGTAGTCGACTGGGAGTCTCAATATCTCGCCATCCTCGGCAGGCCCGCGTTTGCCAAATTCATGGCCGTACCTCACTATGCGTACCTAAAACTGAAGATGCCAGGCAACAACGGGACCCCAATAACCGTTCATGGAAGCTTTGCTCGATCGACAACTGCGATAGGGAGTTCCAGAAGATCGCCTCGAAGTTCGGCGCCAAGGAAGAGCTTAACGCAATTGACGCTGCCACAGATCATACGCAACCACCAGCCGACAATCGAAACGTAAGATCCGATGAATTCAATGCTACAAAGGAAGCCAAGAAGCTGCAGGTGCATCCCATTGACCCGAAGAAAACGGTCAATACGTCGGCTGACCTTACGGTCGCATAGGAAGGCGCGCTCATCGAGTTCCTCCGTGAGCGCTAGGAGATATTTGCATGGGAACCATCCGACATGCTAGCAGTCATTGGTTTGCATTGTGAGTCACAATGCAAGCAGTCATTGGTTTGCATTGTGAGTCAGGTTTAGCTAGAACAAGTTTGAAAGTACTTTGCACTGAAGAGATATGGTATGAATTTAATACTACTGCTACATAGTGTTGGTTTATGGTGGTTTGCTGAGCTAAATGAGTAGTGTTGTTTTTCTGATTACCATACAGATAGATATTTAGTGTTCACTATGATTGCACTGTTAGGAAGCTAGGACCAAAGCTTCTGGTAAATGGAGGGTAGTATCTTGGCTCATTTTAGGTGGACTGACGTCTTGTCAATTTGGAGAATGTTGTACGAGCAACACCGACTCCATCTTCAATGAAATTCTATTGTACTATGTATGCATTAGATAGTTGATCATTTTAGCCTAGTACTCTGGCTATTTCTGAGTTAAGTTATTGGACTGAAATTTTAAATCTGCTTTGGCCGTATGAACTACTACTTATTTAGTTCAGTTTAGGAACTTTCTCTCTAGCACTGCCTACTGATTTATGACTGGAAATGCGTTGTTATCACTCTGTGATCCTTATGGTAAACTTTTTATTAGATTATTAGGCCAAAGCAATATCTTCCTTACCTATGAACGCACATAAAATTTGTAATAAGCAGTCATTATCATAAGCCTGTTTTTCGTTATGTGAAGTTGTTTACATTTTTTATTGTTCTATTCTACCCAAGAGTCCTTGTATTTGTTACTGCTAGGGATATGAATGGCATGCTTATGTCTGAATTCTAGTTATTTTGTCTCGAATGATGATGTTGTGTGAATGCGGTTCAGATCCAAAGCCTACTATCACCCTGGGACGAAATTGTAATCTGTCTAGGGTTTATCATATTGACTAAGTTATTGGCCAATTTATTCTGCTATAGTGAAAATATGGCATCTAGATGTAAGGCTTGAGGAAATGTCCAGTCTATTTATAAACTTTAATTTTCTTATCAACTGTGCTGGTATAGTCTGATGGAAATAAGAATATGTGTACTATGGTTATTTTGCTAGGCAATTAGAATTGTTTTTACAATGAGAACTAAGTATTTACTCACAGCTGCTATGTTGGGGAATTTATTGAAAATAAGCAATGATATTCATTTTGGCAAGTTTGGTCTGGAATGCAGGTTCTTTGGCAAAGATTGTGAGCTAGGAAAGATGGAGATAATGGACATGCTAGATGCGAATTCTTGAGAAGTGCCTATAACTATGATGAGGAGGCGAATGAAGATGTTGTTTGGAGACTTGGTTGTCAACCTGAGTGAAGCTGTAGTTGGCGAGACTTTTTATGCTCCGTAGAGCTTCTTTCGCTGGGAGATGTAATAGTTAATAGAATATATATTTCTCAAGTATTGTTACCTAAACAACTTTGAGCTTCTAGAACCCATTGTCGTTCCGTAAGTTCTTGAAGAGATTTTTATCAGCTGGTGACTATTCTGAGTTTTGATTTGAGGTATCTATTCATATTTGAATACAAAATAGATTAGATGTCTCACATAGAAAAGCATGTTGTGTTATCTAACAGAGGAAACGAGAGGCATAGGACGCTGATGGAACATCCTTGTGGCAGTCTGATGAAGAAACTTAGGTGTGTAGTATCAATCACTTGCAATATGGAAACTTAGGTGTGTAGTATCAATCACTTGCAATATGAGTCTGATCGGACTATGGTGTATTTCTTAGAGGAGTTGCATTCATCAAGTGTGAGTATCGCCCAAAAAGTGTTTCCTTGCAATTCGTGTTGGATTAAGACTGTGCACTACTCTTGTTTCCTTGCAATTCGTGTTGGATTAAGTGACTATGCACTATTCTTCTGTGAATGCCCTACTATATTGTTTTTGTATTTCTTAGCAGATCAGTCATGTGTTGCAATGAACTTGTACCTTATACTATTGTTTCTGACTCATTTCTGAAACTGCCATAGTGTGTACTTTTCGAAAGTATTTCAAAATTAGCTAGATTGTGCATTTACTTTGTGTGACTGATATCAGCCGTACAGAGTGAGAACGTCCTCAAACAAGAGAAATTGATTGCTGCATGGAACCGCAACATCCACTAAACTAGCTAGACGATAAACCAGGGTAAATGACAGAACTGAAAATCCTCTAAACTAGACAGAGCACCTGAACCAAAACATGAGCTGCCCATAGTATCTATGGAATTTATGTGCAATTTATGAAATTTTGGCTGCTGCCAGGGACCTGCGGCCAGATACTATTAATTTCTCTGTAAGAACCTCGACCTCATTTATCTTGTCTTATTTTGCGACATCTTTCTTATTAATGTCTTCAACAATAGCTTCCAGCTCTTCTATAATGAATCCTAAAATGCTATATAGCTCTTATGTTGAATCTTCTCATCCCATAATTGTTGCACAATCTTCCTGATCATAGGCTTGTGGTTCAGAAAGCTCCAGCAGTACCCGTCAAACGATCAAAACTCCTGTATGACCTACCAAAAGCAAGATTCAGACTTAATTGCAGAAAGAAATAGGGAGGCACGAAGTCTAAGAGTAAACAAAAAATTGGTTGAGCGAAATGAATTGGCTGTAGATGCTGTTCAGACTATCAAGATCAAGATCTGGACAGGTGGATAGTATCATAGGATGACTGCAACGGTGAATGAATTACTTCTAAAACCTCATGCGCGTCTTCGATGATCGTACAAATCTATGCTTTGACAATAGAGACCTAGTGAGGATGCATGGCCCAGAGAATTTCTTCTCGTTTAGCTTTGACACCAACTGAGAATTGCTTCTTAACGTTCTTAGTGTAGATGGTTTCATTCGGCTTAGAGCATGCTTGTCATCATGTACTAGGATTCCCCACTCTTGGTCATGAAAGGCATCATAGCATGGATCTGTTGCAAATATAAACTCCAATATACCAGTATTGCCATGTGAAAGCAAGGTGTGTGATTCAAACAGAAATTTGAGATTATTTTGAAATTTAAAAGTTAAAAGATTAGAGCAAGGATGCTTTTGACTGAAGGAGTTCTAAGTTAGACGGCAACATTAAGCTAGACTAGATAGTCACTTTAGACGTGATATTACAAGCATAATGTTCTTCCCCATAAGGGAAAGAGGTCCCCGGTGTATGATCACCAAACAGCAGATGATAAACATATCTCTACCAAGAAAAGAGAAATGTGGGGTAAAAACAAAGTTCCAGATTACTGAATCACTGCACAAACCAGCGAGGCTTCATATGCTAATAACACTTGAAGTGTATAAGATGTAAATGGACACATGGAAAGTATAAATGATGATACTTTCACGGTTGATAAAAATTAAAAGGTGTCCACAAAGACCACAATGTGGTAAACTTCACATGTATTATAAACATTTCATTTCATGAGGATAAAAAGGTGTAGATCTTAGAAGTACATCCAACATGATGTGTGTGACTTACAACCTTACATTCTCAGTAAGCACTATAGGTAAATTTCATGGAAACCCAAGGGAAACATTGTGCGTTAGCTGAATTTCATGGGAAACGTAAGAAAGACTAGGAGGACAGGACCCATCCTGAACGTCTTGTAGCTATGCCGACCCATGTGTCCAGCGAGAGTTTGGGGATGTCGGTCTCGGCGTGGTACTTGAACACCGACGCTGGCCACGACGTGCATCGGCAGGTGCACCTTCTCAGTGGCGTCGGGTCACGGTGGAGCGGATCAGGCCGCGGGATCTTAGATCGGGGGCGACAGAAAGGGTGCTGCAGGCGTGACCGACGATGGCGGCGCCGGGCGTTTCTGGATCGGGGGCGGGACCTTGGGCGAGAGCACCATGGACGGTACGTGCCTAGGATGGGATAGGTTTATCTTGCGAAGGAGGCTGCCAACGGGAGGGGCCGCGGCAGTGGGGCGCCGGAGTAGCGCATCCGCGACGGAACCGCGCAGCATGTCGACTCGCGGAAGAAGGAACGAGGGTTAGGTAGTTTTTGCGCATGACATCAGGTAGTTCGGCTCTCTTGGGCTATTGGGCCAGGCCCGTTGACAGCCTATTTTGGATTGGTGCCGAAATCTTAAGAGAAGTATGAATCATACTTGTCAGCTTTCTCGGAGTGGTATGAGTTATTGTAGACCATTAGATGGACCAAAATAGAGGGTTGTAATTTATTTGAGGGTACCACAAAACAACCCTACCTGAATGGGCAATGAAATGCGGGGTGTTTGGTAGCCTGAGTGACATTTTTCTGCGCCGGAGAGGGAAGCCAGGCCCCATTGTTTAGGTGCCTGCAGGGCTGCAGAGACTATTTTCTTCCATGCTCGTGCATCCCACATTCTGTTTGGTTGCAGATAGGAGCGTGCTGTGGTAACCCCTCCCTTAGAGTGGTGATGTTACCCAGCACTGCTAACTGAATTACAATACACAACAGATTCAGTTCATCACAAAATGTGCTGGTAATACACACCAACTATTTAGTGAGCGATAACTGAAGCCAGAGGACCCTGGACCTCATCCTCTCCCGCTACAGTAGCCGAGAGGGCGATTTTCTGAAACTTCTAGTCGCCTCGCCTTCGCCATCGGAGATCTGCCGGTTCCCTCCCCCTCCGCCGGCCGCTGCGGCGGCGGGAGGGTGGGGGAACCTAGGAACCGCTGTGTACATAAGGTAGGGTCGGGTAGTTCGCCGGCCGGCGGCGCTGTGGAGGAAGGAGCGCGGCTGGAGCGGCTTTTGGAGGCGGAGGTCTTCTTCCCTGGCGGTGGAGCTCCGTTGGGGTTCTGCAGCTGGTCGTCTGCCTCGTCCTCACCCGTATCTCCATGGAGCTACTGGGTGAGTTCTCCCCTGTTGTTATCACCAGAATTTGGACAAGTCAGAGGTGGGCCGCGATCAAGATGGACTTGAAGATATACATATAGAAGAGATACGTGAATCGGCCTTTTATACCAAGTTGGGCTAAACTGCCCATGTATCTGTAACATATTAGATCGCATCTTAGTTTAGAAGTTAGAGTTTTACCCGTGCACGGTTTGGTGCACGCCTACATTAGAAAGTCCCCTGGACTATAAATATGTACCTAGGGTTTATGGAATAAACAACAACCAACGTTCAACACAAACCAATCTCGGCGCATCGCCAACTCCTTCGTCTCGAGGGTTCCTCCGGTAAGCATCATGCTGCCTAGATCGCATCTCGCGATCTAGGCAGCACAAGCCTGCCTAGTTGTTCATGCGTTGCTCGTACTGAAGCCTTTTTGATGGCGAGCGACGTAGTTATCGTAGACGCGTTAGGGTTAGCATCGTTCTTAGCATCATATGCTCGCGTAGTGCAACCCTTGCGCGTCTAGCCGTCCTTGTGCCTCATCATGGGTGCAGGGGCGGCACCCGCTTGATCTTTATTTAGTAGATCTGATCCGTTATGGTCGCTCCTTGATTCATCAAGGATTAGTTTAATATCTGCAATAGTTAGGCCTTACAAAGGGTTGGAGGATCCAGCGGCATGCAGGGTGTAGTTTGCTGCCCCTAGACAGGACGTTCCGAGGATCAACCTAGTGTTGGTTTTTAGGCCTTGTCTAGGGCTGGCTTACGTTTACCGTGCGTGAGCGCGAGGCCCAATCGTGAGTAGGATGATCCGATTATGCGGTGAAAACCCTAGATCGTCGTGGATCTCATACGCTTTATATTGATCAAGCAGGACCACCATATATTCGGCCACCTTGGACGAATCATGGGTGAATCGGCTCCTGAGCCGATTCGCGGACAACTGAAGCCGATCGAGGCTCGTATTTAACGTGTACGTGTGTGCCCTGCAGAAACTAAGCGAGGCATCATCCACACCTTCCGACCAGGTATAGGTCGGTGGCACGCCCTTGCGACCCGGCATCGGCGCGCGACCAGGAGGCTTTGCGGGCCGTCGCTGCGAGGGCCAGGGCCGCCGCAGCCCTAGTCATTCCGGCTCTACCGTGTTGGCCGGTCGCTGCCCGGTGGGTTTCGACGCCAACACATTCGGCACGCCGGTGGGACGATCTTCAACGACACATCTTCAACGACAACCATCTCGCCATCCACATCAGAGATGGCGAAAGACACCATACCGTCTTCATCGGAAGTGGCAAGAAACTCCGGTCACGTACGGGGATCTCACGAGCTCAAGAAGAAGTACGACGAGGTCAAGTCTGCCCTCGAAGCCGACCTAATCGGCTCTTTCCACAGGACCCGCTCCCATGGCATCGGATGGAAGGGGTTCACACCTGAAGCGCGCTTGATGGAGTGGACCTGTCCACCCCGTCCGAAGAACGCACCAGGTCGCTGCGTCGGGAGATCAACTTCATGGTGGCTCATTCGCTGCACCGCCATTCGAGCCTGGTGAATACGTTGGAGCGCGTCGCGCTGCGCGTGATCCAGAGATCATGAGCCATCGGTACTCTCCGTCAGAACCGGCCCTAGGGACTCACCAAGGGAAGCGCTGCTCCATTCCCGTCCCCCGCTGCCATTCGCGTTGGCCCGCGCGCGCCGAACTCATCGGCTTTTGTCGTCTACAAGATTGGTGGTGACCCCGGTGACTACCAGTTCCTACAGACGCGCCCAAGGAGATCCCGCACGGATACGCATGTGCATACGTGCCGGGCTGCAGCACTGGGCACCCTCGAACCAGGTTGCTATAGCAGGGACTTCTGGCAGGGAGGAGCGTCGGAGGGACACGAGAAGCAAACGTGGCTAGCTAAATACGCCACCCCGACGAAACTCCCGAGCCCAGCTCCTGCAGTTGGCTCAGAACCGAGAAGAGGCATGGCTGGTTAAGTACGCCACTCCGACGAATCTTCAGGGTTCGGCACCTGCAGCCATCACCGCGGATCAAATTTGTACGATCTGAAAGATCAGTTCGGCATGATGCCGAAGAGAAAGGCGATCGGCTATACCAAGCCGTACCCCAATGAGTACGAATTGATCCCGCTACCACCCAAATATCGGCTCCCGGACTTCACAAAGTTCAGCGGATCGGATGGCTCCAGCTCCATCGAGCATGTGAGCCGATATTTGGCTGGGGCATGATCTCAGCGTCGACGAGCTGCGCGTGAGGTACTTCTCGCAGTCCCTCACGGGATCGGCTTTCGGATGGTACACGTCGCTGCCACCGAACTCAATCCAGACCTGGCAGCTGGAAGAACGGTTCCACGAGCAATATCACTCACAGGCTTCCGAGGCTGGCATTGCCGATCTAGCCCAAGTACGACGAAGCGCGGAGAAACGGTGTCCGAATACATTCAGCGCTTCAGGACCGTTAGGAACCGATGCTATTCGGTTCATGTAAGCGAAAAGGAATTGGCGGTGGTGGGTCTATCATCATCGATCAAGGAAGTGGCCTCCCAGGCGGACTATCCTTCATTAGCACACATGGTGCAGAAGTTGTCAGCATATGAGCAACGCCACCCGGATATCTACCAAGATAAATTCAAGCGCGTGGTTACCATGGTTGACGCAGGCGAAGATGAAGGTCCTACGGGAGAGCGAGAGGTCGCAGTAGCTGAGTGGACTCGAGCTGCAGGCCCAGTAACCTGCAAATGGGTAAAGCCACCGGGGCCTCCAAGAGGGTTCGACTTCGACGTGACGAAAACCGAGCAGATTTTCGACCTCTTACTCGCGGAGAAGCACATAAAGGTACCCGAAGGCCACAAGTTTCCTACGGTGCAAGAGCTGAACGGAAAGCCATACTGCAAGTGGCATAACACGTTCACCCACACCACCGACTGCAGGGTGTGGCGTCAGCAGATCCAAGTGGCGATAGAAAATGGGCGATTAATTTTAACCAGTACGCCATGAAGGTCGACACACACCCCTTCCCGCCGTCAACATGGTGGAGTTTACCCACCTTGGAGGGTGCCAGCCTGATTTCTCAGCCAACATCAGTATGGTAGAGCTTGGACACCGCTCGAGAAGGACGGGGATGAGGACAGCTGCTCTCGAGCAAGGACACAGAGGGGCCGCTCCATGCGATCGGCTCCGTCAAGATGGCAAGCGCTACGTCACAAAGGGGGAAGTGAAGAACATAAGATACCAACGACCCCTCTCTGATCACCTCCTCAACAAGTATGTTAGTCGATATGACCAACGCCGGCGATACAACAACAATGATGAAAGAGGTCGGATGACCATAAACGACGGAAGACATCGCCGGCATAATCATGATGAGGAGCAGCAGGAGCGCCACGGCAGGGAGCGGACGATACGGACAGGCATTGGCACTGCCCTTCTTCGGACTTCTGGGATTCAGGAATGAGCCGATTACCAACAATCGGCAACTGCCCAGAATGCAACCGGAAAAAGAAGGAGACAGCCAACGTGTGCGTGTTCGAGCGCCTGGGGCCTCTCCCCCGCAGACGTCTGGACCCCTCCGTTGGAAGATCTCGAGGATTCGAAGACGAAGAGGAATGCGAAGAAGACAGGTGCCACCGTCCAAGGTGGTGCCCGACGGTCTCAGCCATTCACAAAAACGCAGGGTTCAGCGATTGCGCGGTCAGGAGGAAGCCGAAAGGATGTACTTGCATACGTGAGAAGGCACGACCTGACTGGCTGCAAAAGTCCAGAGGACCCTGGATGAGGAGGGACTGCCGCAAAGAAAAGAGTGGCGCCCCAAGCAAAAGAGAGCCGATGATGACACATCGGCTGGCACAAACATGGTGTTCATTCGTCCGGCGGAGTGTAGTGCTCCACGGTTACACAGTGCACCCGACATGGAAAACAGCAAGCACACCAACGTGCTAAAGTCAGAGATTGGGCTGGTTTTATCCGCCGACATGGACGAGTAGCAAGACTACGTCGATAAGCAACATGGCGAGGCCGATCCTTGCGATCGGCCCTCCGAAACTGATGAAGGGATATTACAAAACCTTCACCAAACAAAGCAACATGGAGGCCGATTCCGGCAATCGGCCCAAATTATCCTCACCATCCATTCTGCTGGGATCAACGTTTGACCCAACAGGGACTACCGAAGAGCCGATACCATCAATTCTCTTGACAGAATCGGCTCGGGGGGCACCTAGATGGATAAAACACGAGGATATGAAATAATACTGAGTATGGGGGCCGATACACAAATCGGCCTAAAAATTTTTAACTAAAATTTTTTAACATTTTTGCAGCCGATGCAAGGGCATCGACTTTAGAATTGAGAAATAGCCGATGCGCGGCCATCGACTCAAGGGATACAATTGTTAACCAGAAGGTCAGCCCTAGTGAATTACGAAGAGAAGCCCCATGAAAGAACTCCTCAAGAGAGTAGTTTAACAGCTCAGATCTTCTCTTCAAGAACAATGCTAAGGGCAGCTTGGGTGGCCAGATCAGGTTAAGGGTGGGTCGCATCAGATCCACCGAAAGAAGGGAGTCGATCTGACCTATAGGGACAAAGAGGCGCATTGAGGAAACTCGGGGGGCAGCCCACCTTGAAGGCTCTCTGTAAGCCGATTTACGTGCAAATCGGCTGGCTCTGCATGATCAAGCCCAGGCTAATTCGGCTAAGTCTCGCCTCGAGTAAGGCTCGGGGGGCAGCAGGCCTGGTGGATGCTTTGTTTTTGCTCAGCAGTAAAGCCGATTAGGGTACCAACGGCTGGTCCTTCATTGCAACCTTCTTCACGAGTGACGATTATTGAAGAACATTGTTAGGTTTGGTTGGGAAAGTTCGAAGGTTTCCCTGAAGATACTGCATTTTCTGCCAAATTTAGAAAATCATCGTTTGGAGAAGGGAAGGGCGAATCTTGAAGGACCGATACGGTGCTATCGGCTCAGTATGCATTGGCAAAGAGGACGAATCGGCAAGGTCAGTGGAAAGGAAATCGGCAAATCAAATTGGGGAAAGGTTCTTCATTAATAAGAAAGATTTCTTACATAGTAGAACTGATTGCCCTCGAAAGGGGATACATGGCCCCGCCGACTTCTACGGATCCTACGCTAAGGGCCCTATCTACAGGCTGTTGCTGCCCTCGTCGTCGCCGTCATCGCCCGGGTGCTGCTCGGCCGGCTCATCGTCACGCTCCAGCGGCCGCCGCGGGACCTTCATTGTCCTCGTCCTCCTCGACGTCGTCGTCGTCGCTGTCGAAGTCACTCAGATCTCCGGCCAAGGGCAATGGCGCTTGGCCGGTGGCTCGTCGGGGAGTCGTCGTCGTCGTCCTCCTCTTCCTCCTCCTTCACCTCCTCGGAGGTGGCCCCGTGGGGAAGTGATCATCCTCGCTTTCTTTTACCGCTTCCTTATCGGCAAGGAAGCGGAGATCGCTCTCCCCGTCGGTCGGGGACTGTCGTCCTCTGACCAGATGGAGAAGTCATGATCTGACTCCTCCCCGGCCGCAATAGCGCGGCGGATGTTGGCCGCGTGGACTTCCGCTGGGTTATACTCCGGCGTCGGCTCGCGGGATGTGGAGGACTGGCTGGAAAAATCCGATGGAGCAGAGGAAGAAGAAGACATCGTGGCGCAGGAGGGCTTTTCGAGATGCTAATGCGAAGAAGATGCAGAGGAGAACTGTTCGTAGCAGTTAAATAAAAGGGGACATAATAAGAATTCAATGCCACAGCAGTTTCCGAGGAAGTGGTGCCAAAACTGTCAAATCGTGCGGAGAAGTTGAGAAGGCAAGTTGTCATGATGAGGGACTCTGCGACGGTTCTGCTCTGCCACGACATGACCCTACGAGAGAAAAGCATAATGATTTTGGAAATGTCATTTCCAAAACCAGGGGGGCATGTGTTATCACCAGAATTTGGACAAGTCAGAGGTGGGCCGCGATCAAGATGGACTTGAAGATATACATATAGAAGAGATACGTGAATCGGCCTTTTATACCAAGTTGGGCTAAACTGCCCATGTATCTGTAACATATTAGATCGCATCTTAGTTTAGAAGTTAGAGTTTTACCCGTGCACGGTTTGGTGCACGCCTACATTAGAAAGTCCCCTGGACTATAAATATGTACCTAGGGTTTATGGAATAAACAACAACCAACGTTCAACACAAACCAATCTCGGCGCATCGCCAACTCCTTCGTCTCGAGGGTTCCTCCGGTAAGCATCATGCTGCCTAGATCGCATCTCGCGATCTAGGCAGCACAAGCCTGCCTAGTTGTTCATGCGTTGCTCGTACGAAGCCTTTTTGATGGCGAGCAACGTAGTTATCGTAGACGCGTTAGGGTTAGCATCGTTCTTAGCATCATATGCTCGCGTAGTGCAACCCTTGCGCGTCTAGCCGTCCTTGTGCCTCATCATGGGTGCAGGGGCGGCACCCCGCTTGATCTTTATTTAGTAGATCTGATCCGTTATGGTCGCTCCTTGATTCATCAAGGATTAGTTTAATATCTGCAATAGTTAGGCCTTACAAAGGGTTGGAGGATCCAGCGGCATGCAGGGTGTAGTTTGCTGCCCCTAGACAGGACGTTCCGAGGATCAACCTAGTGTTGGTTTTTAGGCCTTGTCTAGGGCTGGCTTACGTTTACCGTGCGTGAGCGCGAGGCCCAATCGTGAGTAGGATGATCCGATTATGCGGTGAAAACCCTAGATCGTCGTGGATCTCATACGCTTTATATTGATCAAGCAGGACCACCATATATTCGGCCACCTTGGACGAATCATGGGTGAATCGGCTCCTGAGCCGATTCACAGGATCCGAGCCGATCGAGGCTCGTATTTAACGTGTACGTGTGTGCCCTGCAGGAAACTAAGCGAGGCATCATCCACACCTTCCTGACCAGGTATAGGTCAGGTGGCACGCCCTTGCGCCCCAGCATCGGCGCGCGACCAGGAGGCTTTGCGGGCCGTCGCTGCGAGGACTGGGGCCAGCCGCAGCCCTAGTCATTCCCGGCTCTACCGTGTTGGCCAGTCGCTGCCCGCCGGTGGGTTTCTGACGCCAACACCTGTCTAGCGTCCGAGTAGCGGCGGCGCTGGGTTGTGTCCTGTGTGAAGAAGCGGCTGATTCGAGCCATGGCGTCCGAGTCGACGGAGCGCGGTGGAGGCTCTGCGGAGCTCGAGGACCGGCGACTTCCCGTCCGCTAGGGGGCACCTCTGATCCAAGGCTGAAGGGAGGTGGGGCGGCGGCGCGCCGCCGGCACGTCTCGCTTGGCGTTGATGAAGACGAGATCCAGAAGGACCTTATTGTAATTTTGCTTTCTGTTCTGGGTCTATCTGTAAGATCTGTGGCTTAATATATCAGCTCTTTTTCCCCGCAAAAAAAAAACTATTTAGTGAGCGATGCATCACGAGCGAAGCAACTATACTTCGTGATGCATCACGGGTTCATCACATGAGGGGTTAGTATATACCACCTGAAACAAGTTCATCATTACAGACAGAGATCATGTTCAAGCAAGTTCTAGCTAATGAGGGAAACACGACCACCTCCCAAAATCAGCAGATCATGACCAAAGATGCGGAAGCACTAAGCATGAAACTGCTTGCGAAGCCAGGTCCTAAGACAGCTCCTCCTCTTCGGTGACTGCAGCTTACGGTACTTGACATAGTCTTCTTCGTTGTCTGCAATGAAGTCGATAGTCCCGACCAACAAGTTTGGTTGGAACAGCTGCGTCCCACAGACAAATCGGGCATGAAGATTGTCTTCATCTGAGCATAGTTCGTGATTGGGGTCCTGACGTACGGACGATGCCTCAGGTAGCGCTGAAATCCACAAGGAACAATTGTTAGTGCAGACGGCATTCACATACGGATCTATGAAGGAACTCAATGAGGCTTACTCCTGAATGTACTCGTCCGCCGTATCTTCATTAGCAGCATAAAAGAAACAACCATCTTCGCTCCAATCCGGAATGCGATCGGTTTTCATCTTCAGTATGACGCTTCACTTGGTCCTCCGGTTTCTGATGTGGTTGTAGAGCTGAATAGTGGTCACATGTATGCCAGCGAATATAAGAACATCAGCGGCACCTTCTTCATATGCTGCTTTTTGAATTCCATGTTGAAACAAATGCTTTTCTTCATCTCTGTCTGCCTTTGGGTAGTAGGGGAGACAGTGATGCAGCTGCGCCCTGTGAGGGCATCTCCAACGGGGCGACCCATCCCGCGCCCGCGCGTCCGGATGGGTCGCGCCGGACAAAAATGCGGCCCAACGCGGGGACGCACCGCAAAAGCGGATGGCCGCGGCGTCCGGAATGACGCAAACCCGGCCCAAATCTGGGCCGGATCGTGGCTGCGGATGGCACGCGGCGTCCTCGCGTGTCCGCCTGGTCCGCGTGGCTGGCCCACCTGTCGGTGCCCCAGTCCTATTAAATGTGGACTGGGGAGGGGGACTGTCCCTATCCAGTCCCCACTATCCACTCCGGCCGCACGCGCGAGCTCGAAGCTTCCGCGCCGCCATGGCCCCGAAGCGTGAGTTCGCGCCGTCCGCCAACGACCACGAGGCCGGCAGCAGCCGGCCAGTCGCGCCGCCGGCGTTCGCAATGGGGCCGCCGGCGACGCCCAGACGCGACCGGATCTACGTCACCGTAGCGGTGGCGCAGATGTTCTGGGACGCCGGCGTCCCAATGCCGTGGGGGGACGTGCACCTCCCCCACGGCTGGCACCTGAGCCCAGATCGGGTTCCGGTGCCGCCCATCCCGGGCTCCGGCCGCGCCCGCGTCGCGGAGATCCGGAGGCGCCGCGCGCAGCTGCCGGCGGACCTCCAGCAGGACCCCGCGTACGGCGACGCAAGTCCCAACTGGGACTTGTGGTTCGAGGTGGAGCACGATGCGCGCCGGCGCACGTGCTTCACGTCGGCGACTGCAGAGGTGAGGCAAAAGATCTGACGCATGCGGCGAGCAAGCTTAGAAGCCCAGCTAGGTGGCTTCTCAACCATGGGGGGAACATCTTCAATAGGGGAGTTGTGGCGCTTGGTCCTCAAGAACCTTCACTTCATGGGATGTGATGTTGAGAGGAAAAGAGTGAAGGAGGGTAGTCTGACAAGTATCAACCCAAGTGTCTTCAATGAGCTTCATAATGTAAGGAGCAAATGAGGGAAGCTTCTTCTCCATCACACATGACCACATCTCATTGTAGATGTAGTCCATCACATCAAGCCTCTCACCGGTGCCCTTCTTAGCAAAGGAGTTTGCCATAAGATCCACTTCATATAAATGCAACTCATCAAGGTTGCCACCCTTGGGTCCAATGGTTTCCCGGTAGACACGAAGCATGATGTCCCAAGTAGGGAGAAGATCCGCACTCTTGCCCGGAATACCCCAACCTTTGATATAGAGGTGCTCCAAGACTTCCCTTGGTTTGAGCAAATGAACTATCATGACACCTCCAACCATTTGCATCCACGCCCGGGAGCGAGGGTATCCAAGAGCACTTCCAAACTTTGCCAAGTTAGACTCAAGGAGCCTCTCATGAGTCATCCACCGGAACGTTCTAGCTTCATCTTGATCAAAGTGAACGGTGGCATAGAATTGTTGAATCAACCCGATGTCGTAGTCCTTGGTGAGCTCCATAATGGGATAGAGCCCAAACTCACCACACATAGCATAGGCTTCTTCAAAGTACCTTGTAGCGGCCATCTTGGCGGTGTCAATGGCATGTTGAGGGGCTACCCCCTTCTTGAATGGCACATAGACCTCATAGAAGATCTCCTCTTGAGTCTTGTTGTGGAAACGCTTATCCGAACCCTATTGTTCCGAGGGAGTGAGGTAAGGGTTCAATCACGGATTCCTTGTACTCAAGATACTGCATGTTCTTCACTGACACATGAACATTCTTGCCTCGAACTTCGAGTGACTTGTGCCTTTGAGCAGATTGTTGACGAGCCGTGAGCTTGGATGGTCGAGTGCGCTCAACCTCTTCTTCAATCTCATCCACATTGTCCTTGCCTCTCTTCTTGGAGCCACCTGAGATCCAACCATGATGATAGGAAAGATAAATGAGTGCACACAAACATGGAGGTCAAAAACAGAGCCTGCACAGGATATTGAGTAAACAACAGAAAAACTGGCCAGGCCGAAAGTTCCGGTGAGAACCGGCGGAAGTTCCGCCTCGGGCGGAAGTTCCGGCGCACAGGGCCGCAACATCCGGCTATTCGAATGACAGCAACATTTTCTCACCAGATCCACGGGAATGGCATTGTGAACTGCATTACCACAACATCCAATGCACGATCTAGTAGGGAAAAGGCATCTAGAGAAGTTCTACCATAGCTTAACCTAGAGTATGCCCTATAGTTCATCTAGTGAGGTCTACCCACACATAGAGAGGGAGAGGGCACAAACCGGGAGGAGCCATGGTGGAGGAGAGGGAGGGGATGCCAATCCACGGAGCCGATCCGGCGGAGGTCGCCGGAGGAGGGAGATCCGGCCGGAGGAGCAGCAGCCGTCACAGGGAGAGAGAGAGAGAGAGCGAATAGATCTTGGATGGGGAAAAGTGGGGGGTGTGAACTGCCACCCCGTTCCCGACCGGTTAAGTGGAGGAATCGTAAGGGCGGAAGTTCCGCTCGTTGGAGCCGGAACTTCCGGTCCCACAGAAATCCCACCAACAGATCAGGAACAGCGGACAGACGCTGGCAGACAGGATACCGGCCGAAACGACCGGAACTTCCGGTGAAGCAGAAAAACGTGCCAAAAACTGGAATTTGACAGGGAATTGATGCACTCGGAGAGGGAAGAGGATATGGCTTAGATGAGATAGGCTTAGGACAGAAGATCCAAACTGTAAGATGGTACATGATCACTCATTTTTGCAAATAATGCAAATGAAGGCCAAAAATGAGCGATTTCCCATAAACAAGGAGATGTCAATAAAATCCAATGAAGATCCAAATTACTCCAACTCTTCACAAAGAAGAGTGTGGTGGCCTAGGCCACCATATATGAGTGTTATGGCATGGCACCGCGAAGATATATCTTGGGCCCAAACCACTACTCATCATTGAAGCTCACATATCAACATATGATATAACGAGAATGATTTCTTAATGTTGGCATTATGGGGGGAGGGATAGCTCAATAATTTAAACCGCACTCCCCCTATTTCCATGCCCACATCTAAACCAAATAAAGTTTTGAGACAAAGGTGTGTTTGCAAGATGGTCAAGCTATACTCCTTGAATCAATGATATTTAGCTCATTCCTCAAATAAGAGAATCTTGCTTCATCAAGAGGCTTCGTGAATATATCGGCAAGTTGATCTTTGGTAGGAACATAGATAAGCTCAATATCACCACGGGCAACATGATCCCTAATGAAATGATTCTGGATCTCAATATGCTTCGTTCTTGAATGTTGCACCGGATTATAGGCAATCTTGATGGCACTTTCATTGTCACATAATAGAGGCACTTTGTCACAAATGACACCGTATTCCTTTAAAGTTTGCCTCATCCATAACAATTGAGTGCATCCACTTGCGGCGGCAACATATTCGGCTTCGGTGGAGAGAGATATACAATTTTGCTTCTTAGAAGACCAACACACCAAGGACCTACCAAGGAATTGGCAAGCCCCGGAAGTTGATTTCCTATCATCCTTGTCTCCCGCCCAATCCGCATCGGTGTATCCATTGAGAATAAAACTTGAGCCTTTGGGGTACCAAATACCATATCTTGGGGTATCAACCAAATATCGAAAGATTCTTTTGAGAGCCATCATGTGGCTCTCCTTAGGAGAAGCTTGATACCTTGCACACACACTGATGACCCACAAGTATAGGGGGTGTATCGTAGTATCTTCGATAAGTAAGAATGTCGATCCCAACGAGGAGCAGAAGGTGTTGGCAGCAGTTTCGATGAAGGATTCACTGTAAATGCTCACAAACAAGTATTCAAGGGGTTTTGATGTAACAGATGAATAAAGTACGAGTAAGTAAAATGCGAGAGAAATAATTGCAGCGAGTGGCCCAATCCTTTTTAGCACAAAGGACAAGCCGGTTTGTTTACTTATAATGACCAAACGTTCTTGAGGACACACGGGGATTTTAGTCTAGTGCTTTCGCTTCATGTAGCTAAATAATCTTCATTGTTTTGATAAGTGTTGTGTGGGTGAACCTATGCACCGCCCTTCCTAGGACTAATACATACTTGTGATTATACTCCTTGCAAGCATCCACAACTACAAGAAAGTAATTAAGATAAATCTAACCACAGCCTTAAACTCTGAGATCCTGCGATCCCTCTTGCATCGATATACTAACGGGAGCTCAGGTTTCTGTCACTCCGGCAACTCCGCAATTAGCAACCGAATACAAGATGCACTCCCCTAGGCCCATAAATGGTGAAGTGTCGTGTAGTCGACGTTCACACGTGTTACCCTCCAAAACCCACCGACGGGCAATGGCTAAGCAACACGAAGAGCCGGGAAGCTCCCAGGGCCGCTTAGTGGACCCTGGCACCTCGCGTCGTCCCGCAAATCTTCCAGCCACGTCCTGGCGGTTGCTAGGGCGTGCCACCTGACCTAGACCCGATCAGGAAGGTGTTAGAGTGCTTCGATTGTTCCTGCATGGTAGACACGTAAACATTAAATACGAGCCCTATCGGCTCATCAGGTTCCCTGTGGATCGGCTCAAGGAGCCGATCGCCCCATGTTTCACGTTGGATTTACAATGGCATGGGGATCCTGCTTGATCAAAACAAAGCTAAAGCGATCCACGACAGTTTAGGGTTTTCACCGCATAACCGGAACGTCCTACGTGTGATCGGGCCTAGCAGCTACGGAAGATGATGCAAACTACCCCTACGAGAGGCCTAAAAACCAACATAGCGTTGATTCCCGGAACATCCCTCGCAGGGACGGTAAACAACATCTAACGCACTACCGGATCGTCCGACCCCAGCATAAGGCCTAACTATGCAGATATTAAACTAATCCCTGCGGAGCAAGGAGCAACTATAACGGATCGGATCTACTAAGTAAAGAACAAGCAAGATGCTGCCCTTACACCTGATAGGTGTAAGGGCAGCTAGGTGTCGAGGGACGGCATTGCCACGCAGATATGCACGCGAAAGCATCAATGCAAGCCCCTAGACACCTAAGGATAAATAGTACTGCTCGCCATCAACAAGGCTTCAGCACGAGCAGTACAAGGTAACGAATAAACGTATACTGCCTAGATCGCTAGATGCGATCTAGGCAGCATGGTGCTTACCCGGGAGAAACCCTCGAAGAAAGGGGTGGCGATGCGCCTGATTTGTGTTGGTTGAACGATGATTGTCCTCCTTTTCCGATAACCCTAGATACATATTTATAGTCCAAGGGACTTTCTAATTGAGGCGTGCACCTAACCGTGCACGGGCCGGACTCTATCTTTTTAATCTAAATACGATACGATCTACTATATTACAGATACACGGGCGTTAAGCCCAAACTCTTAGCGCAAGGCCGCTTCGAAGATACTCCACATGTACGTCCTTCAAGCCCATCTTCACTTACGGCCCATCTCCTGATTTGGCCAAAATCGGGTGGTAACACATGCCCCCTGGTTTTGATAATGATAATTGCAAAACCATCTGTCTCCTTCGAAGGGTCATGTCGTGGCAGAACCGTCGCAGTTTTCTTCATGATGACGTCTTGGCCTCTCAACTCCCCTGCACGACTTGACGGTTCTGGCACCACGTCCTTGGGAACTGCTTAGGCATTAAATCATTATATCCGCTTTTTATTTGGCCACTTCCTGTAGTTCCCTTCTTCATCCCCTTCGCATCAGCACTTCCAAAAGCCCTCTTCGGCCAACATGTCTTCTTCCTCTTCTTCTCCCTCATCGGGTCTTTCCACCCAATCTTCCCCTTCTCGCGAGCCGACGCCGGAATGGGACCCGCAGGAGGCCCACGCGGCCAACATCCGTCGCGCCATAGCCGACGGGGACGAGTCGACCCACGACTCCTCCGTCTGGTCCGAAGATGACCAGTCCCTAACGGACGGGGAGAGCGACCTTCGCTTCCTCGCCATTGGGTCGTCGGAGGAGGAAAGCGACGACGACGGCTTCTCCTGGGATGGTCCCTCCTCCGCTGAGGAGGTGAAGGAGGAGGAAGAGGAGGAGGACGATGCCTCCTCTGACGAGCCGCCGGCCAAGCGTCTCTGCCCTTGGCCGGGCAACATGAGCGACTTCGACAGCGACGATGCCGACGCCGACGAAGAGGACGAGGACAATGAAGGTCCCGCCGGAGGTCGCTACAGCAGCGACGAAGAACCAGCCGGGAGCAGCACCGACGGCGGCGACGGCGACGATGAGGGCAGCAGCGGCCCTTAGATAGGATAGAGCTAGGAGTAATAGATTAGGGCAATGTATCCCTCCAGCAGTTCCTTTTGAGAGCAATCAGCTCCTTCTTGTAAGAAATCCCCTTTTATCAATGAAGAATTTCTTCCAATTTGATTTTGTCGATTTTCCACAAATTGATTTAGCCGATTCTCCCTCAACCAATGCTTAATAAGCCGATGTCAACGCATCGGTCCTACGTAATCCATCCTTCCATTCCTCAACTGACGACTTTGAGACCTGGTAATCTTCAAGAATTCATCATTTGTTGAAGAAAGTTGCGGCGAAGGATCAGCCGATGATATCCCAATCGGCTTCTAAAACAGAACATCCACCAGACCAGCTGCCCCCCGAGCCTCAGTCAAGGCGAGACTAGCGGTGAGGATGCGCAGATCGAACAAAGGGCTTTGCAGGTAATTTGAGGCAGTCACTATGCAGAACCAGCCAAACTTGCCCCCATTGATTACCTTCCCTCCGCTGAAAGCCGATGTTGTAGATGAATCACCAACAGCTTAACTGATGCTTCTGACAGTACTGCCGAATTCGCACCTTGAACATGCAGCTGGTAGATCTTGCGTAATTGTACTAGAGTCGATGTCCAAGCATCGGCTATGCTGAAATCCTTCGTACTTCCTCGATTTTTACTAGCCGACTAATTTCTGAATCGGCTCACCTGGGTACATTTTCGCGGCCTCGTACACCTTGTACCTTTTCTGTATATGCCCCCCGAGCTCCTTCAATTCAACAATGCAGCTTCTGGTGAGAATATTGAGGTCGTCACCTTAGTCAAGCCTCTGCTAGCATTGCTACACTTGAAGACTCGCAAACGAAGTTGAAGGTCCTCGCGGAGACCTGGGTCACCAAACGGTTGGAGAGTAGAGCCTCGCCATGTAACTTTGAGACTTCCTCACCAGGCCTCTTCTTATAACAGCTCCTTGAGTCGATGGCCGTGCATCGGCTTTGAATTCTTAAGTCGATGTCTACGCATCGGCTGTGCTCAAAATTTCTGAATTCAAAATTTTTGGATTTTCCATTTTTTACGGCCGATTTGTTTACGTATCGGCCCCCATATTTGAGCTGTTCCGCTGGGCATTTGATATCTACTCCGAGCTTCGTATCCTCGTGTCTCATCCATCTATGTGCCCCCCGAGCCGATTCTGTCAAGTAATTGATGGTATCGGCTCTTCAGGCATCTGTTGGATCAATGCTGAACACAGACAAAGGTATGTTGAGGATAATTTTGGCCGATTGCGGGAATCGGCCTCCTTTTCCGTTGCAATGTTTGACGATGGTTTGCAACTTCTCGGATTTCCATTGTAGCTACGTGGCATGCTGGAGATAAGATCCTTTGCTTTTCATTTTTTGAGGGCCGATCGCAGGGATCGGCCTTGCCACGTATGTCCAATGTCTTGGACCTGCTACTCTGTTAGGACCACGGATACCATGTTTGTATCAGCCGATGCCTCTGCATCGACATCAGCCGATGCCTGTGCATCGGCTTTCGCCTGTTTTGGGCGCCATACTTTCTTTGGCGGGCGCGCCTTCGTCTCCAATGTTTGCTGAATTTTCACGGCTAGATCGGGCCGTGCTCTTCTCAACGTGTACAGGTACTGTGCCTCGGCTTCTTCCAGGTTTCGCAGCCGCTGCACTCTACGCTTCTGAGAATGGCTGAGTCCATCAGGGCACCACCTTGGCGGTGATACCTATCTTCTTCTCCATCTGACTCCTCGAAGTCTTCTTCTTGAGATGACTCAGCTCGCTTGTTATGAGGTGGGAGAGGTCCTAGACGTTCGAACACTGAAACTTCGTTTGTCCTTCTCCTTTGCTGTTTGCATTCTTCTCGATTGTTGGCAATCGGCTCATCCCTGAGTCCCAGCAATGTTTGAAGAAGGGACAGTCACAGTGCTTATCCACGTTGTCTTGCTCCCTTGACCTCCTCTAGCGCGACGTTCGTACCGTCGTTGTTCCTGTTATGCCGACGATACCTCCTTTCGCATCGACCGACGATATCATTCATCGTCTTCGTCATAGCGCCGACGTCGATCGCATCGCTGCTCATATTTGTTGAGGAGATGCACGGAGAGTGGGCGCTGATACCGTATGCTTCTCACCTCCTCCTCGGTTAGGTACCGTCTATCATCATCTTGGGGCCGGTCGCGTGGAACGGCCTCCTCTTTATCCTTGCCACGAGAGTGGCTGCTCTCTGCTTTATCTTTGCCATGGCGGATCACAAACCCTGCCATATTGACATCGAAAGAGAACCCTGGCTCCCTTATGGAGTGGCTTAGGTCCACCATGTTGACGTCCGGAAACGGACGCATGTCTACCTTCATGGCAAACTGTCCGAAAGTTAATCGGCCTGATTCTATCGCCATCTGAATTTGTGCGCGCAATACTTTGCAGTCGTTGGTGGCGTGCGTGAACGTATGATGCCATTTGCAGTATGGCCTTTTGTTCATCTCTTGTGCCGTAGGGATCTTGTGGCCTTCGGGTAGCTTCAACTGTTTCTCTTTCAGTAGCAGATCGAAGATCTGTTCAGTTTTGCTCACATCAAAGTCCAACCCTCTTGGAGGCCCTGGCGGGTTCACCCATTTGCAGGACACAGGTGCTGGCGTCCGAGTCCACTCGGCTACTGCGACTTCTTGATCTTCCGCAGGATCTTCATCCTCATCAGCGTTGACCAGGGTTATCGCGCGCTTGAACTTGTCCTGGTACAGTTCTGGATGGCGCTGTTCATATAAGGTCAGCCTCTGGACCAGGTGCGCCAACGAGTTGTACTCCACTTGGAACGTCAGATCCTTGAATGACGCTGCAAGGCCTGCCACGGCCAGCTCGACTGCTTCTTTCTCAAATGAACCGAATAGCATCGGTTCTTGACAGTTCTGAAACGCTGAATGTACTCACCACTGTCTCTCCTCGCCCCGAACCTGTGGTAGTTCGGCAATACCAGCTTCAGTAGCTTGAATGATATTGGGTGTGAACTGTTCCTCCAGCTGCTTCCATGATCGACTGAATTTGGCTGCAGCGAGGTGTACCATCCAAAAGCTGGACCGGTGAGGGATTGCGAGAAGCACCTCACCCGTAGCTGATCCGATGCCGAAGCCATGCCCAGCTGGGCCAAGTATCGGCTCACGTGCTCGATGGAGCTAGACCCTTCTGACCCACTGAATTTGTTGAAGTCCGGAAGCCGGTACTTAGGTGGTAGTGGGATCAGGTCGAACTCATTGGGGTACGGCTTGGAATAGCCGATTATCTTCTTCTTCGGCAAGATGCCGAACTGATCTCTCAGGACTGCACTGATCTGATCTGCGGTGGAGGTAGTGGCAGCTGAGCTTTCCTGGACTGGTGCAGTGGTATACTTGGCTAGCCACGCCTGTTTCTCAGCTTCCGCTCCCAAACTCCCCGCTGCTGCAGTCGTTCCTCCTGCCGGAACAATGGCTCCTGCTCCGGCAATCCCTCCTGTTGGAGCCTGGATCGCCTGTGTCCAGTTGTTGCAGTCCGGCACAAACGTGCACACGTATCCGTGTGGGATCTCCTTGGGCGGCTCATATAAGAACTGGTAGTCGCCCGGATCACCTCCAACCTTGTAGACAACGTATGCCGGTGAACCTTGTTGCTGTGGAGCTGCCATCGCGTACGGCAATGGTGGCCTGGTGTGGAGTTGCACCTCTCCTTGGTGAGTTCCTAGAGCAGGTCCTGAAGGGGAGTACCGACGCTCCATGATCTCTTGGACCACCCGGAACGCAACGCGCTCCAAAGAATTCACCAGGCTCTCAGAATGCCGATGCAGTGAATGGGCCACCACGTAGTTGATTTCCTGTCGCAGGGCTCTGGTACGTTCATCTGAAGGGAGAGACAGATCCACCCCTTCAAGGACGCCTTGTGGCGTGAATCCTTTGAACCTGATGCCGTGCGAACGGGTTTTCTCAAAGGAGCCGATGAGTTCGGCTTCAACGATGGCCTTCAGCTCATCGTACTTCTTCCGATCGGATCAATGGCTAAGCAACACGAAGAGCCGGGAAGCTCCCAGGGCCGCTTAGTGGACCCTGGCACCTCGCGTCGTCCCGCAAATCTTCCAGCCACGTCCTGGCGGTTGCTAGGGCGTGCCACCTGACCTAGACCCGATCAGGAAGGTGTTAGAGTGCTTCGATTGTTCCTGCATGGTAGACACGTAAACATTAAATACGAGCCCTATCGGCTCTCAGGTTTCCCTGTGGATCGGCTCAAGGAGCCGATCGCCCCATGTTTCACGTTGGATTTACAATGGCATGGGGATCCTGCTTGATCAAAACAAAGCTAAAGCGATCCACGACAGTTTAGGGTTTTCACCGCATAACCGGAACGTCCTACGTGTGATCGGGCCTAGCAGCTACGGAAGATGATGCAAACTACCCCTACGAGAGGCCTAAAAACCAACATAACGTTGATTCCCGGAACATCCCTCGCAGGGACGGTAAACAACATCTAACGCACTACCGGATCGTCCGACCCCAGCATAAGGCCTAACTATGCAGATATTAAACTAATCCCTGCGGAGCAAGGAGCAACTATAACGGATCGGATCTACTAAGTAAAGAACAAGCAAGATGCTGCCCTTACACCTGGATAGGTGTAAGGGCAGCTAGGTGTCGAGGGACGGCATTGCCACGCAGATATGCACGCGAAAGCATCAATGCAAGCCCCTAGACACCTAAGGATAAATAGTACTGCTCGCCATCAACAAGGCTTCAGCACGAGCAGTACAAGGTAACGAATAAACGTATACTGCCTAGATCGCTAGATGCGATCTAGGCAGCATGGTGCTTACCCGGGAGAAACCCTCGAAGAAAGGGGTGGCGATGCGCCTGATTTGTGTTGGTTGAACGATGATTGTCCTCCTTTTCCGATAACCCTAGATACATATTTATAGTCCAAGGGACTTTCTAATTGAGGCGTGCACCTAACCGTGCACGGGCCAGACTCTATCTTTTTAATCTAAATACGATACGATCTACTATATTACAGATACACGGGCAGTTAAGCCCAAACTCTTAGCGCAAGGCCGCTTCGAAGATGCTCCACGTGTACGTCCTTCAAGCCCCTTCACTTACGGCCCATCTGGTGAGGTGGCGTGTAGTCGACGTTCACACGACACCACTAGAAGAATGACACCACAACTTAAATATCATAACATTGAATATTACTCAACCATAATTCACTACTAGCATTTAGACTTCACCCATGTCCTCAAGAACTAAACGAACTACTCACGGGACATCATATGGAATACAATCAGAGGTGATATGATGATAAATAACAATCTGAACATAAACCTTGGTTCAATGGTTTCACTCAATAGCATCTACAACAAGTAGAGAATAACACCGGGAGAGTTTCCCCTATCAAACAATCAAGATCCAACCCAAATTGTTACAGCGGTGACGAGGTGCAGCGGTGGTGATGGCGGTGTAGATGGTGGAGATGATGATGGAGATGATGTCCAGCTCGATGACGATGGCGATGGCGTCAATTTCCCCCTCCGGGAGGGAATTTCCCCGGCGGATTCCTGCCCGCCGGAGAGCTCTTTTCTCTCTGGTGTTCTCCGCCCCGCAGAGGCGGCTGTAACCCTTCGTGAGGTCCTCTCCGTGGCTTAGGTTTTCGGGACGAAGGAGTACGCGAAGAAAAGGAGGCGAAAGGGGCTGTGGGCCCCCACACCACAGGTGGCGCGGCCAGCCATGGGCCGCGCCGGCCTGTGGTCTGGGCCCACCTTGGCTCCCCTCTTCTCCCCCTTCTGGCTCCCTCCGTCATCTGGAAAAATAGGAATTTACGTGAAATTTCCTTCCACAGTTGATCTTCCGAAATATTGCGTTCTGACGGTGCTTTTTCCAGCAGAATCCTGGCTCCGGTGCTTGATCCTCCAATAATGATGAAACATGCAAAAATAGATGAAATAACATAAGTATTGTGTCCCAATATGAAATATATCAATGAATAACAGCAAATTATGATACAAAATAGTGATGCAAATTGGACGTATCAACTCCCCAAGCTTAGACCTCGCTTGTCCCCAAGCGAAACTGAGCTCGATAAACAAGACCACATGTTTATGGAGTGAAGAGTCGATAAATAAAATACGGACAAGAAGCATCATATTCATTCACACAAGACATTTTAGTAAACAACTTCCTCATATAACTCATCTTGAAATAGGTAAAGAGAAATCACAAGTAAAGGTGCATAAGAAATCATAGTTGGTGATGGCAAACTTTGTTCTTGGTCAGAGAACTACTAACGGATTGTATTTCTAAGCAAAACTTTCATATTAGATTTTATAGCTGAGCTTTCATATTCAAGCATAACAATCTCCTCATAATCATTGATAACTTCAAAGTCATATTCATTCAGATAAAATTGGTACTAAACAAGAAAGTATAAAAGACATGATCAACTGAATCATAGCATAAATGATTGGTTCACAACAACTCAATTGCTTGCTTGAGATAGAGAGAAATAGGTTTACTGACTCAACATAAAAGTAAAAAACAGGCCCTTCGCAGAGGGAAGCAGGGATTAAATCATGTGCTAGAGCTTTTCAAGTTTTGAAATCATATAAAGAGCATAAAAGTAAGATTTTGAGCGGTGTTTGTTGTTGTCAACGAATGGTAGCGGGCACTCTAACCCCCTTGCCAAACGAACCTTCCAAGAGCGGCTCCCATGAGGGACGGCATCTCTACCAGCAAGGTAGATCATCCCCCTTCTCTTTTGTTTACACATGTATTTTAGTTTTATTAAGGATGACACTCCCCCCAACCTTGGCTTTCTCAATCCATGGCTAACCGAATCCTCGGGTGCCTTCCAACATTCACATACCATGGAGGAGTGTCTATTGCAAAATTAAGTTGCTTACTGATAAATCAGAGCAAAACATGTGAAGAGAATTATTAATGAAAGTTATTAATTGGGGCTGGGAACCCCGTTGCCAGCTCTTATTGCAAAATTATTGGATAAGCGGATGTGCCACTAATCCATTGGTGAAAGTTCGCCCAACAAGATTGAAAGATAAAACACCACATACTTCCTCATGAGCTATAAAACATTGACACAAATAAGGAGTAGTATAGTTTGAATTATTTAAAGGTAGCACATGAAGTATTTACTTGGAATGGCAGAAAATACCATGTAGTAGGTAGGTATGGTGGACACAAATGGCATAGGTTTGGTCTAAGGTTATGGATGTATGAGAAGCATCTCCTCTCGATACAGGTCTTTGGCTAGCAAGGTTTGATAGCAAGCATAAAGGTTGAGGGAAACAAACAAATATACATATGATAGAACAATCATGCATCTTTCTCATAAGCACAAGAAATTTTAACTTCAGAATACTAAACTCATTAGCATAGAGATAATAGAGTAATGTATCTAAGTGTATTTCTCTCTTCTATTTAAACATCAGGGTGTTGTTGCTATTGACCAATGCTAAGTTTGCCAAAACCAAATAGATTTACTTGATGCTCCCAAAGTGATATCAATACTTATGTCAAGAGTAATCATATAATGGAGATTGCAAACTAAAATAAGGTGTGCAAAAAGTAAATGATAAGACTTCTCATTAATATTCCATAACGATAACTCACACCAACGGATACATAGATAACCAACTAAGAGAGATACTTCCACATTGCATACTATTCCATATGATAACTTCCCTACTCATGATATGACACTACTTGATAATAAAAGATAAAGGTAGTGATAATGTGATACCGCGGCACTCCCCCAAGCTTGGAACAAACCAAGGGGATGCCAATACCGATGATGAATTACTCCTTCGGTGATGATGGTGATGGATTCCTCTCGACAAGCTTCTTAACAAGCTCCTTTAAATCTTCAATCTCATAGGTGAGGTTGCGAATCAGTTCCGAGTTGTGCTCAACGCGGCTCATAATCATGTCAGGTGGTGAATCCCAACTCCTAGAGTTGTTTCCCCATCCTTCAGCTTCAGATTTCATCTCTCCTGCAATGTTAGAACGATCTATATCCCAACCACTTGGCAACACTACCTTGGGGGTTCTTTCAGTTTGACGATCGTAGATTAGATTGCGGTAAGGGTTGTAATTGCTTGGAGAAGATGTCCTTGGAGCCAAGTAATGACGTGGAACCGCTCCTCCGGTAGCGATTCGTGCACTCCTCTTGGTGTTGGATGGATTTGATATCACGCCAATACTTGCAACGGTGGCACGCTGGTGTACTCGCGGAGCTTCCTCCACTTCTTCCTCATCCTCACTTGCGTCTTCTTCCTTCAGTTCCGGGTCTTGAATATCTTCCTTCAAAGGTCCCTTGTCCTTGTTGTTGGAGACCATGGTGCTTCTAGATCAAAACAAATCTGGCAGAAAACAGCTCGAAACAAAACACGACGAGAAAACGATATACGGACCTCCAGGGATCCGGGGGATTATATAGCAAATATTTTTACGACAAAAGGAAGGTTCCAGGCCGAAAACGAGTGGAAACGGGACGCCGAGGGCTGTCACCATAGGTCGGCGCGGCCAGGGTGGGGCCCGCGCCGGCCTATGGTGACGGGCCCTCGCGCGTCTTTTCCACTCCGTTTCGATTCCGTAATTTTTCATATTTTCCAAAAACAGCAGAAATAATGTTCGGAAAGGTAAACGCGGACTTTTTATTACCTGTACTGTTACCTATTCAAAGTCGAGTTCTGGCGGACTGTCAATTTGTCCTTTGATGAAAGCCTCCGGTGTTTCCACTTGAATAATATCAACATCAACATTATAAGAATCACCCGAGATATAATGCTTGAGTCTTTGTCCATTCACCACTTGTGTGGCATTGCCTTGGAGAGAGCTAATTTTAATTGCTCCTGAACGATACACCTCCTCAACAACATATGGTCCTTCCCACTTCGAGAGTAATTTCCCTGCAAAGAATCTGAGACGAGACCGATACAATAGGACTTTATCCCCAATATTAAACTCTCTTTTGATGATCCTTCTATCATGCCACTTCTTAACTTTTTCTTTAAAGAGTTTAGCATTTTCATAAGCTTCACTTCTCCATTCATCTAGAGAACTTAATTGCAGCAACCTCTTATTACCGGCTAATTTCGGATCTTTATTTAGTTCTCTAACAGCCCAATAAGCTTTGTGCTCTAGCTCTAAAGGTAAATGACAAGCTTTTCCATAAACCATTTTATAAGGTGACATTCCCATAGGATTTTTATAAGCAGTTCTATAAGCCCATAGTGCTTCTTTCAATTTACTAGCCCAATTCTTTCTAGATTTATTAACAGTCTTTCCCAAGATAGCTTTAATCTCTCTATTTGATAATTCTACTTGACCACTAGTTTGAGGGTGATAAGCGGAAGCAATTCTATGATTAATACCATACTTAGCAAGAGTTTTTCTAAAACCTCCATGAATAAAATGAGAACCTCCATCAGTCATAATATATCTAGGTACTCCAAATCTAGGAAATATAATATCTACAAGCATTTTTATAGAGGTCTCACCATCAGCACTTTTTGTAGGTATAGCTTCTACCCATTTAGTAACATAATCAACAGCAACAAGTATATGAGTGTTACCATCTGAAGAAGGGAAAGGACCCATGAAGTCGAATCCCCAACAATCGAATGGTTCAATAACAAGAGTATAATTCATAGGCATTTCATTGCGTCTAGAGATATTACCAACTCTTTGACATTCATCACAAGATAAGATAAACTTCCTTGCATCTTTGAAAAGTGTTGGCCAATAAAAACCTGATTGTAGAACCTTTTGTGCGGTTCTATCTCCAGCGTGATGTCCTCCATAAACACTACCATGACATTTACTCAATATCTCCTGTTGTTCATATTCAGGAACACATCTTCGCATAATACCATCTACTCCTTCTTTATATAAGTGTGGGTCATCCCAAAAATAATGCCTCAAGTCATAAAAGAATTTCCTCCTTTGCTGAGCTGAAAAGGTTGGAGGCAAATACTTCGAAACAATAAAGTTAGCATAATCTGCATACCAAGGGCTCTCTCGCGAGCTCACCTTTATTACAGCCAATTGTTCATTTGGAAAACTATCATTAACAGGAACAGGATCATAAGCAATATTTTCCAATCTAGACAAATTATCAGCAACAGGATTATCAGCACCTTTCCTATCTATAATATGTAAATCAAATTCTTGCAAAAGAAGTACCCATCTAATAAGCCTTGGCTTAGCATCTTTCTTTGTCATAAGGTATCTAATTGCAGCATGATCAGTATGAATCGTGACTTTTGAATCAACAATATAGGGTCTAAACTTGTCACAAGCAAAGACTACAGCTAACAATTCCTTTTCAGTTGTAGCATAATTTCTTTGAGCAGCATCAAGAGTCTTACTAGCATAATGAATAACATTTAATTTTTTATCTACCCGTTGTCCAAGAACAGCGCCTACAGCAAAATCACTAGCATCACACATAATTTCAAAAGGCAAATTCCAATCAGGAGGTTCGACTACAGGAGCAGTTGTTAAGGCTTTCTTTAGAGTTTCAAAAGCTTCCTTACAATCATCATCAAAAACAAAAGGTACATCTTTTTGAAGAAGATTAGTAAGAGGTTTTGAAATTTTAGAGAAATCTTTAATAAATCTCCTATAAAACCCAGCATGACCAAGAACACTACGAATACCTTTAACATCCCTCGGATAGGGCATCTTCTCAATTGCTTCAACTTTAGCTCTATCAACTTCAATACCTCTCTCGGAAATTTTATGTCCCAACACAATTCCTTCATTAACCATAAAGTGGCATTTCTCCCAATTAAGAACAAGGTTAGTTTCTTCACATCTCTGCAAAACTTTATCGAGGTTTCGCAAGCAATTATCAAAAGAATTCCCATAGACAGAAAAATCATCCATGAACACCTCTACAATACTTTCGCAAAAACCATGAAAAATAGCAGACATGCATCTTTGAAAAGTAGCAGGAGCATTACATAAACCAAAAGGCATACGCCTATAAGCATAAGTTCCATAAGGACAAGTAAACGTGGTTTTCTCTTGATCTTTAGCTTTAACAGCAATTTGTGAAAACCCAGAATAACCATCAAGAAAGCAAAAATGAGTATTTTTAGATAACCTTTCTAGCATTTGATCAATAAAGGGTAAAGGGTAATGATCTTTCTTAGTAACTTTATTAACTTTTCGAAAATCAATGCACATTCTATAACCTACAACTATTCTTTGAGGAATAAGCTCATCATTATCATTAGGCACAACAGTCATTCCTCCTTTCTTAGGAACACAATGCACAGGACTAACCCATCTACTATCAGCAATAGGATATATAATACCAGCTTCAAGAAGTTTTAATACCTCGTTCCTTACCACCTCTTTCATCTTTGGAATTAGACGACGTTGATGTTCAACAACAGGCTTTGCATCATCTTCCATATTAATAGCATGTTGGCAAATAGAAGGAGAAATCCCTTTCAAATCATCAAGAGTATAGCCAATAGCTCCTCGGTGTTTCTTCAATATTTCCAATAACCTTTCTTCCTCAATCTCTGAAAGCTTAGAACTAATAATAACAGGATATATTTTCTTATCATCAATATGAGCATATTTAAGATTATCAGGTAAAGGCTTTAAATCAAAAACAGGATCTTCCTTTGGTGGCGGTGTTGTACCCAAATCTTCCACCGGTAAATCATGCTTGAGAATAGGTTGGCGAAGAAAAATTTCCTCAAGCTCATCTCTTTCTTTCCTAAAAGCTTCACTTTCGCTATTCTCCAAATGTTGCTGCAAAGGATTATTAGGAACAAGAACAATAGATGCACACTGCTCCATTTTAAAATCATTACTAGGCAAGTCAGCTTTATAAGGAGTTTTGGTAAATTTAGAAAAGTTAAATTCATAAGGTTCACCAGCAAATCTAGTCAAAATTTTCTCTTTCTTACAATCTATAATAGCTCCACAAGTATTTAGAAAAGGTCTACCAAAAATGATAGGACAATGATCACTAGCAGCAGAACCAAGTACCAAAAAGTCAGCAGGATATTTAATCTTACCACATAGAACTTCCACATCTCGAACAATACCAATTGGAGAAATAGTTTCTCTATTAGCCAGATGAATAACCACATCAATATCTTCAAGTTCACAAGAACCAATTTCGTGCATAATCTCCGTGTAAAGCTCATAAGGAATAGCACTAACACTTGCACCAATATCACATAAACCATAATAGCAATGATCACCAATTCTAACAGATAGCATAGGAACACTAACTTGTTTGGGTTTATTAGGATGTGAAACAATATTAGAAGCATCTTCACAGAAAATAATATGACCATCCTCCACATTTTCAGTCACAAGATCTTTAACTATTGCAACAGCAGGTTCAATTTTAATTTGTTCTTCAGGTTCTTTAGGTTTCTTTTCACTTTTATTAACAGCACTAGATATGACAGAGTACTCCTTCATTTTAGCAGGGAAAGGAGTTTTTTCAATATAAGCTTCAGGAATAACATTATCAACAGTTTCAATCACTACACATTTGTTTACAGATGAATCAACTTTATCTTTATACGGTTCATGATACTTATCAAAATTCTTCTTAGGCAATTCATAATGAGAGGCAAAAGCTTTATAAAGATTTGCAACAACTTGGGAATCAAGACCATATGTAGCACTCATATTACGAAATTTATCAGTATCCATAAAAGCTTCAATGCATTTATAATCATAAATTATACCTGATTCTCTATCTTTGTCGTTCTCCCATCCTTCAGTATTTTCTTGGATCCGATCAAGAAGGTCCCTTTTAAACTCTTCTTTGTTGCGTGTAAATGATCCAGAACAAGAAGTATCCAGCAAGGTCTTGTCTTGAAAAGAAAGTCTTGCATAGAAATTATCAATAATAACATTACCAGGAAGCTCATGAATGGGGCATTTGAGCATTAAAGACTTCAATCTCCCCCAAGCTTGGGCAATACTCTCTCCATCATGAGGCCAGAAATTATATATGCGGTTCCGATCTTTGTGAATTTCACTTGGAGGATAAAATTTGGAATAAAATAAAGGCACAATGTCCTCCCAATCAATAGAATCACCATTCTTCAGCAATTTATACCAATGCGCCGCTTTACCAGACAGCGATATAGTGAATAGTTTCTTTCTAACTTCATTCATAGAAATACCTGCACATTTGAATAACCCGCATAATTCATGCAAAAACAGTAAATGATCACCAGGATGGACAGTTCCATCCCCTTCATAGCGGTTATCCATAACACGTTCAATAATTTTCATAGGTATTTTATATGGTACTACTTCCTCACCTGGCGCTTCATCCACTACCGTTGCAGTAGTAGTAGATTTCCCAAATAGAAATTGAAGAGAAGATCTCTCCATAATGACTTATAGCAGCAGGCAGAAATAAAATCAGCACAAACAGTAAAGGTTTTCCTTACCAATTCCACTTACCAATAGCGCTTCACTCCCCGGCAACGGCGCCAGAAAATAGTCTTGATGACCCACAAGTATAGGGGGTGTATCGTAGTATCTTCGATAAGTAAGAATGTCGATCCCAACGAGGAGCAGAAGCAGTTTCGATGAAGGATTCACTGTAAATGCTCACAAACAAGTATTCAAGGAGTTTTGATGTAACAGATGAATAAAGTACGAGTAAGTAAAATGCGAGAGAAATAATTGCAGCGAGTGGCCCAATCCTTTTTAGCACAAAGGACAAGCCGGTTTGTTTACTTATAATGACCAAACGTTCTTGAGGACACACGGGGATTTTAGTCTAGTGCTTTCGCTTCATGTAGCTAAATAATCTTCATTGTTTTGATAAGTGTTGTGTGGGTGAACCTATGCTAATGCACCGCCCTTCCTAGGACTAATACATACTTGTGATTATACCCCTTGCAAGCATCCGCAACTACAAGAAAGTAATTAAGATAAATCTAACCACAGCCTTAAACTCTGAGATCCTGCGATCCCTCTTGCATCGATATACTAACGGGAGCTCAGGTTTCTGTCACTCCGGCAACTTAGCAACCGAATACAAGATGCACTCCCCTAGGCCCATAAATGGTGAAGTGTCGTGTAGTCGACGTTCACACGACACCACTAGAAGAATGACACCACAACTTAAATATCATAACATTGAATATTACTCAACCATAATTCACTACTAGCATTTAGACTTCACCCATGTCCTCAAGAACTAAACGAACTACTCACGGGACATCATATGGAATACAATCAGAGGTGATATGATGATAAATAACAATCTGAACATAAACCTTGGTTCAATGGTTTCACTCAATAGCATCTACAACAAGTAGAGAATAACACCGGGAGAGTTTCCCCTATCAAACAATCAAGATCCAACCCAAATTGTTACAGCGGTGACGAGGTGCAGCGGTGGTGATGGCGGTGTAGATGGTGGAGATGATGATGATGATGATGGAGATGATGTCCAGCTCGATGACGATGGCGATGGCGTCGATTTCCCCCTCCGGGAGGGAATTTCCCCGGCGGATTCCTGCCCGCCGGAGAGCTCTTTTCTCTCTGGTGTTCTCCGCCCCGCAGAGGCGGCTGTAACCCTTCGTGAGGTCCTCTCTGTGGCTTAGGTTTTCGGGACGAAGGAGTACGCGAAGAAAAGGAGGCGAAAGGGGCTGTGGGGCCCCCACACCACAGGTGGCGCGGCCAGGCCATGGGCCGCGCCGGCCTGTGGTCTGGGCCCACCATGGCTCCCCTCTTCTCCCCTTCTGGCTCCCTCCGTCATCTGGAAAAATAGGAATTTACGTGAAATTTCCTTCCACAGTTGATCTTCCGAAATATTGCGTTCTGACGGTGCTTTTTCCAGCAGAATCCTGGCTCCGGTGCTTGATCCTCCAATAATGATGAAACATGCAAAATAGATGAAATAACATAAGTATTGTGTCCCAATATGAAATATATCAATGAATAACAGCAAATTATGATACAAAATAGTGATGCAAATTGGACGTATCACACACCAACACTCAACACTATGTCCGGTCTAGATGCACAAAGGTAAAGCAAGGATCCAATCATGGAGCGATATACCTTTTGATCCACCTCTTTACCATTGGGATCTAGTGCAAGATGACATTTGGTAACCATAGGAGTGGCCACACCCTTCATCTCGGTCATCTTGAACCTCTTGAGCATGTCTTGGAGATATTTTGCTTGATTGATGAAGGTTCCTTCTCTCAATTGCTTGATCTCAAAACCAAGGAAAAACTTCATCTCTCCCATCATAGACATCTCAAACCTATCGGTCATAAGCTTTGAAAATTCATCATTGAAAGCTTTGTTAGTAGAGCCAAAGATAATATCATCAACATATAATTGGCAAACGAAAAGCTCCCCATTGACCCTCTTAGTAAAAAGAGTGGGATCGATTAGCCCAACATCAAACCCACGGTCTACCAACAATTCTTTAAGGTGCTCGTACCAAGCTCTAGGAGCTTGTTTGAGACCATAAAGTGCTTTATCAAGCTTGTAGACATGGTTAGGAAAGTTGAGATCCTCAAACCCCGGGGGTTGCTTAACATAAACCTCTTCATGCAAAGGACCATTAAGAAAAGCACTTTTCACATCCATTTGTTGTAACTTAAAGTTATGATGCGATGCATAAGCAAGAAGGATACGGATGGACTCAAGGCGAGCCACGGGAGCATAGGTTTCTCCAAAGTCAATTCCTTCAACTTGAGAGAAACCTTGAGCCACCAATCTTGCCTTGTTCCTCACAACATTTCCAAACTCATCTTGCTTGTTCTTGAAAATCCATTTAGTGCCTATAACATTGCGGCACTCCTTTGGCTTCTCTACTAAGGTCCACACTTTGTTGCGCTTGAAGTTGTTGAGTTCCTCGTGCATAGCTTCCAACCAATCCGAATCTTCAAGGGCTTCAAATACTTTCTTGGGTTCCACTAAGGAGATATAAGCATGATGATTGCTAAAGTTAGCCAATTGCCTTCTTGTGGAAACTCTTCCTCTTACATCACTTAGGACCTTGATGACCCACAAGTATAGGGGGTGTATCGTAGTATCTTCGATAAGTAAGAATGTCGATCCCAACGAGGAGCAGAAGGTGTTGGCAGCAGTTTCGATGAAGGATTCACTGTAAATGCTCACAAACAAGTATTCAAGGGGTTTTGATGTAACAGATGAATAAAGTACGAGTAAGTAAAATGCGAGAGAAATAATTGCAGCGAGTGGCCCAATCCTTTTTAGCACAAAGGACAAGCCGGTTTGTTTACTTATAATGACCAAACGTTCTTGAGGACACACGGGATTTTAGTCTAGTGCTTTCGCTTCATGTAGCTAAATAATCTTCATTGTTTTGATAAGTGTTGTGTGGGTGAACCTATGCTAATGCACCGCCCTTCCTAGGACTAATACATACTTGTGATTATACCCCTTGCAAGCATCCGCAACTACAAGAAAGTAATTAAGATAAATCTAACCACAGCCTTAAACTCTGAGATCCTGCGATCCCTCTTGCATCGATATACTAACGGGGGCTTAGGTTTCTGTCACTCCGGCAACCCCGCAATTAGCAACCGAATACAAGATGCACTCCCCTAGGCCCATAAATGGTGAAGTGTCGTGTAGTCGACGTTCACACGACACCACTAGAAGAATGACACCACAACTTAAATATCATAACATTGAATATTACTCAACCATAATTCACTACTAGCATTTAGACTTCACCCATGTCCTCAAGAACTAAACGAACTACTCACGAGACATCATATGGAATACAATCAGAGGTGATATGATGATGAATAACAATCTGAACATAAACCTTGGTTCAATGGTTTCACTCAATAGCATCAATAACAAGTAGAGAATAATGCCGGGAGAGTTTCCCCTATCATACAATCAAGATTCAACCCAAATTGTTACAGCGGTGACGAGGTGCAGCGGTGGTGATGGCGGTGTAGATGGTGGAGATGATGATGATGATGATGATGGAGATGATGTCCAGCTCGATGACGATGGCGATGGCGTCGATTTCCCCCTCCGGGAGGGAATTTCCCCGGCGGATTCCTGCCCGCCGGAGAGCTCTTTTCTCTCTGGTGTTCTCCGCCCCGCAGAGCGGCTGTAACTCGTGAGGTCCTCCCTCTGGCTTAGGTTTTCGGGACGAAGGAGTACGCGAAGAAAAGGAGGCGAAAGGGGCTGTGGGGCCCCCACACCACAGGGTGGCGCGGCCAGGCCATGGGCCGCGCCGGCCTGTGGTCTGGGCCCACCTTGGCTCCCCTCTTCTTCCCCTTCTGGCTCCCTCCGTCATCTGGAAAAATAGGAATTTACGTGAAATTTCCTTCCACAGTTGATCTTCCGAAATATTGCGTTCTGACGGTGCTTTTTCCAGCAGAATCCTGGCTCCGGTGCTTGATCCTCCAATAATGATGAAACATGCAAAATAGATGAAATAACATAAGTATTGTGTCCCAATATGAAATATATCAATGAATAACAGCAAATTATGATACAAAATAGTGATGCAAATTGGACGTATCAACTCCCCCAAGCTTAGACCTCGCTTGTCCCCAAGCGAAACTGAGCTCGATAAACAAGACCACATGTTTATGGAGTGAAGAGTCGATAAATAAAATACGGACAAGAAGCATCATATTCATTCACACAAGACATTCTAGTAAACAACTTCCTCATATAACTCATCTTGAAATAGGTAAAGAGAAATCACAAGTAAAGGTGCATGAGAAATCATAGTTGGTGATGGCAAACTTTGTTCTTGGTCAGAGAACTACTAACGGATTGTACTTCTAAGCAAAGCTTTCATATTAGAATTTATAGCTGGGCTTTCATATTCAATCATAACAATCTCCTCATAATCATTGATAACTTCAAAGTCATATTCATTCAGATAAAATTGGTACTAAACAAGAAAGTATAAAAGACATGATCAACTGAATCATAGCATAAATGATTGGTTCACAACAACTCAATTGCTTGCTTGAGATAGAGAGAAATAGGTTTACTGACTCAACATAAAAGTAAAAGATAGGCCCTTCGCAGAGGGAAGCAGGGATTAAATCATGTGCTAGAGCTTTTCAAGTTTTGAAATCATATAAAGAGCATAAAAGTAAGATTTTGAGCGGTGTTTGTTGTTGTCAACGAATGGTAGCGGGCACTCTAACCCCCTTGCCAAACGAACCTTCTAAGAGCGGCTCCCATGAGGGACGGCATCTCTACCAGCAAGGTAGATCATCCCCCTTCTCTTTTGTTTACACATGTATTTTAGTTTTATTAAGGATGACACTCCCCCAACCTTGGCTTTCTCAATCCATGGCTAACCGAATCCTCGGGTGCCTTCCAACATTCACATACCATGGAGGAGTGTCTATTGCAAAATTAAGTTGCTTACTGATAAATCAGAGCAAAACATGTGAAGAGAATTATTAATGAAAGTTATTAATTGGGGCTGGGAACCCCGTTGCCAGCTCTTATTGCAAAGTTATTGGATAAGCGGATGTGCCACTAGTCCATTGGTGAAAGTCCGCCCAACAAGATTGAAAGATAAAACACCACATACTTCCTCATGAGCTATAAAACATTGACACAAATAAGGAGTAATAGTTTGAATTATTTAAAGGTAGCACATGAAGTATTTACTTGGAATGGCAGAAAATACCATGTAGTAGGTAGGTATGGTGGACACAAATGGCATAGGTTTGGTCTAAGGTTATGGATGTATGAGAAGCATTCCTCTCGATACAGGTCTTTGGCTAGCAAGGTTTGATAGCAAGCATAAAGGTTGAGGGAAACAAACAAATATACATATGATAGAACAATCATGCATCTTTCTCATAAGCACAAGCAATTTTAACTTCAGAATACTAAACTCATTAGCATAGAGATAATAGAGTAATGTATCTAAGTGTATTTCTCTCTTTTATTTAAACATCAGGGTGTTGTTGCTATTGACCAATGCTAAGTTTGCCAAAACCAAATAGATTTACTTGATGTTCCCAAAGTGATATCAATACTCATGTCAAGAGTAATCATATAATGGAGATTGCAAACTAAAATAAGGTGTGCAAAAAGTAAATGATAAGACTTCTCATTAATATTCCATAACGATAACTCACACCAACGGATACATAGATAACCAACTAAGAGAGATACTTCCACATTGCATACTATTCCATATGATAACTTCCCTACTCATGATATGACACTACTTGATAATAAAAGATAAAGGTAGTGATGATGTGATACCGCGGCACTCCCCCAAGCTTGGAACAAACCAAGGGGATGCCAATACCGATGATGAATTACTCCTTCGGTGATGGTGGTGATGGATTCCTCTCGACAAGCTTCTTAACAAGCTCCTTTAAATCTTCAATCTCATAGGTGAGGTTGCGAATCAGTTCCGAGTTGTGCTCAACGCGGCTCATAATCATGTCAGGTGGTGAATTCCAACTCTTAGAGTTGTTTCCCCATCCTTCAGCTTCAGATTTCATCTCTCCTGCAATGTTAGAACGATCTATATCCCAATTACTTGGCAACACTACCTTGGGGGTCCTTTCAGTTTGACGATCGTAGATTAGATTGCGGTAAGGGTTGTAATTGCTCGGAGAAGATGTCCTTGGAGCCAAGTAATGACGTGGAACCGCTCCTCCGGTAGCGATTCGTGCACTCCTCTTGATGTTGGATGGATTTGATATCACGCCAATACTTGCAACGGTGGCACGCTGGTGTACTCGCGGAGCTTCCTCCACTTCTTCCTCATCCTCACTTGCGTCTTCTTCCTTCAGTTCCGGGTCTTGAATATCTTCCTTCAAAGGTCCCTTGTCCTTGTTGTTGGAGACCATGGTGCTTCTAGATCAAAACAAATCTGGCAGAAAACAGCTCGAAACAAAACACGACGAGAAAACGATATACGGACCTCCAGGGGTCCGGGGGATTATATAGCAAATATTTTTACGACAAAAGGAAGGTTCCAGGCCGAAAACGAGTGGAAACGGGACGCCGAGGGGCTGTCACCATAGGTCGGCGCGGCCAGGGTGGGGCCCGCGCCGGCCTGTGGTGACGGGCCCTCGCGCGTCTTTTCCACTCCGTTTCGATTCCGTAATTTTTCATATTTTCCAAAAACAGCAGAAATAATGTTCGGAAAGGTAAACGCGGACTTTTTATTACCTGTACTGTTACCTATTCAAAGTCGAGTTCTGGCGGACTGTCAATTTGTCCTTTGATGAAAGCCTCCGGTGTTTCCACTTGAATAATATCAACATCAACATTATAAGAATCACCCGAGATATAATGCTTGAGTCTTTGTCCATTCACCACTTGTGTAGCATTGCCTTGGAGAGAGCTAATTTTAATTGCTCCTGAACGATACACCTCCTCAACAACATATGGTCCTTCCCACTTCGAGAGTAATTTCCCTGCAAAGAATCTGAGACGAGACCGATACAATAGGACTTTATCCCCAATATTAAACTCTCTTTTGATAATCCTTCTATCATGCCATTTCTTAACTTTTTCTTTAAAGAGTTTAGCATTTTCATAAGCTTCACTTCTCCATTCATCTAGAGAACTTAATTGCAACAACCTCTTATTACCGGCCAGTTTCGGATCTTTATTTAGTTCTCTAACAGCCCAATAAGCTTTGTGCTCTAGTTCTAAAGGTAAATGACAAGCTTTTCCATAAACCATTTTATAAGGTGACATTCCCATAGGATTTTTATAAGCAGTTCTATAAGCCCATAGTGCTTCTTTCAATTTGCTAGCCCAATTCTTTCTAGATTTATTAACAGTCTTTCCCAAAATAGCTTTAATCTCTCTATTTGATAATTCTACTTGACCACTAGTTTGAGGGTGATAAGCAAGCAATTCTATGATTAATACCATACTTAGCAAGAGTTTTTCTAAAACCTCCATGAATAAAATGAGAACCTCCATCAGTCATAATATATCTAGGTACTCCAAATCTAGGAAATATAACATCTACAAGCATTTTTATAGAGGTCTCACCATCAGCACTTTTTGTAGGTATAGCTTCTACCCATTTAGTAACATAATCAACAGCGACAAGTATATGAGTGTTACCATCTGAAGAAGGGAAAGGACCCATGAAGTCGAATCCCCAACAATCGAATGGTTCAATAACAAGAGTATAATTCATAGGCATTTCATTGCGTCTAGAGATATTACCAACTCTTTGACATTCATCACAGGATAAAATAAATTTCCTTGCATCTTTGAAGAGTGTTGGCCAATAAAAACCTGATTGTAAAACCTTTTGCGCGGTTCTATCTCCAGCGTGATGTCCTCCATAAACACTACCATGACATTTACTCAATATCTCCTGTTGTTCATATTCAGGAACACATCTTCGCATAATACCATCCACTCCTTCTTTATATAAGTGTGGGTCATCCCAAAAATAATGCCTCAAGTCATAAAAGAATTTCCTCCTTTGCTGAGCTGAAAAGGTTGGAGGCAAATACTTCGAAACAATAAAGTTAGCATAATCTGCATACCAAGGGCTCTCTCGCGAGCTCACCTTTATTACAGCCAATTGTTCATTTGGAAAACTATCATTAACAGGAACAGGATCATAAGTAATATTTTCCAATCTAGACAAATTATCAGCAACAGGATTATCAGCACCTTTCCTATCTATAATATGTAAATCAAATTCTTGCAAAAGAAGTACCCATCTAATAAGCCTTGGCTTAGCATCTTTCTTTGTCATAAGGTATCTAATTGCAGCATGATCAGTATGAATCGTAACTTTTGAATCAACAATATAGGGTCTAAACTTGTCACAAGCAAAGACTACAGCTAATAATTCCTTTTCAGTTGTAGCATAATTTCTTTGAGCAGCATCAAGAGTCTTACTAGCATAATGAATAACATTTAATTTTTTATCTACCCGCTGTCCAAGAACAGCGCCTACAGCAAAATCACTAGCATCACACATAATTTCAAAAGGCAAATTCCAATCAGGAGGTTCGACTACAGGAGCAGTTGTTAAGGCTTTCTTTAGAGTTTCAAAAGCTTCTTTACAATCATCATCAAAAACAAAAGGTACATCTTTTTGAAGAAGATTAGTAAGAGGCTTTGAAATTTTAGAGAAATCTTTAATAAATCTCCTATAAAACCCAGCATGACCAAGAACACTACGAATACCTTTAACATCCCTCGGATAGGGCATCTTCTCAATTGCTTCAACTTTAGCTCTATCAACTTCAATACCTCTCTCGGAAATTTTATGTCCCAATACAATTCCTTCATTAACCATAAAGTGGCATTTCTCCCAATTAAGAACAAGGTTAGTTTCTTCACATCTCTGCAAAACTTTATCGAGGTTTCGCAAGCAATTATCAAAAGAATTCCCATAGACAGAAAAATCATCCATGAACACCTCTACAATACTTTCGCAAAAACCATGAAAAATAGCAGACATGCATCTTTGAAAAGTAGCAGGAGCATTACATAAACCAAAAGGCATACGCCTATAAGCATAAGTTCCATAAGGACAAGTAAACGTGGTTTTCTCTTGATCTTTAGCTTTAACAGCAATTTGTGAAAACCCAGAATAACCATCAAGAAAGCAAAAATGAGTATTTTTAGATAATCTTTCTAGCATTTGATCAATAAAGGGTAAAGGGTAATGATCTTTCTTAGTAACTTTATTAACTTTTCGAAAATCAATGCACATTCTATAACCTACAACTATTCTTTGAGGAATAAGCTCATCATTATCATTAGGCACAACAGTCATTCCTCCTTTCTTAGGAACACAATGCACAGGACTAACCCATCTACTATCAGCAATAGGATATATAATACCAGCTTCAAGAAGTTTTAATACCTCGTTCCTTACCACCTCTTTCATCTTCGGAATTAGACGACGTTGATGTTCAACAACAGGCTTTGCATCATCTTCCATATTGATAGCATGTTGGCAAATAGAAGGAGAAATCCCTTTCAAATCATCAAGAGTATAGCCAATAGCTCCTCGGTGTTTCTTCAATATTTCCAATAACCTTTCTTCCTCAATCTCTGAAAGCTTAGAACTAATAATAACAGGATATATTTTCTTATCATCAATATGAGCATATTTAAGATTATCAGGTAAAGGCTTTAAATCAAAAACAGGATCTTCCTTTGGTGGCGGTGTTGTACCCAAATCTTCCACCGGTAAATCATGCTTGAGAATAGGTTGGCGAAGAAAAATTTCCTCAAGCTCATCTCTTTCTTTCCTAAAAGCTTCACTTTCACTATTCTCCAAATGTTGCTGCAAAGGATTATTAGGAACAAGAACAATAGATGCACACTGCTCCATTTTAAAATCATTACTAGGCAAGTCAACTTTATAAGGAGTTTTGGTAAATTTAGAAAAGTTAAATTCATAAGGTTCACCAGCAAATCTAGTCAAAATTTTCTCTTTCTTACAATCTATAATAGCTCCACAAGTATTTAGAAAAGGTCTACCAAAAATGATAGGACAATGATCACTAGCAGCAGAACCAAGTACCAAAAAGTCAGCAGGATATTTAATCTTACCACATAGAACTTCCACATCTCGAACAATACCAATTGGAGAAATAGTTTCTCTATTAGCCAGATGAATAACCACATCAATATCTTCAAGTTCACAAGAACCAATTTCGTGCATAATCTCCGTGTAAAGCTCATAAGGAATAGCACTAACACTTGCACCAATATCACATAAACCATAATAGCAATGATCACCAATTCTAACAGATAGCATAGGAACACTAACTTGTTTGGGTTTATTAGGATGTGAAACAATATTAGAAGCATCTTCACAGAAAATAATATGACCATCCTCCACATTTTCAGTCACAAGATCTTTAACTATTGCAACAGCAGGTTCAATTTTAATTTGTTCTTCAGGTTCTTTAGGTTTCTTTTCACTTTTATTAACCGCACTAGATATGACAGAGTACTCCTTCATTTTAGCAGGGAAAGGAGTTTTTTCAATATAAGCTTCAGGAATAACATTATCAACAGTTTCAATCACTACACATTTGTTTACAGATGAATCAATTTTATCTTTATACGGTTCATGATACTTATCAAAATTCTTCTTAGGCAGTTCATAATGAGAGGCAAAAGCTTTATAAAGATTTGCAACAACTTGGGAATCAAGACCATATGTAGCACTCATATTACGAAATTTATCAGTATCCATAAAAGTTTCAATGCATTTATAATCATAAATTATACCTGATTCTCTATCTTTGTCGTTCTCCCATCCTTCAGTATTTTCTTGGATCCGATCAAGAAGGTCCCTTTTAAACTCTTCTTTGTTGCGTGTAAATGATCCAGAACAAGAAGTATCCAGCAAGGTCTTGTCTTGAAAAGAAAGTCTTGCATAGAAATTATCAATAATAACATTACCAGGAAGCTCATGAATGGGGCATTTGAGCATTAAAGACTTCAATCTCCCCCAAGCTTGGGCAATACTCTCTCCATCATGAGGCCAGAAATTATATATGCGGTTCCGATCTTTGTGAATTTCACTTGGAGGATAAAATTTGGAATAAAATAAAGGCACAATGTCCTCCCAATCAATAGAATCACCATTCTTCAGCAATTTATACCAGTGCGCCGCTTTACCAGACAGCGATATAGTGAATAGTTTCTTTCTAACTTCATTCATAGAAATACCTGCACATTTGAATAACCCGCATAATTCATGCAAAAACAATAAATGATCACCAGGATGAACAGTTCCATCCCCTTCATAGCGGTTATCCATAACACGTTCAATAATTTTCATAGGTATTTTATATGGTACTACTTCCTCACCTGGCGCTTCATCCACTACCATTGCAGTAGTAGTAGATTTCCCAAATAGAAATTGAAGAGAAGATCTCTCCATAATGACTTATAGCAGCAGGCAGAAATAAAATCAGCACAAACAGTAAAGGTTTTCCTTACCAATTCCACTTACCAATAGCGCTTCACTCCCCGGCAACGGCGCCAGAAAATAGTCTTGATGACCCACAAGTATAGGGGGTGTCGTAGTATCTTCGATAAGTAAGAATGTCGATCCCAACGAGGAGCAGAAGGTGGGCAGCAGTTTCGATGAAGGATTCACTGTAAATGCTCACAAACAAGTATTCAAGGGGTTTTGATGTAACAGATGAATAAAGTACGAGTAAGTAAAATGCGAGAGAAATAATTGCAGCAAGTGGCCCAATCCTTTTTAGCACAAAGGACAAGCCGGTTTGTTTACTTATAATGACCAAACGTTCTTGAGGACACACGGGATTTTAGTCTAGTGCTTTCGCTTCATGTAGCTAAATAATCTTCATTGTTTTGATAAGTGTTGTGTGGGTGAACCTATGCTAATGCACCGCCCTTCCTAGGACTAATACATACTTGTGATTATACCCCTTGCAAGCATCCGCAACTACAAGAAAGTAATTAAGATAAATCTAACCACAGCCTTAAACTCTGAGATCCTGCGATCCCTCTTGCATCGATATACTAACGGGGGCTTAGGTTTCTGTCACTCCGGCAACCCCGCAATTAGCAACCGAATACAAGATGCACTCCCCTAGGCCCATAAATGGTGAAGTGTCGTGTAGTCGACGTTCACACGACACCACTAGAAGAATGACACCACAACTTAAATATCATAACATTGAATATTACTCAACCATAATTCACTACTAGCATTTAGACTTCACCCATGTCCTCAAGAACTAAACGAACTACTCACGAGACATCATATGGAATACAATCAGAGGTGATATGATGATGAATAACAATCTGAACATAAACCTTGGTTCAATGGTTTCACTCAATAGCATCAATAACAAGTAGAGAATAATGCCGGGAGAGTTTCCCCTATCATACAATCAAGATTCAACCCAAATTGTTACAGCGGTGATGAGGTGCAGCGGTGGTGATGGCGGTGTAGATGGTGGAGATGATGATGATGATGATGGAGATGATGTCCAGCTCGATGACGATGGCGATGGCGTCGATTTCCCTCCGGGAGGGAATTTCCCTATTCCTGCCCGCCGAGAGCTCTTTTCTCTCGGTGTTCTCCGCGCGAGGCGGCTGTAACTCTTCGTGAGGTCCTCCCTCTGGCTTAGGTTTTCGGGACGAAGGAGTACGCGAAGAAAAGGAGGCGAAAGGCTGTGGGGCCCCACACCACAGGTGGCGCGGCCAGGCCATGGGCCGCGCCGCCCGTGGTCCGGCCCACCTTGGCTCCCCTCTTCTTCCCTTCGGCTCCCTCCGTCATCTGGAAAAATAGGAATTTACGTGAAATTTCCTTCCACAGTTGATCTTCCGAAATATTGCGTTCTGACGGTGCTTTTTCCAGCAGAATCCTGGCCCGGTGCTTGATCCTCCAATAATGATGAAACATGCAAAATAGATGAAATAACATAAGTATTGTGTCCCAATATGAAATATATCAATGAATAACAGCAAATTATGATACAAAATAGTGATGCAAATTGGACGTATCAACCTTGTCATGAGTGTGTCCAAGAATTTCCAAGTTCCTATCTCTTCTTGCTAGACGACGGGCCTCGATCTCCTCCTTGGTTCTTCTTGGCCTTGGAGGTTTCACTTGATCAACTTGATCATTTGGGTCCCCGTCTTGACCTTCAATTTGAGCTTCCTCAATTTCTTGAGAATGCTCATCCTCATGTGCTTGATCTTGGACAATATTTGGTGAAGCGCAAATATCAAATGGATACTCATCGGAGCCATCATGAATTCTTGGTTGATCTTGTCCTTGATCTTGTTCATGAGAGGGAGGGTTTTCTTCTTGTTCTTGGGTTGGTGCATCATTAGCTTCAAGAGATGGGGTTTGTTGATGTTGAGAAGATGAGGGCTCCACCGTGGTAGAGCATAGTCCTTCCCGAGACGCCACACCGTGTCCCTCAATGGGGCGGAAAAATCCCACACCCATTCTTACTATGGCATCTTGAGGTATTTCATCACCTGCACATACATCAACTTGCCCCACTTGGGAGCCATCATTTTCTTCGAACTTCACACTACAAGATTCAATGATAATCCCGGAGGATACATCAAAGACTCTATAAGTGTGAGATTCGGCACCGTAACCAACAAATATACCCTCCAAAGCTTTAGGAGCAAATTTAGACAAACGAACTCCTTTGATTTTGTAGAAACACTTACAACCGAACACCTTGAAGTATGAGATATTAGGCTTGTTGCCGGTGAGTATTTCATATGGAGTCTTGTTCAATCCCTTGCGGAGATAGAGCCGGTTAGAAGAGTGGCAAGCGGTGGAGATGGCTTCGGCCCAAAAATTATAGCGGGATTTATACTCCGCCATCATAGATCTTGCCATATCCATAAGAGTCCGGTTCTTCCTCTCCGCAACACCATTTTGTTGAGGGGTGTAAGCAGCGGAATATTGATGACGAATCCCCTCATCACTAAGAAAATCATTGAGTGTATAGTTCTTGAACTCGGAGCCGTTGTCACTTCTTATTGCCATAATGAGGAGATTGTGTTGGCGTTGCACCTCGGTAGCAAAGTCAATGAATATTTGTTGAGTCTCATCTTTCGTCTTGAGAAAGTAGACCCAAGTGTATCTTGAGTAGTCATCAACAATCACCAAGCAATGTTTCTTCGCACCAAGACTTGCATGAGTAACGGGACCAAAGAGATCCACATGAAGGAGCTCCAAGATCCTCTTGGAAGAGATGATGGTCTTGCTTGGATGCGGAGAGTCATGCATTTTGCCTTCAACACAAGCCCTACAAACACGATCTTTGGCAAAAGACACATTTTCCATTAGTCCCACAATATGGTTCCCCTTGTGAAGACTTTGCAAAGTTCTCATGTTGACATGGGCCAAGCGGCGATGCCACAACCAACCCACATCCGCCTTTCCGAATAGGCACATCGCACTTGAAGTGGTGGTCCCCGAAAAGTCCACCACATACAAGTTATGTTCGCGATACCCAACGAAAGCGACTTTTAGAGTCTTGCTCCACAAGAGGACCACAATATCATTATCAATAAAGACGGCGAAACCCATCTTGCCAAGGGCGGAAACGGAAAGCAAATTGTAACCAAGGGTTTTGACAAGCATGACATCCACAAGAGTAATGTTGTGTGCAACCACAACCTTGCCAAAACCCAATACCTCGGATGTAGAATTATCGCCAAAGGAGACGGTGATATTATTTATATTGGGCCTCAACTCCTTGACGAGGTTCTTGCCGCCGGTCATATGACTTGTACATCCACTATCAAGTACCCATTTTGAACCTCCGGCGGCATAGTCCTACATGAGATCAATTCTTGGATTTAGGTACCCATTTCTCAATGGGTCCTCTTTTGTTAGCAACAAGGGTCTTTGGGACCCAAATAGACCAAGCAACATAACCATCATATGGGCCAACATATTTAGCATAAACATCACCATAATAATCTTTAAATAGAACATAGTGAGGGTTAGCATTTCCCGCATTATCATCATTAATGGTGTTGCCCTTAGGGGCTTCACCATTAGTGATAGCTTTCTTCTTCACTTGTGCGGGCTTGGCCTTTTGCTTGTTTGCCTTCTTTGCCTTGGCATTATAACCAAGGCCCTCCTTCCCATTGTTTGATCTTTGCTTACTCAAAAGATCATCCAAAGAAAGTTTACTTTGGGGAGAGGAGGCCTTAGCAAGTTCATCCTTCAACCTAGCATTTTCCTCAATAATATTTGCATGATCACATGAAGGAGTAGAGGAACTAGGCACATCATATGAAGCAAGCCTAATTTGAAGTTGCTCATAAGACTTGGATAGGAGAGTGTATTCACTCTTCAAAGCTTTGTGAGCTTTGTCTAGTTCATCTAGATCCTTCACAAGTTTCTCATGATCAACACCAAATTGGGCCTTTTCCTTTTTAAGCACTTTAGTCTTAGCCCTAGCAAGATCTCTAGCTTTAGTGAGCTTGTTAATTTTATCTTGAGGCTCTTCAAGAGTTTCTAGCCTCTCTTCAAGAGAAGCTATAGTTTCTTGACTTTCCTCAAGAGCATTTTTAAGAGCATGAATTTCAAGAGAGTCTTCTCTCTCTATTTGACATTTTTTCTCAAGAGTATCATTTAGTTGAGCTAAACGAGCCATGAGATTTGAAACATGCTTTTTAGTGTTACCTTGTAGGTTAAGAATGAATTCATCAAACTCTAGCATTTCTTGTTTCACTTTTAGACTAGCATCATCAACCCCTAGATCACTTGATATGTTAGGCATAGAGGGGCTAGGAGATGATACCTCGGAGGATTTAGCCATGAGGCAACTTTCTTCCTCCACATGAATGACCTCATTGGGGGATTCACTTGGTGATGAAGAGTTAGTGGAGAGGGAGGCAAGAGCGACCAATCCATTAGAGGTTGCATCTTCTTCATCATCAACTTCATCATCCCCGGAGGTATATTCTTCTTGAGTTGATAGCACAATAGATGTGTCCAAGGTGGACCTTGCCATGAAGCAATGTGCATTCTTGATATGAGGATTCTCATTGGGGGATTCAAAGAGAGATGAAGAGGGAATGTTGGTAGTGACAATGGCGGCCACTTCCTTTGAGCTTTCTTCTTCTTCTTCTTCATCATCACTAGAACTTTCAACTTCATCGGAAGAATATTCTTCCCTAGTCACTAGCACAACTTTTGAGGGCCTCTTGCCCTTCTTGGTATTGTTGTTGTAGAACTTCTTGTTGGGGGCTTTTGAATATTTGCCCTTTGAGTCTTTGCTCTTGTCCTTGGGAATGAGCCTTCCATTATGATTCTCCCTATTCTCATAGGGGCATTCGGCGATGAAATGGCGCTTGTCATCACAGTTGTAGCATGATCTTGTTTTTGGACCAAAGCTAGTGAACCCACTTTTGTTGTTTCTCTTGATGTTGTCTTCCTTGGCCTTGGAAGGATCAACCCAAAAGGACTTTGCATGGAAGGCCATGTGATCATGATAGTGGCATTCCAAATCTTCCGGATAGGACATACTCCAAGATGCCCTATATTGTTCTTGAGGGTACACTTCTTCTACGGGGTTGACCGTCAAGGCAAGATTGTTCCCTTTTGACATACCAATGGCACGATTGCGAGAATCATGGGAGTTTTGCTCGAGCACCTTGAGGGCTTGCATCTCGTGCACGGCTTGTTGAGAAGTGAGAGAGGAATAGCATTCTCTCCCAACAAGAGTCTTGACATCAATGGGTTCAAACGGCATCATGCAATCGATGTACTTATCCTTGATCCAAGAGTCATTGATGTGGGTGGCACCCACATTCCGGAAAGCATCGGCAACGGTGAGAAGCCTTCCATACATGGCTTCATGATCTTCATCCGGTAGCCTCATGAATCCTTCGGCTTGATTCCGAAGAGAATTGTACTTGTTCCTTCTCATGCTATCACTTCCAATGCAACTAGCGGCCAAACCATCCCAAGCTTCCTTGGCGGTGGTGTAGTTCCGAACACGAGACAATTCCTTTGTCCCCACACTAGTTTGAATCATGTGCAAGGCGGTGTTATTGAGTTGACTATCAACCGCTTCTCTTCTAGTCAACTTGTCGGGGTTGTATGGCTTGAAGCCTTCCTCGATGATTCTCCAAAGTTCGTTGGAGGCACTGCGAACATGAGAACGAAACTCAAATTGCCAAGTATCGTAATCTTTAACATTAAACTTAGGTGGGTCGCCCCGAATGTTTACATGAGGATGGGGAACCGGGATATCGGGAGATAGGAAAGGCGGAGCCACTCGATTGTAGCTCTCACCTCCACTAGTTCCCCTAGGAGATGCAATGGGAGATTTGATAGTGTTTAAGTTATCACCATCCACGGGTTTGGTAGAGGAGGGTAATGCCGAAGCACCTCCCTCTTCTAACACACCCGTGTCCTTTACCTCTACGACGGGAGCCTTAGGAGGGACCGGAGTCAAAAGCTCGGAAATCATTTTTCTCATGCTTTCCATTTGAGCTTCCATGGAGGATCTCAACAATTGAATCATCCATGGAGACCATCTTAGCGGCTCCTTCCGCACTCATCGTCCGGCATACTCTTAGGCGGTTAAGCCCGAAATAAGAGCCGAGGCTCTGATACCAATTGAAAGGATTGTATGCCGCACCTAGAGGGGGTGAATAGGTGCTTGATACGTCTCAAACGTATCTATAATTTCTTATGTTCCATGCTACTTTTATGACAATACTTGAATGTTTTATACATACTTTACAACATTATTATACATTTTCCGGCACTAACCTATTAACAAGATGCCGAAGTGCCAGCTGTTTTTCTTGCTTGGTTTCAGAAATCCTACAAAGGAAATATTCTCGGAATTGGACGAAATCAATGCCCAGGGTCCTATTTTTCCACGAAGCTTCCGAAGACCGAAAGGGAAACGAAGTGGGGCGACGAGGCACACACCAGGCGGCGCGGCCCAGGCCCTGGCCGCGCGGCCCTAGTGTGTGGGCCCTCGCGCCGACCTACCCTTCCGCCTACTTAAAGCCTTCGTCGCGAAACCCCCGCCGAGAGCCACGATACGGAAACCTTCCAGACGCGCGTCGCGAATCCCATCTCGGGGATTCAGAGATCGCCTCCGCACCCGCCGAGAGGGGAATCATCACCGGAGGGGCTCTACATCATCATGCCCGCCTCCGGATTGATGCGTGAGTAGTTCATCCTTGGACTATGGGTCCATAGCAGTAGCTAGATGGTTGTCTTCTCCGCTTGTGCTATCATTGTTTAGATCTTGTGAGCTGCCTAACATGATCAAGATCATCTATTTGTAATGCTACATGTTGTGTTTGGCGGGATCCGATGAATATAGAATATTATGTCAAGTTGATTATCAATCTATCATATTTGTGTTGTTTATGTTCTTGCATGCTCTCCGTTGCTAGTGGAGGCTCTGCCAAGTTGATACTTGTAACTCCAAGAGGGAGTAATTATGCTCGATAGTGGGTTCATGCCTCCATTTAATCTGGGACAGTGACAGAAAGTTCTAAGGTTGTGGATGTGCTGTTGCTACTAGGGATAAAACATTGATGCTTTGTCTAAGGATATTTGTGTTGATTACATTACGCACCATACTTAATGCAATTATATGTTGTTTACAACTTAATACTGGAAGGGGTTCGGATGATAACCTTGTTGCCTGCCAAAACCCACCGGCGAGCAGCGACGGGCAACACGGAGAGCCGGGAGGCTCCCAGGACTGCTGGTGGGCCCTGGTCCCTCGGGACGGCCCGCAATGCTCGGCACACGTCCTGGCGGTTGCAAGGGCGTGCCACCTGACCTATACCTGGTTAGGAAGGTGTTGGATTGCTTCAATTAGTTTCCTGCATGGTAGACACGTAAACATTAAATGAGCCTCGATCGGCTCTCAGGTTACCATGTGAATCGGCTCAAAGAGCCGATTAACCCATGGTTCATAATGGATCTACGATAACATGGGTTTCCTGCTTTATCAATACTAAGCTAAATAGATCTAGGGTTTTCACCGCATAACCGGAACATCCTACGCGTAGTTGAGCCTGGCAGATACGAAAGATAACAGAAAACTAATCCAAAACAAGGCCTAAAAACCAACACGGAGTCGGTTCCCGGAACTTCCCTTCTTGGATCGGCAAACCGTACCTTACGCACTACTGGATCGTTCAACCCGTTTGCAAGGCCTAATCATGCGGATATCAAACTAATCCTTGAAGAACAAGGAACGACTATAACAGATCGAATCTACTAAACAAAGATAAAGCAAGATGCTGCCCTTACACCTAAAATAGGTGTAAGGACAGCTAGATATTCAAGGGCAGCACAGCTAAGTAAAAATATCAGAAAAAGCATCGATGCAAGCCCTAAAACATCTACGATAAACAGCGTTACTCGCCATCAAAAAGGCTTACGAGCAACACCAAACAACGAATAAACAGATACTGCCTAGATCGCAAGATGCGATCTAGGCAGCATGATGCTTACCCGGAAGAAACCCTCGAAACAAGGGGTGGCGATGCGCCTGGATTGTGTTTGTTGTGAACGTGATCGTCCTCCTTTCTCAATAACCCTAAATACATATTTATAGTCCGTGGACTTTCTATCTTTGGAATAAACCTAACTGTGTACGAGGCAAACTCTATCTCTTAATTCTAAACTAACATGCGATCTATCATAATGTACAGATACACGGGCAATTCAGCCCAAATTCACACACGAGGCCGATTCAGAAACACATTATGTGTATATCCTTCAAGCCCATCTCCATCGCGGCCCATCTCCTGATTTGGCCAAAATCTGGTGATAACACATGCCCCCTGGTTTTGGCAATAATAATTCCAAAACCACTCTGTTTTTCTTCATCGTGATTTGACATAGCAGAGCAGAATCCACGTTGCAGAGCAGAACCGTCTTTTTCATCATGATGCCTTGCCTTCTCAACTTCTCCGTATTGCACGATTTGACAGTTTTGGCAACGCATCCTCGAAACTGCCACAGCATTGAATCACCTTTCATTATATCCCCTTTATTTAAACTCATCCGGGCAGTTCGCTTCTTCATTCCCCTGTTCCGCACTAGCCATCGGCAAAAAACCCTCTCTCCAGGCTATGCTTCCTCTTCTTCCTCTGCCTCTCTCCTTCCACTCCTCCTCCTCCAGCGAGCTAGAGCCGGAGGTCAACCTGACGGCGATCTACGAGGCCCTCGCCCCCGAGTATTGGGACGCGAGGGATTGGGACTCCTCCATCGAGTCGGAGGGCTACGAGCCCCTCACCGACGGGGAGGAAGACCTCCGGTTCCTCGTCGACGGGGAGCTGGAGGCGGCGAGCGACGACGACCTCTTCTCATGGGAGGCGGACCTCTCCTCCGACGAGGAGGAAAAGGAGGCGGAGGAGGACTCCTCCTCCGCGGAGTACACACCGGCCAAGCGCTTCCGCGCCGGGTCGGATTGCGACGACGACGAGGAGGAGGAGGATGAAGCCCCTGCCGGCGGCTTCATCAGCAGCGACGAGGACGTCGCCGGCAGCAGCGCCGACAGCGGCGAGGACGGCGACGACGAGGGCAGCAATGGCCCTTAGATTAGGGATTAGTATAGGGCTAGTAGTAGTGCATTAGGCCCTAGATCATCCTTTTGAGAGCAATCGGCTCTGATTGTATAACCTCTCTTTGAATCAATGAAAATTGTTCCCCCAATTTGATTTTCCGAGTGTCTTCTATTGTCAAAGTAGGTCAACGCACCAAGAACCGATAGCAGCGTATCGGTCTTTCACCATCAAACGCCCATAAGGCCAAACTCAATCACCAAATTAGACAGGTTCAAGCAAACATTCCTCAAATTCAGATGGTAACTTGATACCTGATCATGATACTTTGTACCTCTAAAGTCGATGACTGCGCATCGGCTGTTTAATTCTAAAGTCGATGTCTGTGCATCGGCTGTTTCCCAAAAAGTTTTTTAATGGTCGACTTCATGAATCGGCCCCCATATTTCACTGCGTAAATTTTTTTACTGCCGATTTCATGCATCGGCCTCCATGTTTTACTGTCCATCATCCCACATACTTGGGAAATACTTCTTGAGATGCTGGCCATTGACAGCCACTGGGAATTTCACACCATCCAGCTGCTCGAGCATGTATGCATTACCCTTTAAAACTTGGTCGACTCTGTACGGCCCGTGCCAATTTGGAGACCATTTACCATATACTGCATCCTTAGTTCCCAATGGCAATACAGCTTCCCATACCAGGTCACCAACGTGGAACTCCTTCGGTCTCACCTTCTTATTATATGCACGAGCTACCTTAGCTTTGTTCTCCTTAATCTTCTCAAGCGACCACAGCCTGAGCTCCGTCACATCCTCAATGCTATCACTCATCAGGGCTGCATATTCTTCAGTTGTTAAATCATTCTGAAACGCAACACGTCTCGATCCAGCCGTGATTTCCCAGGGTAGTACAGCTTCTTGTCCATAGACCAGATGATATGGCGAGGTTTTGATCGCTCCATGACATGACATACGGTAAGCCCACAAAGCTTCTGACAATACCTCGTGCCAACGTCTAGGATACTCGTCGATCTTTCTCTTAATCAGCTTGATAAGGCTCTTGTTGGACGCTTCAGCTTGTCCAGTTGGTTGAGCATAGTATGGAGACGATCGGATCAACTTAATTCCCATAGCCTCGCAGAACTCTCTGAACTCGTGAGAAACGAAAACCGAACCTCCATCGGTCGTGATAGTCTGGGGAATCCCGAATCTATGAATGACATGTTCTTTCACAAAATTGATAACATCTTTCGATGCCACTGACTTCATAGGGACAGCCTCCACCCATTTAGTGAAATAATCTGTAATGGCCAGCACCCACGCATGGCCTTTGCTCGATGGAGGATTGATTTTGCCGATCATATCCATGCCCCACCCTCGAAACGGCCACGGCTTGATGATGGGGTTCATTGCTGATGCAGGTACCATCTGAATGCTCCCAAACTTCTGACATGCTTGACACCCTTTATAGTAATTAAAACAGTCCTCAAGCATGGTGGGCCAATAAAACCCTGATCGCCTGATCAGCCATTTCATCTTATGAGCCGATTGGTGAGTTCCACAGGCACCTTCATGTACCTCGTGTAAGAGCCGATTCGACTCGGCTGGTCCCAAACATTTGAGAAGTAAGCCTTCCAAAGTCCTATAGAACATGTCATCTCCAATAAGGACATACTTCATGGCCTTGTATCTTATCCGTTTAGGTGCCCCCCGAGCCGAATCCTTCAAGTAATTGAAGATATCGGCTCTCCAATCATCCGGTTCCAGGCCTGTACCTGAACATCCATCTGCTACGTCCTTGTAGCCTGACGCCATCTGTGCGAGATCGTTTGCCTCGGTATTTTGCGACCTTGGGATCCAATTGAAGTTTATATACTTAAATTGTGCCATCAGCTCACGGCATTGCATCCATAATGGGAAGAGCGACTCGCTCTCACATTTGTATTCCTCCGTGAGTTGGGAAATCACCAATTTGGAGTCTCCAAAAAGTTCCACTGCCTCTGCCCCGGCTTCCAATAGCAACTCCATTCCCTTGCATATGGCTTCATACTCAGCAACATTGTTGGTGCAAGGGGTAGGTAACCTGATGGAGAAGGAATATGTTGCCCCCCGGGGCGACACGATTAGAATGCCGATGCCGCAACCACCATCACAAACCGATCCATCGAAAAACATGGCCCATGCACGCACAGACAGTGCTGCTATATCAGTGTTGATTCGTTCAGCAATAAGATCGGCCAACGCTTGTCCCTTGACTGCTTTCGCAGGCTGATACCGGATATCAAATTCCGATAATGCAAACATCCATTTACCGAGTCGGCCTTTCAACACAGGAGCCGACAACATATGTTTGATGACATCTGATTTGCAGATGACGACAATCTCCGCAGTCAGCAAGATGTTGTGAAGCTTGGTGCAGGTAAAAAATAGGCAGAGGCACAACTTCTCGATCTCAAGGTACCTAGTTTCTGCATCCAACATCCTTCTGCTGAGGTAGAAAACGACTCTCTCCAGGCCATCATAAACTTGCACCACCACTGAGGCAATGGAAGTGTCAGCTACTGATAAGTAAATATAGAATGGCCTATCTTGCTGGGGTGGCACCAACACAGGTGGCTTCGTTAGATATTCTTTAATCTCGTCAAACGCTCGCTGTTGTTCTGCCCCCCAGTGGAACTCATCATCGGACTTAATTTTTACCAATCCCATGAACGGCTCAATTCGTCCTGACAGGTTGGAGATAAACCTTCTGACGAAGTTGATCTTGCCGATGAGGCGCTGGAGTTCCTTCTTCGTGGTAGGTGGCTTCATCGTTCGCACTGCCTCCTGACTTTTCAGGCCGATCTCAATTCCGCGTTCATGAACCAAGAAACCCAAGAATTGACCGGCCGTTACACCAAAAGCACACTTCTTCGGATTCATTCTTAGCCCGAACTTTCTAGTTCGGTCCAAGACGTGTCGCAGATCCTCCAAGTGTCCTTCCACTGAGACAGACTTGACTACCACGTCATCGATGTAAATCTCCACCAACTTGCCGATCAGATCATGAAAGATGTAATTCATGGCCCTTTGGTATGTTGCGCCGGCATTTTTCAGTCCAAATGTCATGACTACGTATTCAAACAAGCCCACCGATCCTGGTACTCTGAATGCGGTCTTGTGTATATCTTCTGGAGCCATGAAAATTTGGTTGTAACCGGCATTGCCATCCATGAAACTTAAAACCTTATGACCAGCAGCCGCATTGATCAATGTCTCTCATCCTTTGGAGTGGCACTATTGAGATTCCGAAAATCTATGGCGACGCGCCATCGGCCATCCTTTTTCTCCACAGGTACGACATTAGAAATCCATTCAGCATACCTGCATGGCCTGATGAACCCCGCGTTCAACATTTTCTCGATCTCTTTCTTGACTTCTTCTAAAATTTCGGCCTTCATCTGTCGTGCTCTCTGCTGGAACGGCCGAAATCCTTTCTTCAGAGGGAGCCGATGCTCAATGATGCTCCTGTCTAACCCGGGCATCTCTGTGTAATCCCAGGCAAAGCAATCTGGGTATTCCTTTAACAAAGCTATCATTGGGCCCCTCAGATGCGGATCTAACTTTTTGCTGATAAATGTTGGTCGTGGCTTATCCCCAGGGCCAATGTCGATCTCTTCTAGCTCATCAGCCGATGTAAACCCATATCCTAGCTTCCCGTCGCCTGCTAGATCAATGCTGAACACAGGCAAAACGTATGGTAAGGATAATTTTGGCCGATTACCAGAATCGGCCTCCTTTTCAATTGCATTGCACAAAGAAGGTTTACAACTTATTTGTGCTCTACGACTACGTGACATGCTTGAGGTGAGATCATTGCTTTCTATTTTTTGGGGCCGATCGCAGGGATCGGCCTTGCCACGTACGTCCGTCGACTTTGGTCTTGCTACTCTGTCAGGCCGGTGGATAAGACCAGCCTCACCCCGTTTTTTGAAGCCTCGATGCGCTCACAGCCGTCCAAACTGACTCCAGAGATCGGCTCTTGATCATCTGCGTCCCAAATATTCATGCCAGCTATCGAGATCTCGATCGAGTCATCTGCATGAACGACCTCCACTTCATCTCCATCCCACTGTATCAGGCATTGGTGCATTGTGGATGGAATGCAGCAGTTGGCGTGAATCCAATCCCTCCCTAGCAGGACAGCGTAGGTACTTTTGCTGTCGACGATGAAGAATGACGTGGGGATGGTTTTATGGCCCACGGTTAGGTCCACGTTCAGAACGCCTTGCGCTTCTGATGCTTGGCCGTTGAAATCGCTCAGTGTGACGTTGGTTTTGATCAGATCTTCAGTAGAGCGTCCCAAACGCCGTAGCATGGAGTATGGCATTATGTTGACTGCCGCTCCCGTGTCAACCAGCATCTTGCCGACAGGCTGCCCGTTGATGTAACCTTTTAGGTACAGGGCCTTCAAATGTCTGTAGCTCCTCTCTCGTGGCTTTTCAAAGATCACTGGCCGTGGGCAGCAGTCAAACTGAGCTACTGGCACTTCTTCAGTTCTTGGAGCACAAAACTCCGACGGAAGTATGAACACCATGTTCGTGCCAGCCGATGCCTTCGCATCGGCTTTCGTTTGTTTTGGGCGCCACACTTTCTTCTATGGACGTATTTCCGTCTCCAACGTTTGCTGAATTTTCACGGCCAGATCGGGCCGAGCTTTCCTCAACGTGTACAAGTACTGCGCCTCGGCTTCCTCCAAGTTACGCAGCCGCTGAACCCTATGCTTTTGGGAGTGACTGAGTCCATCAGGGCACCACCTTGGCCGGTGGTATCTATCTTCTTCTTCATCTTCTGACTCCTCGAAATCTTCCCCTTGAGATGACTCAGCTTGTCTGTTCTGAGATGGGAGAGGTCCTAGACGCCTGAACACTGAAACCTCGTTGTGCCCTTCTTCTGCTGTCTGCACTCCGGGCAGTTGTCGATTGTGGGCAATCGGCTCATTCCTGAATCCCAGCAATGCTTGAAGAAAGGACAATCCCAGTGTCTGTCCATGTCTTCCTGCTCTCTTGACTTCCCCTTAGCGCGGCGCTCATAACCTTCGTCGTCTCTATCATATCGACGATATTTTCTGTTGTCTGCATCAGACCGACGATATCTTTCGTCATCTATATCGTACCGCCGACGTCGGTCGTACTGATGCTCATATTTGTTAAGGAGGTGCGCAGAGAGTGGTCGTTGATACCGCACGCTTCTCACTTGTTCCTCGGTGACGTACCTCCTATCATCATATCGGGGCCGGTCGCGTGGGCCGGCCTCCTCCTTTTCCTTGCCACGGGAGTGACCGATTTCTTCTTTGTCGGCCCCTGCCATGTTAACCTCGAATGAGAAACCTGGCTGATGCCTCGTGGAGTGATTAAGTTCCACCATGTTGACGCCAGGGAATGGATGTGTATCCACTTTCATGGCAAATTGACCGAGGATCAAACGGCCTTGTTCTATCGCCAACTGGATCTGCCGACGCAACTCTTTGCAGTCATTGGTGACATGGGTGAACGAGTGATGCCACTTGCAGTATGGTCTCCCATTCATCTCTTGCGCCGTAGGGATTTTATGGCCTTCGGGTAACTTCAGCTGTTTCTCCTTAAGCAATAAATCGAATATCTGCTCAGCTTTGCTTATATCGAAGTCGAACCCTTTTGCAGGCCCTTGTGGTTTCACCCATTTGCAGGACACAGGGACTGCCCCCGAGCCCATTCAGCTACTTCCTGGTCTTCGAGTCCTCAACATCTTCTGTCTCGACCAGGCTTATCGGGCGTTTGACGAACTTGTCTTGGTACAATTCTGGTGGCGCTGTTCATACAAAGTCAATTTCTGGACCAAGTGCGCCAGTGAATTGTATTCCGCTTGGAAAGCCAGATCTTTGAGCGGCGCGGCGAGGCCCAACGCTGCCAGCTCGACTACTTCTTTCTCATTCAAACGAGCCGAATAACATCGGTTCCTGACAGTCCTGAAGCGCTGAATGTATTCCGACACCGTTTCTCCCCGCTTCTGCCGCACCTGCGCCAGATCGGCAATGCCAGCCTCGGTAGCTTCTGAGTGATATTGCACGTGAAACTGCTCTTCGAGTTGCTTCCAGGTCCGGACTGAATCTGGTGGCAACGAGGTGTACCACCCAAAAGCTGGTCCTGTGAGAGATTGCGCAAAAAACCTCACACGTAACGGGTCTGATGCTGAAATCATGCCCAACTGTGCCAAATATCGGCTCACATGCTCAATTGAGCTGGACCCTTCTGATCCACTAAACTTTGAGAACTCAGGGAGCCGATATTTGGGTGGCAGTGGAATCAAATCATATTCATTGGGGTACGGCTTGGAATAGCCGATTGTTCTCCTCTTTGGCAGGATGCCAAATTGGTCTCTCAAGATGGTACTGATTTGTTCCACGGTATGAGCTGCAGGGGCCGAACTTTCATGACTCGTTCCGGTGGCATATTTAGCTAGCCACGCCTGTTTATCGGCATCTGCTCCAGAAATTCCTCCTGCAGAAATCCCTCCTGCTGCAATCTGGTTTGTGCGCGCGAAGTTGTTGCAGTCAGGCACGTATGTGCACACGTATCCATGTGGGATTTCTTTGGGCGGCTCATACAGGAATTGGCAATCGCCAGGATCGCCTCCAACCTTGTAGACGACGTATGCCGGTGAAGCCTGTTGCTCTGGAGCGGCAAGCGTGAATGGCAGCTGCGGTCTGGTCTGGAACGGTATCTCTCCCTGGTGAGTCCCTAGGGCAGGTCCTGACGGAGAGTACTGATGCTTCATGATTTCCTGAACCACGCGAACCGCAATGCGCTCCAAAGAGTTCACCAGGCTCTCAGAATGACGGTGCATAGAATGAGCCACCATGTAATTGACTTCCTGGCGCAGAGCTCTGGTGCGTTCCTCTGAAGGGAGAGACAGGTCTACTCCGTCGAGAACGCCTTCAGGTGAGAATCCCTTCCACCTGATACCATGTGAACGGGTCCTCTCGAAAGAGCCGATGAGATCGGCTTCGATAAGAGCTTTGACCTCATCGTATTTCTTCTTGTGATCACCAGTGAGCTCTTCGTATGTGACTGGTGCGTCCGCCATCTCAGTTGCAGATGTTGACGCCGTTGTTGTAGAGTGTCCCACCGGGCGTGCCAGAATGTGTTGCCTGCCAAAACCCACCGGCGAGCAGCGACGGGCAACAAGGAGAGCCGGGAGGCTCCCAGGACTGCTGGTGGGCCCTGGTCCCTCCGACGGCCCGCAATGCTCGGCACACGTCCCGGCGGTTGCAAGGGCGTGCCACCTGACCTATACCTGGTCGGAAGGTGTTGGATTGCTTCAATTAGTTTCCTGCATGGTAGACACGTAAACATTAAATGAGCCTCGATCGGCTCTCAGGTTACCCTGTGAATCGGCTCAAAGAGCCGATTAACCCATGGTTCATAATGGATCTACGATAACATGGGTTTCCTGCTTTATCAATACTAAGCTAAATCGATCTACGACAGTTTAGGGTTTTCACCGCATAACCGGAACATCCTACGCGTAGTTGAGCCTGGCAGATACGAAAGATAACAGAAAACTAACCCAAAACGAGGCCTAAAAACCAACACGGAGTCGGTTCCCGGAACTTCCTTCTTGGATCGGCAAACCACCTTACGCACTACTGATCGTTCAACCCGTTTGCAAGGCCTAATCATGCGGATATCAAACTAATCCTTGAAGAACAAGGAACAACTATAACAGATCGAATCTACTAAACAAAGATAAAGCAAGATGCTGCCCTTACACCTAAAATAGGTGTAAGGACAGCTAGATATTCAAGGGCAGCACAGCTAAGTAAATATATCAGAAAAGCATCGATGCAAGCCCTAAAACATCTACGATAAACAGTGTTACTCGCCATCAAAAAGGCTTCAGTACGAGCAACACCAAACAACGAATAAACAGATACTGCCTAGATCACAAGATGCGATCTAGGCAGCATGACGCTTACCCGGAAGAAACCCTCGAAACAAGGGGTGGCGATGCGCCTGGATTGTGTTTGTTGTGAACGTGATCGTCCTCCTTTCTCAATAACCCTAGATACATATTTATAGTCCGTGGACTTTCTATCTTTGGAATAAACCTAACTGTGTACGAGCCAAACTCTATCTCTTAATTCTAAACTAACATGCGATCTACCATAATGTACAGATACACGGGCAATCCAGCCCAAATTCACACACGAGGCCGATTCAGAAACACATTATGTGTATATCCTTCAAGCCCATCTCCATCGCGGCCCATCTCCTGATTTGGCCAAAATCTGGTGATAACAGAAGGTGGATTATTTAGGCATAGATGCATGCTGGATAGCGGTCTATGTACTTTGTCGTAATGCCCTGATTAAATCACATAGTAATCATCATTGATATGTATTGAATCTTTATTTGTCAATTGCCCGCCTGTAATTTGTTCACCCAGCATGTTAGTTATCTTATTGGAGAGACACCTCTAGTGAACTGTGGACCCCGGTCCATTCTTTTACATCTGAATACATTCTACTGCAATCATTGTTCTTTACTGTTCTTTGCAAACAAACACCATCTTCCACTCGATACGCTTAATCCTTTGTTTTCAGCAAGCCGGTGAGATTGACAACCTCATACGTTGGGGCAAAGTACTTTGATTGTGTTGTGCATGTTCCACGTTGGCGCCGGTTTCACTGGTGTTGCGCCGCACTACATTCCTCCACCAACAACCTTCACGTGCTTCTTGGCTCCTACTGGTTCGATAACCTTGGTTTCTTTCTGAGGGAAAACTTGCCGCTGTGCGCATCATACCTTCCTCTTGGGGTTCCCAACGGACGTGTACATCTACACGCATCAAGCACTTTTTCTGGCGCCGTTGCCGGGAGATCAAGACACGCTGCAAGGGGAGTCTCCACTTCCAATCTCTTTACTTTGTTTTTGTCTTGCTTTACTTTATTTTATTTACTGTCTTGTTTGCTTCATATCTAAAAACACAAAAAAATAGTTACTTTATTTACTGTCTTGTTTACTAGTTCTATATCAAAACACAAAAAAATTAGTTACTTGTCTTTACTTTATTTGCTTAGTTTACTTTATTACTGTTATAATGAGTAATCCTGAAGTTGAAGTTCGTTCTTTTAAGCAACAAGGTGGAGAAAGTTTTAAAGATGCTTGGTACAGAATTAGTAATGCTCATCATAGGTGCATTAAGAAACACTCCACTATTATCCTTCTTAGGAATTTTTATGTTGGCTTATCTAGTTGGAATAGGTATGTTCTTGATACTCTTTCGGGAGGTAATTTCCTAGGTACTCCCGCTTTAGAAGCTAGTTGCATCATTGAGAGTCTAGTTGGAATACCACCTGTTAATGAAGTTAAAATTGAAATCTCTCTTGAGGATGTTATGAAAAAATTGGAAACCATAGAGAAAAAATTTCCAAGTATTGAAACTAAATTGGAAATGTTACTTGATAAAACTGATGAACTTGATAAATCCTTAGGAGGAATTGATGAAAGAATTAGTGTCCTAGGAACTTGTGTTGTCCATGATAATCAAACCAATAGGATTGATGAACTTGAAAAAGCTATGGGAACCTTGGGTTCAACTTTTTCTTCTCTTAAGTATAAGGAGAAAGCTTATGTGGGTAAAGAGCAAAAATTCATGTATGCCTCTAAGGTGCCTAAACAAAAGAATTATTATAGGCCTAAAATTGATAAAACCCCTAGCACCACCATAGGAAATTTAGATAATGGAGCATCTAAGGTACCCTCTGCAACAAGTTGTGTTTGTAAGAAAAATAATGATGTTGATGCTTCTTCTCTTGATGTTACTTGATTTGCACTTTCTGCGCCTAGCTGAAAGGCGTTAAAGAAAAGCACTTCTTGGGAGATAACCCATGTTTTATTTTATTTACTGTATTGTTGAGTCTTGGAAGTTGTTTACTACTGTAGCAACCTCTCCTTATCATGTTTTTGTGCCAAGTAAAGTTTCTATGCTAAAGTTGATGCTATATTTGGGATTGCTGCGCAGAAACAGCATTTCTGTCTGTCACGAATTCTCGCAGAGCTCCCTGTAAAAAAATCGAAAAAATCTGCAAATTTACGAGCGTGATCCTCAGATATGTACGCAACTTTCATTAGTTTTGAGTTTTTCCATTTGAGCAAGTTAAGTTCCCCTGCCAGATTCATCTTTACGGACTGTTCTGTTTTTGACAGATTCTGCCTTTTATTTCGCATTGCCGCTTTTGCTATGTTGAATGAGTTTCTTTGTTCCATTAACTTTCAGAAGCTTTGTGCAATGTCCAGAAGTGTTATGAATGATTGTGTCACCTCTGAATATGTAAATTTTGATTATGCACTAACCCTCTAATGAGTTTGCTTGAAGTTTGGTGTGGAGGAAGTTTTCAAGGGTCAAGAGAAGAGGATGATATACTATGATCAAGAAGAGTGAAAGGTCTAAGCTTGGGGATGCCCCGGTGGTTCATCCCTGCATATTTTAAGAAGACTCAAGCATCTAAGCTTGGGGATGCCCAAGGCATCCCCTTCTTCATCGACAACTTATCAGGTCACTTCTAGTGAAACTATATTTTTATTCCATCACATCTTATGTTCTTTACTTGGAGCGTCGGTTTGCTTTTATTTTTGTTTTGAATAAAGTTGGATCCCACCATTCTTATATTGGAGATATTACGCTCCGCTTTTTCATATGGAACACTTGTGTTCTTAATTGTGCTTTAATGTTCATGGCAAAGGCTAAATTGCTTCGTTAAATTGCTATTTGGTTGGAATCAGAAAATGCTGCATATGGTTTGGAATAACTTGGCAATTGTTTGAGCTCTCATAGATCATTGATACGTCTCCGACGTATCGATAATTTCTTATGTTCCATGCTACTTTATTGATGATATCTACATGTTTTATGCACATTATATGTCATTATTATGCATTTTCTCGAACTAACCTATTAACGAGATGCCGCCAGTTCCTGTTTTCGCTGTTTTTGGTTTCAGAAATCCTAGTAACGAAATATTCTCAATCGACGAAATCAACGCCTGGTTCCTATTTTGCCCTAAGCATCCGTAACACACGAGAACCGCCAGAGAGGGGGCACAGGCCCACCAAACCACAGGCCGGCGCGGCCAGGGGGCCCGCGCCACCCTATGGTGTGGGCACCCCTTCGACCCTCCTGCGCCGCCTCTTCGCCTATTTAAAGCCCCTGCATCGAAAACCCTTACGGAGCCACGGTACGCGAAACCTTCCAGAGCCGCCGCCATCGCGAAGCCAAGATCCGGGGGACAGGAGTCTCTGTTCCGGCACGGGACGGGGAAGTGCCCCCGAAGGCTTCTCCATCGACACCGCTGCCATCTCCACCGCCATCTTCATCACCGCTGCTGCTCCCATGAAGAGGGAGTAGTTCTCCATCGAGGCTCGGGGCTGTACCGGTAGCTATGTGGTTCATCTCTCTCCTATGTACTTCAATACAATAATCTCATGAGCTGCCTTACATGATTGAGATTCATATGAGTTTTGTATCACTATTCATCTATGTGCTACTCTAGTGATGTTATTAAAGTACTCTATTCCTCCTCCACGTGTGTAAAGGTGACAGTGTGTGCACCGTGTGAGTACTTGGCGTAGGCTATGATCATGATCTCTTGTAGATTGCGAAGTTAACTATTGCTATGATAGTATTGATGTGTATTATTCCTCCTACATATGCATGAAGGTGACAGTGTGCATGCTATGTTAGTACTTGGTTTAGTCTTTTGATCTATCTTACACTATAAGGTTACTAAAATATGAACATTAATTGTGGAGCTTGTTAACTCCGGCATTGAGGGTTCGTGTAATCCTACGCAATGTGTTCATCATCCAACAAAAGTGTAGAGTATGCATTTATCTATTTTGTTATGTGATCAATGTTGAGAGTGTCCACTAGTGAAAGTCTAATCCCTAGGCCTTGTTCCTAAATATTGCTATCGCTGCTTGTTACTGTTTTAGCGTTACTACTGCTGAGTTACTACTGCTTGTTTACTTCCCGCAATATTACTACCATCAACTGCACGCCAGCAAGCTATTTTCTGGCGCCGTACTACTGCTCATATTCATTCATACCACTTGTATTTCACTATCTCTTCGCCGAACTAGTGCACCTATTAGGTGTGTTGGGGACACAAGAGACTTCTTGCTTTGTGGTTGCAGGGTTGCATGAGAGGGATATCTTTGACCTCTTCCTCCCCGAGTTCGATAAACCTTGGGTAATCCACTTAAGGGAAACTTGCTGCTGTTCTACAAACCTCTGCTCTTGGAGGCCCAACACTGTCTACAAGAATAGAAGCACCCGTAGACATCAAGCACTTTTCTGGCGCCGTTGCCGGGGAGGAAAGGTAAAAGGCACTCATACTTCGGTTCCAGTAGTATTTTTCTGGCGCCATTGTGTGTGTACTCGAAGCTATTTCCTTTAGACTCTAATTGCGACATTTGGTTTCTTGTTTACACTAGTTAGGCATAATGAACAACAATGAGCTTCTTATTCTATTTCCCGATTTAAGACATGGATGGTTTGATGCGAAAATTAAAAAACCCATGGAACATATTAATATGAATGCTTTGAACACTATTGTTGCTAATGCTATGGAAAATTCTAAGCTTGGGGAAGCTGGCTTTGATGAGCATGATATTTTTAGTCCCCCAAGCATTGAGGAGAAAATTTACTTTGATGATACTTTGCCTCCCATTTATGATGATTATAATGATAGTAGTCTTTTGTTACCACCTGTTATGGAGGATAAATTTGATTATGATTACAATATACCTCCTATATTTGATAGCTACTTTGTTGAATTTGCTCCCACTACAATTAATAAGAATGACTATGCTTATGTTGGGAGTAGTAATTATTTTATGCATGAGACTCATGATAAGAATGTTTTATGTGATAGTTATATTGTTGAGTTTGCTCATGTTGCTACTGAAAGTTATTATGAGAGAGGAAAATATGGTTGTAGAAATTTTCATGTTACTAAAACACCTCTCTATGTGCTGAAATTTTTGAAGCTACACTTGTTTTATCTTCCTATGCTTGTTACTTTGCTCTTCATGAACTTGTTTATTTACAAGATTCCTATGCATAGGAAGCATGTTAGACTTAAATGTGTTTTGAATTTGCCTCTTGATGCTCTCTTTTGCTTCAACTTCTATTTCTTGCGAGTGCATCATTAAAACTGCTGAGCCCATCTTAATGGCTATAAAGAAAGAACTTCTTGGGAGATGACCCATGTGTTTTTTACTACAGTACTTTGTTTTATATTTGTGTCTTGGAAGTTGTTTACTACTGTAGCAACCTCTCCTTATCATGTTTTTGTGCCAAGTAAAGTTTCTATGTCAAAGTTGATGTTATATTTGGGATCGCTGCGCAGAAACAGCATTGCTGTCTGTCACGAATCTGGGCACAGGTCTCTGTAGAAAATTCAAAAATCTGCCAATTTACGAGCGTGATCCTCAGATATGTACGCAACTTTCATTAGTTTTGAGTTTTTCCATTTGAGCAAGTCTGGTGCCATCTTTAAATTCGTCTTTACGGACTGTTCTGTTTTTGACAGATTCTGCCTTTTATTTCGCATTGCCTCTTTTGCTATGTTGGATTCATTTCTTTGATCCATTAATGTCCAGTAGCTTTATGCAATGTCCAGAAGTGTAAAGAATGTTTGTGTCACCTCTGAATGTGTGAATTATTAATTGTGCACTAACCCTCTAATGAGTTTGCTTGAAGTTTGGTGTGAAGGAAGTTTTCAAGGGTCAAGAGAGGAGTATGATATACTATGATCAAGAGGAGTGAAAGCTCTAAGCTTGGGGATGCCCCCGTGGTTCACCCCTGCATATTTTAAGAAGACTCAAGCGTCTAAGCTTGGGGATGCCCAAGGCATCCCCTTCTTCATCGACAACATCATCAGGTTCCTCCCCTGAAACTATATTTTTATTCAATCACATCTTGTGTTCTTTACTTGGAGCGTCGGTTTGTTTTTGTTTTTGTTTTTGTTTGAATAAAATGGATCCTAGCATTCACTTTGTGGGAGAGAGACACGCTCCGCTGTTGCATATGGACAAATATGTCCTTAGGCTTTACTCATAATGTTCATGGCGAAGTTTCTTCTTCGTTAAATTGTTATATGGTTGGAATTGGAAAATGCTACATGTAGTAATTCTAAAATGTCTTGGATAATGTGATACTTGGCAATTGTTGTGCTCATGTTTAAGCTCTTGCATCATATACTTTGCACCCATTAATGAAGAAATACATAGAGCTTGCTAAAATTTGATTTGCATATTTGGTCTCTCTAAGGTCTAGATAATATCTAGTATTGAGTTTTGAACAACAAGGAAGACGGTGTAGAGTCTTATAATGTTTACAATATGTCTTTTATGTGAGTTTTGCTGCACCGGTTCATCCTTGAGTTTGCTTCAAATAACCTTGCTAGCCTAAACCTTGTATCGAGAGGGAATACTTCTCATGCATCCAAAATCCTTGAGCCAACTACTATGCCATTTGTGTCCACCATACCTACCTACTACATGGTATTTCTCCGCCATTCCAAAGTAAATTGCTTGAGTGCTACCTTTAAAATTCCATCATTCACCTTTGCAATATATAGCTCATGGGACAAAATAGCCTTAAAAACTATCGTAGTATTGAATATGTACTTATGCACTTTATCTTTTATTAAGTTGCTCGTTGTGCGATAACCATGCTTCTGGGGAACGCCATCAACTATTGTTGAATATCATGTGAGTTGTTATGCATGTCCGTCTTGTCTGAAGGATCTATCACCTTAGTGGTTGGAGCATGCAAAATTGTTAGAGAAGAACATTGGGCCGCTAACTAAAGCCATGAATCATGGTTGAAGTTTCAGTTTTGGACATATATCCTCAATCTCATATGAGAATAATAATTGTTGCTACATGCTTATGCATTTAAGAGGAGTCCATTATCTGTTGTCCATGTTGTCCCGGTATGGATGTCTAAGTTGAGAATAATCAAAAGCGAGAAATCCAAAATGCGAGCTTTCTCCTTAGACCTTTGTACAGGCGGCATGGAGGTACCCCTTTGTGACACTTGGTTGAAACATGGCATGCAAAGATCCGGTAGTCCAAGCTAAGTAGGACGAGGTGCGGGCACTATTAGTACACTATGCATGAGGCTTGCAACTTGTAAGATATAATTTACATAACTCATATGCTTTATTACTACCGTTGACAAAATTGTTTCATGTTTTCAAAATAAAAGCTCTAGCACAAATACAGCAATCGATGCTTTCCTCTTTGAAGGACCTTTCTTTTACTTTATTGTTGAGTCAGTTTACCTATCTTCCTCCACCTTAAGAAGCAAACACTTGTGTGAACTGTGCATTGATTCCTACATACTTGCATATTGCACTTGTTATATTACTTTATGTTGACAATATCCATGAGATATACATGTTATAAGTTGAAAGCAACCGCTGAAACTTAATCTTCCTTTGTGTTGCTTCAACACCTTTACTTTGATTTATTGCTTTATGAGTTAACTCTTATGCAAGACTTATTGATGCTTGTCTTGAAGTACTATTCATGAAAAGTCTTTGCTTTATGATTCACTTGTTTACTCATGTCATTACCATTGTTTTGATCGCTGCATTCATTACATATGTTTACAAATAGTATGATCAAGGTCATGATGGCATGTCACTTCAGAAATTATCTTTGTTATCGTTTTACCTGCTCGGGACGAGCAGAACTAAGCTTGGGGATGCTGATACGTCTCCGACGTATCGATAATTTCTTATGTTCCATGCTACTTTATTGATGATATCTACATATTTTATGCACATTATATGTCATTATTATGCATTTTCTGGAACTAACCTATTAACGAGATGCCAAGCCCCTGCTGTTTTTGGTTTCAGAAATCCTAGTAACGAAATATTCTCGGAATCGGACGAAATCAACGCCTGGTTCCTATTTTGCCCGGAAGCATCCAGAACACACGAGAACCGCCGAGGGGCACAGGCCCACCAAACCACAGGCCGGCGCGGCTGGGGGGGCCCGCGCCACCCTATGGTGTGGGCACCCCTTCGACCCTCCCGCGCCGCCTCTTCGCCTATTTAAAGCCCCATCGAAAACCCTTACGGAGAAAGCCACGGTACGCGAAACCTTCCAGAGCCGCCATCGCGAAGCCAAGATCTGGGACAGGAGTCTCTGTTCCGCACCCTGCCGGACGGGGAAGTGCCCCGAAGGCTTCTCCATCGACACCGCTGCCATCTCCACCGCCATCTTCATCACCGCTGCTGCTCCCATGAAGAGGGAGTAGTTCTCCATCGAGGCTCGGGGCTGTACCTATGTGGTTCATCTCTCTCCTATGTACTTCAATACAATAATCTCATGAGCTGCCTTACATGATTGAGATTCATATGAGTTTTGTATCACTATTCATCTATGTGCTACTCTAGTGATGTTATTAAAGTACTCTATTCCTCCTCCACGTGTGTAAAGGTGATAGTGTGTGCACCGTGTGAGTACTTGGCGTAGGCTATGATCATGATCTCTTGTAGATTGCGAAGTTAACTATTGCTATGATAGTATTGATGTGTATTATTCCTCCTACATATGCATGAAGGTGACAGTGTGCATGCTATGTTAGTACTTGGTTTAGTCTTTTGATCTATCTTACACTATAAGGTTACTAAAATATGAACATTAATTGTGGAGCTTGTTAACTCCGGCATTGAGGGTTCGTGTAATCCTACGCAATGTGTTCATCATCCAACAAAAGTGTAGAGTATGCATTTATCTATTTTGTTATGTGATCAATGTTGAGAGTGTCCACTAGTGAAAGTCTAATCCCTAGGCCTTGTTCCTAAATATTGCTATCGCTGCTTGTTACTGTTTTACCGTACTACTGCTGAGTTACTACTGCTTGTTTACTTCCTGCAATATTACTACCATCAACTGCACGCCAGCAAGCTATTTTCTGGCGCCGTACTACTGCTCATATTCATTCATACCACTTGTATTTCACTATCTCTTCGCGAACTAGTGCACCTATTAGGTGTGTTGGGGACACAAGAGACTTCTTGCTTTGTGGTTGCAGGGTTGCATGAGAGGGATATCTTTGACCTCTTCCTCCCTGAGTTCGATAAACCTTGGGTAATCCACTTAAGGGAAACTTGCTGTTGTTCTACAAACCTCTGCTCTTGGAGGCCCAACACTGTCTACAAGAATAGAAGCACCCGTAGACATCAATCATGTTTAAGATCTTGCATCATGTAGTTTAATCTATTAATGAAGAACTACCGTAGAGCTTGTTTAATTTGGTTTGCATGATTGGTCTCTCTAAGTCTAGATATTTTCGGGTAAAGTGTTTGAACAACAAGGAAGACAGTGTAGAGCCTTATAATGCTTGCAATATGTTCTTGTGTGAGTTTTGCTGTACCTGTTCATACTTGTGTTTGCTTCAAACAACCTTGCTAGCCCAAACCTTGTACTGAGAGGAAATGCTTCTCGTGCATCCAAACACCTTGAGCCAAAACCCATGCCATTTGTGTCCACCATATCTACCTACTATGTGGTATTTTTCTGCCATTCCAAAGTAAATTACTTGAGTGCTACCTTTAAAATTTCATTCCTTTATCTTTGCAATATATAGCTCATGGGACAAATAGCTTAAAAACTATTGTGGTGATGAATATGTAGTTATGTGTCTTAGTTCTTATAAGTTGCTTGTTGAGCGGTAACCATGTTTCTGGGGACGCCATCAACTTTACCTTTGTTGGATATCATGTGAGATGCTATGCATGTTCGTCTTGTCTGAAGTAAGTGCGATTTCATGATCAAATGGTTTGAGTATGCATATGTTAGAGAAGAACATTGGGCCGCTAACTAAAGCCATGTATCATGGTGGAAGTTTCAGTTTGGACATACAACCTCAATTTCTTATGAGAATATTATTTGTTGTTGAATGCTTAAGCATTAAAAGAGGAGTCCATTATCTGTTGTCTATGTTGTCCCGGTATGGATGTCTAAGTTGAGAATAATCAAAAGTGAGAAATCCAATGCGTGCTTTCTCCTTAGACATTTGTACAGGCGGCATAGAGGTACCCCTTTGTGACACTTGGTTGAAACATATGTTATGCGATGATAATCCGTGTTTTCCGAGCTAAGTAGGACAACGTGCGAGCACTATTAGTACTCTATGCATGAGACTTGCAACTTGTAGGAAGTATTATGCATAGCACATATGAATTATTACTACCATTGACAAAATTGTTTCTATGTTTTCAAAATAAAAGCTCTAGCACAAAAATAGTAATCCATGCTTCCCTCTGCGAAGGGCCATTCTTTTACTTTATGTTGAGTCAGTTTACCCACTTCTTTCTATCTTAGAAGCAAACACTTGTGTTAACTGTGTGCATTGATTCTTACATGTTTACTTATTGCACCTGTTATATTACTCTATGTTGACAAATATCCATGAGATATACATGTTACAAGTTGAAAGAAATTGCTGAAACTTAATCATCCTTTGTGTTGCTTCAATTCATTCTACTTTGAATTTATTGCTTATGAGTTAGCTCTTATGCAAGTCTTATTGATACTTGTTTGAAAGTACTATTCATGAAAAGTTTTGCTATATGATTCATTTGTTTAGTCATTATCTTTGTTAGCAATCTTTTGTTCAGATCACTCCATTCATCTCATATGCTTTACAATAATGTTGATCAAGATTATGTTGGTAGCATGTCACTTCAGAAATTATTTGTGTTATCGTTTACCTACTCGAGGGCGAGTAGGAACTAAGCTTGGGGATGCTTGATACGTCTCAAACGTATCTATAATTTCTTATGTTCCATGCTACTTTTATGACAATACTTGAATGTTTTATACATACTTTACAGCATTATTATACATTTTCCGGCACTAACCTATTAACAAGATGCTGAAGTGCCAGTTGTTGTTTTTTTGTTTTTGGTTTCAGAAATCCTACAAAGGAAATATTCTCGGAATTGGACGAAATCAACGCCCAGGGTCCTATTTTTCCAGGAAGCTTCCAGAAGACCGAAAGGGAAACGAAGTGGGGCGACGAGGCGGCCACACACCACGGCGGTGCGGCCCTGGCCCTGGCCGCGCGGCCCTAGTGTGTGGGCCCCTCGCGTCGCCCCTGACCTACCCTTCCGCCTACTTAAAGCCTTCGTCGCGAAACCCCCTGTACTGAGAGCCACGATACGGAAAACCTTCCAGAGACGCCGCCGTCGCGAATCCCATCTCGGGGATTCAGGAGATCGCCTCCGCCGGAGAGGGGAATCATCACCGGAGGGGCTCTACATCATCATGCCCGCCTCCGGATTGATGCGTGAGTAGTTCATCCTTGGACTATGGGTCCATAGCAGTAGCTAGATGGTTGTCTTCTCCGCTTGTGCTATCATTGTTTAGATCTTGTGAGCTGCCTAACATGATGAAGATCATCTATTTGTAATGCTACATGTTGTGTTTGGCGGGATCCGATGAATATAGAATATTATGTCAAGTTGATTATCAATCTATCATATATGTGTTGTTTGTGTTCTTGCATGCTCTCCGTTGCTAGTAGAGGCTCTGGCCAAGTTGATACTTGTAACTCCAAGAGGGAGTAATTATGCTCGATAGTGGGTTCATGCCTCCATTTAATCTGGGACAGTGACAGAAAGTTCTAAGGTTGTGGATGTGCTGTTGCTACTAGGGATAAAACATTGATGCTTTGTCTAAGGATATTTGTGTTGATTACATTACGCATCATACTTAATGCAATTATCTGTTGTTTACAACTTAATACTGGAAGGGGTTCGGATGATAACCTGAAGGTGGATTATTTAGACATAGATGCATGCTGGATAGCGGTCTATGTACTTTGTCGTAATGCCCTGATTAAATCACATAGTAATCATCATTGATATGTATTGAATCTTTATTTATCAATTGTCCGCCTGTAATTTGTTCACCCAGCATGTTAGTTATCTTATTGGAGAGACACCTCTAGTGAACTGTGGACCCCGGTCCATTCTTTTACATCTGAATACATTCTACTGCAATCATTGTTCTTTACTGTTCTTTGCAAAGAAACACCATCTTCCACTCGATACGCTTAATCCTTTGTTTTCAGCAAGCGGTGAGATTGACAACCTCATGTTACATTGGGGCAAAGTACTTTGATTGTGTTGTGCAGGTTCCACGTTGGCGCCGGTTTCACTGGTGTTGCGCCGCACTACATTCCTCCACCAACAACCTTCACGTGCTTCTTGGCTCCTACTGGTTCGATAACCTTGGTTTCTTTCTGAGGGAAAACTTGCCGCTGTGCGCATCATACCTTCCTCTTGGGGTTCCCAATTGACGTTTCCTGCCAAATAGAATTAGAACCAGAGGAGGGGGATTGTTTAGAAAATTCCCTAAAACATCATAAAACACGTGAATAACATTATATAAGATGCAAATATGTGGTAATATATTGCAATAAAGTTGAAAGGATCGTATGCCGCACCTAGAGGGGGGGGTGAATAGGTGCTACCCAATTCTTAGTTCTTTTTCAATTTAGCCTTGATACAAAGGTAAATTCTCTAGATATGCAACTAAGTAAATTTACCTATATGACAAGGTTAGCAACTACGCAATATATAGGAGATAGAATAGGATAGAGGTAACCGAGAGTGGAGCACGCGATGACACGGAGATGATTCCCGTAGTTCCCTTCCTTTGCAAGAAGGTACGTCTACGTTTGGAGGAGTGTGGTTGCTACGAAAGCCAAACCAACAGCCACGAAGGCTTCACTCAGATCTCCTGTGAGCAACGCCACGAAGGCCTAGCCCACTTCCACTAAGGGATTTTCTCGAGGCGGAAACCGGGCCTTTACAAAGTTCTTGGGGCACACATCCACAACCAAATTGGAGGCTCCCAAATCTGTAACAACACAACAATCAACAACAATACATCAACACAAATCAACTAGGGATCCAAAGAGGAACACTAGCAAGGGGTCCCTCAAACAAATGAGGGGGAAATGTAAATCGCTTCGGTGAGGATGTAGATCGGTGTCTTCTCCTTCGAATCCCCAAAGATCAATAGCTTTGGTTGGGGGAGGAAGGAGATCTTGTAAATCTTGAGTTCTTGATGTGGCTCTAATGGAGGTGAAGCTTGGCAGATTTTTGGTGCAATGATTGAGCAACTTGTCCCTTTGGAGAAGAGAGCTATTTATATGATTGGAGCTCTCAGATCTGACCGTTTGGACGATTTTGTTGGGGTTCTATTCGTCATTATCTTTCCAACAAAATTGGTTTCATGTCAATCGGGGTCCGGACACAAAAGTTATCACAGTTTTTGTATAACATGTTTTCCTGCTCACCCGACCAGGAACCCGGTCGGACCGGCCCATGCGCCGGCCGGTTCCGGTCTGCCGCCGGTCAGCCGGCCTCCCAACCGGATGGCCCGGCGTGCCGACCGGTCAACCGGGCGCCAACCGGCGCCATCCGGCGCCAACCGGTGACCTCTCGACGACACAAAGTGACCCGATCGGGGTCCGGCCTGCCGACCGGTTTGGACCGGCTGGTCCGTCTGTGGCCCGGTCTGACCAGGTCCTGGACCGGACGGCCCGGCCCCAGGCCCGGTTGACCGGCCTCCTCGACGGTTGACTCAGCCCAACTTTTTCCCAACGGTTATATTTGCTCTTGGGCTATAAATAGCCCTTCTTCCACCTTGGGCTGAGTTAGTTCTTCCCATTCTCTCTCCTCCATTGTTGCATTTGAAGAACTTGCTCTCTCTCTTGTTCCCCCCATGATTCTTGCTCATTCTTGAGGGATCTAAGAGAGAGATCTAGATCTACACTTCCACCAAACCATTTCTTCTCTAAGTGAGGGGAACTCTTGGGATCTAGATCTTGGAGTCTTTTGTTGACTTTCCCCATTGTTCTTCCTCTCCAATCTCATCCTAGCATTTGTTGTTTGGGTGGGATTTGAGAGTGAAGGATTTGAACACCTCTAGTGTTCTTGCTTTGCATCTTTGCATAGTGTTGAGCTCTCCACCACGATTAGTTCGAGTGAGAGACCGTGAGCTTGTTACTCTTGGAGGAAGACCTCCTAGTTGGCTTGGCGGTTGGTGCTCCGGTGATCTCTTCAAGAAGATTGTGAAGAGGCTCGGGCTTCTCCTTCGTGGAGCTTGTGAAGTGGTTGTGGAGCTTGCCATCTCCGGAGCGGAGGAAAAGCTAACCATAAGGAAAGGGCCATTATCCTTCGTGAGAATAGGGTGAGCCTTCGTGGCGCTGGGAATCCTTCGTGGACCTCCTTCTTGCAAAGGAAGGGAACACGGGAATACATCATCGTCTCCGCGTGCCTCGGTTATTTCTATACCCGAGCTCTCTTTCCTTGTGATAGCCATCGTGCTTGAAGTACATATATCTTGCTATCACTTGTGCTACATATATCTTGTGCCTATCTTGCTTAGCTCTAGTTGCTATTGTTACACTTAGTTGAGCTTAGAATATTTAGGGTTTGTGCTTGTAAACTAAACGATAGTTTAATTCCGCATTATTACAAGACAAATCCGTAAGAGTTTTTAATTGCCTATTCCCCCCCCCCCCCTCTAGGCAACATCTCGATCTTTCAGCGTCACACCGACGCATTTCAAACCCAAATCTTGGTTGCATTTGCATCCGCGAACGTGGTCGGACATTTTGCGTCAGACCACTGGGGTGTAGATCCACTTTTCGTCCGAGCGGACATGAACGGACGCAAATCATCCGTTTACGTCAGGCCACTTGAGATGCCCTTTCGCGTTTGTTTGCGCTGGACCGCTGGAGATGCCCTAAGCTATACCAGATTGATATGTACGTCTCTTTCTCGTCTTGATGCAGCTTCTGAAGGCACTCCTTCGTTTGTGTTATGTTCCTCTAAATTCTTCTGGTAATGGAAGATTCAGTGCTTGACCTTGTCAGCTGCTTTAATGGAGGTTGGCATTATGGAATAAACTGCTACATCGGTTAGCTTAATTAAAACCAATCCAGTAGTTAATAGTAAGTCCATTTGAAAGATGAATATACCATTGAAAACAAAGATTTTTGCATGATATCTTCGTTGCTGTGTTATTCTTAAAACAAAGAATATACCTTGCAAAGCACAATTAGCCTAGAAAATGTGTTTTTTTGTCAATGAGGAGACAATAAACACCCCTTTTTTCAGTGTCAGTTCGCTAGGTCTATATGGTTAATCATTTAGATAAGTTCTACCGTATACTCACCGTGTAGTATTGTATTTTGACCAACTGGCTAAACGGGGTGGATTCTAGGTTCAAGTTACATATGAGAGTGGGAGAATTGCCATGATATGGTCGTTTTGGCTATGTAGGAATAAGAAGGTGTTTAATAATATTTTTTCTCTTATGTAGGTAATCTACCGGTGTAAGGCTTTGCTCCATTATGGTCGTCGCATCTGTGCATGGAGGACCGCAACCTCTTTACGGACGTGTCTACATGGTTGGAGGATACTACAGACGGATTTTATTATCCAACATAAGTGGCTGCATAATCTTAGGATCACTGCTCCTCCTGTCTAGCTAGGATTTGAGACTTTTGGCAATCATTTTGTACCGACTTTTATTTATTCGTTGCTATCTGGGATATCTCTGTGTTATGGAGAGGCCGGCTATAATACTTATAGCTTTTAAGTAATAAAGTTAGACCGGTTGCTCGCCGAAGGTAGCCTCCACGACACGGGGCTCAGGTAGCTCTGGTGGCCATGGCGCCCACTTCGGCAGCTTGTCACCGTCTCGATCGGGCTCAGTAGGGGCGCGTTGGTTGCCCAGCCTCGACTTGGCTCGCATCGGCTCGACATTTTTTCGCCCGTTTGATTGCTTGGGCTCAGTCGCGTTGTTGCACGAACCAGTTCTCAAAGCACTCTCGGGCCAGGCCCTGGAGGAACGCCCGGATCGGCAGTTTCCAGCGATGCATGCAAATCTCGTACGCAGCTGATGCAAAAGCGAATCTTCGGCGCACGCGCGCATCCGCGGAATGCGAAAAGGGGGAGGGAAGGATTCCATCACCTCCCGCCGCGCCCCATCGCCTATTTCTACCCCCTCCTCCACTCTCCCCCTAATATTCGAGCTCCTGCTCCCGTCGGCAAGCAGGTAAGAGGCGCACACATCTCCGGTCGGCGATGGTGGCAGCGGCGGCGGCAACTGCATCTGGGCGGCTTCATCTTCTTCCTGGTGCAACACTTCTTCACCTCCGGTGATGACTGTAAGGATTCCCTTACCCGGTACCTCGGTTATGTTTAGATCTAGGTTAGAAGTTGCCAGATCTTGGCTAGCATTTGGTCTTGTAGTAGGGGTTAGTCTGGATTGTGCTGAACTATCATGATCTTGCAAGAGTGCCACATTTCCGGTCCCTTGTTTGTCGCAAATGTGCTGACCTACCATGATCTTGCCAGGGTTTGTGTTGTTCACAGTTGCAATGAATTGTTTGTCTGATTTAGGATGATGTTGGTATGGTTTGTGTTGTCCACTATAGGCATGTCTTTGTTCCTAGTAGATTCACGTTATATGTACTACGATGTGTGTAGGACTCCTTCGATGATGACTTTAGCCAGGCGCTTGTCTGCGTTGGGGACTCTTAGATCCCTTCGCAAGTTCCCGATTCACAGCCCTCTTTGAGTCCAAGGTGGCGGTCACCCCTCTGCCGGCCGTCAATGGGCATGTGGCTGACCTGGTGGCTCAGGTAGCGGCAGAGGTCGCGGCTAGGTTGGCCACCACAAAGAAGAACAAGAACCGCAGGGACGCGGACAAGTCCTTGAAGGCCTCACAGAAAGGGACCGCCACCATGAAATGGCTTCCATTCATGTCCAGCTTCGTGTTGGAGAAGATGTGCAGCTTGATCAAGATCGGATTGAGAACTAAGAAAGGATTCAAAGAAGTCCATCCGGCTGCTGTGGCAAAGGCCCTGTTTGAACACTATGGTGTCTCCGTGTGCTCCACTCAGGTGTACAACCACCTTAGGAAGTGGAGGCAGAGGTGGCTCGCCATTACCAGGCTTCGTGATCTAAGCGGCACTCAGTGGTGCGAGGATAGCAAATGCATCATTCTTGAGGGTGAGCACTACTGTGGGAACGTCGCGGTGAGCACGCTGAGTCCACCTCACTAACTCTTTTGATGAGTGACGAGAAGAACTAACATCATTGTCCTTTCGTATCGTAGGATCACCCAAAGGACGCGGAGTATGTGAATGTGCCCATTGAGGACTACGAAGAGATGCATACCATCTTCTTTTTCGGCCTCGCCACCGGCAAGTACGCCATGGGATCCAATGAGCCCCTGGGCTCGGCTGCAGCTACTCCTTCACCTGAGCATGCTGAAACCCAGGAGTCCGACACGATTATCCTCGATGGGTGATACGTCCAATTTGCATCACTATTTTGTATCATAATTTGCTATTATTCATTGATATATTTCATATTGGGACACAATACTTATGTTATTTCATCTATTTTGCATGTTTCATCATTATTGGAGGATCAAGCACCGGAGCCAGGATTCTGCTGGAAAAAGCACCGTCGAACGCAATATTTCGGAAGATCAACCGTGGAAGGAAATTACACGTAAATTCCTATTTTCCAGATGACGGAGGGAGCCGAAGGGGGAGAGGGAGCCAAGGTGGGCCCACCACGGGCCGGCGCGGCCCATGGCCTGGCCGCGCCACCTGGTGTGTGGGGGCCCACAGCCCCTTTCGCCTCCTTTTCTTCGCGTACTCCTTCGTCCGAAAACCTAAGCCACGAGGAACCTCACGAAGAGTGCCCGCCTCTCGCGGGGCGGAGAACACCAGAGAGAAAAGAGCTCTCCGGCGGGCAGGAATCCGCCGGGGAAATTCCCTCCCGAGGGGGAAATCGACGCCATCGCCATCGTCATCGAGCTGGACATCATCTCCATCATCATCATCATCTCCACCATCTACACCGCCATCACCACCGCTGCACCTCGTCACCGCTGTAACAATTTGGGTTGGATCTTGATTGTTTGATAGGGGAAACTCTCCCGGCATTATTCTCTACTTGTTATTGATGCTATTGAGTGAAACCATTGAACCAAGGTTTATGTTCAGATTGTTATTCATCATCATATCACCTCTGATTGTATTCCATATGATGTCTCGTGAGTAGTTCGTTTAGTTCTTGAGGACATGGGTGAAGTCTAAATGCTAGTAGTGAATTATGGTTGAGTAATATTCAATGTTATGATATTTAAGTTGTGGTGTCATTCTTCTAGTGGTGTCGTGTGAACGTCGACTACACGACACTTCACCATTTATGGGCCTAGGGGAGTGCATCTTGTATTCGGTTGCTAATTGCGGAGTTGCCGGAGTGACAGAAACCTGAGCTCCCATTAGTATATCGATGCAAGAGGGATCGCAGGATCTCAGAGTTTAAGGCTGTGGTTAGATTTATCTTAATTACTTTCTTGTAGTTGCGGATGCTTGCAAGGGGTATAATCACAAGTATGTATTAGTCCTAGGAAGGGCGGTGCATTAGCATAGGTTCACCCACACAACACTTATCAAAACAATGAAGATTATTTAGCCACATGAAGCGAAAGCACTAGACTAAAATCCCCGTGTGTCCTCAAGAACGTTTGGTCATTACAAGTAAACAAACCGGCTTGTCCTTTGTGCTAAAAGGATTGGGCCACTCGCTGCAATTATTTCTCTCGCATTTTACTTACTCGTACTTTATTCATCTGTACATCAAAACCCCTTGAATACTTGTCTATGAGCATTTACAGTGAATCCTTCATCGAAACTACTTGTCAACACCTTCTTCTCCTCGTTGGGATCGACATTCTTACTTATCGAAGATACTACGATACACCCCTATACTTGTGGGTCATCAAGACTATTTTCTGGCGCCGTTGCCGGGGAGTGAAGCGCTATTGGTAAGTGGAATTGGTAAGGAAAACCTTTACTGTTTGTGCTGATTTTATTTCTGCCTGCTGCTATAAGTCATTATGGAGAGATCTTCTCTTCAATTTCTATTTGGGAAATCTACTACTACTGCAATGGTAGTGGATGAAGCGCCAGGTGAGGAAGTAGTACCATATAAAATACCTATGAAAATTATTGAACGTGTTATGGATAACCGCTATGAAGGGGATGGAACTGTCCATCCTGGTGATCATTTATTGTTTTTGCATGAATTATGCGGGTTATTCAAATGTGCAGGTATTTATATGAATGAAGTTAGAAAGAAACTATTCACTATATCGCTGTCTGGTAAAGCGGCGCACTGGTATAAATTGCTGAAGAATGGTGATTCTATTGATTGGGAGGACATTGTGCCTTTATTTTATTCTAAATTCTATCCTCCAAGTGAAATTCACAAAGATCGGAACCGCATATATAATTTCTGGCCTCATGATGGAGAAAGTATTGCCCAAGCTTGGGGAGATTGAAGTCTTTAATGCTCAAATGCCCCATTCATGAGCTTCCTGGTAATGTTATTATTGATAATTTCTATGCAAGACTTTCTTTTCAAGACAAGACCTTGCTGGATACTTCTTTCTGGATCATTTACACGCAACAAAGAAGAGTTTAAAAGGGACCTTCTTGATCGGATCCAAGAAAATACTGAAGGATGGGAGAACGACAAAGATAGAGAATCAGGTATAATTTATGATTATAAATGCATTGAAGCTTTTATGGATACTGATAAATTTCGTAATATGAGTTCTACATATGGTCTTGATTCCCAAGTTGTTGCAAATCTTTATAAAGCTTTTGCCTCTCATTATGAATTGCCTAAGAAGAATTTTGATAAGTATCATGAACCGTATAAAGATAACGTAGATTCATCTGTAAACAAATGTGTAGTGATTGAAACTGTTGATAATGTTATTCCTGAAGTTTATATTGAAAAAACTCCTTTCCCTGCTAAAATGAAGGAGTACTCTGTCATATCTAGTGTGGTTAATAAAAGTGAAAAGAAACCTAAAGAACCTGAAGGACAAATTAAAATTGAACCTGCTGTTGCAATAGTTAAAGATCTTGTGACTGAAAATGTGGAGGATGGTCATATTATTTTCTGTGAAGATGTTTCTAATATTGTTTCACATCCTAATAAACCCAAACAAGTTAGTGTTCCTATGCTATCTGTTAGAATTGGTGATCATTGCTATTATGGTTTATGTGATATTGGTGCAAGTGTTAGTGCTATTCCTTATGAGCTTTACACGGAGATTATGCACGAAATTGGTTCTTGTGAACTTGAAGATATTGATGTGATTATTCAGCTGGCTAATAGAGAAACTATTTCTCCAATTGGTATTGTTCGAGATGTGGAAGTTCTATGTGGTAAGATTAAATATCCTGCTGACTTTTTGGTACTTGGTTCTGCTGCTAGTGATCATTGTCCTATCATTTTTGGTAGACCTTTTCTAAATACTTGTGGAGCTATTATAGATTGTAAGAAAGAGAAAATTTTGACTAGATTTGCTAGTGAACCTTATGAATTTAACTTTTCTAAATTTACCAAAACTCCTTATAAAGCTGACTTGCCTAGTAATGATTTTAAAATGGAGCAGTGTGCATCTATTGTTCTTGTTCCTAATAATCCTTTGCAGCAACATTTGGAGAATAGTGAAAGTGAAGCTTTTAGGAAAGAAAGAGATGAGCTTGAGGAAATTTTTCTTCGCCAACCTATTCTCAAGCATGATTTACCGGTGGAAGATTTGGGTACAACACCGCCACCAAAGGAAGATCCTGTTTTTGATTTAAAGCCTTTACCTGATAATCTTAAATATGCTCATATTGATGATAAGAAAATATATCCTGTTATTATTAGTTCTAAGCTTTCATAGATTGAGGAAGAAAGGTTATTGGAAATATTGAAGAAACACCGAGGAGCTATTGGCTATACTCTTGATGATTTGAAAGGGATTTCTCCTTCTATTTGCCAACATGCTATTAATATGGAAGATGATGCAAAGCCTGTTGTTGAACATCAGCGTCGTCTGAAGATGAAAGAGGTGGTAAGGAACGAGGTATTAAAACTACTTGAAGCTGGTATTATATATCCTATTGCTGATAGTAGATGGGTTAGTCATGTGCATTGTGTTCCTAAGAAAGGAGGAATGACTGTTGTGCCTAATGATAATGATGAGCTTATTCCTCAAAGAATAATTGTAGGGTATAGAATGTGCATTGATTTTCGAAAAGTTAATAAAGTTACTAAGAAAGATCATTACCCTTTACCCTTTATTGATCAAATGCTAGAAAGGTTATCTAAAAATACTCATTTTTGCTTTCTTGATGGTTATTCTGGGTTTTCACAAATTGCTGTTAAAGCTAAAGATCAAGAGAAAACCACGTTTACTTGTCCTTATGGAACTTATGCTTATAGGCGTATGCCTTTTGGTTTATGTAATGCTCATGCTACTTTTCAAAGATGCATGTCTGCTATTTTTCATGGTTTTTGCGAAAGTATTGTAGAGGTGTTCATGGATGATTTTTCTGTCTATGGGAATTCTTTTGATAATTGCTTGCGAAACCTCGATAAAGTTTTGCAGAGATGTGAAGAAACTAACCTTGTTCTTAATTGGGAGAAATGCCACTTTATGGTTAATGAAGGAATTGTATTGGGACATAAAATTTCTGAGAGAGGTATTGAAGTTGATAGAGCTAAAGTTGAAGCAATTGAGAAGATGCCCTATCCGAGGGATGTTAAAGGTATTCGTAGTGTTCTTGGTCATGCTGGGTTTTATAGGAGATTTATTAAAGATTTCTCTAAAATTTCAAAGCCTCTTACTAATCTTCTTCAAAAAGATGTACCTTTTGTTTTTGATGATGATTGTAAGGAAGCTTTTGAAACTCTAAAGAAAGCCTTAACAACTGCTCCTGTAGTCGAACCTCCTGATTGGAATTTGCCTTTTGAAATTATGTGTGATGCTAGTGATTTTGCTGTAGGCGCTGTTCTTGGACAGCGAGTAGATAAAAAATTAAATGTTATTCATTATGCTAGTAAGACTCTTGATGCTGCTCAAAGAAATTATGCTACAACTGAAAAAGAGTTATTAGCCGTAGTCTTTGCTTGTGACAAGTTTAGACCCTATATTGTTGATTCAAAAGTCACAATTCATACTGATCATGCTGCAATTAGATACCTTATGACAAAGAAAGATGCTAAGCCAAGGCTTATTAGATGGGTACTTCTTTGCAAGAATTTGATTTACATATTATAGATAGGAAAGGTGCTGATAATCCTGTTGCTGATAATTTGTCTAGATTGGAAAATATTGCTTATGATCCTGTTCCTGTTAATGATAGTTTTCCAAATGAACAATTGGCTGTAATAAAGGTGAGCTCGCGAGAGAGCCCTTGGTATGCTGATTATGCTAACTTTATTGTTTCGAAGTATTTGCCTCCAACCTTTTCAGCTCAGCAAAGGAGGAAATTCTTTTATGACTTAAGGCATTATTTTTGGGATGACCCACACTTATATAAAGAAGGAGTAGATGGTATTATGCGAAGATGTGTTCCTGAATATGAACAACAGGAGATATTGAGTAAATGTCATGGTAGTGTTTATGGAGGACATCACGCTGGAGATAGAACCGCGCAAAAGGTTCTACAATCAGGTTTTTATTGGCCAACACTTTTCAAAGATGCAAGGAAGTTTATCTTATCTTGTGATGAATGTCAAAGAGTTGGTAATATCTCTAGACGCAATGAAATGCCTATGAATTATACTTGTCGCTGTTGATTATGTTACTAAATGGGTAGAAGCTATACCTACAAAAAGTGCTGATGGGGAGACCTCTTTAAAAATGCTTTTAGATATTATTTTTCCTAGATTTGGTGTACCTAGATATATTATGACTGATGGAGGTTCTCATTTTATTCATGGAGATTTTAGAAAAACTCTTGCTAAGTATGGTATTAATCATAGAATTGCTTCTGCTTATCACCCTCAAACTAGTGGTCAAGTAGAATTATCAAATAGAGAGATTAAATCTATTTTGGGAAAGACTGTTAATAAATCTAGAAAGAATTGGGCTAGTAAATTGAAGGAAGCACTATGGGCTTATAGAACTGCTTATAAAAATCCTATGGGAATGTCACCTTATAAAATGGTTTATGGAAAAGCTTGTCATTTACCTTTAGAACTAGAGCACAAAGCTTATTGGGCTGTTAGAGAACTAAATAAAGATCCGAAACTAGCCGGTAATAAGAGGTTGCTGCAATTAAGTTCTCTAGATGAATGGAGAAGTGAAGCTTATGAAAATACTAAACTCTTTAAAGAAAAAGTTAAGAAATGGCATGATAGAAGGATTATCAAAAGAGAGTTTAATATTGGGGATAAAGTCCTATTGTATCGGTCTCGTCTCAGATTCTTTGCAGGGAAATTACTCTCGAAATGGGAAGGACCATATGTTGTTGAGGAGGTGTATCGTTCAGGAGCAATTAAAATTAGCTCTCTCCAAGGCAATGCCACACAAGTGGTGAATGGACAAAGACTCAAGCATTATATCTCGGGTGATTCTTATAATGTTGATGTTGATATTATTCAAGTGGAAACACCGGAGACTTTCATCAAAGGACAAATTGACAGTTCCAGAACTCGACTTTGAATAGGTAACGTACAGGTAATAAAAAGTCCGCGTTTACCTTTCCGAACAATATTTTTGCTGTTTTTGGAAAATATAAAAATTACGAAATCGAAACGGAGTGGAAAACGCGCGAGGGCCCGTCACCATAGGCCGGCGCGGCCCCACCGGCCGCGCCGACCTATGGGGACAGCCCCTCGTCGTCCCTTTTCCACTCGTTTTCGGCCTGGAACCTTCCTTTTATCGTAAAAATATTTGCTATATAATCCCCGGACCCCTGGAGGTCCGTATATCGTTTTCTCGTCGTGTTTTGTTTCGAGCTGTTTTCTGCCAGGATCTGCTTCGGATCTAGATCCACCATGTCCTCGTCGGGAACTCAGAAGGACAGCTTCTTTGAGGACGTCGTCAACCCGTACATGAACGAGCTGAAGATGCACCCCAAAGAGTTGCTGCTCGTGGATGGAGAGTTGCAGATCAAAGATGTCCAGGGTCCTAAGGGAGAAGGGAGTTTGGAAGACAGGATGGAGAAACTGGAACAAGAGGTTTTCAACTACAAGAAGATGGCTGAGCGTGAAGTGGACATCTTTCACAAGATTGTGTCTGAACTCATTGATGGACACAAGAAGGAGACTGCAAAGTTGTGGGACGATATCTTTTCACTTCACGACACCACCAACAAACTCCAAGCTCAACTCTATGATGTTCATAATCAAAACTGTGAGTATGAAAACAGGTTTAAGCGCATAAGTCATGCTGCTAGTTTCAGGTTTCCGGAGACCAAGATGTCTTTTGTTGATGGAGGGCCTCTTCCATGGAAGTCTGATGACGGCAAAGATTCACCATCATCACCGAAGGAGTAATTCATCATCGGTATTGGCATCCCCTTGGTTTGTTCCAAGCTTGGGGGAGTGCCGCGGTATCACATTATCACTACCTTTATCTTTTATTGTCAAGTAGCGTCATATCATGAGTAGGGAAGTTATCATATGGAATAGTATGCAATGTGGAAGTATGTCTCTTAGTTGGTTATCTATGTATCCGTTGGTGTGAGTTATCGTTATGGACTATTAATGAGAAGTCTTATCATTTACTTTTTGCACACCTTATTTTAGTTTGCAATCTCCATTATATGATCACCCTTGACATGAGTATTGATATCACTTTGGGAGCATCAAGTAAATCTATCTGGTTTTGGCAAACTTAGCATTGGTCAATAGCAACAACACCCTGATGTTTAATAGAAGAGAGAAATACACTTAGATATATTACTCTATTATCTCTATGCTAATGAGTTTAGTATTCTGAAGTTAAAATTGCTTGTGCTTATGAGAAAGATGCATGATTGTTTCTATCATATGTATATTTGTTTGTTTCCCTCAACCTTTATGCTTGCTATCAAACCTTGCTAGCCAAAGACCTGTATCGAGAGGGAATGCTTCTCATACATCCATAACCTTAGACCAAACCTATGCCATTTGTGTCCACCATACCTACCTACTACATGGTATTTTCTGCCATTCCAAGTAAATACTTCATGTGCTACCTTTAAATAATTCAAACTATTACTCTTTATTTGTGTCAATGTTTTATAGCTCATGAGGAAGTATGTGGTGTTTTATCTTTCAATCTTGTTGGGCGGACTTTCCCCAATGGACTAGTGGCACATCCGCTTATCCAATAATTTTGCAATAAGAGCTGGCAACGGGGTTCCCAGCCCCAATTAATAACTTTCATTAATAATTCTCTTCACATGTTTTGCCCTGATTTATCAGTAAGCAACTTAATTTTGCAATAGACACTCCTCCATGGTATGTGAATGTTGGAAGGCACCCGAGGATTCGGTTAGCCATGGATTGAGAAAGCCAAGGTTGGGGGAGTGTCATCCTTAATAAAACTAAAATACATGTGTAAACAAAAGAGAAGGGGGATGATCTACCTTGCTGGTAGAGATGCCGTCCCTCATGGGAGCCGCTCTTGGAAGGTTCGTTTGGCAAGGGGGTTAGAGTGCCCGCTACCATTCGTTGACAACAACAAACACCGCTCAAAATCTTACTTTTATGCTCTTTATATGATTTCAAAACTTGAAAAGCTCTAGCACATGATTTAATCCCTGCTTCCCTCTGCGAAGGGCCTATCTTTTACTTTTATGTTGAGTCAGTAAACCTATTTCCCTCTATCTCAAGCAAGCAATTGAGTTGTTGTGAACCAATCATTTATGCTATGATTCAGTTAATCATGTCTTTTATACTTTCTTGTTTAGTACAAATTTTATCTGAATGAATATAACTTTGAAGTTATCAATAATTATGAGGAGATGGTTATGATTGAATATGAAAGCCCAGCTATAAATTCCAATATGAAAGCTTTGCTTAGAAGTACAATCCGTTAGTAGTTCTCTGACCAAGAACAAAGTTTGCCATCACCAACTATGATTTCTTATGCACCTTTACTTGTGATTTCTCTTTACTTATTTCAAGATGAGTTATATGAGGAAGTTGTTTACTAGAATGTCTTGTGTGAATGAATATGATGCTTCTTGTCCGTATTTTATTTATCGACTCTTCACTCCATAAACATGTGGTCTTGTTTATCGAGCTCAGTTTCGCTTGGGGACAAGCGAGGTCTAAGCTTGGGGGGAGTTGATACGTCCAATTTGCATCACTATTTTGTATCATAATTTGCTGTTATTCATTGATATATTTCATATTGGGACACAATACTTATGTTATTTCATCTATTTTGCATGTTTCATCATTATTGGAGGATCAAGCACCGGAGCCAGGATTCTGCTGGAAAAAGCACCATCAGAACGCAATATTTCGGAAGATCAACCGTGGAAGGAAATTACACGTAAATTCCTATTTTTCCAGATGACGGAGGGAGCCAGAAGGGGGAGAAGAGGGGAGCCAAGGTGGGCCACCACGGGCCGGCGCGCACCCGGCCGCGCCACCGTGGTGTGGGGCCCCCAGCCCTTTTCGCCTCGTTTTCTTCGCGTACTCCTTCGTCCCGAAAACCTAAGCCAGGGAACCTCACGAAGAGTTAGCCGCCTCTGCGGGGGGAGAACACCGAGAGAAAAGAGCTCTCCGGCGGGAATCCGCCGGGAAATTCCCTCCCGGAGGGAAATCGACGCCATCGCCATTGTCATCGAGCTGGACATCATCTCCATCATCATCATCATCATCTCCACCATCTACACCGCCATCACCACCGCTGCACCTCGTCACCGCTGTAACAATTTGGGTTGGATCTTGATTGTTTGATAGGGGAAACTCTCCCGGCATTATTCTCTACTTGTTATTGATGCTATTGAGTGAAACCATTGAACCAAGGTTTATGTTCAGATTGTTATTCATCATCATATCACCTCTGATTGTATTCCATATGATGTCTCGTGAGTAGTTCGTTTAGTTCTTGAGGACATGGGTGAAGTCTAAATGCTAGTAGTGAATTATGGTTGAGTAATATTCAATGTTATGATATTTAAGTTGTGGTGTCATTCTTCTAGTGGTGTCGTGTGAACGTCGACTACACGACACTTCACCATTTATGGGCCTAGGGGAGTGCATCTTGTATTCGGTTGCTAATTGCGGGGTTGCCGGAGTGACAGAAACCTGAGCTCCCATTAGTATATCGATGCAAGAGGGATCGCAGGATCTCAGAGTTTAAGGCTGTGGTTAGATTTATCTTAATTACTTTCTTGTAGTTGCGGATGCTTGCAAGGGGTATAATCACAAGTATGTATTAGTCCTAGGAAGGGCGGTGCATTAGCATAGGTTCACCCACACAACACTTATCAAAACAATGAAGATTATTTAGCCACATGAAGCGAAAGCACTAGACTAAAATCCCCGTGTGTCCTCAAGAACGTTTGGTCATTACAAGTAAACAAACCGGCTTGTCCTTTGTGCTAAAAAGGATTGGGCCACTCGCTGCAATTATTTCTCTCGCATTTTACTTACTCGTACTTTATTCATCTGTTACATCAAAACCCCTTGAATACTTGTCTGTGAGCATTTACAGTGAATCCTTCATCGAAACTACTTGTCAACACCTTCTGCTCCTCGTTGGGATCGACATTCTTACTTATCGAAGATACTACGATACACCCCCTATACTTGTGGGTCATCAATGGGCCACCTGAGAAGGCTGCCGACGCGCCTGACAAGGCGACCACCGACAAGAGGAAGAGAGGTGCCTTCTCCGACGATGAGCTGGTGGCCTTCACCAACATGACTGTTGGTGAAGGACGTCGCACATGCCATCAGGGACAACAAGCCCACGACATGCACCCTGACCTGTACAATGCGGTCATGGACATTCTTGGCGCCGAGGATGATCTCATGGTGGCGCTGAGCCACCTCGTCGACCACAAGGCCCAGGGTTGCAGCTTTGTGGGCATGATCGAGCCATAGCGCATCCTCTGGCTAAGGAACTACCTTGCCAAGTACCACTGCAAGGTGTAGTGGTGCCCTTGAGGGGGTGGTTTAGGGGATGTATGCACGGAGTTGATGACCTTGACGATGATGCTGGTGATGTACATTTTGGCAATAGCGAGGGTTGAAAGACATTTGATGGCCCCCTTTTGTAACTATGATGAGGTGGTATATACTAACCCCTCAGGTGATGGTGAACTTGCGGTGTTAGGATGACACCCACTTTTGTTGTGGTGGTAGGATGACACCATAGTAGTGTAGGATGAACTTGTGATCTACTTTTGGAATGATCATGCATGCCCTGTTAGTTTATCATTTGCTATCAACACTTGTATAGTTCTATTGCTCTGTTATGAATTGGTTCATGGTTGTGATCGATTACCTGTTCTTCTTATGTCATGCTAGTTGTATGTGGTGTTCCGCGGACGGGTTCGAGGAATCTGCAGCTCATGAAGGATCTGTCAAGACAAAGTCAGTGGCTACTCCAACAACATCTACCGAGTGTATGAAACATTGGAGGAGGCACAACAAGAGTATCTCACCTTCCTGGAAGATAAGTTCCTGGCAGATCAGGCCATCTATGAGCCAGTGCCTTTAGCACATCTACGAGGAAGTGCATGCTCTACAAGGAGCACCACCGGAGGTACGTCATAGTCGGGCCAAAGATTACATCATCGTCTTCCTCATCGTGGTGATCGTGAGGATCTTGTTATTCTGAATGATGTGTCATCGTATGTAACATGCTATGACATAGTATTCTCACCCTATTTGAATTGTGATAAGGATATGGAACTGTGATGTGTGCAACCAAACAGCTGATTCGTGTTTTCGTGCGTGCAAATTGGGCTGGAAACAGGCAACCAAACAATGAAGCCTCACTTCTCTACCCGGTGCAAAAAAGGTTGGCCCAGGCGACCAAACAACATTCCAAACCTGCACCATGACCCGTCTGGAAGGAGATATGGATTTGTTTCCACTGCACCACTGATGCAAAAATCTAGCACAAGTAACCAAACGCGCCCTAGTTGTTTGCAGCCGTCTCGGCATCGCGAGCGCCATCGCGCACACTGCAACTTGGGGCAACGAACTACTGCAGTTCTTGTGCACGCATATGCATTGAGTGATAGTACTAACTATCCCTACGTACCGCAACCAAACAATAATCATTTAGCCAAAAACCTCATACTACATGCAACCAAAGACTGAGGTCTGTTTCACCTAATGCTGGCATGCCAAAACTGAAAAACTAAACAAAGAGCAACCAGACAGACACTTCCAGAATCCACAATTCCGCGTCACGGGTTGAGCCCGTGAAATCCAATCAAAAGCGACGAAGCTTGTGATCTTTGTTTAAATGGGGACACGGCTGCACAAGGCACAAAAGGGTCCAAACGCCCTTCACATGCGCTTGTTCCATGTGAATTAGAGCAATGCGTCGCCTGTCCTATCCTACCCGCTCAAATTCTGGTGATCATCTCCCAAACCACTAGCTAAGTCTTTGGCCATTCGTACAACCAGTTCTCGGATATAAAGCAGGCAGGAGGAGTCGAGGCTTATCAGCTTCTTCTCAGCTCCTAGCTAGGGGAGCTGCACAGTTATGGAGCTCTACGCCATGAAGAAGAGGACGTCGTTGCTTGTGCTGGAAGTGCTACTGGTACCTGCTCTTCTTCTTCTGCTACTCCTTCCTCCTGGTGCGAAATGCCATGGGTCCCAGTCCCAAGGCGGCGGCGGCGGCGGAGGAGCTAACCTCACAGTGACTGGCACCGTGTTCTGCGACGGCTGCTCCTCCAGCTCCTTCTCTAACCACAGCTACTTCTTGCCAGGTACGGTAGTATACTTCTGTCGCTGGTATGCACATGCCATTATGCAAATACAACCGCATTGTTGTCTGGAATTGTTTCGTATGAATGCGAGTAGTCTGTTTTCATTGTTACACAACTACTACGAGGAATTTGTTACAAACCTTCATGAATGGATTGATTCAGTGAATACTCTGTTTTCTCTATTGTCACACTGTTACGACGAGATTCACAGTTAGTACTTTGGACATCGTTGAACTGATAATCTTATCCAGTGAAATCTGTCTGCAGTTCACCAAGCTCCTCGCATGTTCTGACGCAATTTCTAACCTTGTCTGTCTATGTTCACCTTGACTTTTGTTGGTCAGGCGTGAAAGTCAGAATCGACTGCATGCTCAGAGCGAACTCCACGTCCAAAGAGGAGATCAAGATCACCGCCGAGAAGTCAACCAACAGCCACGGCGCCTACCGGCTCGACATCCCGGTGATCGACGGCCTCGGGTGCACCACCGGCGGCGAGGCCATCTCCTTCTGCCGGGCCGCCGTTCTGGACAACCCCTCCGCACTCTGCGACGTGCCGGCTGTCAGCGCCACCTCCAGCCACATCACCTTCTCGACCCAGGATCCCAACAACGCTTGCATCTACAACCTCAACTCTCTCTACTACAGACCGGGCAAGAAGGACGCCAGCGGGCAGTGCGACGGCGCGGGGACCTCGATGGCGCCGGCCGCGCTCAACACGTCCTTGTTCTACTGCCCGCACTGGCCGTGGCCGCCCATCCCGTTCTGCACGCCGCGCCCATGGTTCCCGCCCATCCCCTTCTTCACGCCGCCACCGCCGGCGTTCCCGTTCCCTCTGCCACCGATACCGTTCTTCACACCGCCTTCACCGCCACCGCCGGCTTTCCCTTTCCCTCTGCCGCCCTGGCCATGGACACCACCACCGGTGGAACCTCCACCGGCCTTCCCGTTCCCTCATTTGCCACCAATTTTCTCAACACCGTCTCCGCCACCTCCACCGCCACCTGTATTCCCGTTCCCTTTGCCGCCGATTCCACACCTACCTCCTTTTCCGCATTTTCCGCCACTACCGTCGTTCTATTCACCACCGCCTCCTCCGCGCCCGCCACCACCTCCGCCGCCTTCGTTTCCTTGGCCTTTCCCGCCACTACCTTTCTTCCCTCCAACTTCAACCCCTTCGATCCCATCTCCTCCACCTTCAATGCATTATCGCAAAGATCCAACCACCTGGTCCTCTTCTCAAACCAAACCTTAACTATGTATAAGTAAATAATATAAGTAATATGTGTAAGCATATGTGTAAAGTGTATATTCAGATTGTATACAAACGACTCTCTTTAGGGAGGAACTGAAAGAGATGGTTTACGTTCATGTAGCTATAAAAATACAATTTTATTGTGCCTTAGTGATTTGTCATTAAAATTTACTACTAATCAGCTCTTCGAAATATTTTATTTTGAAATAGAGGATGAGACCCTATCCTCTGCATTGAAAAGATGCATACAACCTTCTTTTTTAGATCATTATTAAACAATACAAAAAAGAACGAAAGCCACCTTACAAGACCTAACAAACATCGATAATGAGTGAAGATCATGGCATCGGGACCTTATGGCCCGAAAACATGAAAACCCCATCAGCTAGGAACCGAGAAAAATCGCATACTCAAGACATCATCTAGGTGAAAAACGGGAGCGCTCATCTAATGTAGAAGATCTTACCGAGCTAGAAGTTGTCACTGTCGTCTCGTAGCCTTGGATCGACCTCCTTTTATACCAACAAGGGGCCACCACAGGGTTAAATGGTCACTACACGTGTCCCCCCATGACGCGCGCATGGCTCGTGGCATGGCACATGCCAACTAGCGTGTCCTCAGCTCAAGCTCCTCTAAGTGGTAGGAGATGTGGCTATGAAATGTTGTCTGTCAGGTGGGCAGGACAAGTGGGCTCGTCTTGTCCCGTCCTGTCAGCACCACCCACAAAGATCGGGGGGTGTGAGCCAGGTGTCGAGAGAGTTATGCTTCATGTGCCCAAGGACTGGCAGGGAAGTTGAGGTTGGATCCCTAGCAGTGGCGGAGCCACGTTGTAGCTGTGTAGTCATTTGACTACACAATTTTTTACAATATAGATAGAAATTATGTAAAAAAAATTACAAAAAATCATATAAATAGATATATTTGACTACATAGCTCTAAAATGACTACACAACATTTATGTCCTGGCTCTGCCATTGATCCCTAGGGTCCTCCGGTCGACAGGGCAGAGGGAGCCCTTCGCAGATGTCTTCACCTTAACAACATTGGATCATGTCTCACACCTTTCCTCATTTCCCTTGTGGAGGTGAAGGTATGAAGAAAAAAGGTCCGTGGTTGTCAGGCTCGTGGGTACCCTAGTCCCCACGGTCTCGACAAATTTCCAGAATATAAATTCTTTTGAGAGGTTATTGAACATGATTTGATGACTATGTTTGAATAATTAACATATGGAAAGTTGCCAATGTATGAACTTAAATTTGGGGTCATATCCTTACTAATCAAAAAAGAAGATATGGTTTTGATAACCTCCAAGTGCAGGGATCGATGTAACACCTCTCAATGTGAAAGTATTGGATCGATCCACATGAGAGCCAAACGGTAAAGAAATATGTTCTCTCGAACTAGAGTGCCACACTTCTAGTTTTCTAAACAATTTAAACATGCAAATAGTGATTAGTTGCTTTCAAGTTTAAGGAAAAAAATTAATAGTTGTGAGGAACCTCACAAATATCCCCATCATCAATAATGCAAAAGGATAAGACAATTACTCTCATGTTAACATTGGATCTACATTCATGGGTTCACTTGATCTTTTTCACTTAACAATGATGGCGATCATGTTAGAGATAATAAAGTACACACAATTGTTTTTTCTTTAATGGTAACATTTACATGGATAACATATCTCCAAAAACGTGAAGTGCAGAGGAGAAGTACTAAAAGGGTGTTTGCCACAAGCATGCCAATTTTTGTCACTTGGCCCCAAGTACATGCTCTCCATTATCAATATATACGTGTATACCAAAAGATGCGGGATTCCATTGCTGCCACTTAGCGGTAACGTTATTGTAACATGGTTGTACCCTCCAATACCGCACACATTTACACATATCATACTAGGACGCCGAAAAGTTTTAGTCCCGGTTCGTAACAGGCCCTTTAGTCCCGGTTGGAGACACCAACCGGGTCTAAAGGGGTTGCGGCGGGCTGCCACTGGTGCGAAACCTTTAGTCCCGGTTGGAGACACAAATTCAGACTAAAGGTTTTATGGGGTTTTTGGCTCCACAACCCCCTCCCCCGTGGATCGCCTTTTTGACTTTGTAAAATACATAAGAAATTGATAAAAAAAATTAAAAAATAAAATCCTTCGAGATGTCCAAGTGTAATGTCATCTAGTAGCAAGAGAAATTAACAAACATGAGTTTCATTTTTTTGCAAAATTGTGTCATGTATCGGTAAAATGGAATTTCTTGTTGCATACGAACTCAAACAAAAAAAGTTTAATATACAATGTATCTAGGCGAAAAATTACATTCAAATTCACCCGGGTTTACCCGGTTAGCCAATTTTTAGATTCTCAAACTGAGAAAGGGAACTATGAAAATGTTCAAGTTTTAGGTTTTGCAATTTTTTTTAGAATTTATTGTTATTTAGTTATTCAAGATTATTATTGCATCATTACTTTTGTTTATTAAAATAATTATTTGGAATTCAAACAATAAAGAAGTGTGACCATCGTGACCAAACAGATTAATAGGATTGATATGATACTAGTATCAATAACGTGCGCACAGAGCACCTAGAAGCGGGACGGAAGAACTAAAAAATTAAGCATGCTAATGTTGGAGCGGTCTGAGGATGGGTCACCAAGCGGGAAGTTTGACCACAAGCGAAGAAATTTGACTGGACATTAAGTGTAGTTAGAGCCTAAACTAGTAAAATACGGAAATACTAGAAAATCTAAAAAAAAATAGAAAAAAAGAGCAGTGGAAAAAAAGTTAGAAAAAAATTGAATTAAAAAATCCATCATGGCTTTTAGTCCCGGTTGGTATTACAAACCGGGACTAAAGATCTTTTGCCCCGACGCACGCCCGCAACCTACGTGGAGGGGCCTTTATGACACTAAGCTTGTATATGATATAGCCAACGACAGCATCGATAAAGATTGGAGGGGCTGCCTTCCAGAGTTGGTAATAACCAACACATCCAACAAAAGAACCTGCAGACAAAGACACCCTCAGTAATAAGTAACAAAACATGGTTCAGACGTTCAGTAGTCAATCATATGGAATAACAACTACAGTAGAATTGTTTGAGTGAACGATTGAAACACATCGAAGACGAAGAGCATGCCTATCGCCAAAAGTCAGTTTAAAACTGTTCTTGCGGTGCACCATGGAATGCCTAGTGATGCCTTGCGGGCCTTACGAAAAGTGTCAGCTGCAAGAAAAAAAAGTTAGCTGGAGGCTGCCCCGGATCGGTCGCCCCAGCGTAAGCGTTTTCCTAAATTCTAAGCATGACGCCTGTCTCTTAATTTTGTTTCTGCTTCACTGGTACTGAAATAGTCAAAGCTGTAGTATTCTAGAATAGATCTTCTTTGTGCGAATCGATTGTCGCTAGAATTCCCAAGCCAGCCGCTATATAAGGCCAAGATGATCGTTTCCTGATGTATCCAGCCCATACCACCACCTGGCTATCACCATGATCTTGCACAAACTATGGTGTATCCTCGTCGTCCCCTTTGTCGCTCAGCTCGTCTCCAGCGACGTGCTGCGGCAAGAATGCGACAGCAGCCGGAACTACAGCCCGAACAGCGCCTTCCAATCAAACCTCGAGCAGCTCTCCTCCACCCTCCCCATTAACGCATCCTCGTCTCACACCCTCTTCTCCACCGGCGCCGCCGGGGCCATCCCCAACACCGTGTACGCGCTCACGCTCTGCCGTGGCGACACCACCAACGCATCCGCGTGCGCCGACTGCATCGGCAACGCCTTCCTAGACGCGCAGCAGGTGTGTCCGTTCAACATGGACGCGACCGTCTACTACGAACTCTGCTACCTCCGCTTCTCCTACCAGAACTTCCTTGCTTCCGCTGACAACACCAAACGGCAAATCATACCCAACGGGGAGAACGTTACTTCTCCGGCGGCAACCTTCGACGCCGCCGTGGGTGTCCTCCTCGCTGCTGTCGCGGACTACGCCGCGCTGAACTCGTCCATGCGCTTTGGCACAGGAGTAGAGGACTTCGACGTGGGCACCCCCAAAATCTACGCCCTGGCGCAGTGCAGGCCGGACATTGAACCGGCCGACTGCAGGGACTGCCTGGAGAAAATAATGACGGTGATGCCAAAGCATTTCAGCAGGCGACAGGGAGGGCAGATCCTGGGGTTGCGGTGCAACTACCGGTTTGAGCTATATCCTCCCTTCTCTGGCAATCCGGTTTTGCACCTCCAAGCGCCGACATCGAACGTGACGGTACCCTTTGCCGAATGGAGACCGAGCGGGAGTCCGAGACGAAGGTGAGTTGCAGATTTCAACAAAATTATAGTAGGAGTAGTACACGTTTCCTAGCTTTTTTTTCGAAATGGGGTAATTCCCCGGCTTCTGCATCATGATGATGCACACGGCCTTTTATTAGAAATCCAGAGTAACAGTGTTTACAAATCATGCATCATCGAGGATCGATACAAGAATCAACCATCGAAAAAGTAACATACTATGACTACGAAATAACATAGCCTTCTAGTATGCCGCCAACCAGCCTGGCACAAGATATCCTGAGCGACCATCAGGAGCCGTGTGTAGCCAGAAACCATGGCATCCCGCTGTCCCTCCGGAGAAAACAGAGCCCGCAGCTGGACCCAATGAGAAACCATATGAATAACCTGCAGGAAATGAAAAGAAGGTTTATTATTAAAAATTATGTCATTTCTGCTCCTCCAAATAGCCCAACATAAAGCAGAAACCCCAATCCGGATATACGTTTTAGATTGTCTATTTACTCCTTTTAACCAGTTACCAAACATATTGGTAATATTGGTGGGAGGTGGAAGCACGTTTCCTAGCTAGTAAAGTGGAGCTCATGTGATGGAAAGTGTAGACCTTTTTTTTAGCAAAGAGAGAATTTAGAATTGGACGTGCACATTTGTTCGGAAAGTTTTTTTTGGCAACCGGGTTCCAGTAGTCCCTCCGTTTAAAAAAGAAATTGTATTTATAAGTTTTGAAAAATTATGGAAACAAATCTGGACATGGTTAATGGTATAGCCTATGGCTACGAGCAAGCAAAGTTTATATTCGAAATTCATTACATTGTGTGCTACACAAAAATAACAAAAACTAAACAAGTTTGAAGATTTGAAAATATACATCTCAGGTCGTTTGTTAGTTTTGTGTACCTTAGAATATAAAAAACTAAACAAGTTCTTTCTCCAATCCATATTACTTGCCACTATTATGGATCTACCTAGTACTGAAATATGTCTAGATACATCTATCTTAGTGGCAACTAATATGAATCAGAGTATTTGAAACTGATATTTTACAAATTTATTGGGATAAATCATTTGCTAAATCTATAATTATTTTTCATTTTTTTAAAATTCAAAAGAATGGTTTTTAATATTTTTTTGAAACAACAGGATCACTAGCGTCCGGGAGTCAAAAATCTGTACCCTCATTGTCAAAATACCTTAGCGCTTCTCCGTTCTTATTTTGGCTCGTTGTATTATTTTCTTGGAGGAATCATCTCCACCGGCCACCGTAAGGCTCATTTGGTACTATAATTTTGTGGGTTTACTGCAGATAAAGGGTGAAACCTGTAACTTCACCCAATTCCCTAAAATACCCATAACACCCCAATCCCCATTCCACTATGTAGGTGTAGTGTATTATGTATTAGAGAAAGTGCACTAGAATTTACAGAAATGAAGGGAAAATATATAAATTTAACTATACTAATACACTAGAACCAAATATGATTTTGTAGAACAAGTGGAAATTTTAAGTTCGGTGGAATAATCCAAACACAAATCTATACCTAATTATTAATATTATATATATAATAAAATATGATTGTTTCCCTCGTTGCGCTAGACTAAAGTAGAAAATATTACATCATTTACCACCAGTTAAGCCGTTGGCTCTGTTCCAATCGACCGACCGATTGCCTTGGGCGATTACATTGAGCTTAAGCCCTCTTATAGGATTCCCAAAGAACATAAAAAGAAAAATATGTAATTAGATTTTTCATACTATCTTAAGTATTACGTGAATCAAAGGATGTTCGATTATGTACATAGGATTCCTACCCCATAAGTTTGGGATAGATAGTAATCTTCCTATATAATTTATTGGAGATTAATTTTCGGAAAAAATCATATGGTTTTTGCAATCATACGAGTCCAAAAATGATATGTACGAAATTATCCTAAGGATTAAAACTTGCAAAAGTCTTTTGAAAATCCTACGAACGAAAAATTCCCGTAAATGAACGAGATCTCAAAATAAGCTTCGACCCTTTTATGATTGTGGGATTTTTGTTAGGAGATTTCAAAGGGTCCACCAAGCCCTCAACAGTTCGATGTTTCCTTAGATTACGAGCCATTCCCTCGGATCTTGGTACTGTGGCTATAAAGAAGAAAAACATAAGAGCAGAGCAGATTGTAAAAATGTAAAACTTAGACAAAAAAAGTCAACCAACCACGATCAAACTAATCTACCCAAATAGTTCTACACAAAATCTTCCCGTCAAACTATATGTGTCTAGCCTTAGTTCAACCAGGGCTCCGTGAACGAGCATATCTGGCCACACATGTTGATTCTTTGTGACCACCTGAGAAGTGAAAGATTCGAGAGTCAATACACGGAGTAAACAAGGCTCCTCTAAGAACATAACAAGTTTATTAGCGCTTCTCGGTGGGAACAAAGCAATTTCTATGTAGTATTATTTTACTGTCGATGCTCAGCCCCGGGGGTTTACCCTCCTTTTAGAAAACAATAATTTTTAGTGTCTGTATTGTGTGAATATTTTTCATAATTCCCCACAAAATAATATTTTCATAATTACATGCTTCATAAATACATTTATAATGACCACTAATATACAAATTACATGTAGTCAATTGCTTTAACTGTAGTGCCCTTTTACAGGAGGAGGAAGAAAAAAACCAAGTACATCCTGTTTATCATAGCCACTACACTGGCTGTTGTTTGTGCAACATTGACTTTCACTTTAATTTGCTTTTGTATCTGGATCAAGAGAAGGAAACAAAGATTGCCGATGCTACCAAGTAAGTAATCTAGATTTCAGAGCACTGAATAAAGGAGAATAGGTAGATCTCACTCTTGTAATAAAAAGTTACAGTTTCTTAGAATAAAGGCTAAAAAAAGATAGTAGTAAGGCAATTCAAGTGTCAAACTGTCAATTATCCAAATAGGCAGAACAGTTACGTATTCAATACATTGAATCTTCCAGTTCATTCAAATGACTGAACTTCGTTATCTTCTGAGATGGAGTCCGTTTGACAGATGTAATATTTGTCGTATTTGAACAGATTACGGGAATTGGGGAAGTGTTCCCAATATCAGTTTATCCCTGCTTGATCTGCAAACGCTGGAAGCTGCAACGGGGAACTTTGCAGAAGGAAATAAGCTTGGGGAAGGAGGGTTTGGTGCTGTTTATAAGGTACCAAGCGTACTATGTTTTTTTTCGTTCTGTGTTGTGTTAGACTATTTGTGAATTTTGGTGAATATTATATGCACTGAATGTGTGGATCCAACAGGGAGCTCTTCCTGATGGTCAAGAGATAGCGGTGAAGAGACTCTCGCAAGGTTCATCACAAGGAATGGAAGAGCTGAAGGCTGAGCTGGTTTTGGTTGCTAAGCTTCAGCACAGAAATGTTGTGAGGCTTGTCAGTGTTTGCTTGGAAGAACATGAGAAACTCATTATCTACGAATATATGCCCAACAGAAGTCTTGAAAAGATTCTCTTTGGTAAATACCAAGAACTTTTCAGCAGTATAATTAAATCTGAGCTATAGTAATTGCACTAAGATAATCTCACTGGTGTGTGTTGTTTTGAAAATAGATCCTAGGAAGAGCAAGGATCTTGATTGGGGGTACAGGTTCAAGATAATAAATGGAATCGCGCGAGGTTTGCAATACGTTCATGAAGACTCTCAGCTGAAAATAATCCACAGGGACCTTAAGGCAAGCAATGTTTTGTTAGACTCCGATTTGAATCCAAAGATTTCAGACTTTGGCTTGGCAAGGCTGTTCGAAGGGGATCAATCAAAGGTTGTTACGAACAGAGTTGTCGGGACACTGTAAGTGAAAGTCAACCATGCGGTTATATAATTCCATGGGCTGTAGGATTGCAGACATAAGCAAGACCGTCTTATTTTTCAGCTCACTGGCTAATTATTTCTTGTGGTTGCAGCGGTTACATGCCACCAGAATATGTTGTTCACGGGCATTATTCGACCAAGTCGGACGTGTATAGCTTCGGAATTCTTGTTTTAGAGATCATAACAGGAAGAAGAAACTGCGCCTCCTACAACTCCACGCAGACTATTGATCTGCTAACTGATCTTGTAAGCGCTAAACCTTACCTAAATACTAATTCAAATCCCTTGCAGCAACAATCTAACAAAATGTTACCCATCCTGTGCAGATATGGGAGCACTGGACAAAGGGAACGATCCTGGCGATCGCTGACCCGTTACTTACCAGTAGTAGTGCCGAAGATAAAATACGGACGTGTGTTCATATAGGCCTACTGTGCGTCCAAGAGAGCCCTGCAGACAGGCCTACGATGTCAGCCGTGAATGCCATCCTTAACAGCGACGGCGCCGCGCTTCAAGCTCCGTCCAGGCCAGCTTTCTGTCCCCGGGCAAGTAGCCCCGACCCGGAACCAATCCAGGAAGCCTTACAATCACATGGCGGTGGAAACTCGGCGGTGGTTTCACTAAACGGATTATCGATCACGGAGCTTGTTCCGAGATAAAGGTTGTTGGTCGGAAATCTTGTCGAACCGTGACATTGTATAGGGGCGCGTTTGGTAGTCTGGGCTGGATTCCTTGGCCCCTACGCGTCACGAACGGGCCACGAGCTACATTTCGTCCATCGTTTGGCAGCCTGTGCTGCATCGGCCCGAATACAACCGAATACAAGTGCATATTGTTTGGATAACTGGATACGGCACTCCATCTCTGTTTAGCCACAAGCCACAACACATGTGTTTGATTGCCATTTTGGGTACCCTGGCAAAAGCTTTTCCTCACCACATTCAAATATGGTGATCTTACCATCACATAACGACACACAAAATAGCTGAAACACGATCATAATCACAACGCACAGTTAACGAACAGAACAGAGTACTTAGTACCTAATCTAGCGTCAGAGTGGTAAGACGCCTACCTAAACCTGGGGGCAGACTACCCAGGTCTAAAATCATTGTTCAACACCCTCTACAGGACAGCATGACAGTCACATATGCTCAAAAATAAGTGTTTACCAGCCTCCTAGAGGCCAGCACAACTACTGACCGTGAGGATCAGACATAAACAGAGACAACGATCAAGCAGCAGCACCTTAATGGCGAGGATCAGCATAAGGGCCCTCGCGATGCCTTTTCCAACCGAAGATGCTGGAGCAGGATGTCTCCTTCCTGAAGACGTCGACCTTGAAGCCATAGTCCTAAGGGGTGAAGACGATCGTGTCGCCGACACAGAGTAAATGCCTGGCGGCGAACTTGCTCCAGGACTTGATGAAGCTGATGCGCTGGCCCGTCCACTGCAGCTGCACCTTCCACTCGCAATGCTGGCCCATGTACAAGCAGAGCTTCAACGGGGGTGGGGGGCATTGTTCTTGAGCTTGTACTTGGTGATCAGAAGCTGCTCCATGTAGGGCGGCACAACGAGGGCAAGGAGGTCCGGGCTCTCCATCTGCAGGAAGAACGCCGGCAGCCGCTGCCTGGCAGCGTGCCCCAGGTCAGCAGGACGCTCGGCGTGAACCCTTGGCGCGGTGATCTGGTGTTGGGCTTCCATGAACACTATGTTGGGGTCACGAAGCTCCAACCGGACGGCCATGTCCCTTGCGTCTAGTATGGGCCCTTCCGAGAACAATTCCAGGAAGGGCCAGTTCTGCAGATGTAATGACAATGCAAACAGCTAGCAATGACAAGATCAAGTCCAAGCACAAGCACGAGCACTATCAAGTCCATCATGGTGCTTGAGCTTGGCAATGCCAAGCACAAGCACTGTCATGGACAATGGCAATGCCAAGCACAAGCACTGTCATGGACAATGGCAATGCCAAGCACAAGCACTGTCATGGACTTGACATTGTCAAGTCCATCATGGTGCTTGAGCTTGGCATGGCAAGCACAATGTAATATCCCAGGTTTAGAGGCTACAAAATGAGCGAACACCAAAGTGTGCATTGCATTCATGCATAGAAAATCCGGGGAATTTTCGCGCTTTCAAATAAAACTTACCACAGAAGTTTCACTTGACTTGCTGGAATTGAAGTAGATCATCAAGTCAAGCGCTATAAACTTCACTTTGATCTTTGCTAAAACCCTGTTTTGGGTAGATATGATTTGATCTAGGGGCTAGATCAAATAGAATTAGTTTTACAACAAATAACATCTTAAGTAAGGGTCAACTATAAGATCTTATAAAAGATCTCAACATGACATTCCTTACAACAACACATTCTTTAAGAATTAAACCCTAACTTATTAACACTTAAAAGTTAGCAACTACCTTTGTGTGTAATATAATTCAATTCTAAACTTATTAATAAATAAGGTATATCACAGGGTCTAAAGTGCATAAAGGCCACACATTCTTATTTAAATCCTAACTTATTAAATATATGGAATATCATAAAACTGAATCCATTTACATTACAAATTATAGCTCAAACTATTTGAATAAAACTACTCATGAGTATTTTAAAACTCATATGATCATGCCTTGGTGCAATCAAACACCAACTATTCAAAATTGAGGAATAACCTTCAACCTTGACCTTTTGACCAATATTATATTATAAATCCAATCAAATATGATATAGTGACTCATCCACAATAATAAAACCATCCACAAGATATTTAGTAACAAATGCCACTTGGCTATCTAAATATAATTCATATGAGAAGATAATGATCTTGCCACATAGGATGAAAATATCTACATGACTTGCATCCCAAGCTTTGCCACCTCATGCTCAAAGGATTGCTATGGATGAGGGCATGACAACCAAGTACCTTACACATCAAACCAACACAAGAGTCACCCACCTATGTGTCATAATACTAGAGCTTGCCCAAGCCTATAAATAGAGCCACACCCTTCATCCCTTTGCTCACCTTGTAGCATGATACAAGGAAACAAACACACATAGAGCCACTCCATGCATTAGTTAGGATTAAGATGAAGAAGCTAGGAGGTGGAGGCATGCCACAAGATGCAGGTTTATCAGATTTCCAGAAGAACAAGCTACATAATATACCAAGGTAGAATTCTTAGGCAAACCCTGTATTTAGAGGATCATATCATCATCTCTTGAGTAGGACCTTAGGCTATTAAAAGACATTTAGAAGTGAGAGAGAATATAAATGATAATCATATCCATGTCTATCCTAGATAATACTAGAATAGTATTAAATCTTACTTGTTTTAACCAACCTTTAATCTTGGAGGTGAGAGCCATGCTCTATTAGTGAAACATAACCAAAGCTTATGCTCATATACTAATCTTAGTTGTGTATCACATGGGTAATCACCACTAAAACCTAGACCATATTTGAATTCCAATCCAAGTATCACTTTGGATCATAAGTAGAACCTTGCCATACCTCATGCCTATTTATATTCAATTTAGTGAAGAGTATGCTAAACCCTAAACCTTTCACATATGATTCACTCCACATAAAATATTAAACCCTAACTTGTGCATCATGGATCACAAGTATAAACCAAGCAAGTTATAATTAAGCTTAAATGATATTTAAGTGATTAGAATAAAACCAATATCCAATTCTATTTTGCCTTCCAAGTAATTTGTTTAGTTGACCAATAGAAATAATATATTATAGTTTGGACCATAACCTTAGCAAGTGAATTAACCATGATGAGCTTAGGATTTATTTCAAGTAAGTCAAGCTAGAATTTGCTAAGCATGATTATTAAAGATAGAGTTTCTCCAATTATTTCTAAAAACCTTAGAAACAATTCTCCACATAAGATCATGAACCAATCCCATTCTCAATATCATCTATTTTAAAACTTTAACCATAATTAAAATATATAGGACAATCAATAGTGTTAAGTAATAACAAAACCTAATAATATGTTTACCATGCACTGGTTATAAGTTTCAAATCAATTAAATAGATCTGGTTCCTAAGTTAAAAGGAAATTAAAATAAATACCTAAACCATTTTTATTTTATTCAAGTCTCACAAGATCTCAATTAAATCCAACCAAACTAGTTGTTTAAAATAATAAAACCATTCAGTAAGCACGATTATCAAATTATCTTGATACTCAAATATTTTATAATCTGCAAAACAAAACAGAATTCAAATTTGAATTCAAACAACAAAATAGAAAATAGAAAATATAAAACAGAATTTGAAAAAGGAAAAGAGAGGGAAACTTACCAGACCTGGCCACAGCAGCCCACCGCAGCAGCCCAACAGTCAGCCCAGTAGCAACCCAGCCCAAACCAAATACCGTTTTGCTTGCTTTAAGAATCGTGCGTGGAGAAATAACTTCACCGTCGTCGTCTCCGAGCTCGACAGCGCGGCGGAGCCAGTAGGCCACGACCTCGTCGTCGATAAGCATGCCCCGGACGTCGCCAGACACTCAGAACCACGCCCAACCTCTCTCGCGTCCGAGCTTATCCGCGGACGAGCAAATCCTTGCCAGATAGAAGCTTCCAGAGACCGCCACCTCCCGACCATGGCCGTCACCGTGTCGAGGCCACAGGGCTTCTATAAATAGGTGGAGGACATCGCCGTGCACTCCTTGTTCACCTCCATCACTCCGTTTCTTCTCAGACAATCTCTATCTCTCATGCCCATCCGTTCTCTGTCGCCGGAGTCGAAGACGAAGCCGATGGAGTAGGCCACCCCAGCCTCCGGCGCGTGGTCCAGGAGGAGCGCCTGGACTCAAGGAGCATCTGGGAGGAGCCTAGCATCCAGGGGAGCCGTGTGGAGAATCAATTTCGGCGTTCCCTTCTGCAGCACATCGCTGGGAAATCTCCAATCGTCGTCGTCTCCGTCGACCATCGCCGGAGCCGACCACGCCATCATGTTCAGGGTGAGCATACGCCTCTATAGAGCTAGATCTCGCATCCTAGAACCTCATGTAAGCTCCGATTCGATTCTCGCCGGAGTAGCACCACCGCAGTACCCATCGCCGGCGACGCTCCGGTGATTCCCTCGCAAAACCATCACCACCATTCGATTCGTCGTGTTGTTCTCGTTCAGAAACACCTAGCCGCGCATCCCGGGAGGCCGTAAATCGGCGGCGCCACCGTCTGCTGGCCGCCGGCGTTTAACCGCCGGTGAGGTCAAAGTTCCTGGTCAACTTTGACCGGTCCTTGCTTGCGTGGCAGCCAACATGGAGACAAGCCCCACCAGTCAGTGTCTAGGGCTAGATCTGTCTCGGTACATTTAGTTTTTCTGTTTAATTTAAAAACCAGTAAATAGTGGAAACTTTGTAAAATCATATAAAATTCATTTCAACTCAGAAAAATATGAATAATATATCAAAATGCTCACAAAAATAAACTCTATACAAATAAGATATAAAATAAAAATGTGTGTCAAAATAAAAATTCATTTATTTTTAACTTTATTGGTTATGCCTTTTCAATTGTTTCAAATCCAATTTAAATTCTACAATTAGTAAAGTTCAAAATTAAATATTAGTTATTCAATAAGTAATAAAAATGTTAAGATTAATTTTCTTAATCACATTTTCATCAACTTAATTATTAGTGGTAATTCATAAACCCTAATTTGAAAAAGTTTAATCTTCTATTTTCTTAAATAATAATAAATCAAGAAAATATTATAAGCCAATATTAATTTGGTAGCTTAAATATTGTGAACTCAAACATTTTTAATTAACAAGTTATTATTTTTATAAACCTAATAACACTTGTTAAACCCTAATTTTTTAATTAAACCTAATTAAGAGTTAATCTAATTATTAACACTTTTAAAAATTAACAAAATGTCAAACCATTATTAATTTTGTTTCGAAGTAATTAGTAACCACACCTATATTATTAATTATCATTTTAAGAGTTGTACCATAATTTAGAAAACCCTAGTTTTAAGTAAGACCTTGATTGCATTATTTTATGTGTTCATCCTTAATAATTGCAATCCTAAAACCCTAGGGGTTTAGCCCATGTGATCATATAAGCTTCACCTATACCTAGAAAACCCTAGTAAGAAACAAATATATGCATGCTCATGATCCACTAGGATAAAACCAATTCACATGAGATTATCATTTCATGTCTTTATTTTTATTAAACCTATATGATCCACTAGTGTCACCTAGGTATAAACCCTAGCTTGTTAATATGTTAGCACTATTGATCACTATACCAAACCATGGAATTCTACCACAATCATCAAACCCTAGTATAATCCTAATGAGGAACCCTAACACCAACCTTGTGTAGCAATTCCCAACACATGCTCTTATTCCACTAAACCCTATTTAGGAAATCATAACCCACCTAGTTTAGAAGCCATTACTAATCACTTAGTGAAGCAAATGTGAAACCATAGTAAACCCTAACAACTAATTTATGGAACCACCTGGACAATCATCCTTTGATATGATGCTTATGAGAAACCATAGTAATGAACCTATCAATACTTGCTGCATATAAACCCATTCTATTTGAGAACCAACTAGTATCTATTAGAAAACTAAATGAATCCAATAGTAAACCCTAGAAAGCCATAGCTCCTATTTATAGTAGTTCTTGTTCTTATTTAACCTGTTCTTCAAAAGTTATTCTTTTGAAGTACAAATGTCAATCAAACCATAGAAGCCCATAGTTCTTATTTGAAATATTTATTACTTCTTAATCAATATGTTCTTCAAAAGTTATTCTTTTGAAGTATAATATAAGTAATCATCAACCATGTCCTATAGAACTTAAAACTGACAACTACGCTTGCTTGTTATGCAACCACCATTCTTTTGTGAGTATGATTGTAATGATGCATTATATCACTTGTTTATGCTATTAATATCACCAACCCTAATAAGAACCTTGTTTGAGAACCATCCTAAAAGTGCAACACATCCTAAAGAAATATTTACAATTAAATCAAACCTAAATCATCGAGGTTAGGTTACGTTCGGGACGATTGCATCTCATATTATGCATTATAGCATCTTTGCCAGTTCTTTAAACATTGTCTTTACCAGACAATGATGGTATTTCAGAATTTGGAGTTCTCACGTATCGAAGCTTTTGCTGCATAATCTTGCAGTCAAGAAAGGCAAGTTCATCGCTTGCTCATGTCATTTGATTATTTTTATCAAACTATATGCAAAGTACTATACTTATCACTCATGCATTGAAAAGCAAAGTATTATTTTAAAATTATGAATATGACTATGTGGTGGGCAATGGAACCATGGTATGTGTTGATTGGTGGAGGTTCCATTGCAAGGGTACTATTCATCTAGGATTAAGTACCAATGCCGTCCAGTGATTCTAGCGCCGTACATATCGCGTTGACCATAAGATCTATAATGGCTCTGGGGAAGCCAGCTGTATCTTTTCCCTCTCGCATGCCAACGGACTGGTAATAAGGGTTGCCCGGATCAGTCTATCTTTGGTAAAGGTGGGGACATGTGGTCCTGCAGTCTACCATTAGATACAGGAGAGGGTAGACTTATTATTGGTCTATGAAGGATTGTAAGGGTTGTCCGGATCAGTCTATCTATGGTGTATAGGACAGGGCACATAAGTTGTTCGGATCAGTCTACCTTAACGGTATAGGAGAGAACAAGTGCCTGTGTTAGTCTACCCATAGATATAGGAGAGGACAGACTTACAAAAGGGTGGGTCTGCGAGGTCGCGGAGAAGGCGGTGTGGGCTTGGATCTTACACCTGGCCTCACACCAAGGAAGTGTGGACGGGAAAGTTAACGCCTGGTTGGCAACAAGGATAAGGTCTCTTATGGGAAAAGTAACGCACCTCAGAGGATACTGAATTGTATTGTCACTCCCTGTTCGGGAAGGAACTGCGAACGCGGCAGAAAGGGACTCCATGAAGTTCTAGTCAACCGTGAAGACTGACGGGCATAGTTTTCAGAATAAAATAAACCTTTTGAAGAAATGTTTATGAAAACTTGCATTCGCCTATGACTTTCTGGTCTGTGGCTGTAGCTAGTGCATGATACACCTATTTCCCTAATATGAACTTGCTGAGTACGCTCGTACTCATCCCACTCTTAAATCCCCTGCTTAGCTATGGAGGCACCGAAGGATGAACTACCATGGAACTCGAAGACAAAGGAGTCAACTGCAACAAGATGGAGAATCCAAGCAAAGAAGTCAATGAAGTCAACTGCTGCAGCAACTTAAGTGGAAACTTAGACTAGTAATAGAAGGGAGCCTTTCCCTAATCTTAGCACCTAAGTAGCTAGAATTCTATAGCAAGCCCAGTATCTCTGGAGATAGTGTTAGCAATAAGTTAGATTACGAGTCGTTCTTCTGGAGCTTTATTTGAAGTTTTACCTCACTGTAAAGTAGGAGGCTGTGTTGATCTTCTGTAAACAACTTGTGTATCCTTCTATAGACATACCTTGGACTCGCATATGTTTCTGTTGTACCACTCGAGGGATGTAATATGAGTGGAACGGTGTTTCACTTGTGTTATGTCAACGACTTGTGTACTACACCATGCAGTGGTATGCTGGGTCACCACAGTTGGTATCAGAGCAAATGCTTTGACCCTAGGATTAAAACCCTTTAAAGGAGACCTATAGGTTTGGTAGTGTCTATAGGAAGTTGTATTAGCTAAGACAAGTATGCTAAACCAACTATTATTTTGGCTTGAGATGGGTATTCACTTGAGAATAATCCTGACACACTTGAGTCAATCTTTCTTATCTATCTTTCTTAAGTAAAGTTGATTAGTTATCTTGCTTCATTCCAAATTAGTAGAACACCATTGGAGCTTAAGATAATGGGTGGTAGTAGACCACAGTTGGTATACAATACATGGTAGTCCAAAGAGAGGATACAACCATAAGGAAGATATCCTATTGGAAGATGTATACCAAGACATGTTATGGTTAAGTAGGAGTCATGTAAAATGTCAAATGACTGATGTTAACTAAGGAAGATAAGTCATACGAGGTAGTTCAGATCTATGATGAGTCAATCATTGGAGGTAAGGAAGAGTGATAGGAGTTATACAACTCTACTTTTCATGGTAAAATTGGTAATCATATATGATTCACTTGAGAATCATGATGTGAGGGAATAGAACATCATAAGTGAGTTAACAGAAGTATGATGAGGAGTAGGATTTAAGGAATAGTTCGAAAGCTTAGGCCTTAAAATCCTAATAACTGTACCAAGTATGTTAGAACTAATTGTATTATAGGAAGTAGTCCTCAATAGCACATATATATGGTATACTATTTTGTTAGTACTTCCAAAGAAAACTAGGTTAACTTCAACTATCCCAGGCCATTTTGTTTCAAGTTTGTCTCATTGCAAATGTGCAATTAAGATAAATGTTGAAACAAATAGTAGAAATTCACGTATTTGTGCTAAGTATCACAACCAAAACCTATCTTATGTGGTGTTATATACTACACATCTGAGTCTGATGTTTAGGCATGTCTTACCCAACTATTATATTCAGGCATATAAGGATGTGTATTATAAGCACAAAGCTGGATCTTCTTGGATTTTCTTGAATCTTCATTGATTGACTAGATCCATACATGAAGTTTGACTTTGATATGCAAATGCATGTTGCAATATCAAGCTCTTACTTGATGTTATAGGTCTAGAGGGTAAAGGTATTCGTGTGAGGAAGTGACGAATTCTGAGGATTTTGAAGACAAAATGAAGGTTCACTAGAAGAAGGAAGTCAAGTTGTGGGAAGCAACCACACTACTTCAAAGGAAGGACTAATCACAACTCACTTTTATCCTCAATTGAGGAGTACTTCAGCATGGAAGTACCATGGAAGTGAGAAATAGTGAATATGGAGCGGTAGAAGTAGAGCCATATTCATTATGGAAGAAGGGATTGCAAGTAGAGTCACTTACAATACTATCTTCATAGTATCAACAAGTAGTTATTTTGCAAAACAAACCTTAGAAGAAGGAAAATAGACAAGTAAAGTCGCAGCTGGTATAATAAGACCGCAGCTGATATAGGATAATCATGAAGAGAAAGTATGTAAAGTGAGGTATATCTTAACTAAAACTATAAAAGTAGCCACAGCTGGTAAGTGGATTTTGACTCAAACCATAAAATATCCCACAGCTGATATCAAGTAAGCCACATCTCGTGTTAGATAGTCTGCAGCTGGTAACAAATAGTCCACAGCTTAATTGTTCTTTCACTCTAAAGGAAAGAGGGATTCCACAGCTGGTATTCCGTAGTTGGTAAATATTTAGTTGGAGGATTCACAATGGATATCCACAATTGTGTGGATACACCAAAAAGAATTCTTCGTGAGACTTTAGAAAAGTACAAAATAAAAGCCAGACCAAGACCAATCTTCTAACCTTGGAGTTTAATGATTAGAAGAAAAGGAGTTTCAAGATCATTAGTAAACTCCAAGGGGGAGAGGAAGGCTGAATGAGAAGTGTTAAGATATAATATTTGGAGTATAAAGGACCAAGAAGAAGGTCTGAACTGAGGGGAAGTTCAATCTTATTTTCATAAGGTTATTGGGAAGTACCCATATAAAATAGTACTCTCAGGAGAATGTCAGACTAGAAGCCAAGGTTTATATCTCGAGGAAGTAAGGGTTAGACCCTAACTTGAGTGGGTAATTAATAATTACTTAGAAGCAGAAGAGCTCAAGTAAGTCTAAGATAATGAAGTTGGATGAAGAAGATGTCGGAGGACAATCAAAGCTTAAGATGGCTTAAGACCAAAGGAGTTTGACTATACCAAAACATTAGCCTATTAGAAAGATTCCTTTCATGGAACCTAAAGAAAACCAAAAGGAGGATAACTAGCATAAACTAGAAGCCATGATTGGATGGACTAAATGAGTCTAATCCATTCGTGGGAGTAAACCACCAAGACCAGGCCTATTGTAAGTACCTTACTAAGTACCATTACTTTCGTTATGGTAGTAAGGGAAAACAAAACCCTGCCTTAAACAAATCTTTTAGAATTAAGGTTTGGGTACCGCTGCTGGACCACCGTAGCTGGTAGAACCAAGCTTTAAGTACTCAGATAGGAAGTTATCACCACAACTATTAGTAAAGTCCATTAGCATAAGAAAATATCCTAATCCAAGAATCTTTGGGAGAGTAAGACTATAAGCTTAGAGTGTTGGAAGAAATCATGGGATTGAAGAAAGTATCAGTGCCAGACACCAGAAGACTTCAGGAAGGATCTGGACAAGGGATATATCCAATTATATCTAATGAGATCACCATGGAGTTTGAAGGATTGTGATTTGTTCAAGTCAGTTCAACATTCCGAAACATGAGAGCGTTCGAACTTCGGGACGAAGTTCAGTTTAAGGGGGAGAGGCTGTAATATCCCAGGTTTAGAGGCTACAAAATGAGCGAACACCAAAGTGTGCATTGCATTCATGCATAGAAAATCCGGGGAATTTTCGCGCTTTCAAATAAAACTTACCACAGTAACTAAAGTTTCACTTGACTTGCTGGAATTGAAGTAGATCATCAAGTCAAGCGCTATAAACTTCACTTTGATCTTTGCTAAAACCCTGTTTTGGGTAGATATGATTTGATCTAGGGGATAGATCAAATAGAATTAGTTTTACAACAAATAACATCTTAAGTAAGGGTCAACTATAAGATCTTATAAAAGATCTCAACATGACATTCCTTACAACAACACATTCTTTAAGAATTAAACCCTAACTTATTAACACTTAAAAGTTAGCAACTACCTTTGTGTGTAATATAATTCAATTCTAAACTTATTAATAAATAAGGTATATCACAGGGTCTAAAGTGCATAAAGGCCACACATTCTTATTTAAATCATAACTTATTAAATATATGGAATATCATAAAACTGAATCCATTTACATTACAAATTATAGCTCAAACTATTTGAATAAAACTACTCATGAGTATTTTAAAACTCATATGATCATGCCTTGGTGCAATCAAACACCAACTATTCAAAATTGAGGAATAACCTTCAACCTTGACCTTTTGACCAATATTATATTATAAATCCAATCAAATATGATATAGTGACTCATCCACAATAATAAAACCATCCACAAGATATTTAGTAACAAATGCCACTTGGCTATCTAAATATAATTCATATGAGAAGATAATGATCTTGCCACATAGGATGAAAATATCTACATGACTTGCATCCCAAGCTTTGCCACCTCATGCTCAAAGGATTGCTATGGATGAGGGCATGACAACCAAGTACCTTACACATCAAACCAACACAAGAGTCACCCACCTATGTGTCATAATACTAGAGCTTGCCCAAGCCTATAAATAGAGCCACACCCTTCATCCCTTTGCTCACCTTGTAGCATGATACAAGGAAACAAACACACATAGAGCCACTCCATGCATTAGTTAGGATTAAGATGAAGAAGCTAGGAGGTGGAGGCATGCCACAAGATGCAGGTTTATCAGATTTCCAGAAGAACAAGCTACATAATATACCAAGGTAGAATTCTTAGGCAAACCATGTATTTAGAGGATCATATCATCATCTCTTGAGTAGGACCTTAGGCTATTAAAAGACATTTAGAAGTGAGAGAGAATATAGATGCTAATCATATCCATGTCTATCCTAGATAATACTAGAATAGTATTAAATCTTACTTGTTTTAACCAACCTTTAATCTTGGAGGTGAGAGCCATGCTCTATTAGTGAAACATAACCAAAGCTTATGCTCATATACTAATCTTAGTTGTGTATCACATGGGTAATCACCACTAAAACCTAGACCATATTTGAATTCCAATCCAAGTATCACTTTGGATCATAAGTAGAACCTTGCCATACCTCATGCCTATTTATATTCAATTTAGTGAAGAGTATGCTAAACCCTAAACCTTTCACATATGATTCACTCCACATAAAATATTAAACCCTAACTTGTGCATCATGGATCACAAGTATAAACCAAGCAAGTTATAATTAAGCTTAAATGATATTTAAGTGATTAGAATAAAACCAATATCCAATTCTATTTTGCCTTCCAAGTAATTTGTTTAGTTGACCAATAGAAATAATATATTATAGTTTGGACCATAACCTTAGCAAGTGAATTAACCATGATGAGCTTAGGATTTATTTCAAGTAAGTCAAGCTAGAATTTGCTAAGCATGATTATTAAAGATAGAGTTTCTCCAATTATTTCTAAAAACCTTAGAAACAATTCTCCACATAAGATCATGAACCAATCCCATTCTCAATATCATCTATTTTAAAACTTTAACCATAATTAAAATATATAGGACAATCAATAGTGTTAAGTAATAACAAAACCTAATAATATGTCTGATACGTCCAAAACGTATCTACTTTCCCGAACACTTTTGCTATTGTTTTGCCTCTAATTTGTGTATTTTGGATACAACTAACACGGACTAACGCTGTTTTCAGCAGAACTGGGTGTCTCGTTTTTGTGCAGAAATCCAACTTTCGGAAAATCCTCGGAATTTATGCGAAGGCCCTATTTTACCAAAATATTGACGGAGCCAGAAGGGCAAGGGAGGTGGAGGCCCGAGGGCCCCACACCACATGGCGGCGCGGCCCAGGGGGGGCCGCGCGGCCATGTGGTGTGGCCCCCTCGGCCGGCCTCCGACGCCCCCTTCGGACTACTTATTGGTTTCGACAAAACGCACGGAGAGAGTCGAAGTCACCAGAAACCCTCCAGAGAGCCGCCACATCGCGAAACTCCGTCTCGGGAGCCGAAGTCTCCGTTCGGCACTCCGCCGGGACGGGGAATTGGAGGAGATCTTCACCGCCATCACCGCCAACGCCTCCATCGACCAGCCATGTTTCCCCCATCCATGTGTGAGTAATTCCCCTGTAGGCTGAAGGGGATGGTAGGGATTGGATGAGATTGGTCATGTAATAGTCATAAGATTGTTAGGGCATAGTGCCTAGTATCCGTAGATGTCACTTTTATGATATTGTTGCAACTTGTTATGCTTAATGCTTGTCACTAGGGCCCGAGTGCCATGATCTCAGATCTGAACATGTTATTGATTCATGAAGATATTCGTTGTTTATGATCTTACCTGCAAGTTGTATACACATGTCGCTGTCCGGAACCAATGGCCCCGAAGTGACAGGGGACAACCGGAGGGGATGGTAGTGATGTGAGGATCACATGTGTTCACGGAGTGTTAATGCTTTGCTCCGGTACTCTATTAAAAGGAGTACCTTAATATCCAGTAGTTTCCCTAGAGGCGGCTGCCACCGGCTGGTAGGACAAAAGATGTTGTGCAAGTTTCTCATTGCGAGCACGTACGACTAAATATGGAACACATGCCTATTGGTTGATTAGTACTTGGATACCGTTTTATTATTATCTGCAAATGCCCATGCTTTGATTGTTACATGAGTTTCTCTCATCCATGCAACGCCCGTTAAATCCGTCCCTGTGCCTACAGTATTTTAATCTGCTGTTTACTACAATCACTACTTGTCTTTATTTCACTTGTTGTTATTTCACTATTTCCACTGCCATAAAACTGTTACTACCGATAAACTCTTGCGAGCAAGTCTGTTTCCAGGTGCAGCTGAATTGACAACTCCGCTGTTAAGGCTTACAAGTATTCTTTGTCTCCCCTTGTGTCGAATCAATAAATTGGGTAATACTTCCCTCGAAGACTGTTGCGATCCCCTATACTTGTGGGTCATCAAGACTATTTTCTGGCGCCGTTGCCGGGGAGCATAGCTTTATTTGGAAGTTCACTTGGATTGATATTGTTCGCTGCAAATTATCCATCATGGGTAAACCTCGCGATACTAAGATCGCCATATTACCATCCACTACAAGAAAAGGTACAACTCTGGGTACCTCTGCTGCTCTTGATTCACCCTCTGTGATTGATAAACTTGTTTCACCGCCACATGCTTCACATGCTGGTACTTCTGCTGAATCTGAAAATTCTCATAATATTGATAATGTTTCTGCTGTGCTTGATGATAGTGGTTCATTGGGATCTTTTCTAGATGCTACGATTGCTAGGTCTAGACAAATTGAAAATACTAAAACTCCTAATGCTACTACACCTGTTAAATCACCTGAACTTGATTATTCTAGTGATGATCCTGATGAAGATTATGTAGAGCTTGATGATGATTTTATTGAAAAATGCAATGCTACTACTGATGCAAGAAAAATTAAAAAGTTGCTTGCAGAACATGCTGTTAGATATAAACCATCTCTTTGCCACATCTCCTATAAACATTAGGGATAAAGATTATGATTTTTCTCTTGATCTATCTCATATAGCTATTGTTGAGAAAACACCCTTTTGTGGTACTGAAAAAGAAAGTGCTGTTGAACACTTGACTGAGTTATCTACTCTTAGTGGCGTGTTTTCTGATGATGTCAAGATGCGTACTTATTTTGTCGCTAAATTTTTTCCGTTCTCATTAAAGGATGATGCTAAAACTTGGTATAATAATTTGCCTCCTGGTTCTATTAAAAGTCCAACTGACTTGCGTGATGTTTTCTTCCGGAAATACTTTCCTGCTAGTGCTCAACACGCTGCTTTGCAGAGAATTTATAATTTTGACCAGGAAGATGGAGAGAAATTGCCTGAGGCTTGGGCTAGATTTTGCTCTCTTATTAGAGCTCAGCCTGACCATGATTTGGAAAAACATGATTTACTTGATATATTTTATAGTGGACTAACCATTGAGTCTAGGGCATACCTGGATAGTTGTGCTGGTTGTGTTTTCAGGAAAAGAACTCCAGACGCTGAAGAATTATTGGCTAAAATAGGCCGGAATCATGATGATTGGTCTACACCTGAACCAACCCCGACACCGATAGTGAAGAAGAGGGTATGATTAAATTGAATGATGAAGATATGAGGGAAGCCAAGAAGTCTCTTAAAGAGAAGGGTATTAAACCTGAAGATGTGAAGAATTTACCTCCTATAGAAGATATATGTGAGACGATTCCCCCTTCATCCATGATTGAGGTACACTCTCTTCAACACTTTACTAGGGAAGATATTCCGTATTCAAAATCTCCTGCTCAATGCTTAGATGAATTTGATAATTATATTGTTAAGCAAGAAAACTTTAATATGAGAGTAGAGAATCATTTAATGGAAAATTCTCGAGCTATTAGTGAATTGCATGGTATTGTGGAGAGAACCTCCAATGATGTTAAGATACTTGTTAAACATTTTCAAATGGTTCAAACTCAAATTGATCAACTTACTAAAGTGCAAAATGACTTGTTGGGAAATAATTCTAAAGAAAAACATGCTTGTGAAGTAACAACTAGAGGTGGTGCTTCTACCCAGGATCCTCTATATCCTGAAGGGCATCCCAAAAGAGTGGAACAAGATTCTCAACTAATTAAAACTAGTGCTCCATCTAAGAAAAAGAAAAAGAAACATAAGAATGTTGTAGAATCCTCTGAACCTGTTAATGATCCTAATAGTATTTCTATTTCTGATGCTGAAACTGAAAGTGGTAATGAACATGATAAAGATAATGATAAGGATGATACTATGATAAAGAAGAAATTGAAAAAGAACCTGAAAAGCATGTTAAAAATAAAAAGTACACTAAAGAAGATTTTATTACTGAGAAACATGGTAATGAAAGAGAACCTTGGGTTCAAAAGCAAATGCCTTTTCCTGTTAAGAAACTAAAATCAAAGGAGGAGGAACATTATAATAAATTTTGTGATTGGATGAAACCTTTATTTCTGCAAATCCCTTTGACTGATGCTATTAAATTGCCTCCTTATTCAAAGTATATGAAAGATATTGTTACTAACAAAAGGAAAATCCCCAATGAGGAAATTTCCACTATGCTCGCTAATTACTCCTTCAATGGTAAGATTCCAAAGAAGCTTGGAGACCCAGGTATACCGACTATTCCTTGTTCCATCAAGAATAATTATGTTAGAACTGCTCTATGTGATTTAGGAGCAGGTGTGAGTGTAATGCCTTTTTCTCTTTATAAGAGACTTGATTTAGATAAATTGATACCAACTGATATATCCTTGCAAATGGCTGATAAATCTACTGCTATTCCTGTTGGTTTATGTGAAAATGTTCCTGTTCAAGTTACTCAGCATTGCTTGATATTAACTGATTTTGTTGTGTTGGAAATGCCTGAAGATGATAATATGTCCATTATTCTTGGAAGACCCTTTCTTAATACTGCAGGGGCTGTTATTGATTGCAATAAAGGCATGCTTACTTTCAATGTTGATGATAAGGAACACACTGTCTATTTTCCCAAGAGGATTGATAAAGTATGTGGAGTCAATACAATTTTTAATGTGAAAACCATCAAAGTGGGATCCATTGATTGTCCTATATATGAGCCTAAAGAAGAATATCAAACTCTTGTGATTGGATCCATATCAATTCAATATAAGGTAACATGATTGATTTGAGGTTTATTTCTTCTTATGTCATATAAAATTTATTTGGTAGCAAGACTTGATCAACCTTGTTAACAAGTATATTTTATTGCATAAAAGAGCTAAACAACACTTCTTTCTTTCTTTCTCCCTCCACCTATTTTACTTGCTGTAGCACTTTTGTTTTGCAATATGCTTTAGTCATTTAAGATTTTAGAAATCATTTTCCTGCGCAGTAATCATTAATTTAATACCCAGAAATGTGCATTTTTCGAAGTTCTCTAAAAATTACAAAAATTACACCGTTGGTCCTATTTTTCGACGAGGCACCTGGGAGCACCAGAGGATGACCTGTGGGGCACCAGGGGGTGCCACACCATAGGCCGGCGCGGCCAGCAAGGGGTCGCGCCACCTTGTGGTGTGGGCCACCCCTTGCCCCACTACATCATCTCTTCCTCCCAGCACCTTCTCTCTCCCGAAAAAGCTCGTACCAAGTTTCTCTCACTCGTGTTTCTGCTCAAGAACTCGCGATTTTTCGATCTCCTTGCTCAGCCCAGATTTCTGTCTGAAATTTGGCACATTTACTCCTTGGTATGTGACTCCTTTGATTGTCCAATTAGAATTTCATTTGGTTGAGTATATCTTGAATATTTTGCTGCTGTAGATAACATGTTTAGTGAGCTTGCATGCTTGTTCTAAGTGGAAGAAATTAGTTTTGATGCATGTTTAGTACTCTAGCAAGTTCCTATAGTAGTTCCCTTCAATTACATACCTTGAAATCAAATTTTATAATGATTGTTGAAAAATTTCAGAAAATGGAAGGGAGTGTGCACCAACTTAACCAAGAAGAGTTGGAGGTACAGCAAGTTATGAGAGTCCATCGTGAAGAGGGAGTATACCCCTCTTATTACCCATGCACGGACTTTATGCGGAATGCAGGAATCCTGCAAGATGTTCAAACACTAATTTCCAATGCAGGATTGGGAGATTTTGCTGTTGGTGAACCTCACCAATATGCTAAACTAACGGTGTCGGTTGTGCAGGATTTCGAATTTCGCCGGTCTCGAACTGACCCCATGGTCCGGTATAAGATTTATAACAAAACTATCGACTTGCCTTTCAGTGATTTTTGTACAGCGATTAGAGTGCCGCGGTGGGGATCCTGCGAGAAGATCAGGGGAACACCGCGGGAGCTCTCGAATCTTTATACAAGGATTTGTAATGGGAGGAGCTTCTCCAATGATGGTGGTAAGATTAGTAGCATTCAACATCCAGCCATCCGCTATTTTGCCTATTTCATTACAAAGTGCGTTCTTGCGAGAAGGACTGGAGGTAAATTATCTGTCCAAGATTTGGCTTTCTTAGCTGCTGCTTTGCAACAGGATAGGACTTATAATTTGGGTGCTTTAATAGCTTGTAGACTTGCTACTAACCGTGAGAAAGGAGGAATTTGTGGAGGTCTTATCGCCTCTCGCTTATTAGCTATGCATGGTGTAGGTCCTCACCATTTAGATATTCCGCTTTCTATAGAGAAACTTGATGTTTTCTCCATGATCAGGCATGAGTTTATTTCAGATGCATCTAATTTGAACAACCTGCATTATAGGATAACTTTGTATAAGAAAAGTTGGAGTATAACTAAGAAAATTGAAAAATTAGTACGCTTGCCTGCACCTGCTTTGTTTAACCTTGATGCCAGGGACGGGTGGTCGATCACAGAAAATGAGCTAAACGCATACATAGAAAGGGAAAGCCGTCGTGCAAGGGAAGATGTGGAGGAGGCCGAGGAGCATCCCGACTCTTCATCCGATGCAGCGAGCTCCTCATATCAACATCATGGGCATGTGGAACCTCCACGATATTCTTCTGCGCAGGGGCCCTATTACCACTCCATGTATGATCCACCGGCGTGGAACTCCGACCCTCGTTGGGAATGAACTCCACTTAGGCCAAAAGCCTAAGCTTGGGGGGAGGTATACCGGCATCACTCATTCTTTGCATATTATGGTTGCTGGATACTTGTACATACTTTTTTAGTCTCTTAGAGTGGTTTTCTAATGAGAGGGAGATGATATGTGGGGAAGTGCTGTCCAAAAACAGATTCTGTGCTGTTACCAAAAAAATTCGTACGCACAGCCAGAACGTTATTTTGAGTTGCCAATTTTTGAGCATGTTCCCCAGGTTGTTATCTAACTTTCATTAGTTGAACACTTTTTGGTCTGAGCAATGGAAGATTTTTGTTAATTTCGATTTCTGTACTGCTGTCAGGATTTGGCAGATTTCTGTCATCCTGCTTTTCTGTGTTTCTGTTAGTTTGCATTCTTTTGTTTTCGCTTTGTTTCTTTCCTAAAACACAAAAAGACCAAAAATATTTCTGTTGTTTCTCTTCACCATTTGGTTATTTGGTTCTTTGCTTTTAGCTTACTTTATTTGCTATCGTTGGTTTGCTATGAGAAAACCCAAAAAGATTTTGCTTTGTTTGCTTGTTTTCTTTCGTTCTTGTTTCTAATTCGAAAACACCAAAAATATTTGCTGTTCTTCTTTGGTTTGTAAAGTTCATCATGAGTTCAATGGTCTTCGGTGGCTGGAGCGTGGTTTTCATTTCATATTATCCAAGCTACACAAGTGAAAAGGCAATAATGACGATCTACGACAATCTGATTGTGGTGAGAGGCTGGTATGAACTCTATTTGCTTTCATTTTTGTACATATACTCATCCATATGAGCATGCTTAGTTGGTTCATGTGAGGTATATGTTATTTGAGAAAGTCTAGTAGTTCATGATCTCTCATGTTTAGCTCCAATTTATTAATATGAGTAGCATGTCATGGATGTTTGCTTGCATTGTTTTATTCATAAGTAAGTATGGCATTGTGGTATCCTCCTCTGAATAATTCATTTATATCGACTTGGCACATGCTCACGCATGCATATGACTGAACAAAAAGTCAATTAAGCCTCGATGATTTATATTGCTTCAGAGTTATTGTATCACTTTTATGCCTCCGTTAATTTATTTTGCCGCAAGCATGATTATGACAGTTACTGCTCTCTTGATTTGTCGCTCCCTAGTCTTTTGCTAGCCTTCACTTGTACTGAGCGGGAACGCCGCTCGTGCCTCCAAACACCTGAAACCAAGTTGTTCAAAAGTGTCCACCATAAATACCTATGCATGGCATTTCAAACCATTCCAAGTAAATTCTCATGCGCTACCTTTAAAACTTTCAAAATGCTTCTCAATTTGTGTTAATGTTTCATAGCTCATGAGGAAGTATGTGGTGTTTAGCTTTCAACCTTGTCATTTACTTTTGACGGACTCTCATATGGACTAGTGGTACATCCGCTTATCCAATAATTTTGCAAAAAGAGCTGGCAATGGGATTCCCAGTCCCAAATTAATTAACTTAAATAGACACTCCTCCATGGTTTGTGATTGTTGGTCGGCACCCGAAGGATTCGGTTAGCCATGGCTTGTGTAAGCAAAGGTTGGGGGGAGTGTCATCATCATAATAAAATTTAAATAAAAAGGCACTCCTTCATGGTATGTGATTGTTGGCGGGCACCCGAGGATTCGGTTAGCCATGGTTTGTGAAAGAAAGGTTGGAAGGAGTGCCACCCAAAAATAAATAAAATGGGAGCCGCTCTTGTGAGTCCGGTTGATGAGGTGGTTAGTGTACCCATTACCATTCGTTGACAACAACAAACACCTCTCAAAATAATTTTACTCCTGCTTTACAAATGAAAAGCTCTAGCGCATGTTAATCCCTGCTTCCCTCTGCGAAGGGTCAATCTTTTACCTTTTATGTTGTGTCTTCATTCTTTCTTTGAGCACTATTTTGAGAGCACAACTGTCATTCTTAGTATAATATGCTTGTCTCAAAATATGATTGATTGTGGTATAACTTTGATGCTTTTATCTTTGACAATCACTACTTCTAGTCTTTCTATGAACTCAAGAGGTGCCTCGGCATTTATGTTTTGCCGATCAAATACAGGCAAGCGAGATACCACTTTATCATATTCTCTTATGAACATTGCAATCTTGCTTACATACATGATTCATGATGCTTATTATTAATTGTTGGTACCTCTCCATGATTGACATAGCTGTTGGATGATCTTATTTGCATATGTCTCATTATGAACTGCTTGAGTATTAGCCATAGCATGAGAATATATACATCATATGAGCAAATGTGTTCGTGAAAGTTCTTTTATCGCTCAGTTGTTAACTGAATTGCTTGAGGACAAGCAATAAGCTAAGCTTGGGGGGAATTGATACGTCCAAAACGTATCTACTTTCCCGAACACTTTTGCTATTGTTTTGCCTCTAATTTGTGTATTTTGGATACAACTAACACGGACTAACGCTGTTTTCAGCAGAACTGCTCTGGTGTCTCGTTTTTGTGCAGAAATCCAACTTTCGGGAAAATCCTCGGAATTTATGCAGAAGGCCCTATTTTACCAAAATATTGACGGAGCGAAGGGCAAGGGAGGTGGAGGCCGAGGGCCCCACACCACATGGCGGCGCGGCCCGGGGGGGCCCGCGCGGCCATGTGGTGTGGCCCCCTCGGCCGGCCTCGCCTACTTATTGGTTTTGACCTGAAAACGCACGGAGAGAAGTCGAAGTCGCCAGAAACCCTCCAGAGAGCCGCCACATCGCGAAACTCCGTCTCGGGAGCCAGTCTCCGTTCGGCACTCCGCCGGGACGAAATTGGAGGAGATCTTCACCGCCATCACCGCCAACGCCTCTCCATCGACCAGCCATGTTTCCCCCATCCATGTGTGAGTAATTCCCCCGCTGTAGGCTGAAGGGGATGGTAGGGATTGGATGAGATTGGTCATGTAATAGTCATAAGATTGTTAGGGCATAGTGCCTAGTATCCGTAGATGTCACTTTTATGATATTGTTGCAACTTGTTATGCTTAATGCTTGTCACTAGGGCCCGAGTGCCATGATCTCAGATCTGAACATGTTATTGATTCATGAAGATATTCGTTGTTTATGATCTTACCGCAAGTTGTATACACATGTCGCTGTCCGGAACCAATGGCCCCGAAGAAATCGGGACAACCGGAGGGGATGGTAGTGATGTGAGGATCACATGTGTTCACGGAGTGTTAATGCTTTGCTCCGGTACTCTATTAAAAGGAGTACCTTAATATCCAGTAGTTTCCCTAGAGGCTGCCACCGGCTGGTAGGACAAAAGATGTTGTGCAAGTTTCTCATTGCGAGCACGTACGACTAAATATGGAACACATGCCTATTGATTGATTAGTACTTGGATACCGTTTTATTATTATCTGCAAATGCCCATGCTTTGATTGTTACATGAGTTTCTCTCATCCATGCAACGCCCGTTAAATCCGTCCCTGTGCCTACGGTATTTTAATCCCGCTGTTTACTACAATCACTACTGCTGTCTTTATTTCACTGTCTGTTATTTCACTATTTCCACTGCCATAAAACTGTTACTACTGATAAACTCGTGCGAGCAAGTCTGTTTCCAGGTGCAGCTGAATTGACAACTCCGCTGTTAAGGCTTACAAGTATTCTTTGTCTCCCCTTGTGTCGAATCAATAAATTGGGTAATACTTCCCTCGAAGACTGTTGCGATCCCCTATACTTGTGGGTCATCAATGTCTACCATGCACTGGTTATAAGTTTCAAATCAATTAAATAGATCTGGTTCCTAAGTTAAAAGGAAATTAAAATAAATACCTAAACCATTTTTATTTTATTCAAGTCTCACAAGATCTCAATTAAATCCAACCAAACTAGTTGTTTAAAATAATAATACCATTCAGTAAGCACGATTATCAAATTATCTTGATACTCAAATATTTTATAATCTGCAAAACAAAACAGAATTCAAATTTGAATTCAAACAACAAAATAGAAAATAGAAAATATAAAACAGAATTTGAAAAAGGAAAAGAGAGGGAAACTTACCAGACCTGGCCACAGCAGCCCAAAAGTCAGCCCAGTAGCAACCCAGCCCAAACCAAATACCGTTTTGCTTGCTTTAAGAATCGTGCGTGGAGAAATAACTTCACCGTCGTCGTCTCCGAGCTCGACAGCGCGGCGGAGCCAGTAGGCCACGACCTCGTCGTCGATAAGCATGCCCCGGACGTCGCCAGACACTCAGAACCACGCCCAACCTCTCTCGCGTCCGAGCTTATCCGCGGACGAGCAAATCCTTGCCAGATAGAAGCTTCCAGAGACCGCCACCTCCCGACCATGGCCGTCACCGTGTCGAGGCCACAGGGCTTCCCTTGGCCTATAAATAGGTGGAGGACATCGCCGTGCACTCCTTGTTCACCTCCATCACTCCGTTTCTTCTCAGACAATCTCTATCTCTCATGCCCATCCGTTCTCTGTCGCCGGAGTCGAAGACGAAGCCGATGGAGGAGGCCACCCCAGCCTCCGGCGCGTGGTCCAGGAGGAGCGCCTGGACTCAAGGAGCATCTGGGAGGAGCCTAGCATCCAGGGGAGCCGTGTGGAGAATCAATTTCGGCGTTCCCTTCTGCAGCACATCGCTGGGAAATCTCCAATCGTCGTCGTCTCCGTCGACCATCGCCGGAGCCGACCACGCCATCATGTTCAGGGTGAGCATACGCCTCTATAGAGCTAGATCTCGCATCCTAGAACCTCCTGTAAGCTCCGATTCGATTCTCGCCGGAGTAGCACCACCGCAGTACCCATCGCCGGCGACGCTCCGGTGATTCCCTCGCAAAACCATCACCACCATTCGATTCGTCGTGTTGTTCTCGTTCAGAAACACCTAGCCGCGCATCCCGGGAGGCCGTAAATCGGCGGCGCCACCGTCTGCTGACCGCCGGCGTTTAACCGCCGGTGAGGTCAAAGTTCCTGGTCAACTTTGACCGGTCCTTGCTTGCGTGGCAGCCAACATGGAGACAAGCCCCACCAGTCAGTGTCTAGGGCTAGATCTGTCTCGGTACATTTAGTTTTTCTGTTTAATTTAAAAACCAGTAAATAGTGGAAACTTTGTAAAATCATATAAAATTCATTTCAACTCAGAAAAATATGAATAATATATCAAAATGCTCACAAAAATAAACTCTATACAAATAAGATATAAAATAAAAATGTGTGTCAAAATAAAAATTCATTTATTTTTAACTTTATTGGTTATGCCTTTTCAATTGTTTCAAATCCAATTTAAATTCTACAATTAGTAAAGTTCAAAATTAAATATTAGTTATTCAATAAGTAATAAAAATGTTAAGATTAATTTTCTTAATCACATTTTCATCAACTTAATTATTAGTGGTAATTCATAAACCCTAATTTGAAAAAGTTTAATCTTCTATTTTCTTAAATAATAATAAATCAAGAAAATATTATAAGCCAATATTAATTTGGTAGCTTAAATATTGTGAACTCAAACATTTTTAATTAACAAGTTATTATTTTTATAAACCTAATAACACTTGTTAAACCCTAATTTTTTAATTAAACCTAATTAAGAGTTAATCTAATTATTAACACTTTTAAAAATTAACAAAATGTCAAACCATTATTAATTTTGTTTCGAAGTAATTAGTAACCACACCTATATTATTAATTATCATTTTAAGAGTTGTACCATAATTTAGAAAACCCTAGTTTTAAGTAAGACCTTGATTGCATTATTTTATGTGTTCATCCTTAATAATTGCAATCCTAAAACCCTAGGGGTTTAGCCCATGTGATCATATAAGCTTCACCTATACCTAGAAAACCCTAGTAAGAAACAAATATATGCATGCTCATGATCCACTAGGATAAAACCAATTCACATGAGATTATCATTTCATGTCTTTATTTTTATTAAACCTATATGATCCACTAGTGTCACCTAGGTATAAACCCTAGCTTGTTAATATGTTAGCACTATTGATCACTATACCAAACCATGGAATTCTACCACAATCATCAAACCCTAGTATAATCCTAATGAGGAACCCTAACACCAACCTTGTGTAGCAATTCCCAACACATGCTCTTATTCCACTAAACCCTATTTAGGAAATCATAACCCACCTAGTTTAGAAGCCATTACTAATCACTTAGTGAAGCAAATGTGAAACCATAGTAAACCCTAACAACTAATTTATGGAACCACCTGGACAATCATCCTTTGATATGATGCTTATGAGAAACCATAGTAATGAACCTATCAATACTTGCTGCATATAAACCCATTCTATTTGAGAACCAACTAGTATCTATTAGAAAACTAAATGAATCCAATAGTAAACCCTAGAAAGCCATAGCTCCTATTTATAGTAGTTCTTGTTCTTATTTAACCTGTTCTTCAAAAGTTATTCTTTTGAAGTACAAATGTCAATCAAACCATAGAAGCCCATAGTTCTTATTTGAAATATTTATTACTTCTTAATCAATATGTTCTTCAAAAGTTATTATTTTGAAGTATAATATAAGTAATCATCAACCATGTCCTATAGAACTTAAAACTGACAACTACGCTTGCTTGTTATGCAACCACCATTCTTTTGTGAGTATGATTGTAATGATGCATTATATCACTTGTTTATGCTATTAATATCACCAACCCTAATAAGAACCTTGTTTGAGAACCATCCTAAAAGTGCAACACATCCTAAAGAAATATTTACAATTAAATCAAACCTAAATCATCGAGGTTAGGTTACGTTCGGGACGATTGCATCTCATATTATGCATTATAGCATCTTTGCCAGTTCTTTAAACATTGTCTTTACCAGACAATGATGGTATTTCAGAATTTGGAGTTCTCACGTATCGAAGCTTTTGCCTGCATAATCTTGCAGTCAAGAAAGGCAAGTTCATCGCTTGCTCATGTCATTTGATTATTTTTATCAAACTATATGCAAAGTACTATACTTATCACTCATGCATTGAAAAGCAAAGTATTATTTTAAAATTATGAATATGACTATGTGGTGGGCAATGGAACCATGGTATGTGTTGATTGGTGGAGGTTCCATTGCAAGGGTACTATTCATCTAGGATTAAGTACCAATGCCGTCCAGTGATTCTAGCGCCGTACATATCGCGTTGACCATAAGATCTATAATGGCTCTGGGAAGCCGTATCTTTTCCCTCTCATGCCAACGGTGGTAATAAGGGTTGCCCGGATCGGTCTATCTTTGGTAAAGGTGGGGACATGTGGTCCTGCACGTCTACCATTAGATACAGGAGAGGGTAGACTTATTATTGGTCTATGAAGGATTGTAAGGGTTGTCCAGATCGTCTATCTATGGTGTATAGGACAGGGCACATAAGTTGTTCGGATCAGTCTACCTTAACGGTATAGGAGAGAACAAGTGCCTGTGTTAGTCTACCCATAGATATAGGAGAGGACAGACTTACAAAAGGGTGGGTCTGCGAGGTCGCGGAGAAGGCGGTGTGGGCTTGGATCTTACACCTGGCCTCACACCAAGGAAGTGTGGACGGAAAGTTAACGCCTGGTTGGCAACAAGTATAAGGTCTCTTATGGGAAAAGTAACGCACCTCTGCAGAGGATACTGAATTTGTCACTCCCTGTTCCGGGAAGGGCTGCGAACGCGGCAGAAAGGGACTCCATGAAGTTCTAGTCAACTGTGAAGACTGACGGGTTTTCAGAATAAAATAAACCTTTTGAAGAAATGTTTATGAAAACTTGCATTCGCTATGACTTTCTGGTCTGTGGCTGTAGCTAGTGCATGATACACCTATTTCCCTAATATGAACTTGTTGAGTACGCTCGTACTCATCCCACTCTTAAATCCCTGCTTAGCTATGGAGGCACCGAAGGATGAACTACCATGGAACTCGAAGACAAAGGAGTCAACTGCAACAAGATGGAGAATCCAAGCAAAGAAGTCAATGAAGTCAAGCAGCAACTTAAGTGGAAACTTAGACTAGTAATAGAAGGGAGCCTTTCCCTAATCTTAGCACCTAAGTAGCTAGAATTCTATAGCAAGCCCAGTATCTCTGGAGATAGTGTTAGCAATAAGTTAGATTACGAGTTGTTCTTCTGGAGCTTTATTTGAAGTTTTACCTCACTGTAAAGTAGGAGGCTGTGTTGATCTTCTGTAAACAACTTGTGTATCCTTCTATAGACATACCTTGGACTCGCATATGTTTCTGTTGTACCACTCTGAGGGATGTAATATGAGTGGAACGGTGTTTCACTTGTGTTATGTCAACGACTTGTGTACTACACCATGCAGTGGTACGCTGGGTCACCACACACAACCACTGTCAAGCGCACTCATGCACATTGCCATGAATCCTATCTACATTCGCATCGATCTCAGTGGCCGGACAACTATGTGATCTACAATGTCATCTAATCGACCTAAACAAGCGGAGGAGGAGTCGATTGAGGGTACTTACGATTGGGTGGAGCGAGAGCGGCCCAGTCGGAGGAGGAAGAAGACGCACACAGGCGCAGGTATGTCCTCGAGGAGGTCGCACTCCAAATTCGGGTGGAGGAGGAGGCGGAGCCGAATCATAGGCCCTCTGGTAGGGCGCCGATGCCGCGATCGAGAAGCGGGCGCCAATGGTGCAGTCGGCTACCGACGAGCACGAGGTCGGCTGAACCCTAACCATAACCCTAACCCTAACCCTTCCGAGAACAATTCCAGGAAGGGTCAGTTCTGCAGATGCAATGACAATGCAAAGAGTTAGCAATGACAAGATCAAGTACAAGCACTATCAAGTCCATCATGGTGCTTGAGCTTGGCAATGCCAAGCACAAGCACTCTTATGGACAATGGCAATGCCAAGCACAAGCACAAGCACTATCATGGACTTGACATTGTCAAGTCCATCATGGTGATTGAGCTTGGCATGGCAAGCACAACCACTGTCAAGCACACTCATGCGCATAGTCATGAATCATATCAACGTTCACATCGATCTGAGCGGCCGGACAACTATGTGATCTACAATGTCATCTAATCGATCTAAACAAGCGGAGGAGGAGTCGATTGAGGGTACTTACGATTGGGTGGAGCGAGAGTGGCCCAGTCGAAGGAGGAAGAGGGAGTGCACAGGCGCTGGTAGGTCCTCGAGAAGGTCGCACTCCAAATCCAGGTGGAGGAGGAGGCGGAGCCGGAGAGTACGTCCTCTGGTAGGGCAGTAGTGCCGCGGTCAGGAAGCGGGTAGCCGATGGTGTTGTCTGCTGCCGACGAGCACGAGGTCGGCTGAACCCCGGTGGAAGCGCGATACGCGGCATGCCATTCGATGCAGCCGGACCCGGCATGCCCCATGGTATCGGCGCGTGCATAGGGGTCGATGCGAACCCCGATGGGGGATCCATCTCCCTGCTGGAGCCCGGTGCACCTGCCGCCATTACGGCTGCCCTCGCCGTCGGAAACCCAAGTGGGGAGGGGGCAAAAACCCCCGTTGTCGAGGGATCCGCCGGTCGAATTTCGGTAGCTTGAAGAGCGACGACGGTGGCGCTGTTAGATGCCCTGCCGGTCGGCCTCATGCTCGCGAACGGCGACAGCCGATTCAACACCGGCACGCAACCGGCATCGATCTGCGCCGCCGAGTTGCGGCCTCCGGCCTCGTACTCGCGAACGAGGCACGCCTCGTGGCCGTCGGCCGGATGGCTGGATCCATCGGCGCTGGTGAGAAAGGCGGCAGAGGAGGCGAGGAGGCCATGGCGGCGGTTGATGCGACAGGGCGGTGACTGTCAGTGAGAGGAGTGAATGGGGAGAGAGAAGGAGGGAACCGGTGCCAGAAAGTGAGGAGCGAGGACCAAGATAACACGGTGTCTCTTGCGCTTCTCCACGCGTGCAAAAGTTGCACAAGGACGTGCAAAATGGCACGACATCGGGATAGGCCCGCTGGATATTACCGATTCGGGCGTTCCTCCAGGGCCTGTCCCAGGGGTGCTTTGAGAACCGGTTGTGCCACAACACGAACCTCTTAGAGGCAACCAAACGAGCTGGTTTTTGCTGGACCGATGCGAGCCAAATGGCTCACAGGCTACCAAACGCGTCCTAGGGGTCTTCGGCTGGTCACAAGCTGGTTGATTGCTTCTCAAAGTGGTGGTTTGGAGTGTTCTGAGGAGATGAGCCAGCGTGAATGTTGACGCTTTTTTGTAGGTAAGGCAGGAAATAAATAAGGGCATCTCCAACGGGTGACCTAAACAGATGCTTTGCGACCGCGTCTGCACCCATGCCCAGCGGCCCGACGTATAGTGATCGGACTGTTTACGAAGACGCAAATGCGACCCAAATATGCGCCGAGTTTGCATCTGCGTAGACGCTACGAGTGTCCTCGTATCCTAACCCGGTCCCGCAGGTCAGCGACAACGAAAACGACCGCGCGGATTTGCTTCATATTCCCCTTCTTTGCTATCCTAGTGCGACGCCACCACCCTAACCCCACCCCGGCGCACCGCCGTAGTACATGCCGTCTGTTTGGACCTCGCCACGCCGGAGAACATGATCTAATTCGGGGTAGATTCTTCGCCGCATATGTCGCGTCTTTGGGGTCCAAATATCTGCTAGTTAGGCCGGCCAACCTCGCCGCCCAGGACATGTTTGGTCAATTATGCCGGTAGGTTTCTAATTTATTTTTTGGGCGCTATTGTGGGCGACCATTGATTCGCAGTTGCTACCCACGCAGATGGACATGGGGAAGTTGCTTGAAAAGTTCCACAGTGAGGTCATTGACTCCTCTACTGATGACGAGTCCGAGCAAACGATGCAGAACATGGCTACTGCTGCGGCCTCCATCCTCCATGAGAACAATGTCAGCCAGACGCCGGTGCACCGGGGCTCTATGAAGGGACGCTCAAAAAACCTGCCGCGTAACATAGTGGAAGGGCACTTCCGGCTCTACAAGGACTACTTCGATTGTACCGATCCGGTGTTCCCGCAAAATTGTTCCGGAAGTGATACAGGATGTCAAGGGACATATTCATGGTTATTCTATAGGACGTCAGAGACTACGACCCATACTACCAATCCAGGCCCGATGCCACAGGTGCTCTAGGCTTCATCTCTTACCAAAGATGTTCCGGAGCTATTCACATGCTATCGTATGGAATGACTGTTGATATATTAGATGAGTATCTTTGAATGGGTGAGAGAACCCGCCGTAACGCCATGTACAGGTTTTGTCGAGCTGTGATTGCAGTGTTTGGAGAATATTACTTGAGGGAGCCAACATTTGAGGACACAAGGCGGATGTTGTCTATCAATGAGTCCAGAGGGTTCCCATGCATGATTGACATCATTGACTGCATGTGCTGGAAGCGGAAGAACTGTCCATTTGGATGGCAGGGTTGGTACAATAATGGCCATGCAGAGGGATGCAATGTCATTCTTGAAGCAGTGATATCTCAAGATTTATGGATTTGACATTCATTTTTTTGTATGGCCGGTTCCAACAATGACATCAATGTGTTGTACCGCTCTCCTGTTTTCAACATGCTTATGCAAGGCAAACCTCCTCAAGTGAGCTAAGAGATCAATGGAAATGAATATGGCAAACCATATTATCTTGCTGACGAAGTCTATACTAACTGGGCCACACTGGTGAAGACCGTTCGCAATCCAAACACGGAAAAAACAAAGAGGTTTGCCACGATTCAAGAAGGCTAACATGAAAGATGTGGAACGGGGATTTGGTGTGCTCCAAGCTCGGTGAGCAATTATCCGTCACCCGAAAAGAACATGGTCGCTGAAGACCATGCATGAGGTGATGACCTTTTGAGTGATCATGCACAACATGATCGTTGAGGACGAGCGTCCTGATGGCGGCAATGACCACCTATGGGATCTCCAGAGTGAGCTGGTTGCGTCAATCCCTGGGGCATCAACCTGGCTGCAGTATCTCTACTACTTAAAAAGAACGAACATGTTCCCCCTTCTCCCCCTACTTTCGTCGTCCTTTTGGTCGTCCCTCCCACCAAAACAAGGAAAGTCAATATCAATCAGGTGGGACAGCCAAGGAAATCCGAAGAAAATAAATCAATCTCTACTACTTATTCCTATTCCCTATTCTTCCAGAATATCAACTCGCGCAATTAATCAGCCCGGGCCGTTTTAGGAACCATCAGGAATCTCCACATTAATGGAATATCACTTTCTCACAAATCTATCTACACTATTAAAAAGAACAAACACTCACCAATCTCTTCTCTATCCCTACTACTTAAAAAGACTAAACGTAATCCCTATTCTCCCCATTTTCGTCCGTTCCAACTTTTTGGTCGTCCGTCCGTCCATCGAAACAGGAAAAGTTAACCAGAAATCAATCATGTTGCGTTTAATCCAGAAATCAATCAGTCCCAATCAATCCGCGATAGATCTTTTGCAGAAGGAATCAGCCTGCTGAAACGGACATATAAAGGAAAGTAATAAATCAGCCAGGACGTATGCAATGTGATTTTTGCCCCTCCACAAAATCAGCAATTCCTTGATTAGTAATTTTTGCCCCTCCACAAATCTCGCTACAGCGTGATTGGTCAATTTTTTAGAGGCTACGAAATTTCATGTGTTTCCGTTTCTGCTCCTCCCTCCACGCACGATCCACCGACTCCACGCACTCCACCTGCTGCACCAACTCCTCCTTCGCGACGACGACGATGCCCTCTCCCTCCCTCGCGACGGCGCACTCTTTCTCACGACGATGGCGCCCTCTCCCTCGCACGCCACATGACGGCGCTAACTCGCCTGCTTGTGTCGTCTGTGCTGGCCAGCAAATCTGCCGCGTCGTCTGCGCATGGAGGTTGAGATCAAAATGGCATCTTTTGCTCCTCCGGCGGCCGGATCTGCTGCGTAAGGGCTTGATCTGTCGATCCAACGTTAGGGACAAGCTCCAATCATGGTTGTGGCCGGCGGGGACTACCAAAACGGCCTCCAATGGGTCGTGCACTTCTTCGGCACGCAGATCGGCACCGCCAAGGTATTCGCCAAGGTACTCTTCTCACCCTCTCGCCGCCTGCTCTGCTTGCTCGCTCATCTGTTGCGCGGAACAAACCTAAGCTTGTTGCTATCGCAGGCGCTGTCGGATGAGGCCAAGGACAAGTACGACAAGGCTGTCTTCAAGGTGGTCGATCTGGTACGGTTCCGATTCCATCCTCAGTGCTACGCTGCTTCCCAAAATTCCCTCCGTCTTTTCCCTTTGTGTGGTATGTTATGATTGATGCGTCCTGATGACTGCTTCATTAGATTGGAGTTACGCGGCGGAGGACCAGGAGTAGCAGGAGAAGCTCAAGAAGAAGAGTTCTTCTTGTCGACGTGTGTATCAGCAATTTCATCTCCACCTTTTACTGATTATGTCCAGTACTACACCTGTTTAGCAAAAGAAACCATGCATATTTATTCAAGCTAATCGCTATTCGAACCAGCAATAAAGCTAGGGCAGCCCTCTTTTGTGGAATAAAGTTACACTACTTAACTGCTAACGAGTGTTGTTACTGTTGTTTTCTGAACCCATTCTCATTTTTCATAAAAATTTCTCTATTAGATTGTGAAATACCATTGGACCTGAAGATTTAACTGCAAATGTGTTCCTATGATAGAAAAATCTTTTTCGGAATGGAGTAACATTTTTGTTGTCTGTACTTGTCTTGTCATGGTTGATTTTCATTATTCAGTTATGCCAGCCTGCAATTACTTTTACTCTGTGTTTGTTCTCTGCACTTATTTAACTCAATAATATTTAATACTCGTTTCAAGAATTCATTGACTGATTTGCTTTGGGATGCAGCTTCCAATGGTGTAGCCATTGAATCAAGTGGAAGGCAACTGCTTGAGCAGTAACTATGAGCCATGCTTCCACAATTTCTGAAGCAGGTTCAGTTATATACTTGTTTTTTACTGTAGCCATTTTTTAGTACTCCCTGCAATTTTAGTAGTTCAGCCTGCACTTTTACAACATGAGATATATATTTGGTGGTAGAATAAAATCAAGGTCTACTGTATTGAAAGTAAATGGAGTATTGTTGTTGCTATCTGAAAGTAAATGAACCATGCCTTTTTTTGGGTCTATGACTGCAAATCTAAATCTTCACCACTTGCAGCACTGTTGCTTCCTCTGGGCTTGGGATCCTAGCAATTGATGAGGAGATTCTTTACCAGTGAACTACAGATGGCAAGACATTTGTTGACTACTTGAAGGACCAGAATATCATGCTTGGTATTAAGGTTGACAAGGTATGCATTTAATGATCTGAAAATCTTC